>CM050523.1:51228518-52428518 GCA_027563665.1 Antrozous pallidus
CTTTACTAGGGAATTTTCATTATGCCCTTGGACTAGAGAATAAAATAAGGTGATGTACATAAAACTTTAAGTATGGTAACGATAGTGTATTGTATATTTAAAAATTTAAGGTGATGTACATGAAACTTTATGGTAACGATAATGTGTTGTATATTTAAAATTTTGCTAAGAGGCCCTAGTGGGTTTGGCCCAGTGGATAAAGCTTTGGCCCATGGACTGAAGGGTCCTAGTTTCGATTCTGGTTAAGGGCATGTACCTTGGTTGCAGGCCTCTTGCCCTAGGAAGCAACCAATCATTGTTTCTCTTTCACACGGATGTTTCTCTTTCTGTTACCTCCTGTCCCCCCCCCCCCAATGGAAAAATATCCTAGGTGAGGATTAACAAACAAATTTATTAAGAGGGAAGATCTAATCTATAATAATAAAAGCATAATATGCTCATTAGACCGGATGTCCTTCCTTCTGGACAAAGCCGCTGCTTTGGTGATGTGGGCAGGGGCTGAGGCCAAGGCCCTTGCATGAATTTTGTGCATCAGGTCTTTAGTGTTAAATGTTCTTATCACACACAAATAGCAAGGATAAAGAGGGTGTGAGGAAGCTTTTGGAAACAAAGGAGCAGTGTCTACAAAGTTCTGAAGAAATGTATGACCTCATGTAATATAATTAGTCAAGTTTTTATTTATTTAAAAAGGCAGCAGGTAAACAGTCTTAAAGTTAAAAGAATTTATGGAATCTGATACCCATGATCCCTTTAAAAAGCACTATTTGACAGAAAAACCAAAAACTATAACCAAAAGCAAAGAAAAATCCCCAGCCAATCAAAGGATTAGTCAAGATATGGTCCTCAGAAATGGAAAAGGTGAATTGTGGTAGACTCCTTGAATCCAAGGAAATATGGAATTAAGACCAAATAATTAGGGACTTAGGGTGATGCAATTGAATGGAAATGTTCCATATCTTAGTGAAAACAACAACAATAAAATACCAAGATAAATGTGGAGGTAGGAAAAGGAGGAAAGAGGGAAGAAGGGAAACATTTTGACATCTCATTTTTCATAGCAGGGAGTCAGTTGATGTAATCTAAAGTTGAAACAGGCAAGTAAGAATAAGGAAAATGTAATGGTTTTAGTCTCTTAATATACTTTTTTGTTCTTACCTAATGGAATATAATGTTTTGGGGTAAATAGTCATTCACCTGTAGTTCAGCAGTTTCCTTTAGTTTTTTTCAGATTATGATGTTTCTCTTAAATTCATGTAAAATTATATTTAATACTATTGGCCCGGTGCATGAAATTCGTGCATGGAGTGGGGGTTCCCTCAGCCCAACCTGCACCCTCTCCAACCAGGGACCTATTTGGGGATATCTGACTGTTGGTAGTCTGACTGTTGGCAGTTGGACATCCCTCTCACAATCTAGGACCACTGGCTCCTAACTGCTCACTGGCCTGCCTGCCTGATTGCCCCTAACCACCTCTGCCTGATCGCTTTTGTTTACCGGCTTCCTTAGCACACTGGGCCCTCAGGTTTCCCAGGTTTCAGCTTGCCTGAAGCCTGGGGCTTCCTTTTGCCTCTGAGCTCACTCTTCTGTCTCCTGAATTTCTGGATGTTACAGGGCAGGAGGCCCCAGGGTCAGAACCAGCGCTGGGGACAGCGACCAGGGCTCCTTCGACCGGTGCTTGGGCTCAGTGCTCAGGCTGAGTGCGGCTCTGGATCCTGGGTCACAGTATGTCCATGGTGCCCAGACCATCACCATCTCATAAGGGCAGGCAGTGAGCCCAGCTCCAGGGTCCTATTCTGAGGGGAACTCTGGCCCTGTGACCCCAGGAGTGGGGCCAGCACTCCGGGTGGAGTCCAGGCCTGGGTCTGCAGATGGTCTGGGTCCAGTGCCTTTCTGGCCCATGGAGACGTCCCTGCTGCTTAGCTCTCACTGTGTGTTAGCTCTCGCCTTTCTCACTTCCTGTCCTGCACTCCCTGCCTCCGCTCTGCACACAGGCCGGGCTGGGTTGTGTGGCTCTGTCTCCTCTGTCTCAGGGGCTGTGTCTTGGCTCCTCTCCTGCCCCCACGGCTGGGCCTCACATTGGAGACAGGGAGCTCTGCGAGGCAGGAGCTGAGACGCTCCCCTCCGCCGCCCTCCCCAGCCTCAGGACCCGGCATAGACTTGCCAAGCATCACCATCCATAGGTAGCATCATTTGGCAAACTTGGCCAGGCACAGTGGAGAGGTGATGAGCTGCAGGCAGAGATGCACCTGGATTCAACTCGCGACCTCAGGCACATATACACCAGCTGCTCCCTGGCTCAGTGGGTGTTCATGTTCACAGGGTGCCTGGCTCACTCCTTCTGTGTCCTCACCTCCCTCAACCTGACCCTGTCTAACCCCAGGGCCATCGCAGGGCCCTGCATTCTATCGGGGGCCACCATGGCTGGCTGACCTCGCCCACAGCCCAGCCTGGCCTAACCCCAGGGCCGGAAAGGGCCCCTTAGGGAGAGGCCCTTTCTGGACCTGGGCGCCAGGCCATTGCAGGGCCGTGCGATCAATCAGGGCCGCCATGGCTGGCTGGTCCCTCCCACAGCCCAGGTGGCCTAACCCAGGTTCAGAAAGGACCTCTTGGGGAGAGGCCCTTTCCAGACCTGGCCATTGCCCTGTAATCGGCTGGTGGGTGTGGCTTATTGGGTGTAGTGAAGGTGCAGTCAATTTGCATATTACTCTTTTATTAGATAGGATTTACAGTGAAAATTATTTATAGTCCCACTGTTCTAAAATTACTTCTATCCATCTTTGCCTGCCTGCCTGAGAGGCAGTATGGTTTAGAGCAGAACTTTTCAATTGTGTGTATGAAAAACCTGGGATATTATTGGAGTGCAGGCCTGGGATGGAGCATGACATTCTGCATTTCAAGTGAGCTCCTGATAATGTTGATGCTGTTTGTGCTTGGACCTTATTTTGAGTAGGAAGAGTGTGTAGGCGCTGGTCCCAGACTGCCTGTGTTGAACTTATAGTGCCAATGCTTATTAACTGTTTGACCTTGAGCAAATCATATGCCTGAATTTCCTGACCTATCAAATGGGAATAATAACAGACCCCCACATAAAGTGCTTAGAACAATGCCTCACAACAAATGTTATAAACATTGGCTGGACTGGAAACTTATTATCTCTGAGCTCCAGTCTAACCATCTGTTGTGACAATTAGAAATAACTTAAGATGCCCTGCACAATGTATGGCATGGAATAACCAATATATGATAATTACTAATGTTTATAGTTAATTATGTACATTATAATTCAATAATAATTACTAGAAAAAATTTTAATAACCACTTAGTCTTAATTCTACCAATTAATTTATTCATTCACTCATTTTATTTATTCATCCTATAACTAATTCTTGAGTTTGTCCTCTGTATAAGGAGGCCCTGTTCGAGCACTAGGATTGCATCAGGAACAAGACAATCCTAGCAGACCTTTCATTCTAGTGGGGGAGAAGCAACAAAGAAATTATATGCAAAGCAGTAGTAAGTGTTGTGAACAAAAACTAAGGCAGGACAAGGGATAGAAAATAATGCTAGAGGTGGGGAGAAGAATTGTTACACATGGGGTGATCAGGGGAGATATTTGCTGAACAGCTGAATAGACACCCAGATGATGTGAGGGAGCGGGCCCTGAGTAGTTCTGGGGAAAATAATTTTCCTCAGAAGTTCTTAAAGTAGGAGTTGATACAGTGCTAGGAGTTGGAGCTGTACTTATATCCCCAAGACTATTTTCTAACTATCAATCTGCACTTCTCAATTAAAAATGTCAATTATTGTATTGAGAGGTCCTTAAGAAACATTAAGATTGTTGGTGCCTATCCAATGTGATTCTACACTGCCAGCCTTTTAAAGTTTGTTTTATTGTCCTTTCTCTTCAGTTGTTTTTGCTACTTTGGGACACTGGTTTCCAATACTTTCTCGTTTTCTCCACCAAGAACTTTGTTTGAGGGACATGACATCTGTGGAGCAAAGTGCGCAGACCTGTGACAGCTTCCTTATTGAATTTGATATACCCTGGGTGGTTTAGGTTATCAGAAGTCTATCTCTTGGTTATTAACACTGGATATGACAATGAAAATATAAGTAGTACACTCTTTAAAAAAAGAGTCTATGGAGCTTATTTTAAAAAGATTGCTTAGTGTTTTATCTCTTATCAATCTGGTGACAAAAGTTGAGTAGCACACTAATATATATGACAAATATGGCATCTGGGATTCTATCTCATATAAGGTGTTTTTTTAATTTATTTTTTTTTATCAAGCAGAAACTAATTAATGTAGTTTAAACAGCAGATTACTAAAAAAAGGCAGGACAATGTTAACTTAATAGATTGTTTTAATTTATTATTTCTATGAATTCTTTACCTTAGGCTCAATGATCTTTAGTCATGCTCTGCTTTCCCATTATAAAATAGTACTGATTTGTTATTTGGTAAGTAGATCAATACTGTTTATGTGTTAATCTTTGCACACAAATTCTAGTGCCTTTAATTTTATCCAAAGCTGTTTAAACTTTATAGCCACTTTACTAGTTCTCATTAAAAACACTGAAACAATATTACAGGGGGAAATTTCTTAACTTTATAGGAGATATTTCATAGGATACATAAAGTACTCTGGTCCAGGAGAATTTTAATTGAAAACACTTGTAAAAAGGCAAATAAAAACCATGTAAATGTGCAAAGAAAGCAAAAATTGTATTACATTGCTAAACATGATGTTGTAACTAAATACAGTCTGTGGCAGAGAGCTGTTTCGGGGGGGGGGGGGGGATGGGAGAATTTACCTACGGAGGGATGGAGAGCACTAGACTTGATGGTTCTAGCCCTGCGTGGACCAGGCCAGGTGGGAGGGTGTGGAGTGGACTTTTTAGTTCTTGGTGCTGTCTAAGCCACACTCCCCGCTTCTGTTTGAGGTTCCTTGAAGTTCTTCCCATCTTTTACCTCCTCTGCTGTAGGACCCTTGCTAAATAAGGTGCTGAGGTATAGGCTTCCACTGAAAACTGGCACAAGGACCCACAACAGGATGCTGACACTTGTCCCATTGAAGGCAGATCTAAATATCACCTGCACAGGTTCCTCTATTATCTTATTAAATACTAGAGGCCCAGTGTATGAATTTGTGCATGGGTAGTCGGGCCAGTGGGGCCAGCCAGGGGGAGGGACTGTGGGTGCTTGGCTGGTCCCGTCCCCTGGTTGAACTCCCGGTTGAACTCCTGGTCTAGGGGACAATTTGCATATTTGCCTTTTATTATATAAAGCTATCTGTATACTGATATTAGAGGGAGAGGGCCAGCTCCAGTGCCCCACTGCCGGGGTTCAAATGGCCTTGAGCAAGTCATTGAACTATTCTTAGCCTCAGTTTCCTCACTTAAATCTAAAAAATGATGATGTCTCATAATGTGGTCATGAAGGTTATATGAGTTAGTAAGTATAAAGCATTTGGATCAGTGCCTGGTATAGTAATAAATGTGGGATGTTAATAAGTATCAGCAATGAATAGTACTAGATTGCAAACTCTTTGAGGTCATGGATTGTATATTTAAAATTGCTATACTCACAATATCTAGCACAACATATAGCACAAGGTCAGTGTGTAGGTTGAATATATGTCACCTACTTCTGCATAAAATGTTTTCTGAGGGTCAGAATGTCAATAAGTGATACTAAAACTTCATGTGTTTTAGTCAGTCTATCATGTAACAAGTAGCTGTTATTAAAAGGTCAGGTTGAAAAGATCAGATAAAAAAACACCTCCAAAAGAGTGTTAGATCAAATGCTTACAGCAAAAGCTTTATTTCTTTTTTAAAAAATTGTATTGATTGATTGATTTTTTGAAAGAGAGAGAGGAAGGAGAGAGAAACATTGATTTGTTGTTCCACTTATTATGCATTAATTGGTTGGTTGTTGTATGTGCCCTGACTGGGGATGAAACTGCAACTTTGGCATATTGAAACCATACCCTCAGCAACTGAATTCCTTGGCCAGGGCCTAAACGCGTTATTTCTATAGAGAGAAAGTAAATATACATAGATCTGTATTTATGACTATCCTTATGACAAAACACCTATCTTAACATTTTTCTCTTTTTGGCTCTTGAATGACTGACCTACTACTAAGAGCTGGGACGTTGGTCAAGTCTTCGTTTAACATCACCTTCTCCAAGGACTTCACCCTGACCATCATTCTCATCCTAGCCAAATGTGACCATTCCCCTTGTTCTACTTTGTCCTCCCACAGGCACAGAACACCTTATGACATTACATTCTGTGTGGTTTAATAAGTTACTATTTTTATTATTTATCATCTGTTTTCCTCATCTAGAATGTAAGCTACATGAGGGCAGGTATCTTTGTTTGGTTCATTAATGTATGCTAAGCACTAATGTATGCTAAGTACTTGGCTTAATAATGCTTAGACACCCAGCAAATCTTTATTCAGTAAATGAACGAATTGATCCCATATGCATAATTCTTTAAATTTCTCCCTCTCTCTGTCTTAATAATGAAAATGTGGCATCCCTGGGTGGACGCCAAAATGTGGGAACCCTTTTCACATCCCTCGTGATTCAAGGTCCCTGGTTCAGGGTTCAGGTTTCTGGAGAAGGCTGCACACAAATGAATAAAGAGACTTAGAAAAATATTAATTTGTAAAATAGGGGCCAGGTGGTAGTCCAACTCTAGTGGAAGAACTACTCCTCGATCTGACTTCACCATTTCTTTTATTAAGATTAAAATCATAAGATACAGCTGTATCCCCCAGGCCAGAAACACCAATAAAAGTCAATCAGCAGATCTTCTTAGGACTAACAGGTGGGGGCTGCTTCAACCACCAACATCCCAGTAAGCAGCTCCAACCCCTCAGAGCAATCAAGGTTGACCAGCCCTCCAAACTCCCTGTCCACAGCTTTCTATTATTAAAACAATGATTGGCTTCTGACGTGAAAAGTCTTAAATTTTGAGAGCACAGGATTTTCTGTGCACCCTCATATGGATTCGACTCTCTATTCCTAGTTATCACTCTAGATCCCTCATATCAGTTCAGCTGAGATTATACCTTCCTTAATAAAAGTGAAATTAGATGATGCTCAGATTTTATCCCCAACATAATGAGAAATACTGAAACAGCATAGGAACACAGGGTGTGTGAAGAGAGAGTATGATTGTCCAAAGCCTTTGATGTCATCAACAAATACACACCTTTCCTTTCTGTGAGAAGCCCTAGAACACGATCCCTTCTGATGTGATGCGTCTCTGTGTTCAGAACTTGCGCCATTTTAATACATTTGCAATGAGCATATCTTTCAATGTAGGCATCTTTCAATGTCTCTCCTTTGTGGGCCTGAGTATGTAAAGAAAATTGAAAAATTAGAGGGGGCTGAATTCCTTATTTTATGGTGCTGTTTAAATGAAAGCAGCCCCCTGATAAGATGGCTGCATTTTTTCCTTTAAATTTCTTCAAACTGAATATTTCAAAATGTTTTAAATGGTAATCTCCTTCCCAAACATCACTAGTGAATTTAGGAAATACTAACGAACTATTCAGGGTGCTGCCCTCTTGCTGCACAAATACCACAGTAATCTGGAGCCTAGTGTATATCCACTCGACATAAGAAGAATTCAATTTTGCCTCTATTTCTAGTTTAAGTCATATGGTCGTACTATTTTTTTTTCTAATAAAGCAAGCAATTATAAATGCTTGTGATTTTACTTGTGGTTTTCAATGCAGTAAACAGAAATTTGTTATTTAACAGAGTTGACAAGCTACTTCCCATCTGTGAGTTGACCTTATGCTAATTATTTATTAATACTTCATATAAAAAGCTTTATTATAAGGTTAAGAATAACTTTCACAGGCTTAGTTGGTACAAATGGTGCAACAATTAATCTAGTGATTAGGATAGGAGATACTGGAAACTTTGCTAGTGCATGGCTCAGAATAAAAGATCCTAATTTTGACAAAAAGAAAAAGAGATGATTAGAATGAACGTTTGCTTTAAAACGTCATGAGAAACTCCTGGACTACCTGAGTCACTGTGGACAAGGCTGGGCTTATTCGTTTGGGATTGAATCCAATTCTGGACGACTCCTGTTTTTTTTTCTTAGAAGCTCCCCTATTGTTCTGGGTTTACCAGGCACTTTGAAAGAATTGAGTCAGATGAAATTTGGCTCTGAAGTTTTGGGTCATTAGCTTGGAGGCTGACACTTGGCCATCATGTAACAGTAGAAATGGAGAGTTCAGGGAGAGACTCAAGCTGAGATGGTTGGTGCAAGGGACAGGAAATTAACAACGTATTCCAGCATCTGAGGATCTCAGGAGAAATAAAAATGAAATCAGTTATGCAGGGGAGAAATGCAGACCATAGAGAGTATTTTTGCAAAATTATCCTGCTTCTAAAATATTTGATGAATAGTTGGAATACAAAGCCAACAGGGATTTATAATTCTTCAGATGAAAAAGCAATGTAGTCCCATGAGGGAAAGGGAGGGAAATGGAGAAGAAGAGCTAAACTGGGTTATTTGGGATTTATAAGTTTTTGAAAATGACCAAGGTAGCAACTCTCAGGGTCAGTGTAGGGATAGCATCATTTTTTTAAAAAGGAAAGATAAGGATGAAAACCCTCCTGTTTCCTGCCTATGATACAACCATCTCAACACAGAGATCAGCATTATTTCCCAAGTGCTCTATATTTCTTTACCAAAAATAAAACTCATTATCCCACGATAAAAAGAATGAAACATTTAAAATGAGAACAGGTCTGGCTGAGTTGACACGTAAGAGTAAGGAATCTTGATTTAAAAACAAAAACAAGCTCCAGTTGCTTTGGCTCAGTGGCTAGAGTGTCAGCCTGCAGACTGAAGGGTCCTGGGTTTGGTTCTGGTCAAGGGCACATGCCTGGGTTGTGGGCTCGATCCCCAGTAGGGGGCATGCAGGAGGCAACTGATCAATGATTCTCATCATTGATGTTTTTATCTTTCTTCTTTCCTCTCTCAAATATATATCAAAAACAAGCGTGGTCTCTTAAGGGCAAAGAGGTAGAAAGGATTGTCCAGACATGAACTTGAAGACTTAGGGTTTGCCTAGAATCTGCATGTTTAACTACAGATAAACATTTCTGTTGCTCTGGAGGGAAATTACAGTCAAGAACATACAAGCAATCTGATCTTGCCACTCCTCTCTCTGGTAGAAGTAGAGATCACCAATTTGCAAAAAAAGACAATACTAGTATTGCTATGAGACATAACATGTTTGTTACCCCCCCCCCCCCATATCTTATTTAGAGGAGGAGATGAACAACATTAGTCTGTTTTATAGGAAATATGCCCTTAAGCAACTTACGTGGTCTTGACAATTTTCTCAGACAGAAACAAAGCCCGGAACAGGTGAAGCACTGTGCCCAGGGGAGGCTGTGCTGAGGATTCTGACACGGCAAGCAAGCTCTGCAGATATCTCCATGAGCCTAGCTTGGCTCCACATGAGATTTTTCTGCTTTCTCTGGTCTCTTTATAGTCCATTGCAGCCCTCTCTGTCCACATTCCCACCACAGGATCCTGGATGTAGCACTGGATGTGTGTTTGCTCGTATTAGCAATCTTTCAGCTATTTTATTCTCTGTCCAGCATGCCCGAGGGCAAACTTTTGTTTTCATTAAATTGTAAAGAAGAGTGATTAGTATTTAAAATAAAATAATTTGTGGTTACATATTATCTCTTTAAATAAAAGAACTGCATTTCTTTAGTTTTAATGTATAAAATGTTATTAAAACATGAAACAAATAGCCCTACTTTCTCACCACTTTTCAAAATATGCGTTTTATCTGTCCTTCACACACACACCAATCTCATTTAATCTGCCCCCAGAATTTGCAAAGATGAGGATAACAAGACTTGGAGTTGCTAATTCCACTGTCTGGCCAAATTCCAATACTGGTAGATGATGAAATAAGTCTTTCAGCAAAAGACCCAAGTTCATTTGGAAGAACATTCTCTTAACCACTACATTTCTTGCCTCTGCCATAATCCTGCAAATTGTCATCTGGTTGGGTTTGACTCAGGAATCATGGTGACCTAAGGTTGCCCATTCATTCTTTGAGTCTGAGACTTGTCTTACTCATTTTGCACTGATATTGGTGGCCCTTAACTTCTACCCACAGGCCCTAAATGTCTCTTGTGGAGGCCCTCTCCCTTTTCCATATCTATTGTTAATGTCCAAAGTGGCACAGCATGATAAATCTTGAAAAATAACATCAACCTAATGCTTAGCAACAGACACAAGTCATCACTAAGAAATAATCTCTAAAGTGCTTTTTGACTGCAGCAAAATGTCAGCTTCAAAGTGCACTGTGGGGCTTAATTTTATTTCTCTTGCTAAGAAAGCTGTGGTTTTCTTAGACCTATTTTCATTTCTCAATAGCAATCACTAAATGTTTTGTCTGGATCTGGAAAGACTACACTGTGTGTGGATGTAAGCCCGTGGGTGTGTACGCAGTGGGAGGTGGGGAAGGTATGGAATGGGCTGGATTCCAGTTTTAGAGTGCCTTGCTTCATACAACACAGGGTCACATGTTGAGCTACCTTCAGCTATCTTGTATTGTGCCTTTCGATTTTATTTTTATCTTAACTATGCAGCTTGAGTTAACTCTTGAAGAGAATGCTTACAATGAATTCTGCCTACTATGATCACTTCCTTATGTTTTGCTAATTATTTTGACTTTGGGAAACAATGTCTTTCAACTGCACTATAAATCTAAAGGTTTTTGGCCTTCTCGGTTTCTTATCCCATTCTATATTCCTTACAGTTTTCATTGTTAAGTAAACACTGTGCCTTTTAGTTTCATGATAGCAGATCATTTCCAATAGTTTGTGTCAACGAGGAAACACTGTAGAATCCATTTTTATACTCTAAATTTGGATGTATCTATGAAACTGCTGCATGTCTTTTCAAAGAAGCCACACAGACCATTAATGCACGATTTCCCCAGGGGCCTTTTCTCATAAAAGGTTGGCTGGAAAATACCCTTAGAATGAGACAAACATAGCAAACAATTTTTTTGTTCATTTCTGAGATTAGAGATTGAATAATGTTCACTTACAAAAATAAAATATTTCACCTGATATGTAACATTCAGTTTAATATCCTTTTAAGATAAACTTTATGTATGGAGAAATGCAGAGACCTTCAATATGAGTCCATGAGTTTTGATACATGACCCCAATGACAATCAAGATGCTGAACATTTCTGTCACTCCAGAACGTTCTCTTGTGCTCATTTCCAATTAATTTTCAAATTCATAGGCAAGCTGTGCTCTGTGTTGAATCACTGTAGGTTGGATTTGAATTTCATGTAAGTGAAATTATATAATGTATACTCTGTATCTGACTTCTTTTGCTAAATATAAATATTTAAGATCATTCACATTGTTAGTTAATTTTTTTTTCCAGTAGTGCTTCATTTTATAGATATACCACCATTTGTTTATCTGGTTTGCTGTTGGTAGGCATTTGGATTATTTGCAGTTCTTGGTTGTTATGTAAAAAGTTGGTTGAGTATGTCTTTTAAAAGTATCAGCATTTTTTTGTGGACACATGTTTTCATTTTTCTTAGGTAAATATGTAGGTGTGGAACTGCTGTGTCATAGGGTAGGTGAATACTTAGCTCCGCACGAGTACCTGCTAAATTTAACTTCAAAAGAAACTGACAGACATAATGCCTTTTAATTTTTCTTAGTTTAATAACTGAGTCTCTAAAATAGGTTAATTTAATTTAATTGATTATACTATAACAATAGACTTAAATTTTAATTCAAATGCAAGGTAAAATATTGCAAATTTTTGGGGTGCCTATAAAATATGCTGAATTCCTACAGAACATGTCTGGAGTTGTAAGCAGATATATACTAGACATTCTCATTTTCTTCTCCATGTCACTTTATCTCTATTTCACATTTCTTTTTTGAAAAAAAATTCTGAGGAGTGATTGTTTAATATTTTTAGTTTTATTTATTTTGATCTGATTTGCTCTAAACTCATTTGTATCAGTCACTTAGGCTAGGCTGCAGAAACATTTAAATCTGAAACTCTTAGTGGCTTTAAACATGAAGTTTACTTCTCATTCATGCACTGAGGGCCCACCAATTCTGCAGAACTTCTGACTTCCATGCTGGTATCCATGAGTCCAGCTTGTCTATATTTTGTGGCTTCACTCTTTCAACATGGGAATTCAAGTCTTGCATAGCAGGAGGAGAGAGAACATGGAGAACTTATGCCTGTGTTTAAGTCCTGCAGACCAGAAGGAGTACATGACTTCTGCTAATAGCTCATTAGCCAGAAATAATCACATTGGCCACAAACTGATTTCAAAGGAGATGGTAAAATATAGAGGAACACATGAAATAATCATTGAATAATAATGACCTCTGCAAAACCTCTGCATTTTTAGTTTCTATTTCTATATTAAGTTATAAATTTATATTGCCATATAAACACATTAGTAATATAAAATTATATAGGAGCTTAATAAATAATTATAAGAATTCTTCTATATAATCACCACCCTGGTTAAGAACTTTATTAGTACTCCTAAGCATAGTGTTTGCCTCTCCTCATCATAGTTTTCCCACCCCAAAGGGAACCACGATCTTGAATTTTATGACAAACTATTTCCTTACTATTCTTTATAGTTTCCCACTTATAAATGCATTCCTAAATAATATAGTTTAGTTTTGCCTGTTTTAGACTTTATAATAGCATATATATATATATATATGTATATATATATATATATTTGTGTATGTCATACAATTCATCTATATTCTTACATGTAGTTGTAGTTTGTAATCTACAGATGGATAGTTTCCAGATTATTATTTTTTGTATTATGAATAAAGCTGTTATAACCATTGTTGTATAGTGTACAAGTATACACAAGCAGGAGTTCCTCTTGTGCATTTATACATTCATGGAAATATTGGATCCTCATGTCAGAGGTATTTTCCATTCTAGTAGAGAATGCCAAACTTTTCTAAAGTGTATGTATCAACTCATACCAGCTGTATATGAGATTAAATTTGCTTGTCAGATTTGACATTGTGTTCTGTGTATAATGGCTCTTACCCTGATTTTACTTTTTACCTCACTGAAAATTAGTAATATGCAACACTTTTGATGTGTTAATTGGCTGTGTTTCTTTTGAAGTGCCTGTTCAAGTCTTGCCTATTTTCTAAAAGGTGGGTTATCTTTTTAATTGACCTAGCAGTTTAACAAAATTAAAAATAATTAAAATCCCTTCTTCATGTATGCTCTATGTTCTTTTAAATCTTTAAATAAAGTAAATATATTTATTTAAATATTTTACCTACTTATTCTAACATTTGCTGTCTAAGTGGATCTGATCTTTCTTATTGTTTCTAGTGATGTTTGCTCACAGTGGGTTGATTCCTCATGTGTTTTTTATTTTTTATGTTGTGAGTTCATATTTCTTTTGAATTTATCTGTGATAATTCTCTCAAGTTTTGTTTTTAAGGTGTTTTCTTCCAGAGCACTTGAGTTTACCTCTGCTTGGAGCCAAGGTATACTACTAATTCAAAACCACTTTAAGTAATTAGAGCCACAGAAGCGAGTAATAATATTTCAGCCCCAATCCAATTGAGATTTTGCTTCTGGTTAAGAATTTTCAGAAGAGATGACATTTCCTTCTATTCTGAGAGCTAATGGAAATAAGCAAATCTTCCTTCCTTCCTTCCTTCCTCCCTCCCTCCCCCCTCCCTCCCTCCCTCCCTCCCTCCCTCCCTTCCTTCCTTCCTTCCTTCCTTCCTTCCTTCCTTCCTTCCTTCCTTCTCTCTGAATATATTTTTTATTGCTTTTAGAGAGGAAGGGAGAGAGAGAGAGAGAGAGAGAGAGAGAGAGAGAGAGAGAGAGAGAGAGTCATCAATGATGAGAGAGAATCATCAATCAGCTGCTTCCTGCATGTCCTCTACTGGGGATTGAGCCTGCAACCCAGGCATGTGTCCTTGACCAGAAATGAACCCGGGACCGTTCATTCTGCAGATAGATGCGCTATCCACAGAACCAAATCAGCCAGGGCCCAGTTTGTTCTTTCAGTGAGATATCACCTCTCAGAGGTTTTATTTTTCTACTAGAGGCCCAGTGTACAAAATTCGTGCATGGGGCGGGGGCCAGGGGATGTCCCTCAACCTAGCCTGCATCCTCTCCAGTCTGGAACCCCTCAAGGGATGTCCGGCTGCTCGTTTAGGCCCAATCCAGGATTGCTGGCTCCAAACTGCTCACTTGCCTGCTTCCCTGATTGCCCCTAACTGCTTCTGCCTGCCTGCCTGATCACCCCCTAACCACTACCCTACCAGCCTAATTGATGTCTAACTGCTCCCCTGCCAGCCTGTTTGTCCCCAACTTCCCTCCTCTGCCGGCCTGGTCACCCCTAACTGCCCTCCCCTGCAGGCCTGGTCCCTCCCAACTGCCCTCCCCGGCTGGCCTGATTGCCCACAACTGCCCTCCCTTGCAGGCCTGGAACCTCCCAATGGCCCTCCCCTGCTGGACATTTTGTGGTGGCTATCTTGTGTCCACATGGGGGCAGGATCTTTGACCACATGGGGGCAGCCCTCTTGTGTGTTGGAGTGATGGTCAATCTGCATATTACTCTTTTATTAGATAGGATGAGAGTCTCTGATCCAACTTCCCACTTGGTGTAGTCCCTCAGTTTATCCCGGTCCTTTCGTCACATAGCCTGAGAAGCATGAAGTTACAGGCCTCTGAGGATTAGCAGATGTTCCCTTGGCAGATACCAACACCGCATTTTCTTCCCTCTCTGGATTCTGGTTATCATTTTTGGTCTGCAAATTACTCTCAATCTCTTATCAGTTCTATGTAGTTACAGAGGTTTCTTTTCTTTCTTCTTTCCGTTCGTTTCTTTTCTTTCTCTTTGCATTTTATTCCCCTGCTGCATCCAGCTATTAAAAACATTCTCGACTATGATTTTTTTTCTTCATGATACATGATGCCTCACAATGTGGAAAAGAGATAAAGTATTTTATTTCTTAAATAAACTGTAGATGCAAGACAATCATTATAAAATACTACTTTCCCTTGCTTTGTGCTATTTTTTAAAATGGGACGGAAATTGTTGGGGTCATCTTAACAAATTAGAAATGCCCATGTGAGTGGGCCTTATGGGCCAGAGGGGAAAATATTTGAAAACTAATAATAGATAACGAAGGCAGCTGCGTGAGGAGATGGTATCCTCAAATTGCACTGCTTCCTCTTAGCTGCTGTTAAGAAGGGAAAATATTTTGATTATTATTAAAGTTCAACAACTGCCTGTTTAATCACATCATTGATTGAGGAACGTAAAATTAATTTTCTTTGGAAATAGTGCATGTAACATTATTTGAGGTCAATATAACAAATAACATGTACACACAATTTCCTTCAGACACTGTTGGCTGACAAATGTACAATGGGTCCTTAAGTTATATAATTTAGCACCACATCAGAATTATTGGTCTGAAAAACCAATTTTATTTTATTTTATTATTAATGCAAAATTATCAGTTCTGATTTTTATGTTTTCAGCCACCAGCTGAAATTTATTCTGATCTTGAAAACAACACATAAATAAAATTCTTCATACATTTTTATCTGAACAAAAGCATGTTAAAAGAGATTATGTCAATAATTATGAAGCACATTTTTGGGTTTCCAGATGCAATAGCTAAAAGATAATTATGATATTGTCATTTTTATTGTTCTTTTACTAATTTCTGTTGTTTATAATATATAATTTAAGTATTTAATGTAAAAGAATGTTAAAAAACAATTTTGTACAAGTGGTAGGTAAGTGTGCAAACCTTATTATGTAATAACACTTTCGTTGACAGGTTAAAAATGATTAGACTTTGCAGATTAATAGCAAATACTATTTTATTAAAGAATAATAAATTTTAGGATATTTTAATAATATCATTTTTAGTTCCTCATGCACAAAATCAAAATTTAAATACAATGTTTACTTTGGAGCTTGAGTTTAATCTATAAAACATACCTGTGGTATTGTTAAATTTATTATATACTTTAACTATTGTTTTTGGCTGCCGTACAACCTCATAATTAGGCAGTGCTGACTTGAGTACATTATTTTACAGATTTTATGAGTAACACTACCCCTTAAAGAATTTTTTTTCCTTATTAAGTAGTTAAGCGAGTGAAAATGGATGCTGATATTTACTTTAAAACACCCAAGAAAGCAAAATTGTCTCTTTAGTGAGTTTTAAAAATGAAACTATAAGTTCTTATTACTGGTTTATACTACTTAGGCCAGGACAAAATGTTTAATGGTAGAATTTATGTAACCAGTGGAAGGGGCATTGATAGGAGTTTTACTTTCTAAGGAATATTAAGTGAGGAGAAGAACATCTCCCACTGTTTAAACATGTTCTAAGATTCACTTTAAAAAACAAATGCCGCCCTGGCTGGATTGGCTCAGTGGATAGAGTATCCCCCTGCAGATTGAAGGGTCCCTGGTTTAATTCCTGTCAAGGGCACATGCCTGGGTTGCGAGCTTGATCCCCAATAGGGGGCATGCAGGAGGCAGCTGATCAATGATTCTCATTGTTGATGTTTCTCTCTCCCTCTTCCTTTCTGAAATCAATAAAAATACATTTAAAAATAAATAAATAAATAAACAAACAAACAAATAAATAAATAAAACTTAAAACTTTTCATTATAAACTTAAATACTAAAAAAAATAAATGCATTGAAGATTATCCCTCTGTGGCAGAGTGCTAATTGTTCTTTATTAAACATTCTTCTGTTCTTCTTTTTTAGAAATAGCACCCTCCACGCCTATAGCTTGGGCACACAGGCAAACCTTTGGCCACCTTTCCCAGCCTCTGGGAGATCCAGCTGTGGGCTACAATCATGTTTCAGCTGCAAAGGTGTGAGTGGAATGATGTGTGGAACATTCGTTCTCTGTAAAGGAAGTTTCTTGCCCTTTATTTTTCTTCCTGTGTCTGACAATCTGGAACATGTAGCGAGGATATTGCAGAGCTAGTTCCAATCATGCAGAATAAGCTGGCACCCTAAGGGATAGCAAAACCAGAAAGAGGAATCTGGGTCCTTGGAGATCTCCTGGGGCTGAAATTGCGTCTCCATGTGCCAATCTTATTTGGGACCACCTACGATTCTAGATTGTTAGATAAGAAAAAAAGGAATTTATGTCTTGAGTGAGTCTTATAAACGTAGCCGGTTAGTCTATAGCCTAACCAACATATCTAAAAATAAGCTAATACAACTTCTATATCCATGCTGTTAGATATCATAAGCATCAGCCCTGTGACTATTGAGCACTTTAAATATGGTTAGTAAGATTGAGAAACTGAATTTTAATTTATTTAAATTTAAATTATCCTTGTAATTAGTGGGTACCACATTGGACAACACAACTTTAAATGCTTAGCTATTATTTATGTAACAAATACACTAGAACATAAATTTATCAGGTTAAAATATTAGTGACAAACACATTGATTACAAAAATATTTAATCAGGTTCTTCTAAATATTTATAAAATTTAAATGTTTACATATAATTTTAAAATGAGTTTTGAATACCTTAAAATCAGGAAAAAGACACAAAAGTTATCTTGCCAGTTCCCTTGTTCTTTTTGATGCAAGGAGTGTGCATGAAAGTTGATGATTAGCAAAGGCTTTGAGTTCAGTTACTTCTAATGACAGGAATACAAAATATATCTATATTTCTATTTAAGTTCTTGAGTTCACATTGATTTTTTTCCATTTTAACAACTAATGTTATTAACTTTAAGCCTAACATAAACTTTTTCTTTACAATCTGCCATTTAGATTTTTAACCTCTTTTCCAAACTAAAAATGTACTTTCTTTTTATTAAAAAATGTCTCATTCATCATCATTTTGAAAGGAGGTGGAAGGAAGGGATATAACTTGAGGAATCATAGAATGTTTGAACTGGTAGGGTCTTTAGAGATTATTAGTGTGTTCTTTTCATTTTATAGGTTAAAAAAAAATAGAATGTTCAAATAGAGTGGACATTTTCCCCCAAGTCAAGCATGTTAAACTCAAAAGCTAACACAGGCCAAATAAATGAGGCATGTGACCTGTGGGCCATGAATTTGACATGCTTGTCTTAAGTTGTATGTACTAGTATATATATATGTGTGTGACTTCTAAAAGTCATATCCCCTTGGAGTTGGGCTTTGGTGAGTTCCCTATAAAGTATTTTAGGATTCTCAGACACAGTTGGAGATGGATCAGAATGTCTTGGGATCTGGTTTAGGGCAGATTCTTTGCCCTTAAGAGATTCCTCAGAGGCCATACCTGAGGGTAGGAGTTTAATCAGACCCCTCTCAAACCAACATCAATCAGTTCAGAAACTCAAGAAATTATCAAGCCACTCCATATTTAGAATGGGGGAAAATGTGATGTTACAGTCCAAGTCTTGGATTACTCTTAGCTCATACAATCTGTGTGTCTGCCATGATGTGCTATAATTTAAGAAACTTTCAAGATAAATGGTATGCCTATGCCAGAATTACAGCATATAAAATTAAGCAAATCAATAGATAATCTGAAAATCTTGGAAATCATCTAGTTCAATTTCCTTGTTTACAGAACAGTAAAACAGATATAATTTAAGTTTTCTAGGATATGAAATTATTGTGGCATTAGAATAAAGAGTGAGCAATTTGTTCTGCTAACATTTTTAAGAGTTAGAAGAAAAATAATCAACACTGTACTTTAATTCTGTATAAAACAGTTTTCTGATTAAAGTGGTTTTGGAATGCTAGAATTAAAACTTTCTACATAATATTTTAAGCAAATTTAATTTAAAAAAGAAGTCAGATAAACATAGCCAATGTGCTACATTCATTAAAAACACATTTTGTAATTTTGCTATGCAGTGGAAGCTGAGGGTGAACATTCATTATCATTACCATCTAACATCTAATAAGACAGATTTAACATAATAATCTAAAATTATAAGACTGTTATCCCTCAATAGGCCTCAAATGTAAGACTGTTTCTGTGATGAATAATAAAATCAGTTTTGTACACATATTTGATTTTTGCCATATTATTAAAAACTCACAAAAATATAATAATAGCCAATTCTTTTACTTTAAAAATTCCATTCTTAAACTCAAAGACTACGATGAGAAATTAAAGCGTCCCTTTAAAAGATGCTCTAAAAAGCTATCACTGAGTCAAGGAAGTAATTTGATAAAGACAATATTTGACTAGAAATAGAAACTATTTAGCTCCTGGAATAAAGCCCTGCAAACAGACAACAATATGTCTACATTTTGTTGACTTTACTGGGCTATTAGCTTAGAACATATTGGTTTATACAAAAGTATTAGTTACCTTAACAATTTTTTGGAAGAAATGAACAATCCTATATAATAAAAGAGAAACGTGCAAATTTGACTGTACCTTTGCTCCTGATTGGCTATGCTACCAGCCAATCAGGAGCAGGGGCGGGGCCAAGTGGCGTGAGTGCTGGACCCAGGGGTGGAGATGAAATAGCAGTGGAGGCGAGCACCCAGCCCCTGGGTGCTGTGAAGGGAAGTGGTGGCAGCTGCAGCGGTGGTGGTGGCAGGGAGCGCCTGGCCCCCGGGTGATGTGAGCCAAAGTGGCGGTGAGTTCCCAGCCCTTGGGGCTGGATGGTCGCAGGCAGCTGGGGCTGAGCTGAGCAGGGTGATGGCTGGGTGCCATCAGTTGGACAGGCTGGGGGTGAGCCATCAGTTGGACATCCCCTGAGGGCTCCCAGTATGTGAGAGGGGGCAGGTTGAGTTGAGGGACCACCCCCCTCCCCCAGTGCACGAATTTCATGCACCAGGCCCCTAGTTATTTTATATTAAAACTTAAGAAAATATTAAGTTCATTTAAATTCATGGTACTGCCTTGGTAATTTTCATTGCATTCATTTGCAGATAGAAAGACTCATGCCTGAAATCCCTTGTCTGGCACTTCTCTCTCAGCAAAAACTAATAGGGTGGAATTTCACTGAAGCCTCATGTCATAACAATTTCTCTCCTTTTTTCAGTTGGGGAAGATTTTTTTCTTAACCTACTTTAAAGCAGTCAGGAAAGTCAAGTGCTGAAAACATACCTAATGGTTTAGTGTTATTAGTTTTGCAGAATAAGTTGTTTTTCTTAAGTTATGTACAAAAATTTATTGTAAATTTATTGTGAGGGGAGATAGGTGTCACCATAACTTTAATGTGTGAAGAAACCATTTACCTTTATTTTATAATTGATCTTGTTTGTCTTTGAGGCTTTATGTTCACAAAGGGAAAGAAAAACTTGATTGCCAATTTAAATTAATTCCATTTTCCCCCAGTTTAAACAATTAACAACAACAACAACAAAAAGGATTGACAAATAATTCATGTCTTTTCTTCCCTCTTTTCTCAGTTTTCCCAAGATGTTTTTCAACTTGTGAAATAGAGAAGAGCCCATTTCTAGGTGTTGTTGAAAGCGAGCACCATGCATATTTGTTGTCATTTCATTGAGGTCAAATCCTATTTTCTTTGCTGTATTTACTCTTGCTTAGCTGGGAGCAGAAAATGCTGAAGAATTGCAAGGAAAGAAACCAAGTATCAACAGATACTTAAAAAAATTCTCATTACATTCTCCTTCATAATACCCCTGGAATTTCATGGAATGTTACCCCTATTTTAGAAATAAAAAACCAGCCGAAACTGGTTTGGCTCAGTGGATAGAGCATCGGCCTGTGGACTGAAAGGTCCCAGGTTCGATTCCGGTCAAGGGCATGTGCACCTTGGCTGCGGGCACATCCCCAGGAGGGGGTGTGCAAGAGGCAGCTGATTGATGTTTTTCTCTCATCGATGTTTCTGACTTTCTATCCCTCTTCCTTCCTCTCTGTAAAAAATCAATAAAAATATATTAAAAAAAATAAAAAGCCAGTGAGAGAAATGAAGGTCAGGAAGATAAAAGTCTATAACTTTGGATTTCCCTGCTATAGAAACATAGCAGTCAGGCATATTTATTGGAGCCCTTACATTGTGCCTGGAGTTTTGGGAGCACTAACAAAGCCTAAGACATTGTCCTCTGTCCTTAGGAACTTACCATCTGGTTAGGGAGATGTGCCATTGATGAAAGATGGCAAATATAGGTATTCAATGAATCGGCACTATCATAGTTCATAGACAGAGGGTGCAGTGGGCTGGTGAAAGGACATGTCATGGAGTGGGTGACATGTAAGTTGAGCTTAGAAGTATGGACATGATTCATCCTGGTGGAGTGCAAGAAGGATGATTGTCCAAGGGAAGGACATGACTGTAATGTATGGAATAGGAAGACAAAGAGTTTATTTGAAAAATTATCTACTTCTTTAATCAACAATGTAATAAATATTTAATAAGACTAATTAACAAATCGGTCACATAAAATAATTACTAAAATTCTGTGGCACACCAAAAAATATATATTTTTTGCTGATATGAAAAAAAAGGTGTAATTTTGATTCATTCACACCAGATAACTATTGTCCCGGTTGCTGTCATTTTTTTTTTACTTGAAATCTAAGGGAAAATAAGTCAGTACCCTTGACTAAATAGTCAGATATTTTGTGTTTTAAGAATTCTAGCAGCACACTGGTTTAAAATCACAGGCTTAGGGAGTAAGCTGCTTATTAATTCCAAAGAAGTTGTGATATATTCCCTAATTTCTGGGGAATATAAAAACCCTCAGGATCAAACTTTTTTCAGTTATAGATATATTTTCCTATTCAATTTTTGAGAACAATTCTGGTGAAATTGAAATTCTGAGAGTAATTCACTCTAAATTCTCTTGACTCTTGTTTAACTTATCTGAAAGACAATAATAGTTTGTAGCTCTTTTCCAGTTTAACCAACAACTACATTCAAGGCACTCAGAAAATAATTTTCCAAGTGATGATTTCATTAAAAAAAAGCCTACAAAAAACACCCTGGATATAATCATTGTATACAAATAGGCACATCTACATACCCATAGGATCATGTAGGGATACAGAGAAGGACATGTCCTTAATAATTTAGAGCCTAAGGGAAAACATTCTTCCTTTATCATTTATGTCACAATCTTTGTGGTGGATATTGAAAAAGATAAATATATTTTAAAAAGGTTTTATCAGTTGGGCTCTTATTGACACTAGAGAGAAAACACTAGAGAGAAAACATTTCAGAAGAGATTTATATTAAATAGGGGTGGTAGGAATTACATTACAAATTTTCATATATTAGTCACCAGAACTAACTATTGTTCAAGAAAAATAGAATCTCCACTGGATATTTTTAAGAATAGCAGATTTCTATGTAAATGATGTTTTGAAAAACATCACTTTCATAGAAATCTGGAGGAATGAATTAGATGATACTCAGATAGTTTATACCAACATAAATATGGAATTTTTTTTATATACTGAGTATTTTCATTACAAATCAGAACTTTGTTCAAAACAACCGTCACCTTCGTGTTGAATAATCATTAACTGAAAAAATTGGGAATTGTCCTAATAGGACTCTGATCATTATTCAATCATAATTCCTTTCTATTTAGAGAAGAAAAGCATTTGAGAATTATTTTTACTACACACATAATTTCTACAAACAAATCATTCTGGCTGATTCCTTTGAAAATATAAAGAATGTCGTTAAATAATGGATGATGGGAATTAAAAAATATATCTATTTTTCCCAACTGCTGTATAATTCACTTTTGCTTACTCACATTCATAAATAAGTTAAGCGGCAGCTTTATATCATTTAGATGAGAATTTAGAATGCATAGAATTATTTTATTTGCAGGATTATGTTTATCTTCCTCTTGGATTTGCTTAGAAGAGAATTAAAATTAGCTTTTATTTCCTAGGTATATGTTAACTCCTATTAGGGAGAAATAACTTAGAAGCATGGCAAACAACAGGGGAGAATTAAAAGTTGAATTAAAAAAATCATCTCGGCATAATGAAACATTTTGTTTATGGGACTCAGTAGCAGAATTTTGTGGTTTGTTTTGTGTGACTTGTTAAGGTGTTAATTTCGGGGCTTTTAAAAATCCAGTAGTAATTGCAGAGTAGGCCTTCTTGCATTGGGCAAGTAACAACTGCTGGTTTGGGTTAGAATGTCCCACAGTTCACAAGAACTCTTTATGCCTGTGTTTCTCTCAGACTATTTTTACCTATCTTTATAAACCTGATAATTGCTTGAACCTTTTAAGTTTACAAAATAGAGTCATACAGATAAGATTCTAAGAAAGGAGAGATGTGAACAATTGAACTTTAAATAAGTCCCTTCTAATTACTTAGATGAAAACATTTCCATTATTATTATTTTTTTAAATATATTTTATTGAGTTTTTACTGAGCGGAAGGGAGAGGGATAGAAAGTCAGAAACATTGATGAGAGAGAGACATCGATCAGCTGCCTCTTGCACGCCCCCTACTGGGGATGTGCCCGCAACCAAGGTACATGCCCTTGACCGGAATCGAACCCGGGACCCTTCAGTCCCCAGTCCGACGCTCTATCCATTGAGCCAAACCAGTCTCGGCAACATTTCCATTATATATATTTCAATGAACAGATTCCAGAGGTCGTTCTTTGAAAGTACTCTTGGTACCTAAGCTTGGTAAGAAGTATTACCTTTTCTCTTGTGACATGAGATGCTTGATACTCCCTATTTGTTAGGAATCCAAGATGCAATAGACAGTGAGCAAAAGGCCAAAGGAAGACATAGCTCCCTATCTAGTATTGGTCATAGACTTCCTCTACATAGCATCATGAGTACAAAACTGCACCATGATTCCTTCAAGTATACATCCTATTCTAAATCCATTTTATGGGCTGGGCAAATAAAGACCAGTCATAATAATGAGACAATTCACTGCCACTATACTCTATTTGGTTCCAAGACATTAAATTTTTACATTTTAGATTTTATAAGATTGGGATGTATCATAAAATTAATATGTACACTCACTTTGGTAGTCCCTTTTAAAAAATCTATTATTAAATTGATGTTTCCATTATTATCTATGGAACCTTAAAGTTGGAATATGTCATCTTTTGATTTGGAAGCGAGAAGAAAGCAAACAAGCAAAAACAAAGAGTCCTCTTAGAAGTTTGAAGCCCTGTACGAGCAGCACTAGAGAAGAGGGCTATGATCTAAGTGCAGCTTTAGCTGAGATACACAGAGGCATTGATTGCACAAGAAACTATATTTTCTCAATTTGATTAGCATTCATTAGATGCCAGCCTTATCCCAGGTATCATGCTAGGCACCAGTGTAATAAAGATGAATAAGATGAAGTCTGCTTATTCTGAAATTTAGCTTAAATTTTTAGTTTAAAAAATTGTCTCCATTTTTTTTCTTTACTATATAAAATCACTATGTAGTAAATGAAAGACACATTTTAAAAATCTGAAAGAACATAGCAAAAGCAATGTAATGGGGTATAAAAAATGCAAATCAACTATGTGGTGACTTTTTAACCTGAAATCAGAGTCATGAGTTTAACAGTAATGGATTTATGATGCATTAGGACTAAGAGACATTGTAATTTCAAAAGGAACATGAGATTTAGGTGACAGTTTAAAAGGCACTAAATTACTGTGTTCAACCTTGTATTTCACAAATCTTTAAAAGGGCAACAAAATATTTGTGGCAATGAGACTTGCTCCATTTTTCTTATTTGCAATAGCTTTTAATTGCCATTATGCTAGTGAATTAAATTTAAGGTTATTCCAGTAAAAGACTTCAAAGGGATTTTAAGTGACCTTTCTTACAGACTCTATTCTATATATTCAAAACCTGCTTATAATTGCCCTTTCTTTTTCCTTTTTAGAGTGTTTGCTTTAATGAAAGGTCTTGTTAATAACCATGAGTTATGAGGAAATGCAGACTCTAACAGTGATACTTGACAAGGTAAATTTTAAGAGCCAGTTCAATTTATTCAAAATATGGGTTGAGAATATTAAAAAGTGACCACTTTTTCTCTTCCTTCCCTTCCTCTCGCCCTCCCTCCCTTCCTTCCCCCCCCCTTTTTTTCATCTTGAATCTGGGCTAGGGATAAAGTGAGGGGTGGGGACTGTTGGATCAGTGAGTGGCTCAATAGTAATACATAGGGATCCAACTATGAGAGGCAAGAGGCCATGGGAAGAGTTGATAATGTGTACAGAGGGTTCCTTGGAGGCTGATTTCTAGAAGGAGCCTCTGTCCACTGCCTGTACTTACACAGGACCATTTGGGGCTGGACCAAGGTCAACTCTGCAAAGTTTCACATTATCCTTGAATTTACTATGATGTGAATTAGGAGACCACTGGCTACTACTTGTAGTTCCATGATTTTCCAAATTATTACACCAGGTTAGGGTTTGCAGGTGCAGAAGAGTCTGGACTGGTTCTTTTGCCATCAGGTATTGTCTGGACCAGGATGATACTTTTTTTATTAGCATACACACAGGAAGAAGCAAGTCTTCCTCAGAGATAGGTGAGGTGGGTGACTTGGGGACATATTCATGGCAGCAGGAAGCAGGTGGTGCAGCTGTATTGTGCTGGTTTCTCTCTAATGATGTTATAGGTGTGGAGGAAAGGAGCCACATGCTAACCTGACAAGCTCAGGGGAGGCCTGCGTGGCAGTCTTGCAAACTCAGAGACCTAAAATAACCACCAAAAATGGTTTGAAAATTAAATATTTAACTACAAACAGCTTATAGTGGGTAGTCATGTCCTAGGTCAATGTTTTCCCTGGCAAAGATCAACTTAGATCTTTCCTGAGCCCATTTGCCTTTTTGCCTCTAAAATAACATATCTGTGAGATGTCTGGGTAACTTGCAATTTCCTTTTTTTTTCTGGAGCCCTTGGGGCACAACCAAATGTGGTGGGCCCCTGGACAAATACAACAAATTCCTTCATTTTCATGTTAATTGTTCTTGCATTCACCGAAGTGTGTGTCCATTATTTTACTTTTTATCCAATCCCAGGTGTTTCCTACCACTTTGCTTTATCCCACCTCCTTAATCTATCACCAATGAATTTCATGTAACTCACCTATGTCATGTTCCTCCTTTGACTACAATGTATAAATACAAATGTAACCCACCATTCTCCGGAGTATTATCTCAATTCACTGAGGTTCTGCTTCCCAGCATATGTCGAAAGTTTGGCTCAAATAAACTCACAAAAATTCTTTACAGGTTTTAATGGTTTTTTTACATTAACATAGGGAAGATCCTAATGTCATATCTTGAAGTAATGCAATGGAGCCAAGAGTAGGTATGAAGAAGGTAGGAAAGAGATAGCAGTGCAAGTCTTTGTCTCAAATTCTAGCTTTTTTTTTTTTTTGAGTCTGGAGTATCAAAATTCAATGGGACCTTGTATTCTAAACACTGTGCAAAACATAAAAGGTTTTGATGAAGATCAGGTTAAATTCTCTTCTGCTTTTCTCCCCCTTTCAAGTTTGCTTAAGGCAAGGGAAGTAAAGGCAACAATAAATGAATGGGACTATGTTAAACTAAAAAGCTTCTGCACAGCAAAAGAAACTGTCAACAAAACAAAAGGGCAATCATCCAAATGAGAGAAGATATTTGCAAGCAACAGCTCCTCCATAGGCTAATATCCAAAATATATAAAGAACTCATGCAACTCAACATCAAATAAACATTCCGATTAGAAATGGGCAGAGGACCAGAACAGACATGTCTCCCAAGAAGACATACAGATAGTCAACAGACATATGAAAAGATGCTCAACTTCACTACTTTTAGGAAAATGCAAATTAAAACTACAATGCGATACCTCCTCATATTTGTTAGAATAGCTAATATAACAAGAGAAGTAATGACAAGTTGAGGAGGTTGTGGAGAAAGAGGAACTGTTTTTCACTGCTGGTGGGAATGCAAACTGGTACAGTCATAGTGAAAGACATTCTGGCAATTACTAAAAATATTAAGAATGGAATTACCAAATGACCCAGCAATCCCTCTTCTGGGTATCTACCTGAAACATTTGAAAACACTTATTCTTGAACATATATGTACCCCTATGTTCATTGCAGCATTTTTCATGGTGGCCAAGACATGGAAACAACTAAAGTGTCATTTGACAGGTGATTGGATAAAGAATATATATATCTATATAATGGAATATTACTCAGCCATAAGAAAAAAAAAGATAAAATACTGCCATTTGCGACAACACGGATGGAGCTTGAGAATATTATACTAAGTGAAATAAATCAGAAAAATACTAAGAATCATATTATTTCACTCATATGTGGGACATAAAACTGAAACTCATAGACATAGACAGCAGTTTGGTGCTACCAGAGGGAAAGGGATGGGAAGTAATAAAGGGTAAAGGGGGCCAAATATATGGTGATGGAAGATGACTTGATTTTGATCTAATATACAGATCATGTATCATAGAACTGTACACTTTAAACCTATATAATCTTATTAACCAATGTCACCCCAATAAATTTAACTTAAAAGTAAAAAAATAAGATGGAGTAAAAGCAATTGTACTTTGTAGATATAAAATGCCTTTTGAAATATATATTTCTTTTATGACTATGCTCTTGGTTAGAAAAATGGTTGCAATAATACATCGGAAATGTAATATGTTTTAAAGGAGATTTCATTGTTGTACTAAAACTTCTTATAGAATTTTGGGCTTTATACCTGGAAGGTACAGTAGTGATCAACCCTCTGAATTCTCATTTTATAACCAAGAAAAATGAGGTCCATGAGGATTTATCTTTTATGTACTCATTCATCTGCCAAGAAGATGCTGTGTTCCAGAAAGTATTTTAAAGTGGTTTGCAAGATACATAAAAGACAGAAAGGTAGCAAATTGGAAGTAGTTGAATAAAGCCAGGGGAAGGCTAAAAATAACAGGGTCATAAAAAGAGTCAGGACTAGGACTAACTCAGAAATGCACACTATTAAACCCTTGGTATAACCTTCCAGAGGAGAACAGGACTCTTGGAAAACTGTAATTAATGAAGGTTCAGAAGAACTTTCTTCCAAAAGATTCTGGTTATACCTCAGTAGATTTTGCTGTTTGTTCTTTTGTTTCAAATCCTACAAAGGTAAATCCCTTGGATCTTCAGTAGAATTATAATGTGGTCTAGTTATATAAACAACATTGATACATTCTCCAAATACTCTTTCAATCCAGCTGTGATTAACATTTTTGGGGAAGTAACTTCTATGATAAATTAAAAGCAGTATTAAATACGTAAGGAGTCTTACTCAATAACATCAATAAATTTTTACAAAATTCCTAGGAATTTAATGGGTGTAAGCCTCAGAACTGAGGCTTCCAATAACATTGTCAATCAGTTTCGGAAGCCAATTCTCTGGTTCTACTTGAGACTGGAGAAGATTACAGCCTGGCCAACAGATGACTACTACCTAATGGGAAACTACAGCCACCCAGGTCAGCTGCTCCTGGAGTCCTGACCCTCTGAAACTTTATTTTTTTAAGCCACTAAATTTTGGGGTAGTTTGTTATGCAGCAATAAATGATTAATACAAATATGAATACACTAAAGGCCTGGTGCATGAAAATTTGTGCACTCGTGCAGCCTGGGAGCCTTAGGGGGATGTCCACCTGCCAGCTTAGGTCCACTCCACATGGGTTCAGGCCTAAGCTGGCAGTCATACATCCCTCTGGCAGCCTGGCAGCCCTTGGGGGATGTCTGAGTGAGTGAGCCTAAGTTGGAGTCAGACATCTTTATCATTGCTCAGGAGGCAGGAGAGGCTCCTGCCACTGCTGCTGCACTCACAGCCGTCAGTCTAGCTTGTGGTTGAGTAGAGCAACCCCTGTGGGAGCACACTGACCACCAGGGGGCATCTCCTGCATTGAGCGTCTGCCCTCTGATGGTCAGTACGCATCATCAACTGGTTGTTCCACTGCATATCGCCCTTTTATTATATAGGATAGATAATTAGTATTTCATTGTATATGGGAGTATCTATAATAAAAAAAAGTGTAATATGCTAATTAGACCACACAGCCAAACTACCTTCCGGATGTCCTTCCAGATGACCTTTTGGATGAAACTGGAGCTGCGAGGGCCAAGGCAGCTGCCGCAGCTTCCAGGGCCAAGTCCCTTGCACGAATTTTGTGCATCAGGCCTCCAGTATGCTATAAACTGGTTAAGATAATGGCTTGGAATAATGGATGCAATCTTTCTTTTAGGCAGTTATTAGATAGGACATCAACAGCCATCTGCTGACAATTCTTATTTTGTGAGAATAGAAATATTTAAAGAGATACACATATTTCTCTCTTTTACTTAGATTTTAAGAGGGAGAGAGAAAGAGAGAAACATTGATTCACATTGGTTGACTGATCCACCTCTCCATGCATTCATTGGTTGATACCTGTATGTGCACATACTGGGGATTGAACTTTCAATCCTGTCCTGTAGACACTCCAGCTCAAGCATGTCAAACTCGTAGTTTGCAGGCCACATGCCTCATTTATTTGGCTCATCTTAGCCTTTGAGTTTGACATGCTTGCTCCAACTAACTGGGCCACCCAGACAGGGCCCATGTTTTTTTCTTATTTATGGTTGGAATAGCTCATACAAAATGCTATTAAGTCATTAAGAATGCCTAGTTGGTGTGGCTTAGTGGTTGAATGTTGACCTATGAACCAGGAACTCACAGTTCAATTCCAGGTCAGGGTTATATGCCTGTGTTGTGGGTTGAGTCCCAGTGGGGGTTATGCAGGAGGCAGCCAATCAATGATTCTCTCTCATCACTGATGTTTCTATCTCTCCCTCACCCTTCCTCTCTGAAGTCAATAAAAATATGTTAAAAAAGAAAAGGAACAGAATACAGAGCACAAGTGTAATTTGTTCCTTCTGGAAACATCATCTTTGAGTTCCCCCGCTATTTACACAGACCCTGCTTCAAAACAGGACTGAATCACTAGCTGGTTGTAAAAGCTGACTGTAGTATAGCCATTGATAAGTGTTGTCCACAGGTGAGGGCCCAATTTAACAAACTTCAGGGAAGGCAATGATGTGTTAAGTAGTTAAGCACTGAGGATTCAGAGATAATAATCTTAGTCCCTGTTCTTAAAGAGTTCCCCATCTGAAAGGAGGTCCACAGGCAGGGAAGAGAAGGGATAGAGAGAGGGAGAGGAAGCCAGACTGTAACACAGTGTAGTAGGTGGACAATGTAAGAGGGAGTTCATGGAAGCTCTCCTGAGAGATGGTGACTTTTGAGCTGTGATTTTAATCAAAATTATTTAGGAGTTCTAAGGCAGGCATAAGCAGAATAAGACATTCCAGGAATAGTGAGGGAAAGGCTCTGAGGAGCAAAGCTGTTTCGGGTATGGCCTGATAGTCATGTGCTTGGAGACTGGAGGGGAGTCAGACAGCGAGAGAAGGAGGGAAGGAGATTGAAATGCAATCTTTAGATAGAACCAGATCAGGGAGGAAAAGTGATGTTTCAAAGAGACAAACCTAGGTGGTACTTCCAACCTACTAATGTTAACCTAAAGCAAGCTTAGAACAAACAAACGAAAACAACCAACTCACCGAGTTACAATTTCTCATCTGTAAAACGGTAGTGACATTACCTAACACAAAACTACATTTTGACTATTTTTAAAATTCTTTATTGTTGAAAGTCTTATATATGTCTTTTCCACCATTGACCTCTTCCAGCCTGCCCCAACCCCCAGCACAGGCCCTCAACACCTCTATTGTCTGTGTCCATTGGTTATGCTTATATGTATGTATACAAGTACATTTTTTACTTTAAACTAAGCTCAATTATGTCTTCTGTTTAAACATTTTATTAAAATATTGATGTGAAATAAGTCCAGAATTTATCAGCATCTTAGAACCTAAAAAATAACATATGCCTTTAATCTGAACTAATACCTTGATTTTATACAAAATCTTAAGCTATGCCTACAAGAAAGAAAATTCTGAGTCTTAGAAAAGAATAGAAGCAGAAGAAAAGGAGATAAGAAGGAGTTTTTATAAACTGCTCTGATTCTGACAAAGAAATAAAACATTTTCAATTTGTTTTTTATGTATGATGATTTGATCATTTAAGTATGGTTATACTTAAATTTGAGCTTAAACATTTGAACTCATGAAGGAGAGGAAAAGTATATTTTGTCTTTTATACACATTTTCACTAAAGGATAAAATTAATGAATAAAACATTATCTAACCTCATGAAATGGGTTGGCATCTTTATTTTGATCTCCTATTTACCTCACCATTTCTTGAAGTAGGTTCTTGGGGAATCTCATGACATGAGAATTTATGGTATTATTATTAGTATTGGAGCAACAGACCAGAAAAAACTGCAATGTTACATTTGATCATTTCTACTAAAATTTTTAATTTTTTTGTCTTTTATGATCTCTTGGCTATAAGTTTCCTGAAGAAAAAAAATTAGGTAGAGATATGGCATTGACGTTAATACGTGGAGCTATTTGAGAAAATGAACTTCTAAGGTAAAAACTTTCCTGTTGTCCTCAGCTTCCACAGTGGAACTAAGAACTGAATTTGGATATTCAAGAAGTACAAGTCCTACTTACTCATATGAGGTTGAGGCTCAAATGAGTGAGTGTTTCATAGTTTAAGGAAAAGTCATAGGTGTTTTATTGCAGAAGGAAGAAATTACAGTGGAATTGGAATGCCATATGTATCCAAAAGGAACATTCTGTGGGAAAAAAAGAAAAATCTAAAGGCTGAGTGGGTTATGGTTTTTGAGTATGTTGCAGTAGAAAGGAACACCATGATGTCAGAGTATATCGATTTAATAACCAAATCATTGAATGTAGAAGCTACAATTAATTATACTCTTGAGAACATAATTAATCTGGTAGTGCTATTATTTAATGAATAATGAGAACTAAACATTTTTAAGTAATGAAAAAGAGCTTTCCTTCCTTGGTTTGCCTGGCCTTGGAAGCTGTTGAGTTTTCTTTCTTTCTTTCTTTCTTTCTTTCTTTCTTTCTTTCTTTCTTTCTTTCTTTCTTTCTTTCTTTCATCCCTCTTATCTTTTTACTGATGTTTCTATACCAGCCTCTTTGTCTCCTCCTGGACTTTACAGCTGCACCGCAGTGGCTTATTGTGCCATCTGCTGCCTCCTACTTGTGTCAACAATGGTAAGAGCTGTGACTTCTGTATTCAAGAGAATAACACATCAGGAGCATGGCTTTCGTTTTTTTCCCAGATATAACAGATTACTATCAGTCACTTGCTTCTGATCATACAGCACTTCCCTACCTTCACTAATAAAAGAGAAATATGCAAATTGACCATATCTTTATGATGTCCACCAGCCAATCATGAGAAAGTATGTAAATTAACCCAACAAAGATGGTGGGTTAATTTGCATATGCAGGCGCTGAGTGGCTGGGGCTATTCTAAAACTGCCCCAGCTGCTCTGGGACTCTGGGCAGCATGGGAGGCAGAAAGGTGGCTCTGGCCTCAGTGAAGGCGGTGCCAGCAGCCAAGGGAAGGAAGGTCTGTTCTTGCATGAATCTTCATGCATCAGGCCTCTAGTATAAAATATTCTCACCCGAGGATATGTTTTCATTGAATTTTAGAGAGAGGGAGAGAGGAAGGCATCAATGTGAGAAACATTAATCAGTCATTTATCATATGACCTGGAATCAAACTGGCAAGTTTTTGGTGTATGCTTCAACCAACTGAGCCATCAGGCCAGGAGTCAGGGAGAGGGATGTCCTTAAATATTTAAAAGGGAAATAGTCCACAGTTGTTTATTATTTATATTATCTTTTTAAAAATCTTTATTGTTCAGTTTATTAATTACATTGTTCCCCCTTTTCTATGCCCCTATATCTCCCCTCCACCCTGTACCTATCCCACCCTCCACCCTCACCTATCCCCCTGCCCACTCTCCTCTCCCATTGTTGCATGACTTTTGTCTGGTCTCTTGCTGCACTTCCCACACCCCTTTTCTCCCTAAGAATTGTCAGTCCATTCCCTCTCTATGTCCATGATTCTGTTATATTCACCAGTTTGTTCTGTTCATCAAATTATTAATTCACTTGATTTTTAGATTCATTTGTTGATAGATGTGTATTTGTTGTTCATAATTTATATTTTTACCTTTTTCTTCTTCCTCTTCTTAAAGAATACCTTTCAGCATTTCATATAATATTGGTTTGGTGGTGGTGAACTCCTTTAGCTTTTTCTTATCTGTGAAGCACTTTATCTGACCTTCAATTCTGAATGATAGCTTTGCTGGCTAGAGTAATCTTGGTTGTAGATTCTTGCTATTCATCACTTTGAATATTTCTTGCCACTCCCATCTGGCCTGCATTGTTTCTGTTGAGAAATCCACTGACAGATGGGTGCTCCCTTATAGGTAACTAACTGTTTTTCTCTTGCTGCTTTTAATATTCTCTCTTTATCTTTTGCTCTTGGCATTTTAATTATGATGTGTCTTAGATTCCTATATTTTGGGGTTCTGTACACTTCTTGGGCTTTTAAGTCAATTTCTTTCACTAGGTGAGGGAAGTTTTCAGTCACTATTTCTTCAAATAGGTTTCCATTGTCTTGCTCTCTCTCTTTTTCTGGCACCCCCATAATTCAGATGTTGGCATGCTCGAGGTTGTCCCAGAGGACCCTTATACTATCTTCAATTATCTGGATTCTTTTTGCTTCTTGCTTTTCCGGCTGAGTGGATTTTGCTTCTTTGTATTTCAATTCTTTGACTTGGTTCTTGCGGTCCTCTGGACTGCTTTTAGGACTTTGTGTAATATTTTTTATTTCAGTCAGTGTATGCTTAATTTCTAGTTGTTCCTTTTCATATCCTTGTAGGTCTTGTTCATTTCCTCATAGGTCTTATTCATTTCCTCATAGTTCTCATTAAGTTTGTCGGCCTTTTCTAGGAGCCTCTTGAAAAACCTTATTACTGTGGTTTTGAACTCTATGTCTAGTCATCTTTTTTCCTCCATTTCTTTCACACTTGATTTCTTTCCATTTCTCTGCATTGTGGCTGCTTTCCTGAGTTGGTCCACTAGCTTTGTGTGGTAGATGTCCTCTAAGGGACAGTGGCTCAGCCTCCCCAGTTACTTGAGGTGGATACTCTTGCTGCAGCCCTTTATGGGTTGTACAGTATTGTTGGAGTTAAGCCCAACTAATTGTTGTTAGCATTAGGCGGTTTGACCTCCAAGTCAATTGGGTGTGAAGGTGACCTGTGTTTAGGTTGTATGAACGGAGTCTCCAGGCTGAGCAGGCAGCGTCAACTCTGCCCTATGCAGCGCACGGGTCGCTGTGCCAGGTGGTAACGGCTGCGCACCTACTAGAGAAAGCCACCGCCGGTCCCCACCTTTTGCCAGACAATTCTGCCTCTCCCCAAATGAGTCTGCACACCCAAAGTCTCGCCCAGGGTCATAAAACAAAGCAGTCTGGTGGTCTCCCGAACGAGGGAGCAAATCACTAGTCCTCTCTGCGCAGTCGCGAAGTTCTGTCCCCAAGTTTACGTGCAAACTGCTGTTCCAAGTTTAGTGCACTCTCCTCAAACACACAGACCTCTGCTGTGCCCGGCTTTTAGCATGCCTACCCCGGATCTCGGACCTCGCCTGGAACTGGGGGATCAGTGCAGTGGGGCGCCTCTGCCCTCCCTGTTGGAGAAATCCAGCCGGGATTGCTGCTGCCCGCCCTACAGCTTGCGCACACAGGGCTCCGAACCTCTCTCCGGGCACATCTTCAAGGCTGCACTTCGCCGCTCCTCTGAGTGTCAGTGTCCTGTCTTTACTTTTATTTGTGGAATTTTCACTCAGCCAGCTTCACAGTGATTCTGGATGATGTTTGTTTTGTTGTTATGTTGTAGTTTTGGAATTGTTGCGCGGGGCAGCACAATAGGTGTTTACCTATGCTGCCATCTTGGTTCCTCCTCTCTATTTATATTATCTTTTACATCTTTATTATTTGATATGGAACATAAAATTAAGAATATTCTTATATAGGTAACTAAGCCTCATAGGATTTTAGTAAAATTTCAATGATAAATGAAAGAAACCTTCATGTTGTAAAGCAATACATTACCGTTCTTCAAGAACACACAATTTTAGGTTCTAGTAATATCACAAATAGGAGTAGCAAAGGAAGATTATAAGCTAAGACACTCTGTTTTAATATTTATGCCACTGATATTTCAGGCCAAATCAAGAGGGAAAATACCACACTTAAAAATGCGTGAACATATGCACATGTAAGTTGTTTATTTAAATTAGGATAATTTAGTGTATTGTACTACATCTCAAGAGCTACATTACAATGCCATAAAGCAACTCATAAGTCACCAAGGGGATACCAATAATAAAGGAAAAGTGGAGGAAATCTTAAGAGACACTGTAAGAGCACAATTGGCAGTACAGATTGTTGAGTTCTGAGCAGACCAGAATGATGCAGCTTTTGCCAACAATAACAGGGAGGAAAAAATACTTTCCATGGTAAATCCAAGTACTAGGAGAGTGTGGCTCTATGGATATTAAAGATCCCCTTGGGACAAATTAAGAGAAAGCATACCTTTCCCTTGCATATCACATTATTCGATGTACTTTACAAAGATTCACATCTCTCTTTGACCAAATGAATGACCAAAGGTTAGTAGGCATGATTTTATATTTCAAACTTTGATTCAGTTTTATGACAGTGATTAAGATGAAATATGCTTAATTTGTATACCTCAAGGAACTTCACACAACAACATTTCCAAAGATTCTAAAATGTTAAACAGTTTATTGGTTTTCTAAAATTGGTGTATTAGTCAGCTTTTTCTGTGGTAACAAACAACTCCAGTATCTCAATGGGTTATAAGAACGAATGTTTATTTTTACCTTAATTACAAGAGGGCTGTGAGTTGGCTGACCAGTCTTGACTGGGCTCAGCTGGGATCAGTGCTGTCTCTTCCCATTTCAGGACACAGGCTGGAGAAATAGCCCCTATCTGGGTCATGCTATTCTCATGGCAGAAGGCCGAGTACAGGAGAAGCAGAGCTTAACTAAGCCTAAACTATATCTCTGATATAAGGCAGCATATGTCTGCTCACATTCTGTTGGCCAAAACAGGTCATAAGGTGAAGCCCAAAGTTAGTGGTGTGGGAAGTCATCCATCCTACTGAAAAGCATGGCAAAGGTGGGAAGAAAATGAGTGATTGAGAACACATAATGCAGTTTAATATCATTGGTAAAAGACACTGTGGGTAAAAATGAGTTTTTTGGGAAGGTCTCTCTAATAAAAATTTTCTGTCGATGATTCATTGGCAATCTTATGTTGTATAATCTGCAATTTATTCTCCTGTATTACCTTCTCCTTGACCGAAGCGTTTGACAATTTTCTCTGTGGTTCTGTAGTATTTTTCCTGGTTTTCTTAATACATATCTGAAGACCTCTGTATACCTTCTTTGGTTACTTTTCTTCCTGTTGTTCTGAAAATAGGATTTTCCACTTACTCTTTTATTGTCCCTCTTAACGGCTAAGCAATTCCAACTCCAACTCCTCCTAAGATTTCAATGATCTCTTCAATGTGGAAATAACTCAAATGACCGTCTACAGCCAGATTTGTACTTCCTCCTGCCTTTCTGGAACTTGAATTTAAATGTTTTTTGGCACTTTGAATTTATTATTGTTGCCAGAAACTTGTTATTTTTTTCCAATTAGATGTGTTCCTCCTGATTCTTCTATTTCTAAAGGCAACATCGTTTTCTGGGTCATTCTGACTTAAACCTATGAGTAGTATTTGACCCCTCCCTCCTTCCAGCTTCCAATCAATGAATGATAGATCATAGGACATTCCACCATCATAGTGCTTCCCATGACTGCACTTATTTTTTTTCCCTCACCACCATCTTTATCCCATCCAAACCACTCTGAAGTAATAGTCTCCTTCATTGTTCTGCCATCTGTAGCTATTTGTCACCAAGTTTTCCAGATAAGAGCTCATAGAACTTTCTAGTTACCCTTTCTGTTTAAATCAGTCATAAATATACTGTGATATACAAGACTTCTATATTATGTTTCTAACTAAATCTTTTGAGCTTATCATGTTCTTTGCCAAAATAGGTGAGTTGATATTATTTGAAAACATCTGAAATTTTCCACATACTTGTCTTTTATATGCTATTTTTTCCCTGATGTATACTCTTGGTCCCAACTTTTGTTTAGATGCTACTACCTGTGCTTTTAAAGTTCAATCTCAAAAGATAGCTTTTCCAAAAACTTTGTGCAAGAGCACTTCGTTTGCATCTTTTGTGCATCTAGCCAGTGATTTGTAAAACTATTTCTTCAATGAGACTATAGTTTTTGGGGGTGGACACTACTGAATAATACACTTTTAATTCCTGTATCACCTAACATAGACTCTGTATATAGTAAATTTATAATATTGTTTTAAGAGTTGGAACTTGGGATTCAGACTCTCTGGCACAGTAAATAAAGACACTGTAAATATTAATTATAATATTTTTGTTATTAAACCGTCAGTAAGTGCTGGCAGAATGTGGTTACATTTGAAACAAGTTTTACATAGTTTCCTATCTTGCTTATAAAGTGATTAGTAAATGAGAAAAAAGCATGCTTTACATAGGGAGAATTGAAAAACGATTTTTCTGTTTACAGTGGACAGTCACTGTAAGTCGAAAGTAAGACCCATTTTTTGTACTGTTAATTTCTCTATATGATTTTTAGGATTAGACTACATAGCAAAGAAATTTCTTGACACTGTATCTTGCAAAAAGATCATTAAAATAACTGGGCATCTTTTTAGAATATAAATATAGAAAGAAATAATGTACTTTTCACTATGACTCAACCTACCTTAGTTATTTTTTTCCGAATAGTGTCCTACAATGTAATTGCCTTGTTTCATATTAAACTTAGAGAGTTATTCAAAAATACGTCAGGGAGAATTAGTAGGTAGGTGAGACAATATGGGCTGACCTATTATACATTTTAGTTTTTAAGATACAGGCTTTAGTTTCTGGTACTTGTTACTAAATAGTGATTATGTGATATGATTTTGGAAAATGATAATATTTGAGAGTCATTGTACTAACTTAGTATAACTGAAAAATAGTAAATTAGTATTGATGTCAGAAAAAGAAGTGAATGTATATTTAAAATTTTGGTAAGAGTATAGATCTCATGCTAAATGTTCTTACCACAGTGAAAAAAAAATAAATAAAAGGAAAACAAAACAAAATGAAAAAACACCAAAGGGTTGCAAAGCAACTTTTGAAGGTGATGGATATGCCCAGTGATTTATTGTATCACTGCATGCAATGCCCAGAACTCACCACCTCCAGGAAACTCTTTAATAGTGGTGACATCTTGGGTTTATGCATATGTCCAAACTCAGCAAATTGTGCACATGAGTATGTGCAGTTTTTTTTTTGATTTTTCAATTATACCTTAATAAAGCTGTAAAACGAAGAGAAAATGAAACAAAAACATCTTGGGTAAACCTGAAACAGAATCAGGGAACAATTTCTAGACAGCCCTAAGTAGCTGGGGAAGGAAAAACAGCATGATGATCTACAAGGAGGGCAGGCTTCGAAATAACATGATGAATGTTTTCAATAGCATTTAAACTGTTGTGCAGCATAGAAAAAGTTAAATTTCTCAATTTATTTTCAGAAGCTGGTATAAAATTGACGCCAAACTTTCCTAGCCTGAATAAAAAGCAAATAAAAAGCATTGTCACTTATATGCATTGTAAAAATTATTAATGAAATGTTAAATTGAACACCCCCCAATAAAAAAGGACCCCAAATCATTATACTCCAATGTGTTCTGTTAAGTTTGAACTTTAAAAACATTTCTTGCCATTAAACTTTCAAAATATTTTTTTGCAGTTACTGTCAGAAATAATAGTCATACTTTTGTCTCTTCCCCTTCCCATCCAGCTGTGTTTGGAGATTACTACAAAGAAATTAAAAAATTACATTGGCTTTTTATTAATACCTGAATTTTATATTCAAGTATATTCTTAAAATAATAAGTTTTAAACTTTCTTAAATATAGAAATTTTGCTTTATTCTTTAAAATAATTCTCAAAACAAATACAAAAATTAATTAAAATAAGGGTGCTTAGGTGATTAGATATTTACGTATTGAAAATGCTCACTTAGCTGAGACCGGTTTGGCTCAGTGGATAGAGCGTCGGACTGTGGACTGAAGGGTCCCAGGTTCGATTCCGATCGAGGGCATGTACAGTGGCTGCGGGCACATCCCCAGTAGGGGGCGTGCAAGAGGGAGCTGATCGATGTTTCTCTCTCATCGATGTTTCTGACTTTCTATCCCTCTCCCTTCCACTCTGTAAAAAATCAATAAAATATATTAAAAAGAAAGAAAGAAAGAAAAAAAATGCCCACTTAAAAAAATAAAATGCTCATTTTTACCTCACTTTAAAGAACAATACATCTTAAAATATTAGGAACAGAGATATTTTTGTTCAATTTGTAAATGAGGCAAAAATGTAAATTTAAAGATACATATACAGGTATAAAATATTAAATATGGGTGATAATTCAGCCTCCATTAGTGACTAGCCATATGCCTCTATTGGAGTTATTTGGCCACTTAGAGTCTTGAGTTTCTTATCTATAAATAAAAGATGAGGACTACATGGTCTTTTAGACTCTAAATCCTAAATTTCTTTAAATCCCAAACCAAAATTATTCAGAGCATAACCCATAGATGGCAGCATCATATAATAAAAAGTAATGAAAAGAAAAATTATGGTTTTGAACTTGTCCAAATTAGGAAAAAAATTAAAACTCATATACTTTGGGATTTCAAATGGAAAAAAGAATAATAAAAGCAATGTGGCTATAATCATAATCACTTTATTTTGTTTTGTAGATTGAGATTCTAGTTACATGAGATGGGAGGGGAAAAAACTAAAGTCAGCCTATTTCTATATAAACAGTGCATTGAGATGAGATTTCTAAAGTACCAAATTTTGATTTTGAAAAAGCCGCTAAAAATAATGCACCCACTGAAAGTAAAGAACAAAACTAACGAAGAAACTCAAACTGAAATGACATTTAACTCTGCAGTGAAGGTCATTACTTGAGCAAAATTTACAGGTAAAATCATGAGCCTGACAATAAAAAACTGTATTGATGGAGGTCTTGAAATGAACATTCCTTTCCTTCTAAATGGCATAAAGTAGGTTAAACAATTTTTTTCTCTTGGAGGATAGTGCAGTGACTGACTAGCTTTGATGAGGACAGGGAGTGTCCAGCACAGCATTTTGCATATCTATTGTAGAGTAGGTGAGTTTAGGAACTTTGAAGACATAGATATAATTGAACATTGAAATTAAATGAAGTCCCAATTAACCCAATCCTTGTGTCAGTTGTTGTGGATTTGAAATAAATAAAATTAAAATTTCATGTAGAAAAAAATTCCTTGAAAGCTATATTTGAATGTGCTATTAATATACTACAATGTAGGTAAAGTTAGGACATGTTAAATATGTAAATTCAGCAACAGTTTTTCTCTTTCAAAGTGCTTTATAAAGAATATTCTCACATTATAACTTATCACCAAGATGAAACTGGACGAATAGCCAAAATGCAGTTCCTTACAAAATAGGAATTGTGCAACCCAAGCGTTTAATACTGCTGGCCAGGAATGATGACTAATATTCTTCACTATGAAATACAGTAAGGAGCTATAGAACAAGAGGGCACTGCCTTTACCTTTACAAAACTTCAATGGTGTTATGATCTAAGAAAATAAATTTATATATTTCGGCAGCAAAAGAGGTAAAGAAAGAAACTATTACCCATTCTGTGCACATTCATAACAATTATCACTTGGATTCTTGAGACTAAAATGTCTATATTCATATATCCAGTGAGCATTCTTCCCTGTGAGTCTGCACAGATGTGAGAAATTGCTCTCTGATGGTCTACAGTCTCATTGTGGAGGGAGACATGTACACCTTGAAGAAGCTGACAAAGATATAAGTGCAAGGTGGTGAGTTTTGGGCATTGCGTGCAATGGCAGGGAAAATGGGAACCAGGAGCTTAGAGGGATGGTGGGGGAGAGGCAGTGCTCCCCAGTCAAAACAGGCCAACCTTCGTGGTTCCTTCCATGAAGCTTGTAGTGGATGCCTTAAAAGGCGCTATCCTCCTCACACCTGCTTGCTTATTCAAGTCTTCCTATTCTCTGTTGTTGGCCATTGCATAGCTGTATGGGGTGGTTGCTTCTCAGACTTCACTCAGACCTCAGACTTTGTTTTTCTGAATTCAAAAGTTTATTAATGTGGCTTGTGTTAAACAATTAGTTGATGTCAACAATTATGGTTTAGGATTATCTACTGTTCTAAAATGAGCTATCCCCAGAGATAAAGGAGGGTAAACTAATCTCTTTAGAGTATAATCACTCTTATCTCATTGATTCATTGTATTTTTCTCCTAGTGTTTCGCACCCTTGGCTACATATATAGGTGCCAGAAAGGTTTACTAAATAAATATCCATAAAGTTTAAAAGTTAACTCAAAGTCAACATCAATCCTATTGTGTCACTCATTATTGATACACTCTTATTTTTCAAAGATAATTATTTAGAGCAGTTTTAGGTTTATAAAAATTGAGAGGCAGGTACAGAGATTTCTCATATTCTCAATGCCCCTCCCCACGCATGCATAACCTATCCAATTTGTCAACATCACTCACCAGAATGGCACATTTTATTTTTTATTTTTTACCAAGGAAGAACCAACACAGGCACATCATTATCATTTAGAGCCCACAGTTTACCTTAGGCTTCACTTTTAGTATTGTCCATTCTAAATTCTATTGGACAAATCTATAATATCATGTATCTATCATTATAATAGCATATGGAGTATTTTTCATTGCCCTAAAAATCCTCTGTGTTCTATTTATTGATTTATCCGTCAACTCCAGAAACTACTGATCTTTATTTTTTTTATAGTTATGCCTTTTCCAGAATGTCAGATGGTTGAAGTCATACATTATATACTAGTAGCCTTTTCAGATAGGTTTGTTTCATTTAGTAATATGCATTTAAGGTTCACCCATGTATTTTTATGGCTTGATAGCTCATTTCTTTTAGGCGCTGAATAATATTCCATTGTCTGGACATATCATAGGTTATCCATTCATCTACTGAAGGACATCTTGGTTGCTTCCAATATCGATGCCCCACTTTTCAGAACAAATACAACATGTTACAATAGTGTAGAAAGAGAGTATCTGTAATTCAAATACCCTTTTGTCTATCTTTCAAATTAGTGATGTTATTTATTGTATTATAGCATTTTTCAGTAGGGTTGAGGAGGCATATAGAGGTGGTTGGTAGAGCTGTGATAGTGTTTAGAGATAATCTTTTTTTAATACATCATTTTTTGTTGAGAGTTACTGATCAGTGTCAAAAATAAAAACAATCTGCCAGCGAAGAACTATGCATCCTTATTATACATTCATTGGAATGGGTTCAGGTCTTCATTCCTGAGAGCATTGATACAGTGGAGCATAGGGAAGCCCTTCAGGACCCTGGGTGTCCAGGCAGGTATGGAAGGAGGTAGGACTTACATCAGGCAGGAATGGAAGAGGGCAAGACTTATTTCATGGAAAGAAAGAGAGAGAAAAGAATGAAACAAGATGAGGTTGAGCACATAGGATAGTAAACAATTTTTCCTATAAAACCTACCTTCATATTTATTTTATATCACCCATCTTTACATTGATGTGTGTGTGTGTGTGTGTGTGTGTGTGTCAATTTCTCTGCTTCCCCTTCAAGGAGCAGAACTTCTAAAAAGAATTTCTATGCCCATTATGTACAGTTGATCTTTTCTCATTCTTGAATAGATTTCAAATAGGCTTTTATTCCTTACCATTCTAATTAAACAGATCAGTGACATTTATATTGCCAAAAACCAAAGGTTGCTTCTGAGTTTTTATCTTTTTTGACGTATCAGCTTCACTTGACACAGACAATTATGTCTTTATTTTTGAAACATGTTTTTGCATTTGATTTTCCGGAGTGTACTCTTTCCTCAACCCCACCATTTACATCTTTTATTCTCCCTAGCTTAATTACTCATATTCATCCCAAACCTCCTAAAGTTGAAGCACCCCAGAGGTTAGTGTTCAGTCTTCCTACTATTTCTAAATCATAATGATCTCCTAAAGTCTATGGCTTTAAATACTGTATCTTTCTAGTTTATAACTCTTCCCTGAACTATGGATTCAGATAACCACATATAATCAAAATCTCTACTTGAATGTCTGATTAGCCACCTCAAACTTAACAATTTTAAAATAAATTCCTAGAATTCCACATCTTGATAATTGGTGAATTCATTCTTCCATTATCCCTGATAAAAAAAATCTTGGAGTCATTTTTTCTTTCTTTCTTTTTCTTATACACCCCACTCCCAATTAGTCAGCAAACACTGTCAGATACTTTTTTCAGATAGATACAAATGACCTCTTCTACTATCACTCTGGTCCAGGCCACCGTCCTTTTTTGACAAGTTCAAGTGTCTCAACCAATCTTTTTCACCTTTGTTCCATCTGTATGCCCTCTATGGAACAGTCCTAGAGCTCCTTTTGAAACATAAATAAGATCATGTTACTCTGGTCAGAAAACTTCCATTGGTTTTCCATATCCCTCAGAATAAAATTCAATGTTCTCACAGGGGCTTTGAGTCAATAGAGATCCAGTCCTCTAGTCCCTCTCTGACTTTATTGCCTACTCTTCTTGTTCACTCTACTCCAGCCATTCTGCTTTCCTGGTTACCTTAAAAAAATCTAATATATATATATATATATATATTAGAGAGCGAGAGGAAGGGAGTGGTAGAAATAGAAAAATTGATGGGAGAGAAACATCAATTAGCTGCCTCCTGCTGGGGATCGAGCCTGCAACCAGGTATGTGTCCTGACCAGGAATTGAGCCATGTCCTCCTGGTTCATATTCCATACTCAACCCTGAACTACACTGGCCAGGCTTCTTGTTACATTTTTAAGTGCTAGGCATATTCCTACTTCAGAGCCTATGAACTTTGTACTTTCTGTTCCCTCCCTTAAGATTCTCTTCCTTCAGGTACCTGTATGTCTTGTTCCAATAGTTCATTCAGGTATGGACCCCAAAATAAAAAAGCAGTACCATTACTTTCTATCCTCTTTTATCCTTCTATATCCCCCTTTCCCAACAGACTTACTTGTTTATTTTTTATTTATTTATTCATTGTTCCTCTCCACTGGGAAACAAATACCATAAGGGTAGGAACATTGTCTCTTTTCTTCACTGTTATATTCATGGTTCCTAGAACAGTACCTGGAATTAGTGTTTATCAATATTTAGTATGTATTGAGTGAATTAATTTAAAGGGGTTTAGAACAAAGATGACTGAACAATAACACAGTGGAAATAAACATGTGAAGCACAGCACTACCAAATGGATTTCATGAAATATAAAAATACACTAGTAAGAAAGCAATAAATATCACTACCTTGGAAATAAAGAGGAAAAATGGTCTACTGTTAGCCTCTAGTGCTTTCCTACTTTCTTATCTATTGATTTCCTTCTATTGATTTCCTTCTCCACTTATACCCTCTTGCCTTTTTCTTTAGATGTATACCAAGAGGAAAAAATTATATAAAAAATTTACTTTCTAATATTTTCTCTCTCTCTCTCTCTCTCTCTCTCTCTCTCTCTCTCTCTCTTCTCTTTCTCTCTCTCTTTCTTTATTTATTTCATTTCTTTCATTTTTTTGTTAATCCTCATTGAGGATATTTTTTCCATTGATGTTTACGGAGAGTGGAAGAGAGAGGTAAAGACAGAGAGAAACATCCATGTGAGAGAAACACATTGATTGGTTGCCTCCTGCATGAGCCCTGACCAGGGCCTGGGCCAGGGAGGAGCCTGCAGCTGAGGTATGTGCCCTTGATGGGAATCAAACTTGGGACCCTTTGATCCACAGGCTGATGTTCTAACCCACTACTCAGTGGTTAGCCTAGATTTCTTAATATAATCCATTGCATCTGACATGTTCCATTGCCTTATTAACTTTGGCAAGTGTCCCTTCTTACTTGAATGTAACCATAAAGCAAGCCTATAACCAGTTAATTTTAACACTTTTATTTATTTATTACGTTAGAAAATACAAGAAAGGCAGCACAATTACATAAGCCATAACCATAGAACATAATAAAAGAGTAAGAAAGAACAAGGAAAAAAGTAAGTGAAAGAAATAAATCAGAATCATGAATGAGACTTTGTTACAAAAACCTGCCATAGAGCAGGTTTAGCAAGCTACAGATAGATGGCTTATTTCAGCTTACTGTCTGTTTTTGTAAATAAAGTTTTATTGAAACACAGTCACCCATCTGTTTGGCATCGTCTATGGCTGCTTTCACACTATTATGCAGAGTTGACTAATTGTGGTAGGATCAATATGGTCTACAGAGATGAAAGTATTTACTATCTGGCCTTTTATAAAAAGTTTGCTGATTCTTGCCATACAGTCATATATATACTCACAAAGGATGGGCCCCAAATTTGCTTCTAACCTTTCCAGTTGCTAATGCAGATATCTAACTATGGCCACTCATGAGGGCCCCATTTCTATAAAGTAAAAAAAAATTTAGTTTTCTAGGTGAAGAAAAATTATTCCTGATATTGAAGACCAGAAAGAACTTGCTTGTCAATAGAACCTTGAATAATCTAACAAATTTTCTTTGTAAGATCCTTAGACTCACTATGATGAAAGGCAAATACCATTGGGATATTTCTGAAGATAAGCCTTCATAGAGGTGGATGTCATCACACCAGTCCAGTTCTCTAAATGTAGGAAATACTCTGGGGAACTAAGGCAGGTGTTCTCTTGCCTGAGCATTCCATCAAACTTTATGATCATTCCTCTTGATTTTTTTCTCATCTCTAATGTCTTATCATCATGTCATACACTCAGAATTTGTCTGATCTTGAGGAAATTTACCTTTCCTTGATCCTTTTGGAAAAAAGTGAAAATTATATTTCAGACAGCTCAAACTACACTTTCAATGATGTGGAGACATTAAAAGGGTATACTACATTTGTGGACTGTCAAAAAATTTGAGTGTATGTGATAATAAATGTTATGAGGTTGGGTTGGAGGCAAAGAAAGTTGGGGTCAGGTTATAAAGGATCATGATAAGTAATTGGGCTTTATCAATTTGGCCATGGGGTTCCCACTAATATTTTCAAAGTCATTTTTGGCTTTTCTCCCTTTTAACTAACTACTGAAGAAAATAAAGTCATCTCAAAAGCAAAGAATGAGGCCACCATAACCTGTCTTCCCCCAAAGCAACTTCAAACAGATGTTCTTGCCTACCATGGTGTGATATGGGTCCAAGGAGTTGCTTAGAGAAGGTTCCTCAGCATTACACTGCCTCTAGCTCTTTACTATTACCTCCTTAGAGCTCAGTGCTATCTTCGTCCAAGGTCAAGGCTTTTTTTATTTCTCCCAATACCCATTTCCTGCAGTGTTTTTAGCATAAACACATGCTCTGTCTGTCAAATACAGTGTGAAAATGACTTTGCTGGAAGGCGTGGCAATTACTGGGCATAAGCCACACACAGAGCAAGCATTACAAGCAGATGGCCTCATTACTAGATCCAGCATGAGCCAGATAGAAACAGTGCTGGGGCCTTTATAGGATAAGGCAGTTATGGTCCTCTGATTTTCAGTTCTGTACTTTGATCTCAGGTCTACTTCTTGGGTTAAGTTCAAAACAACTCTCTTTGGAACCTCCATTTCATATAATTTCCCCTCCTTTGGGTTTTACTCAGCATGATTTTATTTCATATATGCATATGTATATTTTCTCCTTTAGATCTTAAATCTCTCCTCTAGGTGCTTTCTTTTTGCCACCAGCCCAATCTCATGCCATTTATTATCACACACACTCAAGTTTTTGACAGTTCACAAATGTGGCATACCCTTTAATGCCTCCACATCCTTGAAAGTGTATTTCGAGCTATCTAAAATATAAATGGAGATAGTTTTACTCGCTGGTGTTTTCACTCTGCTCTGTCCATATCCCCTTAAGTTCTTTTCTCTATTTTTCATCTCACTATCTCACTCTTAATGACTTGTCTCCTGGTTTTCAGCTTTCTTAAACATCTTTCTTCCGTCACCATGCCTGGATTGCACTCAGATTAGGTGAGCATTTCTCACTCACTTTTTGTTGCCTGTCAATCAGTTTTAAAATTCTGTTAAAAATTACGAGCTAGCTATACAGCAAACCAATGAACTAAATCAAAACAAAGACAAAACCACACTGGCCACGTGTTAACCTCAATAGACAAATCAGAGGCATTTCATTTCTTAATTTCCAAAAAGATTCAACAAACATGATCTTTTCCACAATGCTACAGTGTACGAAAGAATGGAGTTTACAGGGCAATATTTGTAGTTTGTTTTTTTCATGAAGAAAAATGCATTCACTACAAAAAATAATAAAATAAGTATGCCAACACATCTCTCCTTTTCTACAGAAAAACATGGTTAGAAGACAATTCACAATAAATGCTAGGGCAGATAGGGAGTAAAAACAATTTATTCATCACTATTTAAGAGTATGAGTTTATGCGAGAAGGGAGAAAAAATTGAAAGCCTAAATGCCTAATTTATACTCCTTCAAACTCCACTTTCTCAAATTTGGGCAGCTTGGTACATCTCTTGCTTATTTCAATAGAGAAGCAACAAAACAACTCCTGTCTAATTTTCAGGGCTCACTGTCATGTAAAGTAGGAGACTGTAGTCTTCAACTTTTCTTTTTTTATACTTGACCAGTACTGTCATAGTTACATATTCTCAGATATAGTTTAAGCTTATTGAAGGTAGGGGCCAGGTGTTGACTATAGTGCATCTCTACAGCACTCAACACACAGGTGTAGACATCTCTTGCTTTTGTTTTATTCCATGTTGATTTCATCTGCAGGCTCTTAGTGAGGATAAGTTGTTTCACTCTGACATCTTCTCAAGTTCAAATTCAATAGAAATGAGAGCATCTTCCTTAATAGTTTGAACAAAACACCTCAACATTGTTTTACCTGACTGATGTCTATTCCTGAAGAGTTACTATGGCCAGTGTGATGAAATGACCCAGTTGGTGGGGAAAGAATGCAGGAGTTGGACAAAGGATCATCTCTGATTGAAACACACAGACTTCAGTATAAGAGAGGTAACCCTCAAAGGGAAATTGAGTTTCTGTTTCCAAAACATAGGGACTTGTGGTTATCCAACACAATATTCACTATAATTTCTTATTAAAAAGGTTTTAAGAGTAGTACTATGCTGTTGTAATCTTCATGAACCTTTAGCAACAAATAGTGAATGGCTCTTTGAGAGTTATAAGTTTCTCAAGGATGGCTCAGGATAGATCTGATGAGAACTTGGAAACTAGTACAGACAATATGAAAGCCATAAAGTGTTGCTAAAAAAGATAGTTCTCTGAGGACCATAGCAGACTTTCTATTGCTTACAGAGTGAAGTTTAATACCTTAGCATGATACACAAGATCCTTTACAACCTAACCTTAAATTACTTCTATTTGATCTCTTGCCAGTTTCTACTATATTTTCTATAACGTATGCCAGTAGTTTCTTATCAGTTTCTAAACACTTCTTACTGTGCATTTGTCTCAGATTTACTCCTTAGCTTCAGTTCAATACAACTCTTTTTGGAACCCCCATTTCATATATTTTCTCCTCCTTTGGATTTCACTCAGGATGAATACACACACACAAACACACTGTTTCATGACTTAATGACTTTCCCCCCATTTTTGTTTTTTATTTTCATTTTCAAATGAGCTTTAAATTAAAAAACACATAAAAGTGTTCAACATGTTGACTTTCTGAAAATCTTGTTTCATTCTTGGAATGCTCTTTTGTGTGTGTGTGTGTGTGTGTTTTAACTAGTAAGTTTCTATTTATTAATGAGGTGAAGTTCAAAGATTATTACTTATTTAAAGGTCTCAGAGAGAGAGAGTTAATCACCTCTGACTTGAAAGCTTAGGTGGATGATGAAAATAGAAGCTGAGGAAAGGTTATAGAAGGAGTACCTAGTTTGACTAGGGGGTAAATAAAGGAAAATTGAATTCCATCTGGAGCAGGCAAGTCTGAAGTACCTGAGTAAAGATGCCTGGTTGGTGTTTAGATGAACTGGATTTATATTTTTAGCAGCGTGGTCTGGCATGAAGATATAGATATGGTGTTGCCACATAGGAGTGGTGGATGAGATTTCTCAATGAGAAAAGTATCAAGGATAGAACCATGGTGAACACAACATTTAAGGGAAGGCCTGAGGCACTGAATAATTAGTAATAGAGATAAGGGAGAATGAACAGAGAGATCTGAGGAGACCAAAGGAAGATAATCTCAGTAGTTAAACAGTGACCAAAGAGGTAGAGTGTTTGGAGAAGGGAGTGATCATGCAAGTAGTAGAAGAAACTCAAGGATGATAAAGATCAATAAGTGACCATTGGCTTTGACCCACAGGAGGGCATGGGTGCTGGTTTTGATAGAGTTTGGAAGAAATTTGAGGGCTATAAAAGAAACTCTAGAAGTGCCCCTATCTACACTAATAAAAGAGAAACGTGCAAATTAACCATCACTCCGCTACACCCACAAGCCTCATCCACCATCTAATTAGAAGTGAGTATGCAAATTAACCCAATCAAGATGGCAGCAGGCCACAGAGCTGGAGCAAGCAGGAGGCTAGGGTTGCCTCGGCAATGGAGGAACCCAAGGTTCCCACCCTGGCTGGCCCTGGCCTCCGCTCAAGGCTACAAAGTTTCAATTACAGAAGATAAATAAATCCTAGATACTTGCTTCTAGCTGACTCTGGCCTCTACTCAAGGAGGTGCTAAAAAAAAGGGGGGGGGGGAGAAAAAAAGAAGGGCCTGGGATCGTGGGTTGCTGGGAGGTGATCAGGCCAGGATGGGATAGCAGGGGCTGTTGGGGGTAAGCAGACCAGCAAGGGGGCCAGTTGGGGGTGAGCAGCCATTAGTGGGGGCCAGTTTGGAGTGATCAGGCCACCAGGGGGGCAGATGGGGGTGTGCAGGCCAGTGGGGAGGCAGGAAGGGTGTGAGCAGGCCCACAGGGGGGAGCAGTTAGGGGTGAGCAGCCTGGCATGAAGGGAAGTTGGGGATCATCTAGTTGGTGGGGGCCATTGGGGGTGAGCAGGCTAGCAGGGGGGCATTTGGGGGCAAGCAGACTGGCAGGCAGAGTGGTTAGGGCAATCAGGCAGGGAGGCAGGCATGTAAGTGGCTGGAGCCAGCAGTCTCAGATTGTGAGAGGGATGTCCGACTGCCAGTTTAGGCCTGATCCCTGTAAACTGGCAGTAGGACATCCTTTGAGGGATCCCAGATTGGAGAGGGTTCAGGCAGGCCTGAGGAACACCTCTCCACCCCCGTGCATGAATTTTGTGCACAGGGCCACTAATATGGCATAATGGTGCTAAAAGGCATCATCTTATGATGGGAACTAGAGATACAAAGTCTTTACCAGCACAGATAAGAGAATTGGAGTTCATAGCCTTAATTCTCTAGCCTGCATTTCGTGAAAGACATTCATTACAGTATCATAATGGATTTCTTTCTAGCATATTTCCTTTGAAGAGAGTTCTCCTTTATCTGAACACAATAATAGAAAAATGTAACCTTAAAAAAGTCACATCAATAACTCTTTGGGGACAAAGCTGACCAAGTACATTATTAAATTCTACCACACAGCTCCCAAAATGAAATCCACTGATCTGGATAGAAAGGAGCAATTACTACCTTGTTCCCTCTAAACATATGTTATTCTTTATTATATCCTCAGGATCTCTACTTTTCAAGTAAAAATATTTTTTTAATAGTCACTAAATTGTACATTGTTGATTCCCTGGTGAGAAAAAATTAACAAATATATGCAAAAAATAGTACCAGAATATTTGAGCATATTGGATATTCAAGATTTGCCTTTTAAACCTCCAGGTGAAAGCTTTAGTAGTGAGAGGCTGCATGATTGTGGGTTATGATTGGTGGTCAGAAGAGATATCAAAGATGTCAGAGATTTCTTCTGTTGTTGTTGTTCCTAGTTCCAGTTCTCTAGTCCACTAGGTCTGCAAATTTGATCAATGACTTGTTCAGGGGATTCAAACATTGAGAACAGAATTAAAGGATCTATTTCAAATTCATAAAATTATTTTTTTTAGCGAAAGCAATAATTACTGTTAAGACGTTCCTTTCTGAAACACTATGTGGGAAATTAAAGCAAAAAACAGAAAGTAGCCCGATGAGTATATGGAATCAGAATAATATTGAAGTATGTTGTCTACTAATCTGTATTTCTTGGTCTAGCCAATGAAGCAGACACAATTAACTTTGGTTCTTAGACTTCTTCATGATTCTCATTAGTCCCTTTCCAGTCAAAAGCACATGCACACAGGTTTTTTTCCACACATTTCAGTGGTTTTAAAATTCCTGGAGACCCAGGCATAAAATCCCAGGTTAGAAGATCTTATTTTCTGGGGGGTTGCACAGTCTAGAGGCTTCTTTTTCAATGTGTAAACAAGTCTTTTCAGTTAGTGCACCCACATTTAAATTAATCAGCTCTTGCCTGCTTCAGGCCAATAAATTCTAGCACCTTGTGGCTCATTACCTAATTGATTCAAACAAAGAGGTTGGTGTGTGGGTATCTTCCTCAGGCAGGATGTTAGAACACCTGTACTCCAAGAATTCTGCCTATTTGGTAGAATCAATAGAAATTTCTCCAACTATTTATTTTCAGATAGAGGATATTCTGAAACAAAAAGAAATTAATGTCAACCCCCCAGGCAATATAAATAACAACATTAAAAGTTAGTGCTCTTTTGTGATGTCACATAATGCCTCCTATATTGTAATTCACTTTTCAAACTTAATCCTAGACTCTGGGTTGAAATGTGGGAAGTTGAAGGGATCACATGTCAAGAATATTTTCCTCCACTGGTGGAAACTGATAGTGGGTCAGTTATTTAGTCCAATTGTGGGTTAGATTTATTTGTTTGAATCATTATGATTCAAAGCATTCTGAGGAAATAACATAATTTTAATCATCCTTGAATCCTACAACTTCACTGATTTCAGGTTTTAATTGATGAGAACTATAGGAACAGAACAACAGTAATTTTTTTTAATAGTAGCTCTTACGGTTGCAACTGGAAGTTATCTGATCCCAAATACTTGGTTAAATCAGGGCGTTTGCATGTCCTGATGTGTGAACAGCATGGCATGGTATAGTAGCAATAGTTTTAGTGTCTGTTTTAGTCAGGGTCCCAGCAAGAAAGGAATAACACACTTAACGATTATCTTCACAAGGGCTTAAAAAGGACTATTTCCTAAGGTAATGGCTGAATGTAGGAAATTATAGGTGAAAGTACAGTACCCCAGAGTTGTCACCATTACTGGACCTGCTGGGGTAAGGATTGTAACCATACCTAACAGGGAAGAATTGTGTAGGGGGGGCCAAGTTGAATGGGACACTGAGTTATGGTGAAGGGACATGACTAGTCCTAGATGAACCTGAAAGAAAAGAGGCACTGACGTAAAGACCCCATCTGTCCTTACCCTCTTCCTTCCCTAGTATATTTTTTTGGGCTTCCATAATGGCTGATTGATATAACCATACAGGTCAACCTCATGGTTGGGGATAAAATGGAGAAGAATGAAGAATAGTTCTGGAGGGCAAACAAAACTGTATTTGGCACAGATCCAACAAATCTTGGTTCAAATTGTGGCCCCACCACTTATCAACTCTTCATCTTTGAACCAGAAGTAACTTCTCTAATATTCAGTTTTCTACCCTTTAGAATTTCTAGGAAAAGATAATGTAAGCCATAAAATGTCTACTCCATCACATGACAAAAAATGATCAAGAAATGCTTTTTGAATGTTTACTGAGTGAATGACTACCTAATTAATTAAAAAGCAAAGATTGGTGAAAGCAGAGACAAAGAAGTGGTTTCCTTTTATAATTTAATACAGTTCTGGTGCATGAATTCATGCACAGATGGGGTCTGGCTAACCCTGCCCTCTCCCCGCAGTGGGCATCACAGCAACCAGTCATTCCAGTTGTTCTGGCTGCTTAGGGTTTTATATATATAGATGCACCATAAATAAATTTTTGGTGTATGTCCATCTGAATAATATAGTACCCTAAGGCAACTATATGAACAGTCCGTATTTTCTAGGCAACATGTCTAAGGTGATATGATGAAAAAACTCAAATAATCATTAAACAGATAACTACTATGTCTTGACTAGTTAAACATTTAATGTTTACATGCTTTTGATGAGTCAGGATAACTACTATGTCTTGAATAGTTAAACACTTAATGTTTACATGCTTTTGATGAGTCAAGATGGCTTTCTAGTTTTCTCATACGTAAAACAGAACATCTCTTAAAAACCATAGAATTTTAGGGGAGGAACCAAGATGGCGGCATAGGTAAACATCTATCTTGCTGCCCCACACAGCAATTTCAGAACTACAACTTAACAACAGAACAAACATCATCCAGAATCACCGGAAAGCTGGCTGAGTGAAAATTCCACAAGTAAAAGTAAAGATAGGACACTGTGACTCACAGGAACGGCAGAGGGCAGTGTTGAAGATATGCGTGGAGTCAGAGGTTTGGAGCCCTGTGCACGTGTGAGCGAGCAGAGAGGGTGGATAGCTGCAAAGCCAAAGGCATAACACGGCACTGATTCCCCTGTTCTGGGCAAGACCTGGGGAACCCACACTCATACAGGGTGAAACTGGACAGGAGGGAAGCATGCTGAAATTTGGGCACTGCAAAGGTCTGCGAGCTTGTGGAGTGGGCCAGCTTGTGGAGAGTGCGGGTAAACTTGGGAACAGCAGAGGTGTGCGAGTGCACAGAGAGGACTGGTGACTTGCTCTCTTGTTCAGGAAACCACCGGACTGCATTGTTTTACAACCCTGAGTGAGACTTTGGGTGTGCAGACTCATTTGGGGAGAGGCTGAGTTGTCCAGCAGTGGGTAGAACTCGGTGGCAGTTTTCTCTCAGAGGTGCTTGCAGCCATTACCACCCAGCACAGAGACCCAGGTGCCACATAGGGTGGAGCAGATGCTGCCCGCTCAGCCCGGAGACTCCGCCCATCCAAACTGAGCACAGCTGACCCTCACAGCCAATTGGCCTGGAGGCCAAACCCTCCTAGCGCTAACAACAATTAGCTGGGCTTAACTCCAACAATACTGTACAACCCATAAAGGGCTGCAGTAAGAGTATCCACCTCAGGTAACTGGGAAGGCTGAGCCTCTGTCCCTTAGAGGACATCTACCACACAAAGCTAATGGACCAACTCAGGAAAGCAGCCACCATGCAGAGACATGGAAAGAAATCAGATGTAAAAGAAACGGAGGGGAAAAATATGACTGGACATAGAGTTGAAAACCATGGTTATAAGGTTTTTCAAGAGGCTCCTAGAAAAGATGGATGAACTTAATGAGAACTACAAGGAAATGAACAATAGCTATGAGGAAATGACCGAGACATATGAGGATATGAAAAAGGACCAACTAGAAATTAAGCATACACTGACTGAAATAAAAAATATTATATAAAGACCTAAAAGCAATCTAGAGGACTGCAAGAACCAAGTCAAAGATTTGAAATACAAAGAGGGAAAATCCACTCAGCCGGAAAAGAAAGAAGCCAAAAGAATCCAAAAAATTGAAGAGAGTGTAAAAGGCCTCTGGTACAACCTCAAGCATACCAACATCCGAATTATGGGGGTGCCAGAAAAAGAGAGAGAGCAAGATTATGAAAACCTATTTGAAGAAATAGTGACTGAAAACTTCCCCAACCTGGTGAAAGAAATTGACTTAAAAGTCAAAGAAGCACATCGAACCCCAAACTATAGAAATCCAAAGAGGACCACACCAAGACACATCATAATTAAAATACCAAAGGCAAAAATGGAGAATATTAAAAGCAGCAAGAAAAATAAATTAGTTGCCTATAAGGGAGCACCCTTATGATTGTCAGTGGATTTCTCAACAGAAACTATGTAGGCCAGTCGGGAGTGGCAAGAAATATTCCAAGTGATGAATAGCAAAAATCTACAACCAAGATTACTCTACCCAGCAAAGCTATCATTCAGAATTGAAGGTCAGATAATGTGCTTCGCAGATAAGAAAAAGCTAAAGGAGTTCATCACTGCCAAACCAATATATGAAATGCTGAACGATATTCTTTAAGAAGAGGAAGAAGAAAAAGGTAAAAATAAAAATTATGAACAAAAAATACACATCTAATTAACAAATGAATCTAAAAACCAAGTGAATTAAAAATCTGATGAACAGGATAAACTGGTGAATATAACAGGATCCTGGGCATAGAGAGGGAATGGACTGACAATTCTTAGGGAGAAAAGGGGTGTGGGAGGCGTAGCAAGAGACTGGACAAAAATCATGCACCTATGGGAGAGGACAGTGTGGGGGAGGTGAGGGCGGAGGCTGGGATGGATACCGGGTGGAGGGGAGCTATAGGGGGAAAAAAGGGGAACAATGTAATTAATAAACCGACAATAAAGATTAAATTAAAAAAAAACATAGAAGTTTAGAATTGGAAATGGCCCAAGAAAAATCACATGTTTAAGTTTTTTAATTTGTAGTTGAGAAGACTGAGGCCCAGAAATGTAAACTCATGCAAGCCCAACGACCTTGACAGTGTCAGAGCTACAATGAGAATCTAGGAGTTCTGGCCTCAGGTTAAGCCACTTACTTCTCGATTTTGATTAATAATATCCTTAAGAACAGAACTCACTAAAAGTTCCACACCTTATAAATCAGCATGGAACTTGCCCAGAGGCCAGAATAAGCTTATAAATTCAATCACTATGAGATCCCAAGAGAGGAGTAAATTAAAACAAAGGATTAATGTTTTGCAGTTTATAAAAGAAGTTCTTGCCATAAGTGATTATCATTATTTTACTGCTTTCTGATGTGGATACTAATGGTCTTGAGTTTTTTGTTAATAAATTATACATACTTACTTTAAGAAAACTTGAAATTAGGCTTTACACTATAGCGAGAAACAGCAGGTAAAAACTCCCACTTGTTTTGAATGATGACTGTAGTCCTCATACAATCTAAGAGAAATAAATTAGTTCTCCATATGCATGATAAAAATAACTCATTTAAGTTTTTTTCTTTGGTGTTAGGATTATTTTCTTTAATATCTCACAATAATCTGAGTGATAGTAATTTTAGAATATTATGTGAAGGGTTATTAATTCTTAATAAAGAAAAAGTGAAAATTCTAAAGAAAACAGAATATTGTCATTTATCCTCAAGAATTACAGATTTTTCTAGAAGGCTTATTATTCATCTTTTTCACCAGGTCTCTTATAAAAGGAACCATTCCAAAGCATCGTGGACTCTAAAGAGAAGAACAAAAATATTTAGGGGACCAAGGCTTAAACAGTGATAGTTTCTGCCACGCCATGTGGAGGGGCCATGGAATAGCTCTTAAGATGCTAATTTCCTTAAGTAGAACAAACTCCACTCCCAAATGCTCTTGGAAGAAAAGCCAACATATGCTCTAGGGGATCAATCACAGCTTCAAACGTTCCAATTAACTTCCTTTTTATTACTCCTTATTGATAGCCTTTGAAATATGTTTCAATTAACATAAAATTTGGAGCCAGATTTCTAAATTTCTGAACTTCTAAAACAAATACTTTCCAAAATGATTCAAATGAGCAAAATCAATAAATATAAATTACTATTATTCACTACCAAAAATGAGTAACTTATGAGACTCCATGCAGCCGAGCAGTTATGAACTTAGGGTTTTATGTTCTTGGGCCTTTCTGTATCTTAGCTGCCTCAAAGGTAAAATGGGAAACTTGCATGACCTACTTCATACAGAGTTGTTGATAGAATTCAATAATGTGAATGCATTTAGAATAGTCCTTGGCACATAGTCCTTGCCACATTACGTTGTGGTCAAGGAGAATAAGTTTAATATTATTTCTATTAAATTATTAGTTTTATTAATTTTTTTTAATATTTCAAGAGTTTTTACTAAATCCTGATCATCCTTCAAGACCCAGGGCTTGAATAAAAGAATAAGGATCTCTGTAATTTTGTTGTAGGCTAAGGTCCAGCTTTGTGTTTTTTAAAATTAAGCATGAATTTTATTGTCTATGCTTTTTACAAAAGTAATATGTGCCTTTTGTTAAATTAGAAATTACTACTAATAAAAAGAAAGTGAAAATACATATTCTATTTACTCAGAGGTAACCATCGTAAACCCCTTGGTTATATATTCTTTTGCTATTCACTTTCTGAATTGTATCTAGAGCAATTATTTGTTTTTCATCAGTTATGTAATTTTTGCAACTCACTGACCATATTTCCATAGAATAATTAAGAATAAAGGCTATTTTATTTTTTACTATGAGTAAGACATTTTATTTCTATTAAATCTCTGAGTGGCAAAAAGCCTAGACTGTGGTTTACCAGTGGGATTTAGCCCAATGTGTTTAAGGACCAAAAAGTAAAATAAGGACACAAAAATGAAATGTCAGAATGTTAGAAACTCTGCAGAAAAAAGAACATCAGTGGTGGCTGGGAATTCTTTGCTTCTTTGGTTTAGGTCTTAATGTTATTCAATTTTAATAACTCGGTGGTAAAGAACATAATCTATGTCTTTGTCCAGCCCAAGTCTCCATCCAGAATTCTTTGTGAAGTCTGGGGTGTTTTCTTTAAACAAAAATAAAAAAAACTGATTATAAAAGGGGTTCCCTAACCTCAAGACATTTACAGTTCACTCTGTTTCCAGTGAATTTGAAGAAGGTGGTAATGGCCAAAGATCAGTTATACTACCTCAAATTTTAGGAGCCATGGCAAGGCTGCATAGATTGCAGATGAATTCCAGATTTTAAAGACATTTTATGGACTTTGCACAGTTACCTAGTCCAATTTCTGTTGGAATCTCCCCCCCCACCCCCCCAAAAAACACTCCAGTGATTAAATCATTTACCTATTGATAGAATCAGAATAGCACTTTCCTTCCTAACCCACTGTTTTACTTCACTTTGAATTTCATAAAATTTTCTAGAAGGCTTATTATTCATCTTTTGCCACTGTTATTTTTCTGAGTGATATACCTATAATGAAATAAAAATATAGGGTAGAGTTGAAAAGTGGAGGGCATAAAGAAAATAGATTTTTCAAGATAAAATATGGAATGATGCCCAAAAACACAAAATTCTCCATGGCAGTTTTAATATTCTAGTTTAATCTAAAACTGTTTTTCATGGAATCAGAATAAAGAGGTCAAATTCAATATTTTGATGAAAATATAGTTAATTTTTAAAATTTATTCGAAATATTTTGAGTTCTATTAACTTTGTTTTTTTAAAAAATCTGCTAGATTGAAAAAAATCTAATTGTTTTAGAAAACTGTTACATAATCTCTAGTCATTTAAATCATAGATAATTGAATGCTTTTTAAAAGGATCTTTGCTGCTTCCTCACTTCTCAAGTTTTAAACTTTTATTTTATTTTTTTAAAAATATATTTTATTAAAAATTTTTTACAGAGAGGAAGGGAGAGAGATAGAGAGTCAGAAACGTCGATGAGAAAGAAACATTGACCAGCTGCCTCCTGCACAACCCCCACCAGGGATGTGCTCACAACCAAGGTACATGCCCCTGACTGGAATCAAACCCAGGACCCTTCAGTTCACAGGCCGATGCTCTATCCACCGAGCCAAACCAGTTTTGGAAATTTTTATACTTTTAGATGCATCTGCTGATATAACATGGAGTAACTTTTGCAGATTCGACATTGACAGTCACATAGATAGTTACCTGAATGATTTTTCTAGACTTTAGTTTAGCTTCAATGTAGTTGTAAGGGGCAAGGCAGTCAGTATAAATGAACAAAACAGCTCTTCTTCATTATATAGACCAAGCCTCTTCATTATGGTATTAAGAAGAATTTAGATATCTATATGTCTGCATTTAGAACTTCAGGGTAAAAGTCCTTTGAATTCACAGTGCCCCTTAATTAGTACATGTCCCAAAGTACCTTTTCCTAGTAATACCAATATTTATTAGAGAGAGATTTCAAAAATGCAATTTGTGTTGTATCTTTCAGTGCCTGGTATGGATGAAAAATTTAAGTCATTTGGAGAACCATGGAAGCTACCTTTGATGAACAGAAGAGACCCCAAATCTACTTTTATATTTTCTCAGTCTTATTTGTAGGAAGAACATAGCTGAGTTCCATTGTTTTGATGACTATTCTATCTCTGAGATCTTATGATTCAATATTCCTGCAGAAAGGGTGCCTGTGCTGCATGTGGCAAGCCAGCAGCTGTATGCAATCCTCTCTCAGCATATCAGGCATTGGCATGCCTTGCTGTCCTCATTTTCAGTCTTAAAAATGGTTCTGCAAGAACAGACCTGCAAAATGGGAGATAGGGATAAAGAAAAGGAGAATAAGGGACAGATGATAGAGGCTTTATTATTTCCTTCTCTGCCAAGGAAGAATCACAGCCAATGCCCATTGGAATAGTGTAAGAGTGGGATTCCTGCCCATTTGCAATTCACAATTTAAGTAGCACACATAAAATTCCCACAAGCATGAATATCAAGGTTCTACTTGTCCACAATGATCAAATATGCTGCAAGCTCTCTGAAACATCCAATGGACTGCAGTTCAAAATTCGTCCTTTGTCCAACTCCTTAGACCCACTGTATTGAAGCCTTCAGTAGAAGCTGAGAAGGCAATGGTGTCGTGTAAGTGTGATGAATACTCAGACATTGATTGTTTTCTCTTCCTTTGGGTGAGAATGTGGGAATCCTTTTCACGTCCCGTGTGTCCAGGGTTCCAATGCCAGGGTTCAGAATCTGGAGAAGATTGCACACAAATGAAAAGGGACTGGAAAAGCATCAATTTTGGGGAATAATGGGGGCCAGGCAAGAGTCCACCTCTAGGGGGAGGACACCACCAGCTCTGGCTTTCCTATCCCCTTTTATTAGGGCTAAGTGATGCATCCATGTCCTTTAGGTCAGGAAATTCCAACAATGAAATCAACCAGCAAGAATTAACATAAGACTAAAAGTGTGGAAGCTTTTTCAATTACCATTGTGTCACCTAAACAATATGTGAATAGTTCATACTTAACATAAGACTAAAGAGGGCATCTGCTTTAGCTACCAACATCTCACCTAAGCAGTGATGTAAACAGATCCATTAAGGTTTGACCAGGTTTCTTGTTTGTTCTATTTACATCTCTATTGGTGAGGTAATGACTGGTTTCCTGCATGAGAAAACAAAGCTTACTGGATCTGAAAGCAGTTTTGCCTCTACTTGTCAAAATTTGTCCATTGGCTATCTAGTGTGTGGTTAGTCTTTTTAGAAGTATTCATTTGGAAGACTTTGACATTCAATCAGGAAAAGAATGTCCTGGGAAGTCTGCCATATCCTGGTTGTGATCTTAATTACTTCACATAATTTCTCTGAATGATGAATACAGTGAGTCCTGACCTATCACTATTTATTGGACATTTGTCATAGTTGTGCTTACCCATCATCTTCTGCTTAGTTGTTCTATATTTTGGAAAACCTCCAGTTATGAGGGTACCTTACTATTGCAGAAGTCAGAACTCAAATTCCCAGCAGCCTCCCTTGCTCCTAGAATAAACCTGGGCTTCACCAGTCAAATGCACCATGGGAGCTTATGCTTCTTCAGGTATGAGCAATGGGAAGAAAGTTTGGTGCTCATTTCTATTTAGCTGGTAGAGGTGGCAGTTGAAGCATCTGGGTGTTGAAGAAAAAACTCTTATTAAAATTACATATAAGTTGTATGTCCTCCTTGGAGAAATGTCTGTTCAGGACTTCTGGCCATTTTTTAATTGGATTCTTTTGTTTTTGTTGAGTAGTAAGTTTTTTTTTTTAAATAAATTTTGGATATTAACTCCTTATCAGATGTATCCTTGGCAAAAATGTTCTATTTATTAGGTTGTCTCTTTGTTTTGTTGATGGTTTCCTTTGCTGTGCAAAAAATTTTAGTTTGATATAATTCCATTTGTTTATTTTTTCTTTTGTTCCCCTTGTCTGAGACTATCAGAAAAAATTTCGAGTTTATAAGTAAACATATTATATTAGTTTCTTAGTTTGGGCTGGTATAACAAAATATAGACTAGGTGGCTTATAAACAATAGACATTCATTTTTACTAATTCTGGAGGTTGAGAAGTCCAAGATCAAGGTGCTAGCGCATTTAGTGACTGATGGAATCCACAGATGCTTCATAAATGACTATCTTTTTCCTGTGTTCTCACGTGATAGAAGGAAGGAGTGAGGGAGCTCTGTGAGGTGTCTTGTATGAGCCCTAATCCCATTCATGAGGGCTCTGCCTTCATGATCTAATCATCTCCAAAGGCCCTAGTTCCAAATACTAGCATGTTGGGGATTAGATTTCAATGTGTGAATTTGAAGGGGAGGGGGGTGTGCACATTAAGTATATAGCAATTAGTGTTGTCACATTTGTAGACCTAATCTATGTTCATTTACATGATTTTACTTGTTTTAAACAAGCCTCTCTTAGCCTTTATCTTTTCAAAGGGAAAATTCCTAATGTCGAATCTGCACTTACATATAAAGTATTCATTCTTTGATGAGTTTAGTCAGAAATATTTTTCATCTGCTTGGAATTTCATCCAAATGAATACTATAGTATTTGCACACAAGGGTTCTTGAAACCAGAATTGCTGCTGTCAGTGATGGTCTTTTCATAGATGAGTCAGGATTCTTCTCCCTCCAGTTTGTTGGCCTTGTCACATGCATTCCCATGCAACAACCCAGGAAAAATAAACTTAACTTCTCAGTAATGATCACAAGGGCATTTCTACTTTCTTAATGATCTGTCCAGGTAGATGAAACAATGTTTCACCTGTAAGGACCTTGTTCTTTAGTTGCATATGTTTAATTATCCTTTAATTAGCCGTATAGGAAGAGGGTGAGTTTAGGTTTTGTTTGGCTTAATGTATTAGTAAAATAATATAGTAATTACATTCATAGTGTTTATATTGTATGAGATTATAAAAATCTCTAAAAGGAGGTAAAGTGAAACAGTAACTGACCAATGCAAGCCTTTTCACATAGACCACAGAATGCCTCTACTAACAGTGAATGAAATTGATGTAACATTCAGGTTACTGCCCTTCTAGTTATACTTTAGTTTATTTGAATGAACATTTATTGAATATCTATTATATGTCAGGCTCAGTACTGGTACAATAATGAATGATTCATAGTGCCTGCTCTTAAGGCCTCACAGTTTTATGCTTCAGAAACTCTGATGAGTAACATTTCAAGGATTACCAAGTATTAATAAATCCATGATGAAAATTACTTTGATTAGGCATTTGCTTGAGGTCAGGATCTTCAATGTAAAATCAATAATGTAATATATGTTTAGCTACTGTTCATTATTCGGAAATGGCCACACATTATGTAAGGTGCTGTTCAGAGAGACTTTACAGTAAAAGTGAAATAAGTTACAGAGGCAAGTGTGCTTAGTACAACTAAATATTATCCTATCTTTTGAAGATAAGTGTAAAAGTCTCTCACAATACCAACCTATATTAATTAATTAATTAATGATTTATAATATCTTATTTGTGCAAAATGGAGGGGGATAGGTAAATACATATGTGTATTTGCTTTTTATATATATGAAATGTTTAAGGTGGTACATAAACACACAATAATGACAGTTACCCTGTTTGAAATTGTGGAAAAGGTGGGGGACTGGGTGAAAAGGATGAAGGCTGTCACTGTGGACATTTTCATACTTTATTGGTTTTTGAATTTTGTGATTATATTATTTATTCAAAATTAATTAAAACAAAATAAAAACAATTATAATTTTTGTTTACAAATAAATGATATCCTCGTGACATCTTTTTTAAAGCAACATAGCTGTAACTTTTTTCTTTTTGATATATTTTTAATTTAATCTTGTCCTTTTTACCCATGGCATTGTAAATAATCAAATGGCAACATCTGGGACATAAATTACAACTAGATTTTACTGTAATCACTTTTTGCTCAGCATTTCACTTGAAAACTATAAATTTTGGGGGAAATATCCGTATGTCCAACCTTACAGTTAATAAATTTGATGATTTATTTAGAAACGTTGATATTAATGGCCCACAGTGTTATGGACCAACCGAGAGTGACAACCACCAAGGAGCCAGATCAAAATTTAAGAAGCCTTTTTAATAACGAACTCGAGCCAGGCCCATGTCTCCACTGTGACAGCAGTGAGCAACGCGAGCCCCAAACCTCGGTAGCGAGCACTTTTTATCTCCAACGCAGGGAGATTTGGCAATTTGTGATTGGCCGGTTTCACACAAAGAAAGGTAGCACAAGGTCAGTTACAGTACTGGGAAGCGGGAAATTTTAAATTTTCTTCCTAGGGAGGTGGGCCCTATTGACCCAGTATCTGGCCGTGCTGTGTTCTGGCAGCAGGATGTTCTCAGGCAAGGGATGGTTGAGTAAATGTCACAAATAGCTAAAGGGGGTTTCGGTGGTGGTGTCTGGTCTGAGCATGAGGAACCACGTCCTTCTCTTCTATCCTCCTCCCCACTCTGAGTCTGGCTATCACACACAGGGGAAAAGAAAAAAAATTTTGAAAAGTTTAAGAACTAAATAAAGGGAAATAAACAAGTACACGAGCCTCAAATGTTTATTTTAAGATTTTACTCTAAATGTCAGCTTCCCAGATTGCTGGTTAGGAGGCAGAGAAGTGTCTGAGAAAATCATGAATCTCAGAATCCATATTGAAAACCACTGACCTGGGTGGTCCAGGGGTCCTTTCCTGCCCTTCCAGTCAGTCACCCCACTGCAAGAGAGATTCAGAGAAGCGGAAAAACGGAATCCAAGATGAGTCCTTTTGAAATAACTTGGAGTTGATTAGAATAATGGCACTGTATCAGTACAGACTTTGACTTGAAACCTGAAACATGAAAAATGGTATCAAATGTAACCAGGGATAATGTTTGTAAACAGAAGAAAGCACTTAATGATAAAAGTTTTAATTAACAAGACAAATCTTCAACGCTGAAAATCTTCAAAAACATATCCAAAAGTTCCTTAGGTCAGTGGTTGGCAAATTGCGGCTTGCCAGTCACATGTGGCTCTTTGGCCCCTTGAGTGTGGCTCTTCCACAAAATGCCATAGCCTGGGCAAGTCTATTTTGAAGAAATGACATTAGAAGAAGTTTAAGTTTAAAAAATTTGGCTCTCACAAGAAATTTCAATCATTGTACTGTTGATATTTGGCTCTGTGACTAATGAGTTTGCCAACCACTGCCTTAGGTGATTTAGGCATTTGCTGGATAGAATGCGCTTTTGAGCCTTGAGTAAATATCTCCATAGATTTAACAAGTGTCACAGATGAATTTTTAATTGGTAAAATAATTGCATTTTATTATGTACATAGTTGAATAATCTAGGCCAGATTGATTACTTGTTCAACATTTCATATTTTCAAGCTGTGTGCCCTAGTGGTATATTTTTTGTAGATTGTTTAAAGCACTTGCTGTTTAATTACTACATCTATTTTTGGTAGTTATAGGAATGACTTTCTTTATGTTTGTATTTAATGCAGATGAGAAATATTTACAAAATTAGAAATTGATATACATTTACATTTGCATTGTTTCATAATTACCCTTGTAACTTTTTCATTCTTTCACAATATTTTATGTTTGTAAAATATTTATTTGCCCCAAGAGCTTTTATGATACTGAATATATTGACAATCTTTAGGTTAACATTAATCCTGTATTCAACCTTGAAATTCTCAGGTTCTTCAAAGAGGGCACAATGTACATAGTAGAACTCATTCTTAGCTAACAATATATTTAGCATAAAATGGCTCAACATTCCAGATGGGCCAGAAATTGATGTTAAGCTTGCGGGAATTTTATTTCCATAATTCATTGACTTCTGTTTTAAATTTCTCTGAGAGATATGGAATATTGACACAATTTAACTACTGGAAGTCTATTGCATCAGTGTGCTAATCTACATTTTTGAAGCCTGAATAATAGTTTCAAAGACTCTCAATAATACATTATTTTGATGTATCATTCTATAGAATTCTCAACTAATTATAAGCTAATAAATATTCTTGAAGTAAGTTAATAACCAGAAAATCCTAAGCAAGAGGGGACATTGAGGTGTTAGCTTTGAGTCAGACATTTAATTTGAGTGACTGTAACATGAACTCTTCTAGACAATCACACCCCAGTCTAATGAAATGTGTTCCTACTCAATCCTTTTAGGCTGCATTTCAGGATTAGATTTTTTTTTTTTTTTTTTGTGAAGGGAAGAGAGTGAATGAATCATCTTCTACATTATTTTCTCCAACTTTTTATTTTATTTTTTATTATATATATATATATATTATATATATATATATATATATTTATATATATATAAATATATATATCCATATCCTTCATTCAATTGTAAATATTTGTCAAATTTGCTATATATATATATATATATATATATCTTTTCCCTGTTATCTCTCTCTCTCCCCCCCGCCCCCATCATTCTAAGTTGAGCCCATCACAATACTTCACCCTTAACTATTTCAGCTTGTAAATCCTAAGAATAGGACATGATCCTGCATAACTACAATGCCAATCTCATACCTAAAATATTAATTCAATAGTATCACCTAGTATACTATTATAGTCTACTAGTGCCCAGTGCAAGGATTCATGCACATAGAAAGGAAATTAATTAGAAGGTGGCCAACAGGGTAGGACTGAGAGAAAAGGGTTGGACACGCCCTGGAGCCAACTTCCTTAGGTCCCTCCCTGGCGTCTGCAGAGTGAGCAGGGTCCCTCCAGCAGGGGGGGTGCCTCAGCCTGGCCTACAGGGATAGGTCTGAAACTGGCTCTCTGACATCCCCCGAGGGGGTCCCTGAGTATAAAAGGGCACGCTGCAAAGTTGCTGCCAGGGGGTCCCTGAGTGTAAAAGGGCACTCTGCAAAGTTGCTGTTGTACAGGGTGTGGAATGCAAATACAAGTGTGCAGTCAACCAGATTTGGGGCTGATAGTGCCCCACAACAACGTAACCCATGGCTGCAGGTGGAATCGGGCTCCCTTCTCTCTGGTTCCAGAGTACGTCACCCGAGAACCGCCATTGCCAAGTCATTGCAGCTCAGCAGCTTCTGCATTGAGCATCTGCCCCCTGGTGGTCAGTGCTCATCATAGTGGCCGGTCAGATGGTCGGACACTTAGCATATTAGTCTTTTATATATATATAGATACTAGGGGAATATCTTATATAGTTACATTAAAATATTGAAGTATAGTTGGAATACAGTATCATAATCTCAGGTGCACAACATAGTAATTTTATGTTTTATAGCTTATGATGTGATTATCACAATAACCACCTGACACCATGCAAATTTACTATGATATTATTGACTATATTCCTTGTGCTGTACACTATATCTCTGTGGCTTATTAGTTTTGTAATTCCATTCATTTTTTAACCCATCCTTCAATCTCCTCTCCTTTGGCAACTGTCAGTTCTCTGTATTTTTGTTGTTAGTTTGCTTTGTTGTTTTTTTTTAGGTTTTACATATAAAAAAGTATTTTTTTAAAACCAAGTTCCACTCAAAGTTCTTACATTCTACTTGGTTGTTATGTCACCTTGGTCTTTTAATCCAGATGATCTACTTGGCATTTTCTTGTTTGTTTTTAATGACACTGACTTTTTAAATGAAGAGCATAAACTTACTGTCTAGTAGAATGTCCTACCTTGCGAAATTTGAAAATGTTTTTCCTCAAGATCAAAATCAGGCTGTTTTTGGCAAGATATCACATAGATAATGTTGGTATTTATTATTGCATCACACTGAATGGCTAACATCAGGTTGTCCCGCAGCCGGGCATACATACTTGATTAAGTTTTGAATGTGAAATTTCTGCATTGTAAAATGTAGTTTTCTCTTTGCTTTTAATTAGGATGCTATGAGAGATTATATGAATGCCTTGTTACCGTTAAGCCTTTCAACCAATAGTTTTTCTACCTAATGATGAAATGGTGTTTTTTTTATTTATTTACTTAGTCGCAATAAATCATTCAGATAAATCCTATTTACCAAATATACATCTAAAGCTTAAGGACACATAAAGGTTGGAAGTTAAGAGTGGAGAATGGTTCATCAGGCAGTTACTAATGAAAGAAACCTGGTGTGGCTATAACCCCTCAGGGAAAAAAAAAGAATTATAAGGCAAAAAGCCTAACATATATAGAATGTCACATCATAACATAATGAAAAAACTCTTTCCACAAGAGTGATTTTTAAAAAAAGAATGGACAGAGGTTACTGCAAGCAGAGGGACCTGCTATTAATTTGGTGGATGGGAGAGGTTAGAACTGCAAGTTTGTCGACACTGATGGGCTCAGCGTGGTCAGGTGAGGCTGGTAAGTGGTAAGAGTGGAGGGTGGAAGTAGGTGAGTGGAAAGAGAAGAGGTCGGCCAGAAGGAAGGCAGTGGCCAGGCAGAAAGACTTGAACACAGGTGCATCCTGTAGGCAGTGGCATTCTGTCTGCGCAGCTGCAGCCTCAGGTGTTGCAGGTGCTGCTGGCCTTCACCCCTTCCCAGTCCCGACCAGAAGCCAAAGTGGCTTCTGAGCACATTGCCTTCTGCAGCACACCACTGTTTTCCTGTTTATCTGGCACCTAAAAGCAGCTCCAGCTCTTCCTTCCTGGCTGGGATCTCCAGTACCGTCACCACATAAACTGGCGACAGCTGCTGTCCTTGTCTCTTTCAAAGGGGACATTTTCAAGAAGCAACTGTCTCCAGGAGAGGCCCGTGGAGGAGAAATGATGGCTCTCCGGGTTATGAAGGCCCGGTCAGAGGACTCGGTGGCCTTCGGGGAGGTGGCTGTGGACTGGTGCCAGGGTGCAAGGGCATTGCTGGACCCTGCTTGGAAAATCCTGGGCAGAGACCACATGCTGGGGTGCGCCCGGAACATGGCCCCCCTGGGGCCTGCTGCTCACTTGGGCTTAGCAGGAGCAGCTGAGGACTGAGAAGGGCTGACTTCTCCAAGACACCTGTGCAGCGCTCTAGTCTCAACGTAAAAACAGAAGACTGCAAAGCAGGATGAAGATTGGCTAAAACCATCTAAGGGCAGGTGTAGGTGCAGGCTTTGTATGGGGGAGCATTCCTGAGAAATGAGAAAGCCTTTAGCTACTGCTTATCCCTCAGTCAAGAGACACCAGCTCAACCTGCGGACAAACCCCAGGAGTGTAACCTGTACGGAAAGGCCGTTGAGAGGAATTCTGACGATATTATGCCCAAAAGAATTTACATAGTAGAGAAATGCAATGAACATAAAGACTGTGGGAAGGTGTTTACTTATCCTTTATCCCTTAGGGTCCATGAGCAACTTCAGGCTGCTGAGAAATGGTACGATTTTTAAATTTTTTATTTTAGTGGATTTGGTGATCCTCAAGGACCCCCTCCCTCCTCCTTTCCCCAAAGGCCTCTTTGAAAAACAAAACTACGAAGAAGTCTGTCAGGGTGGGAGTGGGGGAGAGGGCTAGCAGCCCTGGGCTATGAAATCTGGGAAGGCCACCTCCTCGGTGGTGGTGAGGGGCTGTACATTGAGGGGTGGCCTCAGTGTGGGCCCGGTCCCTGTGAATTTCTTGTTGAATTTGCTCATATGGGTGAGTCCTGACGGCCTGAGCATGAAGGGTGAAGTCAGGCAGCAGGGCAGCCCAGCCTGCTATCAGGAAGAAGGGGTGTTTTTTCACACCCTTTGAATCTATCTTACTGGACTTTAAGCAGTGACCTCCTCATATCACAGTCAGGAAAGGTCACATTGGAGAAGGTGAACCACTTTCTTTTGCCTAACATTATGGTACATTAAAAATAGTTGTCATTCTTACGATCATCTTCAAATGTTAGCATTAGGAAGGCCTTGGAGATGTGGTCAAACACCACCTGCAGACATAGAGTTTTACGTGTTATTTTAAAAGAACCCAGGTTGGGAAAAGTTGTAAAGTACTATATCAGTTTGCTGAGTAGTTGGTGTAGGGAAATACACCAACTTTTTCTTTTTGAAGAAAAACTATGTGTTGCATCACATTAGACTTAAATTCAGGATTTTTTTTTAAATGTAGTGAAAGAAAAATTTTGAGATTTCTTAGGTGTTGAGTGAGAAGAGAATTTCCTAGTTTTCATCAGGAAAATTTTAAGCAATTTAGGCATAAATCAAGATCCAAAATTTATTGGTAATCTAGTTGTTTGGAAAGTAGGTTTTGTTATAAAAATTGTTACGATTAGCTTCACAGACAAGTCCACAGAAGATTAATTTATAGTGTAACTGAAGTTAGAATTATCTTGGATCCTAATCAAACTAATTTGAGCGAAAAAGCAGATCTGATTTAATGGCTCACAGGCTCTGCCAGGACAGAGACCATATTGTCTTGATCATTGCTGCATCTCTAATGCCTTGCAAAATGGTTGGCATATAGTAGGTACTTACTAAGTATTTATTGAACGACTGGAATAAAATGTCAGGGGTATAGCTGTATTTTAGGATGGCAGCTAAGGATTTGAAGGCCCTCAGGGCCCTCTTTCTTAACATTTCTATTATCTGCCTCTTCTTGTATCGTCTTTATACTTTCTGACCAGGTTGTCCTTGTGGCTAGAACCTTGGTCATCATGTGGAACATTTATGTTCACATCTTGTGAGGTTTGCATTAAAGAAAATCCTTCAGTACTACTAGAATCAAAACTCTGAGGGAAAAGGACCTGATTAGCCCAGCTGGAGTTCAGTCCTACTATTAGAACAAGTAGCCATGGCAGGTAGAATTGTATAGAAGGTATAAGTCCCACTGGAAGTGAATGGTTGGAATGAGGGAAGAAGCTTTTGCCAGTTTTATAGTCTGCAGACTTTATCATTTTTTTTAAGAGGAGAGCTTTAGCCAAACTAAGGAGTTATCAAAAGAAAAAGGAGCTGTATTTCCTGTTTTTAAAGTGCATGTTATTTATGAGGATTCAAGATGACAAGGTCTGGACAGGCGCCTTCAGATATGCAAAAGAACACTAAAGGGAATGTAAGTTATTAGGTGAAAACACAAGAAAGAAATGTGTAGGAGCATAAATGAGAAGTAATGTGAAAACCATTCCCAAAGTATATCTGGAGGTAGATTTTAAAGAGAAATGTTATTTTATTCAGACAAACATTTATGCGCTGCTGAGTAGTGACTGTGTGCCAGGTATTTGCGAATGGATCATGCTTAGGTCAGAATGATCACTAAGGCGGAGTTCCCCCTCTCCCCTCAAAACAAGCTGGAATCCACCTGTGTGAAATTGATTCATGAAATCATTCATCTGATACCAGCAGTGGGAGAGCACAAAATCTGTTTAGAGTTTGTTTAACCAAGTTAGCAGCCATAAGGTGGGTGTTAGGAATTCCTCTCTTTTAATTGTTATCAACAACTCCTTAGACTCATTAAGCCAACGATGTTGCTATAATCCTCATATGTATATTGAATCTACACTAGACAATAATAAAGTCTTCAATCTTTTCATTTTGAAAAATTTCTTACCTCTAATGGTCTCAGTGCTCCCCCTGCCCCCCAAACATACACATGTGCCCATGCACACACATCCAACACCTTTTTGAGGTGTTTCTCACATACCCATTTTGGAGGGGGGAGGAGGCTAAATGATCCCTAAGAACCCATTATTACCCATATTTTCTATATCTGTAAGTCACCTACAAAAAAAAAGCACCTTTACTTTTTAAGCCACACTGTTGCAACTTGGCTTAAGAAAAGGCCAGAATGAAGTAAATTTTAGCCAATCTCCACAGCTTTCCATATGGAGACTTAGTAAGAAAATTCTGCTTCTATTAGATATATCCGACTTCAGTAATTTCCTAAATATTTTGCAAATATGAAAAGCTCTGTCAGACACACATCAAGTGAAAAATGCCAAAGAGTATGTTTTATTTTTCCTCATGTGTGTTACTCCTATTTTTGAACACCTTAGATTGGAATTTCTTCAGGCTTGCCTTCTGCAAATTCTTGGGTACAGAAACCTTACTGCATATGTGGAAAAACTGGTCTGATAATCCCCAACATGTAGAAATGCTTTGGAAGGTCATACATTTCAGCCTTTTGCTTAGGGTCAGCTGATGTTTGTTGACTGCCTATTTGTGAACTGCTCTGGACATTGTGACTAAGACATGGCCACTGGATTAGCCCCACTTGAGTTCAGTGCCTGCTATTGGTAACATCTAGTTTTCTTGCTGGTTCAGATGTTGGAAGTACATTTTTTCATTAGAAAATTCCTGTGAGAAGTTAAATGTAAAGCTTGTTTCTTATCCTCCTATCTAATAAAAAAGTAATATGCAAATTGACCATACCTCTGATCAAGCCATGCCCACAAGCCACACCCACCAGCCAATCAGGAGCAAATAAACCCCAACCAAGATGGCTGTGGCCACTGAGAGCAGAAGAGAGGCTTGGGTTTCCCCGGCAACCGAGGAAGCCAAGCTTTCTGCCTGCCGTTGCTGGCCTAGGCCTCTAATCAATGCTACAAAGTTTCAATTATAGAAGATATATCCCAACAGAAATGTTGGCAGCCATGGACTGGAGAGAGCAGAGGCTAGGGTTGCTCGGACGATGGAGGAAGCCAAGCTTCTACAGCTCTGGCCGGCCTAGGCCTCCAGGCTACAATGTTTTAATTATAGAAGGTAAATGTCCCAACAAATATGGCTGCCACCACAAAGCAAGCAGAAGGCTTGGCTCCGCTCCAGGCTACAAAGTTTCAGTTGTAGAATATAAATTAATCCCAGATCCCAGGGCCTCCACTTGGGTCACTGGGGAGCATGGCCAGCCTGCAAACCACAGGCCGCTCACCCAGGCCACCCCATGCCCCAAGGGAACCCCTACCCTGATCCGGGACACCCTTCAGGGCAAACCAGCTGCCCCCCACCCATGTACAGGTGCACCAGGCCTCTATTCTATCTAATAAAAAAGTAATATGCAGATTGACCGTCACTCCAACACAGAAGAGGGCTACCTCATGTGGTCAAAGATCCTTCCCCCATGTGGACACAAGATGGCCACCACAAGATGGCCAGCAGGGGAGGGCAGTTGGGAGGGACCAGACCAGCAGATGAGGGAAGTTGGGGCAAACAGGCTGGCAAGGGAGCAGTTACACATCCATCAGGCTGGCAGGGTAGTGGTTAGGGGGTGATCAGGCTGGCAGGCAGAAGCAGTTAGGGGCAATCAGGGAGGCAGGCAGGTGAGCAGTTTGGAGCCAGCAGTCCTGGATTGTGAGAAGGATGTCCAACTGCCTATTTAGGCCTAATCCTACTGGGGTTGGAGAGGGTGCAGGATGGGCTGAGGGACATCCCTCGCCTCTTGTGCATGAATTTCATGCCCTGGGCCTCTAGTTGACATATAATTGACATATGACATTATATTCATTTCAGGTATACAATGTAATGATTCAATATTTGTGAAGTTATCACCATAGTAATATCCAGTCTTGTTAATTACTGAGCCCTGTAGGTATTAAAGCCAGTTTCTCTGCATAGGCTTCTTCAGTTTGTCCTCTGAGGGTGAGGAAGAAGTCATTAAATATGCCCTTCCTCCACAGAGGGAACAATGGTGATTCAGGAAAGGCCTACCTAGATTCATTGGAGCAGTTGGATATGTTACAGGAGAAACTTCTACAGAGTGAGTGGCTAGACTAGAGGGTCATTGAAATATACTCTATTTTTTAAGTCAACAATTTTATTGCAATCATTATCCAGGTGGTTTAAAGCAGATAATGCCCATCCTTTGAAGCTTTTGTTTTAACCAGGCTTGTATCATTTAGGATATTTATAACTGGCCTATAAGAGGTTTATCTCTGGAATGGGGCATGCAAGGAGAGGACCATCATAACATTTGAAAAATATTTTTTTTCCCCTTCCCTCTCTCACTGCAACAATCGTCTTAGCCATTTATGATTTTATACCTTCTTGAATGCTGCTGCCTAAATGTTATTTTCCATGCAGCTGGTTACCAAGCAGACTGTTTCAACAAAGAAAAAAAGAGATCTTGGAAATAGTTTCCTGTTTCTATTAAAATAAAACTGTTAAAAATTGTAAGCTGCTAAGCTGTGCTGAATTTTGCTGTTTTGATGAAAATGTGATCAAACAGGGAAACAATGCCTTATTCATCACCTTTTCCCCGTATGTTCTTTTGGAGTTGCCAGCATAGCAGATTAACAGAATCTTGATTATGTTTTTAACTTCAGGATATAAAAACAAATACTCTTATTTTCTCAGGTGATTTTAGAGGGCAAATAATCTATTAGTGGTTAGCCAAAAACAAAAGGGCAAATAATTAAAAAGTGACAAGAAAAAGTGAAAGCTGATGATGTATTATTTGGCCATTTTTTGAGGCCTATTTAACCAAAGCACTTATATAGAAAATTTGAGTGATATTAATTATACATAATTAAAATGCTGTCCAGAAACTGCTTCTCCATTTCAGTCTCATTAAGAGCAACAAAATCATATGCAAAACGTTTATTAAAAACCACATATATTTCTTATAGTAGATGTAACACTCAGAAGTGGCATCAAATTACCATATCTTGCAGAAGGCTTAGAGAGGCAATAAACCTAAGTCATCATAGCTAGAGCCCGTAGCTAACCCCAGGTCTGCCTTCACTACAAAACCCATGCTCTTTGCAGGAAATCATAGCAGCCTGTCTTTGGGGAAGCATGGTTCCCTGCCCACCAAAGGCATACTGCGATTTTCTCAGAATATTAGGGGTTTCCTGAAAAATCCCATGAGCATATGATTATGTGGGGCTCTAAAATGATGGGTAAGATAGAAGAGTGCTAGCAAGAAGTTGGTTCTATTCTAAATACTCCAGATTGGAGGTGTACAGGGAAAGTGTAATATTTTTAGCTTTCCTTCCTTCCTCTTTAAACTATGGATTTTTAGACAGAACAAATAACATTTCCAAACCAAAATTAAGTATATCGGTTCATTTTTATGGTGTTAAATCCTAGTCAAACATTTTACAATGTTTTTTTGTTTTGTTGTTGTTGTTGTTCATTGTAGTTTGTTCTGCTAAATGAGTTTCTTTCTCATCTGCTTAGCTGTCTTATGGGTAACACTAGAGGCCCAGTGCATGAAATTTGTGCACGGGTAAGGCTCCTAGGCCTGGCTGGCCATCAGGGTTGATCAGGTTCCCTGTCTCCCCACCTCCTCCTTCCCTTGCTCCCTCAGTGCCCTGCTGCCACTGCTGGTTGCTTTCCATGTTTCACGCTGCCCCTGGTGGTCAGTGCACATCATAGTGAATGATCAAACTCTTAGTCTCCTGGTCAAACTCCTGAGGGGACACTTTGCATTTAGCCTTTCATATATATAGATCATTTGCTATTTTGTTTTCCAGATTGAACTATTGGCCTAGTGGTAGTGGTGAATGGTGGTTGTGGTGGTTATGGTGCTGGTGCTGTGTGTGTGGGTTGGCATGGTTAAGTTTACATTTCTCCTGAAACTTAAAGGCTTGGGACTACATATAAGTAGAGTTTATGGCCCCCTGTGTACTATGAGAGGTATTGAAAAGAAAATGCATGGAAAGGAATATTTTCTTTTAAATCTAGATCTTATGAAGATTTGTTATTATTAATCTTTATAGGGAGGTGTGAACCGAAAAGATGGGCACAGTAGTATATACTAAATTGAACATTGGTGAGCCAAAATCCAGGAATGGTATGGAAACATGATTCCATCCTCTGAGCAGAACTACTTGGGGTTCCTGGTAAAGTCAGAAGCCCAGAAATCTGGCTTTTGTTATTTTGACTCTACCCTATACTAGTAAAGACTTTACTACAAGGCTCATAGGGACAAATATATAGTGAAGACACAAAAAAAGAGTTCATGGTACCCACATCTAAGATAAGCCTTAATACTTAACTGGGTTTTGACTGAGCTCAGCTACCTTTATAACTCCTCTGGTCTAGTGGGAGCCACTCCTGAGTGAGCCTGATTTGGAGACTTATTAATGCTAAGATTAAACTTCTTGCTAATTAGGTAGGAATAGGAGAGAATATTTTTAAAAAATCAGAGTCATTTATGAAATCTATAGATGCAATATAGTGATTCAGAATGTTTTCAAAAGAATACCCTTTGAAAGTTAAAATATGGCCCTTAAACTACTTTTTCTGAAAAGGGTCCTCAGCATTTTTATGAAGAAGGTATTTTTTTTTATTCTTTCTCAAATACTGTGTCACCAGATTGTAGGGGAGACCAATGTAGAAGATGAAGACCAGGATGGATTGTTACGTAACTTAATTTTACAAACACTTTTGACGCACTTTCTAGGTGCCAAGCTGTATGAATTATAAAGATGGATTATGCCTGGGATTTGCCCTAAGGAGTTTATGATCCAAAGTTGGAGAAGAATGTGAACAAGTAACCATAGCACAGTAAGGTAGTAGTGCCTTAAATAAAGGAGCAGGGTAGAGTTTCCAAGCTTGTTTTTGTTTCAAATCTAGTAAATGGTAAGTTTTTTTTGAAAGAGAGCATTTTTGCAATATCTTGTAATAATTTTATGATTTTTTTCAGATGTTGACAAAAATTATAGAATAGGAAGTGATCACATGGAATGACATTTTACAAACTGTGCTCATATGAAGATTTATATTTTGAATCTCTTTGTATATATAAACAAGGATCAGCAATTTTGTTTGGAACCATTTTTGGGTAATTTTGTGTAATAATAGTAAGTGTGGGCAATGAATAATGGTTATCTCTGGAGAGAGAAATGAACACAAAAGACACACAATGTAACCTTGTTCAGTTAATCAATGTGTGAAGTCATTTTTTAATTATTATTTCAAAGCATTAAAAGAATTCAAAACTTTATCTTTAAACTCAGTGGAAACTTGTGAAAACATCAGGAAGTATGTTCTATAGTAGTAAGTTGATATTTTAAAATAAAACACATCAAAACAAAAACTAAGTAAGCAATAGCAATTCATTATACCTTATTTAATAAGGATTATTATAAACTTGGATTGCAAGAAACTCAGGCTGCTTTTCTTAGTTGTTTAACGCTCAAGAACATATTGGGCCAGACTGAGAAATCAATTTTTAAATAAAAAATTTTCACAAACAAGACAAACAGCACTTATACCCAAACATTAGACTAACTAGAGGGTTTTTGGTTTTCATGGAAAGTGGACGAGAGGCTAGAAGCAAGTAGTTACTGTAAAATAGTCAGTGGTCAGTGAAGTTATTATAAAATACATAAAGTAAATGTGTTTGGCTTCATAGTAAATGCAATAGAAATGTAATGCCTTGATGTATGAATATTATTTTCAACTTTTAATTTATATAAATATTTTTGCTTTTTTTCTGAGAAAATAGAGCTTTCATTTCTATTGTTTTATGTATATTTATGACCAGTATTTTGTGTGCATGATGTATTTATTCACATAGGTAGTGTAGTGAAAGAGAATTGAAATTATTTGCTAGCCTAGTTTCTTCCTATATGTTATAAGCTGCACATTCCAGCATGAATCACTTACTTTTCTGTCACCTACTTTTAAGACACAAATATGCTGTCTTAGTTGAAAACTTTTTGCTTTGCAAAGCATTTTGTAACCATTTTTCTATTTGGTTATTTCAAATATCTCTAGACTAAGTATAAATATAATAGTTTTTTTGTTGTTGTTTATCTTTTTCCTCAGTGGGAAACTGAAGCAGGCAGGGTTAAGGCACTGCCTTAAGTTATTCACTTATAAAGGTAGGAATATGGAAGACAGAATTTGTGGTTCCCACACATTGGCATATTCCCACTCCACCATGGTACTTCATCCAACCCATGGGGCTAGAGAAGAGAAATTATTGAAGAAACCCCTATGATAAATAAAATATGATTCATATACAATAAATAGTTTATAGGTTTTTATATATATAGCATGTCATTTAATCTTTTTCGGTAACCCTAAAGATAAGCATGAAAAACATTATTTTATATATAAGGAAATTAAGCTCATAGAAACTGAAGTGACTTGTCCAAATTGGCACAGAGAGTGAGTGTTAAAAAGGAAACTTAAATTCTGTGTTTCCATTTCCCGGACCAGTTTATTACAAATGAGCTGCCTCTTTGATTCAATCTTGGGTCTCAGCCTTCTCTTCTGAGAAGTGGATTGCTTTTGATTCTAACCTTAGCAATGATGTACAGAAAGACACAAACCACAATTCTGATTTTTATTATTTTCACCCACTTCAACACACATTATCTTTCATTTAGTTTAATTTCTGTCATTTCAAACTTTTGGATTAGAAAAAAATTCTTAAAAAATCAATATAGAAATGACAGAATTCCTTGGACATTGCCAATGAATCTGAGTCTACCCAGTAAACCTAAGCAAACTAGTGCCAGAAGCCAATTCCAGCAAGTCATAGTTGTAAGAGTTTCATCAAAAGATTGATGGAACTTAGGGACTCAATAAAGGCTGAGTCACATATGTTATTGCCTGTTGGAATGGCTAAAGGCATTTCCCCCTAACCTGAATAGGGTGATTGTTTGTTGCCAGACAGCTCAGGACATCTTAATCTACATGTTATTGCCTCCCATTGGCCAAACACCTGAACAGCCATAGGCTATTCCCCATTCTGACAATGCTTCTGTACGGAAATCCTACCCTTTGTAGTGTATATCTCCACCTTGCCTTAGGACAATTTGTATTAATAAAAAGCAAGGGGTCCTGAGACAAGGAGAGCTTGTTTTTTTTCCAGTCAGGCTCCTCTAACCCCCAATGCCTTTCAAAATTATCTTTCGTCTCTGGACTCTTACTTCAGTTACACATGGATCCTATCTCCAGATTGCTGAACCCTTCTTAATGCTGGAACAAGAACTCTGGCAAACTAAGCCTAAAAAACTAGATCCATATTCAGTTAACATACTTATGCTGACATTTAGCTCGAATTGTTACTTTTCATAAGGTGCACGTGTTCATAGTATGCAGTGTGATTTTCTTTTTCATTCTTATGTTTTAAATGGCAGTAAAAATATCTCAAATGCAGTTTAGAAGGTGTCAGATTTCATCATAATGTGGTAGGGATAAAATATACAGATCCACTACCTAATGCCAGGCACTGTGCTAAGGATTTGGGAGGAAGTAAAGAAGTGTAAGACAAGTCTCTCTCTTTGGGGCCTAGGGAAAGAGAGAGACATAGGAACATGATTACATTACTATGCAGGTCCCAAGTGGAGTTGCTTACGAAAAGTCAAGGAAGGAGGAAAAGGTGCTGATATGTGAACAGGATGTGAAAGTTAAGTGGGAACTGAATAAGCAGACTAAAGGGAGAAACATTAGAGTTAAGACCACTTTAAATCTCTATATTTTCTGAAGAAAATGATCATACAATATCAGTACAGCCATCCTATATAATAAAAGAGAAACATGTAAATTTGACTGTACCTTGGCTCCTGATTGGCTATTCTATCAGCCAATCAGGAGCGTGGGCAGGGCCAAGTGGTGTGAGCGCTGGGCCCCGGGGGTGGAAATGAAATGGCAGTGGCAGTGAGTGCCCAGCCCCCGGGGCTGGGTGGTCGCAGGCAGCAGGGGCTGAGCTGAGCAGGGTGATGGCTGGGTGCCCAAGGCGAGCTGGGGGTGAGTCATCAGTTGGACATCCCCTGAGGGCTCCCAGTATGTGAGAGGGGGCAGGTTGGGTTGAGGGACCACCCACCCACAGTGCACAAATTTCATGCACCAGGCCCCTAGTGGGATAATAATTGCATTATTTTAAATTCAAAAATAGTAATTATGGAGAACTCATTAAATTTAATATATGTACTGCAGTGTTCAGGTATATTTTATTTAGTTTAAGTTATTTTAATTGCAAAAGTTACATGCTCATGGTATAAACATTCTTACACTTCAGAAGAATATAAGCTAAAGAGATAAAGCTCCCCTTTCTCCTCCCATCCCCTACTCACACACAGTTTCTTCCCGTGGACTATTTCTTACGTATCCTTCTGAACTTTTCTTCGAGATACATGCAAATATATGGCTATCTTCTTACCTTAATTATCTTTAAAATATTTATTAAAAAATGGTTGTTATTTTAGAAAATTTTGATGAGTCCAAATATTTAACAGCTATAAATATAAACTATGACATTGGGAATGGTTTAGTTCAACCATGTCCCTTTGGCCTAGGAGACACTAAAGGATTAAAGGACAGTGCAGGTCACCCATGCAGTTAATGACACACTCACTATCTCTTGCAGCCCAGGCCAGTGATTTGATCATTTTTTTCAACTTTATGGACTCAGGCTATCTCAGCCAACCATCAGAGTAAAAAACAAACAAACAAACAAAAAACAGAAAAGAAAAACCAAAGCAAAACACTCTATAAGTCTTCCAGTGTATTATTGAGATTTTTCAAACAGGCAGATAACAAAGCAGTGTACTGGTGTGCTTGAATTTATGCCTATTTCCTAAATTCTGTTTGTTTGTTTTTTAACTCTTTGAGATTGGTACGAGTCCTTCTAAAATGAAAATGGTTCTATACATGTTCCTTTTTGTAAGACATTAAAATAATGAAACCAATCACCAAATTGGTGGCAGAGATCATGCCCAATAAAAATGGGGTGTAGCAATAGTGTATACTGAGTAATTAGGACACTGATGACTCAGTAAAATGGATCATTGGAATTCCTGGAATGGATTTTTCTCAGTAAATTTTCTGAGATTTTTCCCATCATTAGAGTAATATGCCCAAGAATCACTGTAGACAATTCTGCACTAAATTTGTGTTTATTTTGAATAAAGATAATTCTTAAAATGACCTTCCTGGTGAAGACAAATTTTTAGTTGTAAGAATATCATTAACAATATTTTTTTCCCTTAAGGAAAAGTAAGATTTGCATATACTGATGTTAACTGTAATTTCTTAAACATCTGTCTGCTTCAGAGGCAAACAGCAACACTAAATCTCTTATTTTATGTAGCATTGAGGAAAACTGGAGAGCTCAGAATAATGAGTTTCTTTAATTGAAAAGGAAAAGAATTATAGGAGCATAAAATACCAAGGTGATTGTTCAGTATTCATAAAATGGCCTTTGCTTTTGCATTGACATCTTTCTCTGGCTTAACTTCACCTGTAAGAAGTGACAACTTGGACCTATAAGAGGACATCTTAAACTTAAGTTACCTAAAGAAGTCATCATAAACTTATCCTAATTCTTGACTAAAAAGAACTTATTCTCATGGTGGTGATTATCACCTTCACAGCAAGTAGAGTTTCATTTTTGCTGTTTCTTTCATTAAAAAAATCCAGTGTTAATTGACCAGAAAAAGAAATCCATAATTCGAGGAATCATATGACAAACAACAAAGCATGTTAAAGAACAGAAGTCTCAGTTGCCACCAATTGACAAATAGTTACTTTTTCCAACACATGCTTTTTGTACCCAGTGGAACATTTCTACTTAGATCAGACTACAGAAACACAGTGTATAAAAGAATGCTGCTGCTACATCTCAGAGTTCATATTTTTGACCATTCAGTAAAGAATTCTTTAAAGGTGGTATAGCAATATCCACACCCTCCAAAAAATAGTGTTTCATGTTGATTTTCTTGTTGTAAATTTTGAATTTTACAGATTGAAATTTTTCCATCTATATTTGTTTTAATATTGTCTGAATATTTACCTTGAAATGTGGACAATTTACAAATTTGGATGGTCTTCTGTATTAAAATGCCATTTGTGTAAGCGTTCTTAAAAAACCAAAACCCAAACCTGAGCCCATTAAACATTTATTACTCTGACAAGTGTCAGGAAGGATGCATTTGGCTGCCATGAGCCTGAGGAAGTACAGCATTTTTGCCTGTGTTCTGTCTCATGTTTCATTTTTATTAGCGTGACTTGCCTGCAGCGTGGCTTCAGTTCAGTTAATCCTATTTCATTTAAGACTGGAGCCTATGCTAATTGTCATGGCTTTTTAGTTCTACAGCAAAAGCAGGCAAACCAACAAAAGAAAAATGTTTTTTGACTATGTTTTTAATATAGGGGAATGCAGTTGACAAGTAAAACAAGCTGAAAAATACTGAGTGCTTAGTCTAGAAGTATCACTACCTTGACATTAACCTGTATATCAAACATTTTATATGTGGAACAGATTTTTTAGTTCTAAAGTATTTAATATTGTTCACAGATACCCATATCAAGTGAGTTAATGTTCCAAGCAATTCCCACTTTAATAAGATTCTGAATATGCAATAACCTTTAAGAAGTATGACTTGATGTACATAAATAATATTTGCTAAACAGGTGCACCTCCTGAAGAGACCTTTTTGGGACGGACAGGATGTCTCTCCATTATCCTCTATCATAAGGAGAGAAAAGACTCTGTGAATGATGGTAAGTTATGTGTAGACATGTCAGACTCATTGGGATGACAACCTCACAAACTGGGTAAGGCTGGTGTCCTTGATCCCGCATCACTGTGTGTGCATGAAAACGTGAGTTATCCAACGTGTATTCAGGAATGCAAGTTAATGGAAAAATCCCTCAACCTGTGGACTCACAGAGCCAGGGTGAGCTGCTGCTATTGCGGTTATTACCCCATTGCCAGCAGTTACTCTACAGAGTAGCAGCTTTATGCCAGGCATTGTAATATATAGATTATCTCTTTTAATCCTTAAAAAATCCACTGAAGAAAAGGAAACGGAGTTTTAGAATGACAAAGTGAATCTCTTAAGGCCATGAAGCTAGTATTGGATCAGAAAATCAGTGTCTCTATCTTCATAGTTTTTTTATCAGCTCAGCAGTGGATATCATAGATATTCAGTTGGCCGAAAAATGGGACATAAACAGACTTTTTTTTCTATAGCAAGAGCTTGAAAAATCTCTTATTTTGCTTCCTGAAGTGTTTTCTCCCAGAATAAATCTGTTAAACGATTCTACTTAAACAGCGATGATACATCTAACTCACTTTAATGAAAGAAGCATAATAGAAAGTGGCATTTTGTCTTTTAAACTCAGGTATTTTAATAGCTGAGTTTTCTAAAATCAATTGCTATGCTAGTCTAAAAAAAGGAATGAGTCGTGTAAACAGCACATTTCCTGAAAAAGGTCATTATAGATGGTATACAAAATCACAAGCAGCATGTCTACAGTGAACTAGTTTTGTATTTAGTCTGAAAAGGTTTCTTACAAAGACCAGCAATATATGAAGTGACATATCCCTAAGTCCGTCTTCAGAGTTAGCACATGAAACCCTATGGTGGGAGCTTGGTTTCTTACCAAGGTTTAATGCAGTTGAGTGCGAGGCTCATTTGGAGTCGGTCTGCTCTGTGGCAGTTTCAGAAAAGGTGCCCTTGGTGGTTTGTTTCCTCAGGCAGTCTGCTGTTCTTGACCACAGGTGGCCGTTTGGCATATGTGCTCTCTGGCAGGCTTCCCACGAGGACCAGCCCTTTTACACACACCCGGCATACTCTCCTCAGTGCCTCTGCCCTCAGACATAATCCCCTTGTGCCTTTAATAAGGTCCCACTCACTTTCAGTCAAACCAAACATTCCAATGGAAGGGAATTAAGAGGGGGAATAGACCATCACAAAGCATTCTTGGATCTGTGGGATATATTCTCTGTGATCACCTGGGTAAAAAAGTGTAGTACACTTAACACTAATACAAAATAATATGGAATGTCAACTGGATTGGAAAAGGAAAGTGGAAAAAAAAAAAGAACAAGTGAAAAAAAAGCAATAACAAAAAAGTATAGGAGTAAGAATATGCCCGTTCATTAAAAGGACTCAGAAGCTTTAGGATGTGAATTAAGTATCTGTTTATATGAGAATAACTTACTTCTGGTGAAATATGGTCATATAGAAATTTAAGATCCAACTTGAATGGCTCTATAGAAATGGTGTGGAGTGGTCAAATGGATAGTTCCTTTCCATACCTAGCCCTGCACTGTTCACTGAGCTGTACACTCCTTAGTGTCAGGCGCCATAACTTGTTTGCAGATGTAGCTCTCCATTTTCTAGTACAGTGCCTGACACTGGGAGCTAAAGAAATGTTTGTTGAAAGAATAATAATATCCTACTTTGGAATTTAGATCCTTGAATGATAAACACACTATATTCCCACTTGCCAAAGTAGTTAGTCTCTTTGTATCTAAATAGATAGATGCTGTCTTATAAATGGTTAATTTAACTTTTCAACTGAATATTTGGATATTGCTTAGTGTTAACACTATATATTTAACCGTGGGTTTTTTTTAAGACTTTCAATATGACCTTTCAGCATCTTGAGAGAGAAAAAGACAATACTGTTTAATTTTCATTTTGTTTTCTATGGCAAGAAGAACTTCATACTGTAAAAGGTAGAATAAACATGAGGAAGGGCCATTGAAGCACAAGAGAGATGGAGCAGTATTAAAAAGCACCCATACATGGGTGTTTCAATAATATCTAGTCTGTATGCACAAATGCATTGCATCTATGGGTAGTGAAATAACATTTGATCCGATTGGACAAACAGTAATTTTAGAAAAAAAATCACACAGATGGATCAGTTTGGGAAATTAGAGATAGTGTCTTAATTTTGATTCTCCCCAAAGCATACCCAGAGATAAAGATTTGGGGTGCAAGTAGGTTTTGGGAAGTGATTCCAGGAAGCACAGAATGGGAATGGGGAAATGAGATGAAGAAAAACAACAAAGGTACATTGATTAGTGTGTTATTCCTGTTGGAAATTTTGCTCATGCCATTTTGTGTCCTTCTAAGAGACTGGAATGTGCCTCAGAATCATCTCACCAAAGGAGAATCAGCTGGGGTATTTTTATCCACCAAACTTCATCCCTTATTAGGATGCCCTGGGGCATTAGCCCTCTGGCAAATTCCTTCTGCCTTGCTTTTGGGTTTGGGCAGGCTCCTTTGGCAGAAATGAAGGAATTGTGCAGTTACCTTTGGGGTGTGCATGGGGTTTGTTAACATATGCTGCAGATGGATAGAAGTGAAGTATAAAAGGAGAATTCCAGAATCTATACCAGTGAACCAGATGTTAATTTCTGGGGGTGAAGGGGGAGAGGGAAGCCTATTGTTTTTGAACTCTCAGAGAAAAAGCAATGAATCTAATTCAGAGCTCTTGATTTAGAAGCTCATACAGTGAACAATTTTTCAATATTCTACAAACAAAAGTGGAAGAAAGTGCAGATGGGCAAATTCACAGGTAACTCATCAGCAGTACTTGGCATGTTGATGTATTCTTTGTCATCCTAGTTCAGTGTGTCTAGTCCTTTAAAGCTAATTTATCTTCTTTCTACAAATATAAAAATATCTCATGCCCACACATGGATTTTGATATATTCTTTAACTTAGGCAAGTGTTCCTTTTCAATCACGAATATGTTTGACCTAGATGAAGGTGTCTAGTGGCATGCTCTACAGCTCTGTCTTGCACTGTTTTGTTTTTGAATAAATGCTTTGAATGAAGACACAGAAGGCATATGCGAACAATTTCTGTCCTATGGCTACTATGATAGATGACATAATTGGATTTAATATAGCTCTCAACAGACTGGACTGATGCCCTGAACCTAATGGTTAATTTTATTAGGGAGGAAATGGAAAATCCTACACTGAGCTTTAAAAAATAAAAATATGCCAGTATAAGGTAGGGCGTATCTAGTTTACAGTAGTTCCTGTGAGAAAGATCTAGCAAGCTTAGAATGAGCTAATTTATTTCAGCTGCCAAAAAATACTAATACAATCTTAGATGTTAGACATAAAATCTTTATGTCCAGAACAAAGAAATTCCACGATTTGTCTCGTTAGTTTCGTTTTATCTGGTGGATTGTGTTCTTTTCCAGAAGCATATTTTCAAGCTAGTGAGAACATTAGAGGCCACTTAGATCTATGTCACATAGCCCAAGTGCACGTACCCATGGTTGCCTGTAAGGCATGCCTGGCATGCAAAAGACCATAGGAGAAATATGTAGATTCACCAATATTATTATTGGTGAGGGAAAAGAGATTAAGGTTACATAAGAGTTGAATAGTTTAAAAATGATTTTTTAGGTTAAACTGCACATTGTGACATTATTATTTAAGCCATGTCTGTGATATTTATAAAATATCAACTACGAATCCCCCATAAAGTTTCAAGTTAAAATTTGAGACTTTAAAGAAATTTAAGGTTGCAGGTGGAACAGTGACTTTTGAAAATGTTTCCAGAATTCTCAAAGCCATGAGTTCAGTCTCTTCTGCAGATACTTACACTCAACCAATATCTACTGAGTACCTACTATGTTTTAAGCACTGCTCTAAGTAACAGATTTCTGCCTTCCAGGGAACTCCTGAGTAGAAGAGTTCAAGAGGCACAGTTTTTCTTTATTTTACAGGGGAAAAGCTTAGGAGACATGGAGTCAATTCTGAGTTCCAATCCTAGTTTGACCATTTGCTAGTTTTGTAATCTTAGGCAATTATTTAATTTTTTTAGGTCCCTGTTTTCTCATCTATATAATGGTGGCACAAGACCTATTTACCTCATTGATGGAATCTACAGAACACAGGCAAAACACTTGGGAAAGTGTATGATATAGAGCACATGTTCATTCAATCAATAGATGATGGTTATTATTGCAGAGGTTAGGGGGCTTGCTTAAAGCCACTCCATTAGACTGCAACAGATTTTTACTCAAACTCAGGTCTTCTGATTCCCACTTCTGAGCTCTTTTTGTGGCAGCACAAATCTGTGTGTTACAACCTAGAAAAAAAAACAAGACTTATTTGTACTTTTAAAATTATTATTAAAATAATTTACATAAAAATTAGGGAAACACAACTATGCAGAAAATGAAACAAAATGTTACAACTATTTATAACATCTTAATTACAAATTTGTGCTAGTCTGTCATCCCTCTTTTTAAAATTTTTATTTTTCAGTTACAATTTATATATAATATTATTTTTATTGGTTTCAGGTATACAGCATAGTGGTTAGACAATCATATACTTTACAAAGTGATCATCCCGATATTTCAAGTACCCACCTGGTACCATACACAGTTACTACAATATTATTGACTACTAGAGGCCTGGTGTACAAAATTTGTGCAGAGTAGGGTCCCTAGGCCTGGCCTCCCACCTCCCCACCTCCTCCTTCCCCTCACTCCCTTAGCATCTTGTTCCATGTCCTACTTGGTGGTCATTGCATGTCATAGTGAGTGGTTGAACACCTCTCCTGATCAAACTACTGAGCAGACAATTTGCATATTAGCTATATATATATATATATATATATATAGAAGATTCGTGCAATAGGCCTTTCTTCCTCTGGCTGCTGGCGCTGGTTTTCCTCCAGCACTTGGGACCCAGGCCTTCACTCTGGCTGTAGCAGAGAAGCCAAGCCTCTTCAGTCTTCAGTCTTTACTCTTCACTTGGGCCAGAGACTTCAGTCTTTGTTCTGTGCCTGCATATGCAAATTAACCTGGCATCTTTGTTAGGTTAATGTGCATACTCACTCCTGATTGGCTGGTGGAAATTGTAGAGGTACAGTTAATTTGCATATTTCTCTTTTATTAGTCTAGATAATTTTAATACTGTACTTTACATCCCTGTGACTATTTTGTAATTACCAATTTGTACTTCTTAATCCTTTTACTTTTTCACCCTCTCCTCTGGCAACCATCAGTCTGTTCTCTGTATCTATGAGTCTGTTTCTATTTAGTTTGGGGGCATATTTTTACAACTGGTCACCCTTATCTTGTATGGATGCTTCTTTGGATAGTCTCTTTGGCTCCTGAATTACTGTTGTTCTAGAATATTCTCTGTGGGTCTCCTTTCTTACTCATTTTATACCTACAAATTTATCCTATCCCCACTTGTCTTCTGGTGGCTTTCAGAACCTACCTATGGGAGACATGGGTGGAGTGACTGAAAGAATACTCAATGTGTGTGTGCTTATGTGTGTGCAAACATGCAATGTGAATTGTAGCTTCAGCTATAGGTCTAAAAAGTTTTAGGAAACTTTTAACTTTATTCATTGTTAAACTTTGAAGAAAATAATGTGTGTGTTACATTTAGTTGTTAAAAAAATATATTGCTGGTGGTATTTGTTGTGGGAAGTTTTATACAGTGGAAAAACATTCCCTGCCACTCTGATATATGCTGTGCACAAAAAGATGATGAATCCAGATCTTCTCTAATACAAAGAAAATATGATCTAAGGCTTTTGGTTACACCATTTTGACTCCACAACTCAGAAATTGAAACAAGTGTTTCCATAAAACACTAGAAAATGATGAAGCCTGAAGGAAGCGAGCATTCAGTTTCCATACTAGTGTTTTATGAAACAAATGTTAAACATTTCTATGGCTTTATCTGAAGGTCAGAAAGTTTACAGTGTAGGGGTTATGTGAGTATATGGCTTTCTAAAGTAAGATTCAGAATTTGTATTTAAAAATTGTGTACTATTCCACATGACTGATTTTTTTTATATTCAGCAAATCTTTTTCAGTGTAATTAATTCCAATGCTGACATCACTGAAATGCACATAAAATTCTAAATGAATATGCCATTACACTTAACTCTTTGTTCTTACCTGAAGCCAGGGAACAACCAAAACAGAAATAACCTTCCATTATACCAGCAACTGTCAATGTAGCATATTTAGAAAATGTTGAATTGCAGAAAAAAATATGTGTACTCATCGAGATCAAATACTCATAACTCTGGAGACCAAAAGTTCATCAAATTTTTTTTGTAGAATTCAGGTAGTGAAGTATTAGAGTGTTGAAAGAACATTGCAAACTGGCACAAGCTTTTTAATTTTGTCCAAATTCCTTTACTAACTTCCTTTTAGATATTCTTGTAGCTTTAGCACACTTGGACAAATGACTGAGGTAGTTTTACACTCACTGATAGAACAAGTTGATGTTTTCTCAAAATGGTTATACAATTTCTGTAACCTCCAATAAACATTTTTGGACATCTCTTTATATATTTTAACTTTGTATTTCACAGTATTCTTTCTTTAGTTCTCACAGATTTTATGTATCAGGGGTGAGGAGTTAAATAGAATCAGGACTTGGGTCCCCAGCCTTTCCTTTCCTGGGACCTCATGGAATTTGTAGTGAATGGGGCTCCAATACTATGAGCTCAAAATCAAAGATTTTTGTTCTGCTTGCCTTGTCACTTTTAAGTATTTGAGATGCTCAGAGTGGGTTCTACAACCTCCTGTCTTGGGCTAGTTCCAAACTGGATGTAAGCACACTGTAGACCCGTACCCCTTTCCTATCTACACTCTATTAGACCCCAATGGAGGGAAGTAGGAACCACAGTCCTTCCATAGGATATGTGGTTCTGAGGTAGGAGAATTCTAAGATGGATTGGAAGAGTTGCAGGACAGCTGATCTTCATTTCTCTCTTTTTAAAGAGAGCTGAGATAGTGCCTCCTAATTAGGGTACAGCAATCAAACACTTCTCCGTTCAGACAATATGGATTTAGTCTCCTAGATGCCTGCCATTGTGGCAGGTTCTATAAAGGACAGAAAGCTGAAAAGGTATCTGTCTTTAGTGAGCTTAAAATGTAGTAGGGTAGGGAGAAAGTGAAGTAAGAGAGAGGGACGTAACCATAATGTGAGGTAAAAGGCATTGTAGGTGCTCATTAAATAGATGGCCGAGGAGGGAAAAAGATGCATGCATGATTGCTGTGCTGTTGGGAAACAGAGGCTAGGGAGATCACATCAGTTCTGAGGTGGTATTTTGAATCGCCTTATTTATTTTTTAAATACATTTTTATTGATTTCAGAGAGGAAGGGAAAGGGAGAGAGAGAGAGAGAGATAGAAACATCAATGATGAGAGAGAATCATTGATTGGCTGCCTCCTGCATGTTCCACACTGGGGATCAAGCCTTCAACCTGGGCATGTGTCCTCACTGGGAATTGAACTGTGACCTCCTGGTTCATAATGTTGACACTGAACTATACTGGCTGGGCTTGAATTGCCTTTAAAATAGAAACAGGATATTAAAAGGTGGATATGAAGGGAAATTTGAGTATAGGTTATGGCACAAGTGAAGAGGACCAAGGGAATACTGTGAGCTGTTCAGAAGACAGTGGACAGGATTGTAGTAACGTGTTTTAGGAAGTAAGGAGTGAAAGATAGAAAAGGGTACTTCACTCAGATCTCCTCTCAGAAGTCAGTTCCTCAGAGAGAACATGTCTCTCTTCCCAGAACAAACACATGCCTACCCTGTCCTTTTATCTATCACCTTATCCTGGCTTACCCTTCTTGTAAGCACTCACTACTCCTTGAAGGCACATTTTCATCTACTTTATGTGATTTCTTTTTCTCTCTCTAGATTGTAAGCTCGAGACTGCTTTATGTACAGTTGTGTCATTGATGCCAGCAAGTGTTTGTTAAACAGTGCTTGTTAAAATAAATGTTCAAGTGTATGCATTTGATTTTAAAAATAATCTTGTGAGGCAGGCTAGGAAGCTATCTCTATTTTACAACGTGGAGACTAAGGTTCAGAGAGTTTGAATGATTTACCAAAGACAAAGACTTGATATCATGGTCTCTTGGTTCCCAGTTCATCAATATTACATAATTGATCACATAGATGGCCATGAAAAATAGCCCGGCAACTTTTTAATCATAGACTTTTGGACTGGATTTAATTTCATGCATAGTTTTTTAAACTTTGTTGTTGTTTTTTTTAAGCCAAAAATTTCTGCAGCCATTAAAAATCTTTTAAAATTTTGCTTTCTCTCTTCTCTGAAGAAAGCCAGTGAAAATGGGATGTTTTATTATTGCTGTGTTCAGCAAGTTTCTAAGACACATATTTATGAAGAGTGGAGCTGCAAAATGACTTTGTCTTGCTAAGCATAATGCAAACAATTCTTAGTATTTAAGGAGAGAGAAAAAAGATTTCATGCTTTTTCCAGTTAATTCTGCCACCAGACTCAGAATTTAAAGAGAATTCTATGCTGCGAAGACTTTCCCCCTCTCTTGTTGTTACATTTTTTCTTTCACCTCCCAACATTTGTTTTTCTTTATATGACAGTGTAATTTAATTTATATTTGTTTATTAAATATTTATTCACTTTTTCTATTCACCAAACATTTCTTAGTTGCCTATTCTTTGCCAATGATTATATTACATGCTGGGAATTTAAAATTTAATGAGGATACAACCCCTGACCTCAAGGAGTTCATTTTTTAATGTAAGGTTAGTCAAGTAAACCATTAATTACACAGGAAGGTGTTCATACTTTAAGCATAGCATATTAAATAGATGAGATTATTTATTATGGAGAAGCATAACCCTTTATTTGTTGAGCTATACTTCATATACCATAAAATCCTTTTGAAGCACATAATTGCTGGTTTTCAGTACATTCACAAGATTATGCAACTGTCTGGAAGATTTTTATTACCTTAACCAAGAAACCTTTATAAAATTGCATTTAACACTTGAAATACCAGAGAATTTGTCTGTGTAAGAAGACAATTGCTAGAGTAAAAATAAAGGTTGCTATAGCACCAGTTATAGTGAAAACTGGCATATCCAGCTATTCTAATACTGTATCGATGACCTAGAATTGCTGTGAATCTGTTGATCTCTCATAATTAAAAAAAAAAAGGTAATCTTCAAAAAGAGAATCTTAAGATTTTGGAAGATTTTGCTGTGTTTTAGAAATAGTAGAAGAAAAATTGACCACGTTCGATATATGTTTGGTATTAAATTCAAGTATAAAATGTGTATATACATATAGCAGTCTGTATATAATCTCTTGTTAATCAGACAATGTGATTTTATAGAATTCCTCATTCTGTGATAGCACAGAATACTGTTTTTTTTATTGTTTAAAGTTTTACATATGTCCCCCTTTTACCCAATTGACCCTCCCAGGGCAAACTCCCACTGCTCCAGTGTCATTGTCCATTGGTTATGCTAATATACATGCATACAAGTCCTTTGGTTGTTATGATATACTCCAAGACTTTGTAGTGTCTTGTGACTCATTCAGGTATGTATGATTTAATAATCTTGTTTAAATGTGATCTTTTAGAAAGGCTTAAGAATAACAGACACAAAGGAAAATTTTTTCTTTAGGATGTTTCCCTGATTGTCCAGAAATATTATGCTAGCATGCTCTGTAAAGCATAGTACGTGCTTAATATTCTGTGGGATGGAGGAAAATGGTCAAAAACCCACTTTTTCTCCATCCTGTATTGTTAACTAAAATGATCTATATAGAATGTAAGTAATAGGGCTTTGCTCCCATATAATTGAAGCTATCTTTGATATGAAGAAAATGCTAGTTTTATGACTTTTTGTATCCTTTGAGCATTGTGATAAGTAGTACTAGCTATGTGTTTGATCACAATGACATTATGTGTTTTTTGACCTCAAGGAGTTTCAGTTCACTGAAATATTCACAGAATCTTGGGAGACAGTATTCACTTATAAAATGCATGAATTGTTAAGTTAGTAAGTTAGCTGTATTAATAAGTCATAATTACTGACACTAGACTATAAATATCATGCAGGCAGAAACTGTATCTGCCCATTTACTATCTGGAATCTACTAGTAGCATAATGTCTAATACAGAATAGGTGGGCTTAATAAACATTTCTAAAGGGTACATATAACTGAATAAATAATGAGCAACTGCCTATTATAGTTAGTAAACTGAAGGAGTTTAAAGAAAAGAGAGAGGGAGAGGGAAAGAGAGAGAGAACAGATTGAGGACAGAGACCTGGAATGATCAGAAAAACCCTAAGGACAGGTATAGCTTATAAAAAGTGGTTACCTCAGTGATAGAATCACACTACTTAATTTTTTTTCTTCTTTATATGTTTTTGTGTTTTAAAGTTTTTAACACTGAAAGTATTTCATACTAATAACATCCTATATAATAAAAGGCTAATATGCAAATTGTCCCCTCAACTGGAATTCATGTGGGAGCTTAACCAGAGGGCAGGGTGGCCAGGCAACCACTTGTGGCCCCTCCCCCCAGCTGGTCCTGCCTTCAAATTGCCCCCCCCCCCACCCTAATCATGGGTGGGGCTGGCCAACTGCCCATGGCCTCTCCCCCTGGCTCGGGGTAGGCCAGCTAGATCCCACCTAAGCATGAATTTGTGTACTGAGCCTCTAGTATATTATTTTAAAAAATACTGGCCCCAAGTAAGAGCTGTAAGGGTAAGTTGCAGACAAAGAGGAGGAAGGAGAGAGAATTTCAGGGGGGATTTATTGCAGTGGCTAAATTATAGAAGTGGAAAGGGACAAAGTATATTTGGAAGGGCTGGCTGCAGGAGAGAGGAGTAGGAGATAAGATAAGCAAACTTTGATGGGGCAATTGTTAGACCAGAGTTTACCTTAAGTATCATATGTGCAGATTGATTTCAGGATCTGAGATCAGTCCTGGTTCTCTACAAGTTATCCATGTCTATGGAATCAGTTTTAAAAAAATATGGGGATAAATTTAAATAATTTAAATCTCTTGTTCTTACAAAATGAATATCTCTTTTATATTTGTCTGCTTGATATGAGTTACTTTCATCTTAACATGAAAAGAATCTGAGAGCAGATGTTGGTATTTATCTAGGCTCAGAAAACAAAGAAAACAGGAAGGCATTGCTGGATAGGATATAGAACCAAAAGAGGGGGCTGAGAGATCATGTTCAAATTGCCTTCTTCATAGCAGTCTTGTCCTGAGACCTTGGTAGCAGCCCAAGATCAGCAGGGTGAGAATGGAAGGTCTCCCATAAGGACAGATGAGTTCTTTTTATGCTTGGGTTCTCCAGAGATTCACCTGCTTCACTCCTGAATGTAACATCTAATTAAGTTATTGTTGGCTTTGACCTTGCATGGTGCAATGGAGAGAAATCAGGCTCTGTATTCGGGCGTAGCTCTATTGTTTACTCATGATACTGGCCAAGCTCTGTAACACCTCTCAGCCTCAGCTTCTCCATCTTTAATAAAAGGGTAGTGCCTTCAATGATAGAGATGGGTGAAATGATATCACTGGAAGTGCCTGACACAGTCATTCCTATTTTCCTCTCCTCCTCCTGTGTTTGGTCTCTGTAGGCTTATTTCAGCTTGGAGATTTGTTTTTATTTTCCTGCTTCAGTTTACTGAGCATTCATGACCATTAAAAAATTGTTTACAGGACAAAAGCCCATAAAAAAGTACCTTATATATTTTTGTTATATTTTTCTTTATTTATTGCTGATACTATTACAGATGTCCCCATGCTTCCCCTCACTCAAATAAGTGCTCAATGCCACTAATCACCAGAGAAAAATGTGCCTTTTAAACAATATACATTAGCAAGTATCAATCACTTCGTGTTCTAACAAACAACAATCAGAACTATTGTAAGGCAAAGCATTTCCCCGCCTTTGCTAGGCAGCAATCCATTATCTTTCACATTTATATTCAGGACAAGTAGACTTGCTACTTCTTGGTGCAATCACCAAATGATACAAACCAGGATTTATTATCTTTCTCTTCTCTGCACACTGACTTTTTCAGCATCTTTAGATGTTTGTTCCAGTGTAACTGCAGATGTAGTCCAGCTACAGCCTTTCCAATTGGTGGGTTTACTTGCATTGTTGGTGCTTTATTTCAAGAAATGACATGGCTTTAAGTGGCAGAAAGAGTGACCTCTCCTCAGGCCGGGGAACAGGCTGGAGCTACGCCTTGCCAGCCATGTATAGGTGTTGAATAAAGTACCTCCTATGGTGCATTCAGAGTGAGGTAACCTTAAGTCACCTCAGGCCAGGGAAGTTTCGACACCCCGGAGTGAACCACCAATCTGGTACCAGAGTCTAGAAGGAAAATTTAAAATGTAAATTAGATCATGTAATTCCCTTTATTAAATACCTTCAATGGCTTCCCATTGTCCTTATAATAAAATCCAACACCTGGAAATGGCTTACAAAATCCAACTTGGTCTGTCTCTGCTTATTTTTTTTCTCTTATGTCATCCCTAACCATTCTCCTCATCTCTCACTGGATCTAGTCACTCTAAGCTTCTTCCTGTTCCTTGAATGTGCCAAATTTATTCCACCTGTTTTTTCTGAATTTATTCTCTCTGCCTAGAACATTGGATTGAGTACCTACTTCCTATTAATCAATCTCAGTTCAATGTTGTTTCCAATCTCAGTTCAGAGATGTTTCTTACCCCTGGGCTAACCTACTATTACTCCTTAACTCTTCAGCACATTCCTGTGTTTTATTTACTTCATGACATTTGATCACTTTCTGAAATAATTATGATTTTAATTGTTTATCACTGTCCCTCCTGTAGACTATGAGTTCCATGATAGTATGGGACTTGTTTGTGTTGTTTGCTGCTGTGTTATACTGCCTTCCATGGTGCCTGGCCCACAGTCAGGGGGTCAATATGCATTTAAATGCCACGTGCTTTGCACAGAATGCAATATACAGATAGTATATTATAAAATTGTACACTTGAAACCTATGTACTTTTCTTAACCAATGCCACCCATATAAATTTAACAAAATCAAGAAATAGATTCATACATTATTTTTGGATATAAACAGCATAGAAATGGAATGGAAAACAGATGGAGTTTGAACTGACCATTATATTCATAGATCTGCAATGCATACTTTTTCCTCAGTTATTAGTGATTTGTGAGTGGGAGCAACCCACAAATTGTGTAAATGGGAGATTTCAAGTTTGTTCTCCCTTCCCCTGAATAGGAATCTAGGCCAGTGCTGCAAAATAAGACTTTGAATATGTATGCCTACACTCAGTTTCTAAGTAGTTTAGATCTTACCTTAGGTATCCCTGCCATATTGAAGTAGATAGGGATCCCAGAAAATCTCAGGCAAATAAACTTGAATTAGGGACCCCAAATAAAGATTTTATTACTATTAAATCTCACAGTTCTTTCTTCAGATAATTAGTAATTAATGATGGTAATATTTGTCTAAATTTTCAAGTGTATATCAACAATAACTATTTTTGAAGATGGGTTCTGAATCTAGTGGAGGAATCTGAGCAGCCTAAATTTAAACATTAAGCGTGCCCTTGGTAAAATATAGATTATTTCAGTCAGAATAACTACCCTGGGCATAGGTTGCTGGCATGTTGATTTACTGTGCAAATGTGTGAAGAAAATTAAGAAGAACTTGATCCCAAGTCTGCTGTCACTAAGCCTAGAGGGGCAGCAGTGAAGGAGCAGGCAGATGGCTGCCATGTCCTCAGTGGAAATACCATTGCAATGGACCCTCTGAGATGTCAGCCCTCCTAGCTGGTCTCTTTGCTTCTGACTGCAGAAATGACCACAGACACTTAACATTCTTTGATGATAAAGGCCTGCAGAAAAGATTAAAATTCTTCATTAGAAGAGAACAGCAGAAAATCTGATTTGATGTTTACTCACTGTGGAAATAGAATTAACTGTATTCTGTAGACTTCACAGAGAACAAAGTAGATGGCATATTTTTAGAGACCTTCCATTTCTTTTTAGATGGTTTAATTTAACAAAAATGCAACTGCATTAAAAAATTGTGTTCTTAAAATAGATGTAGAACCTGGAATAAACACATTTTTATGGAGCATAAGATTTCTTTGTGATTGATATATATGCATGTCAGCATCACTGAAATCCAACCTAAAATACAAAAGACAGTTAATTCCGTAGGTGTGTTTTGATTTTACATACCTATATATGATCATTATGAATTTTGTCCTTTTTTTGTCTTTTTGAAATATCACTTTAGTAATGCATTTTAACTTAATATCAGGTACTGCCAGTTCAATATATTTCAGTCCAGTTACTCTCAACCCTACTCAGGGATTAGTTAAACTTCAAATGTTATCTTGCATTAATGTTACCAGTTGTTGAGTTTCATTTGTATTCCATTGCTATTTATTTTCACCATCGCAATTGAAATTTTTCCAACCTACTCTTATTCCATTTCAATAGGATTTATGTTTTCAGAAGAATAAAATGGGACTCATAGACTTAATGTAATTTGAAACATACATTAATTTGAAGCATTAAGAAGAAAATGTAACATGCCAGATATTCTGTCTTTACTATCTAAAATTCATCTTTTTTATCCTAAAATCATCAAGTTTTCCTATAATCTCATTTTATCTTTAATTTTATATGGCAACTACTTAGTGAAGTTTGTAGATTACTTCTGAAGCCCCCTTTTATTTTTAAATTACACTGTTTTGTTATTTGGAAAATGGCTTTGATTTGGAAAATCAAAGGCCACAATGTATGGGGATAAGTCACTATTACTTTATTACTTTTCTTAACCCCTCATCTAAAAAATGAGTACCCTTGTCACAAGATGGATCCACAGCAGGAAAATGTCAATTAATACTGCTAATTGTATGTGGTTGATGGCTACATATTTGATGGGAAAGATTATTTGTTAGATTTGGAATGCTTAGACTGCAAAGGCTTAAAAGTAAAGGTTCATAGAACCGTTTGATTTTTAGATTTAGTCCATCACTGGCATTATGGAAAGCAGTGCATGCATATTCATTTCCTTACATCTCGGGAAGAGATTCTCCTTGAAAAACAGACTTTATGTTGTGTTCAGAAAAAGCTCTTACATAAATAACTAAAAAGGACCTTAGTTCAGGATTTCTTTTTCTTTTTTGAGGAAAAACAGAAAGTAAACACTGTTTTCTGCTGAAAGTGATAGGGTAGACAGGATTCATGCCCCTTTGAACTGATCCCAGCCCAGGATTCAGTTTTCAAAGAAAGCTGCCTGCTCTATGATAGAAAGGGACATCAAGCAAGGGAATGAATAGATTCTTTCTAAAAAGTGAAAATCCGGATAAAGCACAAGTTATTTCAAATTGTCTTCACTTTAGTAAGACAGTAGAATTAGGAATGTCTGAGTTCTGGGTTTCTACTCCATGGCTCATCCTGTCTTTCAAGTTCTCACACTGGAACATTCCCTTAATTTTGGTATCTGGTTTATTGTCCTGAGGATACACTGTTCAACCTAGTGACCTTGATGCCTTTCAATAGCAGAATCATGTTGCACGTTTCTTATGGAGCAATCACAACATGCGTGAATTAATCTATTAATTATTAATTTGCACTTAAGGAGAAAGGAAGGATCTCATAAATTAAGTCCAGTCAATAACCCCTTACATATAAGAACTTGATTTTATTTAGTGTTTTATTACCCTTAAACTGCACCAGTATTATTTTTCTCTCTACACAGAAAGATGACCAACAAGCATCAATCCCTCAAATTCTAATCTTAAATCGATAAGGGGCATGGCCCCATTCTCTCTCAAGAGTCCCTTACCCTTAAGTTGAAAGTTGCAATATTATGATGTACCTAGTGATAAGCTCTAGGCTGAAATGGCTAAGTATTGCTCATGGCAATACCTCATTGGCTTTCATTCTCAAGGGCTTAGCATGTAAGGGGGGGAGCCTATTTCCTTTGGCATTGGCTTTCCTGACAGCCTCCTAATATGGTGCTGTGGCTCCTCTACTCTTGAGGGCCAAGTATCCCTTCCCACTAGAACAGTGGTCAGGAAACTGCAGCTCATGTGCCACATGTGGCTCGCGAGCTACAGTTTGCCGCTCTGTTGATTGAGTTTGCCGACCACTGCACTAGAAGGTTATTTAGAGTAGTGCTTCTTTTGAGGATTCATTCCTTAAAACCAAAACCACTCAAACACTCTTTAGTCGTATTATGGAAGCATATTTAGATATCAAGGAAATAAGATATCTAATTAGAAGAAATAGAAATTCTATTCAAAATGGGGTAAGGGTGTTTTGTTATGAAGATACAGGGATATTTCACAGAGACAGAGGCAGGATGAACAAATGAACATCAAGAAAAATCAGACCTGAGAACAGGAGTATAAGCAAAACCAAAAACTTCCCTCCTATACCCCACCTACTTTCATAGGCCTCTTGTCTGTTCTTTGCTACATATGCAGCCCTGTTGGGCATTGTCTGAGGTTGGGGACATGCCCCTTTTCAATTTAAGAGTAGAATTTTAGGGATTGTTGCTCTTTGGTTATCCCATGCCAAAGACAAATTAATTTTTTATTTAAAAATATTTAAAATCATACAAATTGTAATTATGTACCCACTTGCTATGTGACTAGTTTTGTAGTAGGCATTTTTGGTAAACAAAAGTAAAAGCAAACTCAAAGTGGAGATCAGAATAAAACAAAAACAATATAATGCAATGGTAAGAAGGAGAGGGGAGAGTTTATTGGGGGTCGCATTATATTCAAGCACCCTCATAGAGAAAATTAAGACTTGCTAAGATAGTTGATATTATATTTGTTGATTAAGTACATATGCCTAGACCACTTATTTTAAGAACTAACCCTAGTATATCACATATTTATGCTTTTTCTGTTTCCCCTGACCCAACATCTCCTATAAATTATTTAAAATGTGATAGAAAGGAGACTTAGCTTATATGACTGGGTAAAAACTTTATAAGGTCATTTCTACCAAAAGAAATCAGCTGGGACCCAAACCATGGCATTTTATTCCTTTATTTACTAGCTAAGTCCAACCCAGGGAAGCATTTTATTTTGTAGCATTTTTCATGTCTGTAAGACTCTAGTTTTATGTACCAAAGGAGATGTGTAACTGATGAAACAGGAAAACAGTTACAGCTATAGTACTGAAAGTATTCTTACTATTTGAATACATTAAGACAGATTACTGTTGACTATTTAAATATTTTGATGTCCTTGAGTAGATACGTCAGTTCTGTGTATTCTGACTTTTGTTGCAAGTTGTTTATTGCATGTGATATAGTGAATCCTTATTAACTGGTTAGTTCTTTTTTATTACAATAAATTTTTAAAAGTGTGTTTAATCAAGCACCACATAATATTGTTCTATGTTTACACAAATATTAATGAATGCCAGGTATCCTTTTGCAACTTGCTTTTGCATTCCAAAAACATCATGCTTTTGAAATACATACAAATTCTGGAGAAGAAGAGAGAGAAAAAAGGAGAAAGATGTGGTTTTAGCTGTATTTGTAATTTGTATTTCTTTGAGGTGGGGGTAGGGAGAGAAAGAGAATTGCTCATCTGCTGGACATCCTGCTCCCTCTGACTGTCACCTCTCTCCAGCTTCCTTTGCTCTTCTGTGGGCACAGGGGCAGGCCAGCAGCTCCCCTTCCTTGGCCATGGTTCTCCTACTGAATGGAATGATGGTCCTCTTTTCTCAAAGGTATCCCAAATCTCTACAGAGATCTCTTTGGGGGCGTCCCTCTTGCTTGGCTTGTGGAATTGCCTGGGGGTGGCGGTAGGAGGTGGAAAGAGTAGCCTCTTTTTCCTATTTCCATGCATACTCAGCTTCCTTTCTTAGAGGTCTAGAGGTACATAGGGGTAGATGGCTTGTGGTAGTAAGACCATTTCTGTGGTTGCCTTGTGAACCCTGGGGAAGCTGTCTGATCCCAACCTTTGGTGTTCTCTTCTGTATATGGACTATGAGTTTAATGCCTTATTCTTCAGGTTTGGGCCCTATTTACTGATTTCAGGGTTTTAGGAAAAAGACCCATTCAACATTAGATTGAAGTCAAACCAGCTTATATGAGTTTATTTTCTCTTAAGCTGTATTTTACATACACAGGCACAAACACAAGCATACACCTCAATTTCTGTATATATGTAGATTTCTGCTACCAACCCATGGTATTCATCTTAAAGTTTCTTACCAAATTCTGTGTTATAGACAGCTTCCAAAATAACTCTCAATGAGCTCTACTTTGTGATACTCATGCCTTGTGTAATATCCTCTCTTAATGTTTAGACTGGACCTAGTAACTCACTTCTGATTAATAGAACATGGAAAAAGGAATGGGATGTCACTTTAGGAATTAGGTTATAAAGACCTAAAACTTCCTTCTTGTTTGCACTCTTTTCTCACCTGCTTGTTTAATGAAATGATGTTGCCCGTGAGCTGTTCTTTGGAAGGGCTACAGGAAAAGAGATGGGGAGAAGTAATTTCTGCCAACAATCACATAAGTTAGCTTGGAAAGGAATCCTTCCCAGTCAACCCCTAGGCAAAACTTTGACTGCAGCCTGTGAATTACTGTGAAACAAAGCAACTACATTAGTTGCATCTGGCATTCTTTGAGATAATAAATGTTGTTTTGAGACACTAAATTTTGGGGAGTTATTTGTTACACAGCATAGGTAACTTTAATATACTGCTATTTCTCTTCATATATTCTGTATTGACTTCATAAGGAGTATAAATATTTTAGATATTAACTGCATTGTTTTATTTGTATGCATCTAATCAGTTATTCTATAACTCAATGGTATAATGAAGCTTATTTCTTAGGGATTCTTTTTCTTTTTTATTGAATTCACGGAGGAAGGGAAAAGGAGAGAGATATAGAAACATCAATGACAAGAGGGAATCACTGATTGGCTACCTTCTGTACTCCCCACTGGGGACTGAGTTTGCAACCTGGGCATATGCCCTGACTGGGAATTGAACCATGACTTCCTGGTTTATAGGTCGATGCTCAACCACTGAGCCACTTTTTTCCCTTAGTTTTCTTGTCTAGCTAATATCTTATTTCACTAATTATCTCTCTGGCCAGGCAACATGCTTGTGATTTTGTTGCTGAGTTCTTTGATGGCAAGCCATAGTAGGTGGTTAGATGACAGAAATTAGAATAGTGGAAACTATTTTTGTGTAAAGGTCAATAGAATCATTAGGAATACCATGCTTTAACTCAAATGTACTTTGCACATAGCTCATTACAATATACTTTTACTTGAAAAGTGTCTAAGAAATATTCTTCAGGTACTTTGCTCAAATGCCGTCCAAGAAAGGGACAACATGAGAAGGTGAGAAGAGATAGCATATTTTCCCTTTTCCTAACCTAATATATTCACTTGATATTTCTCCTTGAGAGTTCTAAAATATACTGTCATTTTTTTTGTCGGCGGGGGAAGCACTGGATTGAGTCTCCTTGGGATTTTCCCAGTTTCAGTCCTGCTGTAAATATTTTCTTTGCTCTAGATATCATGAATATATGTATTTAAAATTACTATTTCTTAGAGATGGCAGATAGCACATCTTTATTTAATTTTTATAAATAAGGGCTTAATATTTTTCCTTTGTTTTATTCTCTGTGTGTGAGTGTCTATGTTTTTTAATTCAAGAATTACATTAGATAGCACGGCAATCCTTCCAGCATCCTAGGGCTTGAGTAAAAATATATACTCTAGTTTATTAAATGATATTCAGACTGTATTTTAGAAAATAGCCACTCAGTCTTAGTTTTAAAACTCACATGAGACATCTGTTTAGCCTTCACTAATAATATACTTTTGCATTTAACATCATATTCCAGTACTCAGAGTCCAGGAAACAAGGATAATTTAATTTGTTTACAGTGGTGCCCTGGCTTTTCTTATGGGTTATGTGCCTCACTTCACAGTTCTGTTCTCAGACTTGTCATCATCCTTCATTCAATCATTCCAACTTAGAAGGGATTCCCTCTTATTCCCTGTATGTTCCTTTTGAGGGCTTCTAAGTCTCTCTTCCTCTAAGAAGCCTCTTAATACTCTTCCACTCATCTCTTTGATTTCCTATTGCTTATGGATCTTTTCCTAAGGAATCTGATATTAATTTGTTCATGAATTATTTCAAATACACAAGTTTTTTTTGTTGTTTTGTTTTTTTACCTTATCATGCAGTACAGTTAAGGCCCATGCCTTTTTATCTAGTTATTTTCTCTAGACTAAAAGTGACAGGCAATTAGTGGCGGTATTTTAGGCCTTGGAAAGTTGATGGGATGGATATTTGAGGTCAGGCTATCTGCCCAGTTACCTCAAATACCTTCTCAAGAACAAACTTACGGTGAGTAATGTGATTTTGAAAGGGAAAACTCCTTACTTACTTATGCTCCTTATATCCCTGTGGACCCTGCTATTTATGCCTAAAGGTTTAGCTCATTGATTTCTGAGACAGTCAAAATTGTTTTAAAATATATTTCACTCTTAGCAAAATTATCATGAATGTATTATATTGAGTTTACAAAGTACTCAAATTTCTATTCAGTTGTCAATTTTTTCTAGCCAAGATTCTTTAATAGTCATTTATGGATTCAATCTACACATTACATCTTAGTTATATCTTTGTAAAATAACATTTAAAAAATCATAAGATATAAAGATGCTTATCTGCTAAAACTTAAACTTATGGCTGAGAGTGATAGTTCACATAGGAAGAAGAGGCACAGCTAGGCAGCTCCCCAAATGTTAACTTAAATCAGACTTCAATAGTTCTCTTTCTCTCTCTCTGGTTTTCTCTAATCTCTGTTTCTCTCTCTCTCTCTCTCTCTCTCTCTCTCTCTCTCTCTCTCTCTCTCTCTCTTCTTCGATAGAGAAAGAAGGAGGGCGGGAGGGAAGAAGAGAGAGAGAGAGAGAGAGAGAGAGAGAGAGAGAGAGAGAGAGAGAATATAAAGGAATAAGAGAAAAATTGAGAGAGGTGATGTTATCAATTATCAATGGAAGTTAGCAATAGTGTGACTTTCCTGGAGCTGTGCATTCAATACAATGATAAATAATGCAGGAACATGGAACTGAAAATATTGACTATCTTCATTGATACCAAGAGGCATAAATGCAGTAATTCATTTGACATGAAAACTTATTTTTTCTTTAGGAATTGGAAATATACAAACTTCTCAAAGTTGATAAAAGCACCAAGTATTTATCAGTGGCAAAAAAAATCGTCCATTTGTATGCTTGAAAATATTCAGACATTTAGAATTGTATAGACAAGACATTTGTTTGGATTTTATTGTTAGATATGTTTTGTTATTATGTAAATGTAAAACCTGAGACTTGAGTCACACAGATATTTACTAACTCTCTACTGATGGTTATTTGCTCAGGAAATAATGAGAGTAGTGATGGAAGTTGAAAGAGGAAAGGTTGTCCTGAAGTTTGAATTTTATTTTGTGTAAAAAACCTTAAAATGTCTTTACTAGTAGAGTGCTTGCTATACAGCATACTTTTAAAATTTGATTTAAAATTATTTCCTGGATTTTTCTTGTGTATAATTCTCTGGTCTTAACACACGTATAGATTAGTGTAACTATCACCACAATCAGGCTACAAAAGAGTTCCATCACCCCCAGACTCCCTGGGCTATTCTCTTACAGTCACAGTTGCGCACAGCTAACCCCTAACGGCCAGACTTGTTTCCACTAACTATAGTTATCTTCCTTTTTGAGAATTTCATATAGATGGAATTATTCAGCATGTAAGTTTTAGGGGACAAGTTTCTTTCACTCAGCCTAAGGCCTTTGTTGGGTATGTTAATAGCTTGTTTCTTGTTATTGCACAGTAGTATTCAATTTTATGGTTGTACCATTGTTTATTTTTCCATTACATTTGGAATATTTTTTGTTTTGGGGATTATGAATAGAGCTACTGTGAACATTCATGTACAGATTTTTGAGTGAACATAAGTTTTCTTCATTTTTCTAGAGTAAATCCAGAGTGAGATTGCTGCTAAGTGTAGATACAACTTTATAAAATTATAAGAAACTGCCTGTTTTCCAGAATAGTTTTCCTATTTTGTATTCTCACCAGAAGTAGGAGAGTTCCAGTTGCTCTACATTTTCCCAAAACTTGGTGTTTCAATTAAAACTATATTAGCCATTCTTGAAGGTAATGGCTGTCTCATTTTGATTTTTAATTTGCATTTCTATGAATAATGATGCTGAACATCTTTTCATGTGTTTATTTGCCATTCATTTGTAATCTTTTTTGGTGAAGTGTTTGTTCAAGTTTTTGCCCATTTTTAATTGGGTGGATTGTTTTCTTACTGTTGAGTTTTGAGAGTTCTTTATATTTCTGAAAGCTCTGAAATTGTACCATCGCCGATAATGCATTAGGCAAAAATGTCTACAGCTAGAGAAAGAAAGGGGGGAGCAGTAACTGATTATATTTTGAAATATTCTTTGTACATCTGTTAATATTTTGGATGAAGGCATCATGGTTATTATCTCTGAATATCTACTTGAATAGTGAATAATTTGCTTACTAGTTTTGATAGACTGCCCCTTAATTATAGCTTGTTCACTCAATCTCACAACAACCTAGTAAGAAATCACTCACCTTTCACAGATGAGAAGAAGGATGGTCTCAGAGAGACCAGGACTCTGTGAGTGAGCTGGAAGTGGAAACCAGCAATATGGTGCCCATACCATGTCTTCTTTTCATGGTCCCTGAAGATGAAATATATTCCATTGTCTGAAGGTAATCCATATGGTCACAGTTTGGGAGGGCAGAAGCCCTGTGAGCAGACCATTCATTAATCATTTACACCAAATACATGTATATGGTATATATTTTTGGCGATAATTTAAGGTTCTTCTTGGGCATTTTTGGGTGGGAAACTCAAGACCTGATCTCCAATGCTTAGCTCCAAACTCAGATGAGATCCTCAGTCATTTTAACCATGTGCTGTTTAACAGCTATTTTCTCTTTTACAATTTGAATTTTTTCACAAAAATTTTCCATAAGAGATACCAAAGTATAATTATTTAATTTTTATTAAAATAGAAATATCTATATAGATAAATAAATTGTATGTAAAACTGGTCATAGTGTAAAAATATAACTGGAACCACAACACAGCTTAATAAATTGGAACAATATTCTTAACTTGGATGTGAATTATACAAAATGACTTGAAAAATATCGTATTTTCCAAACTAGCAGATGATATGCCTATCAAATCTATTTCCATGTTTTTTACTTCTCTTAATATAAATTTATCCAACCGGTATTTATGGTCTTTGGAAAGTCAATTAGCTGTTCTCAAGGACAGAGATAGTATTACAAACTTTGTATGGTGATGTACAAATAGCTAAGTGCAAAAACGTGGAGATATCCTCCATGACTGACCCCTATGTTAGGTTATACCTTCATTCTGTGCAGACCAAAGAAAATTACTTTCCTCTGTCCTTCCCTTACAGAGGCATCCTTGTACGTGATTAGACTATGAAATTTGGAGGAGTGTTAAACTTTCTTGGGCTTAATAAAGCTTTTCTAGGAATAGTGCCCTGGCAGATGTGAGGTATTTTCATCAGATTTATTAGCCAAGAGACAAAAGCTTATTTTAATCTTCCTGCTGGCTCTATAAATTGTATCTATCTGCCGTGGAGGAAAAGAATTAAATTATTGATGTTTGTTGGCCCAAGTAGCAGCTACTTTTTCATTTATCTTGTTCATACACCCAATGTAAATATCTCAAACTTCAGGTAAATCAGTGACTCAGGACCAAAGATATATTAGTTTGAATGGCGATACCAATGTTTTAAGTCCCTCCAAGGAAAGTGGTATGGACCAGTTTTTCTGCTGCCAATGTTAATCCCAGTATGATAAAGTTCAGAATATTGAAGTATAGATTTATAGGATTTAAAAATGTCCCTCTCTAAGATTGCTTCAGAAATGTAAGCCAATATTTCTTTAATTACTGTCTACCTGAACAATATAGAAGGGCAGCTACAAAGGCTCACCTATCACATTAATGATTCTGTGTATAGCCTGCCTGGCATGCCTGGGGACATGGGGTGGCCAGATTAAAGGGGTGGAGATCTGTTTCCCTGAAGCCACACTCTAAATATGATCTTGGAAAAGACCTCCTCTCTCCAACCCACACTCATGCTAAGGTTCCTTGTTCTGGGGTCAGATGAGCTCCATCTGAGAGACTATGCTATACTGATATCATGTAGGATGCTGGACACCACTCCACCCCCCCCCCCCAGCCCCCAAATTATTTACTCCAAAGTAGCAAAAGAGCCAAGATTTCAAAATCTTCAGCCAGGACAATGGCTCTTAATTTTTGTGTGGAATATGTTGGGCGATGAGATACATTAAATGACTGAAGTTACCAAGGAGTTCTAAAAGTTATTTTGATTTTGGAACCAAATAACATACCATAGGTAGTATATGAATTTTAATTCAGTGTCTTTGTCAGGGAGGAAAATGGAGAATAAGGAAGAAAAAAAATTATTAAGAATCACAATATTTGATTTTCCCCCCATTAAGAGATCACACTTGTTCTTAAGTGTAAATTTTCCCAAGGTTCTTTGGGTCATCTTTATAGATAGCTAAAGAGAAGAAAATTTCATGTACTTTTTCAAGGTTCTGTTGAAGAGATATTGCTAGGGGAAAATGTGTTGTAACATTGTTTCTTAAAATAGGAGTAGTTGTCAAGACTGAAAAGGTTATTTGGTTAAATCTTACTCATCCTCAGAGTATTACAGATTTCCCGTCTTTCCCCAAATAAAATTAATGTATTTCCTTTCTTCCAGAGCTCTTAAAGAGCAAAGACTTAAAAAAATTTTTTTATTGCTCTACTTAGTCATTATCAGTGTATACTTTTCATATAGTTTAAATTGTGCTTTAAAAAAAACCCTGGTGAAGGTTGAGATAAATGTTATTTAGATATTTAGATATAAAATTGAGTTTACTCACGGAAAAAACTAATTCAATGGAATACATGCTCCATGATGCATGGACTTGGGATGTCATTAAATTAGCTTCAGTCCCAACATCTTGGACAATCCATTGTACATTAGGTGAACTCAGGAAACATTAGTGAAATTAATGCATTTATACCACTTTGTCAGTAGATTATCCAGTAAATGTGATGATATTTAAGCAAGTAAAACATGCACACAGTAGAGGCTACCTCAGATAAGAAGCAGTATCAAAGAGTCTACACATTTTGCAGTATATTAAGCCTAGAATGAGCAAGTCTAGGGTAGTGATGCATTAAATAAAAAATAATTTTAAGTGCATGTGGCCAATATTTGTTTACTGAGACCATTTTTATTGCTTTCTTTACCAGAAATGCCATGTGGGTTATAAGCCATGGATATTAGCAAAGTGACAATGAACTGAACAGCTTACACTGTCTTTGCCACAACATGCCCTGTTTGTGTACTATAGAGTGATAGCGGCTCCCAACTTGACATTTACACAAAAGTAAATCTCACCCAAACTACTAGTAGAAGTTCTCTAATTCCACAAGGATATTTTATTCATTTTATAATTTATTCATTTGTTTCTTTTAAAACTAGTATTTATGTATTCACTTTTGAAATGCATTTCATTTATTTATTTTATTTTTCTACCTGCACAAATTAACCCATTCTAAACCTGATTTTTCTACCTCTGTTTTTCACCTAAGTGAATTGATTTTCCAAGTTTCTTTCAATGGCAAAGTCCCCCAATCATAATTCAGTATTTATCTACTATTCCACATTGTTTCTCACCAAATTACAGTTGTGGTCATTAATAAATAGATTAAATTTTTTATGACTGATTCTTATGTTCTGTTGTTGATTACTTCTGTCACAAAGTCAGCAGTTGAAAATTTAAAATGAAATTAGGAAAACATTGGTTGTCAGTAAAAAGACCCCTTAGATATTTTAGATTGGTTTATGAATCTTTATTTGCTGATATGAAGGAAGTTATATGAAAGTTAAAATTCTGTGAGACTTCTTTTAATTGAAAATCATTGAGGAAAAAATATAGTCAGTAATCATACTTGACTTTGGTCCAGGATAGTTATGCATTAATTTTTAAATTGTAATACACTCTGAGAATTTATAGAGGAAAAATGAGTTCAATCAACTTCACAGATTGAAGAAGGCAAGTTCATAAAGGCTGTGCTTTACTAGAGTCATACATCAAATTGAGAGGAGGAACTAGAATCCAATTTATCATGATAGACTTTCCAATTCAGTGTCTTTCCCACTAAATCCAATTTCTTCCTGTTTTTGAAAAATTGTACTTAGTAGGAATTTAGGATTTTTTTTTAAATTTAGTTATTAGAATATTCCATACTCCTTCCTATTTCAAAGCCTTTTGCACATGATATTTTCCTGCTTGGAATGTTTTCTGCTTCCTCCCAGCCTCATTTCCCTTTAGCTTATGGACTTTTCATTTCCAATCCCAGATCCAGTATCTCTTCTTTAGGGAACCTTCGCTTACATTTCTATTAACTCAGATGGTTGTTATAGACATCTGTATTTTTCCTCCAAAACATGTCACAGTGTCTGTTTTTTAATTTGTGTGTGTGATTATTTTTTTAATGAGTTTGTCTTCCCCCTAGACTTTAAGAACTATAACAGCAGGGCTTGAATTGATTTTGTTCTCCGCTATTTCTCTAGGGGGAAGGATGCCTCGTACAGAATAAAAATACTGAATTCATAAAGGAATATGCTAATTGAATAAAGTTAAGAGATATTCTAAGGGAAATTGTATTTAACTTGTAGAAGAGGTCTGGCTGGTGTGGGTCAGTTGGTTAAACATTGTCCTATGAACCAGGAGACCATGATTTGACTTCTGGTCAGGGCACATGCCTGGATTGTGGGATCCCCAGGAGGCAGTGTGCAAGAGGCAGCTGATAGATGTTTCTCTCTCATCAACGTATCTGTCTCTCCCTTTTCCTTCCTCTCTGAAATCAATAAAAACATATATTTAAAAAAATTGTAGAAAGAAAAAGAAAAATCATAAAGCAGTGCTTCTTGAGGGTAGGAATTAGCTCTTGAAAGTTCTGATACTAAAGAGGAATTCCATGAATCACCTCCACTGAAATTTTCTTAAACCTAAGATGGTTTTTAAAACTGCTTTTTCTTATTTACATATCTTATTCAGCAACAGTAAGCCTTAAAGTATTCTTACAATAAGCTTTATGATCCTGCACTTGTGTGAAGATTGTGATCATTAATTACTAAATAATGGGTGCCTCAGGGCATTAAATGAGGCATTTTATGGAAACTACAGAAAACACCATTCCTGTCATTAAGTTGTTCTCAGTTACTGCTCTTATGCTTGAAATATTTTATTAAACATCTGCTTCTCTGGGAATGGACACCATCTGCTGGAAAAGAGGGGGGCAGAGGGTATAAAAATGGGCTTAAAAATGCTAATGACATGGTGGGAAGAGATCAACCAAAGAACTTGTATACATATATGCATAACCCAGGGACACAGACAATAGGGTGATGAAGGCCTGGGGTTGGAGTTGGGGCAGAATAGGAGAGGGCAGTGGGGGAAAGGAGAGATATATGTAATACTTTAAACAATAAAGATTAAAAAATGAATGCTAATGAATTATTCACTTTCATTAACTTAAACTGTCCCTACCATACAGTTTCCATCTTTAGTTTTTTTTATTTCCATAATGTAGTTTCCTTCAAAATGTTTAATTTCTTTTCCTAATTGACCTGAGTAGAATTCTTCAACTAGTGTTTGTGGAGTGCTTATTATGTGCTAGGCACTATAGTAGGTCATAGTGATATAAAGATACAAGACTCAACCCTTGCCTTCAGGGAGCTTGCAGATGACGAGAGACAGAGGAATAAAACTATGGCAGTGTAATGGATTTTTAGACATGGGTGTGCGTGGATATTATGAGGGTACAGAAGAAGAGGACCTGACTAAATAATTCTGGTTAGCTGCCTAAAGGAAGTGAGGCTTAAGCTTATTCTTGAATAACCAACAGGAATTGGCCACAAAATGAAGAAGGAAAGCCTGGCTGGTGTGCCTCAGTGGTTGAGTGTTGACCCATGAACAAGGAGGTCAGGGTTCAAAATCTAGTCGGGGCACATGCACGAGTTTCGGGCTTGATCTTCAGTAGGGGCATGCAGGAGGCAGCCAATCGGTGATTCTCAGCATTGACATCTCTCTCTCCCTTTCTCTCTCTGAAATCAATGAAAACATATTAGTTCATTTTTCTCATTAAACTAAATCTGTAGCATACCTAAGTGGAATTGTGAAGTAAGTAGTTGGGTTAAAGGATTTTTTGACTAGGAAAATATTTTAGGCCACAATTAGATATCTCTATACAACTGTACCAGAATGACCATCACCGACAACAATAAGATTAAAATATCAAGTTTTGAAGAGGATGTGGAACGACTGGAACTCTCATGTATTGCTAATGAGAGAGTAAATAGGTTCATTTACTTTGGAAAACTGTTTGACAATATTTATTCAAGCTGAATATATGTATACTCTATGATGTAGAAATGCCACTCTTAAAGAATATACTCAATAGAGATATGAACATATGTTTATCTAAGAATGTTCATGATAGCCCTCTTTTACAATTTCTCTTAATAAAGGTCCACCCAGGAAGCAAAACAAATCTTTTTCAACCATGGAATAAATTGTAGTTTATTTATCCAATAGGAGACTATATAGCAATGAGAATGAATGGACAAAATGACATGCATGCAACAACATAGATCTATTTCACAAACATAATGTTGGTCCAAGAAGCCAGACACATGAAATAATATATGTGTTAATTTGATTTAGAGAAAATTTTAATATAGGCAAAGTTAACCATGGTTTTAGAGGTCAGGATAGTGGTTATCTTTGGGGAAGGGAATTACTGGTGGAGGAAAATAGCTACTTCTAGGTGCTGGTAATCTTCTAACTTTTGATCTAGCTGGGGTTTACACAAATGTTTTTACTTTGAAAATTCACTTTTGTATGATTTGTGCACTTTTCTCTATAAACCCCATTTTGGTAAACAAGTTCATTAAACTAATGAAAACTTAGAGTTGTTTGGATCCATTTGTATGTTGATGGAAAAAGGCCAGTAAAAGGGAGAGGAGAATTTTCTGGGATGCTGCCCTAAGGAGGTGAGTGATGCAGTATAGCACAGATGGGAGGGACAGCCCACCTCTTCTAGGATAGAAGGGAAGCTGAAGTGCATTTTTGCAAAGGATTAACAAATGTTTTCAATCAGGTAGCAAAGTCTCTTCTCTTTCTTTTTCTTAGTCTTTAATCCTAAACATCTCTCTCTCTCTCTCTCTCTTTCTCTCTCTCTCTCTCTCTCTCTTTCTCTCTCTCTCTCTCTCTCTCTCTCTCTTTCTCTCTCTCTCTCCACCCCCTCTCCTCATCTTTCCATCTCCATCATTATTTTGGGTTGTTCTTATTTGTCAGAAGGGTTGCAAAGAATTGCCTTAATTTGAAATAAGAAGTGTTGAGGCCCATTTTGCAAAGGTTTCCCAAGAGCTTTCTTCTTAGGCCAGCCTCAGGTTGATTAGTAACAAGACAGATTATGTTTTCTTTTTCTTCTGTCCATGAGAATGGAAATCTGATTGGGAGTTCTGGTGTAGGCACTTATAACAGGATTACGTGCAGAATAAAATACCCTCTGCGTGGAATTAAAAGATAATAAGGCCCCAATTCATCCTAAAGGCAATTTATTATGTTCTAACAACTTGATTATCTCCTTTGGAGAGAATGAGCCCTCCTGCCTACTTTGTTCCCATCATTACCCAGACTTGCCTGGAGTGACTTACCACCTCACAGTCACAGCTGAATTATCTTCATAATAGCTTCAATTTTCCACTTAGCTGAAGTTATGGAGGCTTTATCTTTCGCAATTGGAGCAAATTAGGCAGACTTCTTTGGAATGACTACTCACAACCTGGTGTACAGAAAATCTAGGGACAAGGTTTGCAGAGGAAACCAAGGTAACATCTTCAGACTTGGAGCTCTCTGATCAGTTGAGATTTCTGGGATTTTTGGACTGGCACAGAAGCCCTGCATTGGACATATTGGCATGGTAATCTCTTTCTGTTAAGAGATTTCTAGATACTCTTTCTTTCTGACTACTTCTTTCTCAACAAGTATAGAGTAATGCTATGCAGATGGTTTCACAGAGACTTAGATTAAGCCACTGAAGATTAAGTAGTGGGAAGAAAATAGTATCCCGGCCATCATGTTTGTTTTGCAATGAAACAAATCATCTTCATAATATTTCTTTCTTTCATCGAGGGAACCTGTTTTATTTTTTTCCTTTCTGATAAAACACATGATGTAAATAGACATATCTAGCGACATCTACCCATAGCAAATTTTATACAACATTTGAGGTACAATTTACTTTTTATATCTACACGCTTGCTTCCAACATTATTATAATTCTAATTTCCTTCTTTTGTGAACATAGAAAATATATATACTCTCTACCATGCAATTCATTGTTTAACAATATAACTGGTTTATTATATGTATTGGCATTAACAATTAGATAAACCTCTTGAAGATAAAAGTCATACATTATGTTTCTGATTTATAAACTGCTACTCAATAAATGATTTATGTGTTTTCATGATTTCTTAAAAGGTAAGTTCAGGAACCCTATTAGTATTAAGAAATATACATCCTCAAATGAATTTCATCAAATTTCAGAACTAAAATATTTTATAAGTCACTCCTTTTTGAAGTCCATAAGAAAAAATTAAATAATAATCCAGAGTTGAAATGCAATCTTCAACCTCAGACTATATATATAATATATAGTATATATGAAGAAGAAGTATAGGCAATAAGGGAGTTATGAGTTGCTTGAACATTTATGTATGGAAATAATTTTTCCTTAGTTATTTGGTGCATAGCCACACACATCTGCTTATATGTCAGAATGTGGGTTTACACCTTTGGTGTGATGGAACTAATTTACCTAAAAATATCTTGACTCAACAGTTTTATAACTTTAAAGCCAAATGTTACTTGTAAGGAGTTTTAGCCATTTTCTTTTTATTTTCAAAATGTTGGATTAAGGAAATAATGGCAACCATCAGTGGAAGCTATTTGTTGTAATGACAAGTGACAGTTGTTTATACCATTTATTTCCATGAAAAAAAAATAAGGCTTGCCACACAAGTCACCAATCCCCAAGTATAAACACTTTTCAGCTTTTCTAAGCACCAGTTTTCATGTGCATAAGTCTTGATTTTTATTTTTTTGGTTTTTATTTTTTTAGTGACATCTTTGGATGGTCCAGGATGCACTCAGCAGGACACACACATTTGATAAATGCTGGTAGGAGCAATAGTTTTATAACCACAAAATGTAGCTATTGCTACTCCAGCCTGCCATCACAAAGATGTATTCTAAAGCCATAAGAAAGGTTAGACCAAGACAGAGTGGCAAGCAAAGGTCTCCAGGTGGAAGAGGGGAATTGATACTGGGATTTTAGAATGTCAGACAGGCTGAGATGGCAAAGCTCATTGACTAGAAGTCACTCTACTATGACTCCCCTGGTATTCAGAGATGTTATGCCTCAATTCCAGAGCCTCGTTTCCCGGAAGTTTCTCTTTTTCATGTTCCATAGTTGCAGTTCAACCCAATTCTACGTCCCAGTTGGCCAACAATCTTCTAGTTTCTTTACAAAATTTCATTTTGTGTATAGGTTTCAGTCCTAATCAGTTCCTTCTTTTCTTTTGCTTTGCCCATGGTATTCAATATATTTGTTTTTGGTTGTAACTTTCCTAATTCCTACAGCATTGGATCCCAGTTTCTTGTCAGTCTTCAAGGGCCCAGAGAGTCATTTCTCATGCAGCATTTAAAAATACATAATTAATTTTATTTTTACAATGGGTTTTCTCCTTTTGACCAAATTATGCCATTGGTACTACGTCCTTCAAAATCCAAAATGTCCCAAGATCACAAAATAATGTAATAGATTTAGTGCTGTAGGTTCAACAATAGTATTAGTAAGTAACTCATGATGTATGCATGGAGATTAGAGAGAGGGGATTATAATATGGGTTACATGATTTTAAAATAGAATTACATCTGGAAAAATAGTAGAATTGAAGGACTGCAAAGGCTGAGAGGACTTTATAGGCCTAATCTTTGGCTCTAAGCGTGGAAAAATTGAAAGAAAGGGAGAAATGTAATGATATTGTGGGGTACAGATTTATTTTCTCTCCAATATGCCTATGTACTAGATAAAGTACTGTAGTGGCAGAATGAATGAATGAGCAAGCCAGATTAACAGTACACAAAGACACCATAGCTTTAGAAAGTAGATGTTATAGGTATCAGTGCAACTACCCAGGCAGTTATTGGGAGGTTCAATGTCTAGGGGGCTTATTGTACTATATTAATTTAAAACAAGTAAAATAGTACATTTCATTTTTTGCTTAATATGGCAAACATTAACTGAGCATTTACAATAAGCTAGGCCTAGGCCATACAGTGAGGAACAGTAGTAGAAAAAGAACAAAGGAATAAATGAAGAAATGATAAAGAAATGAAAGAAGGAAGGAACAGAGAAGGAAGAAAAGAAAGATGGAAAGAAGGAGAAAGGAAGAAAGAATTGTCTTTTGTCTTCAAGGGATATATTAACATAAAATTTTGTTGTGACTATCTTGGATAGTACAGTAAAGTGTTAATAAGTTAAAATGAAGTAAAAAAAATAATAAATGTGAATATTCTAGATTGCTTTAAATGGATGGTCCAACAATTCTCACCTTTCTCCAAATTGTATATGTTAGCCCTAAAATAGCTGAGTGATTGCTCCAGCTAGCTGCTTCATCTTATGTATAGAGTACCAGGCATGATGCTATTACTTATAAATGTGCCCTCGTGGTGACAACTCTAGATTATTTCATTATCAGATATGTGATGTATAGTTTTTTTTGTACTGTAAATTTAGTCAGATGGTCTAGTGGATATGGAAAAAAATAGTTTAGTGGCATTTTTCATTTTCATGTGTTGATGATTTGAAGTAAGTCTGGAACAGAGTCAAAGTCCTTAAATTAAAGATAAATCTACTTTATGATGTTGAAATTATAATGTGCCAAGTAGGAGCATCTCTGTTTTTTAGAACTTGAGAACTAACAACCCACAGCTCAGAATAAAAGCCTTTATCTGCTTCACAATCTAAGATCAGAGAACCTATCATCTCTCGGGCTGGCCATTTCCTGCAGGGATGGCTAAGAAGTGCCTTCATCAGAGATAGACCCTCCCAACTTGTCTCCACCCTTCTCTATTCATGTAAGAGAGAGACTGGTAGTGAGCTGGGTATGCCTTTTGCATGCAATGTCTTCTTTAAGAAGTTGAGATATCACCTGCACTCTCCTTCCTGTGGATGATGAAAATGCTACTCAGTTGCCTTCTCTTAAGGCAAGAGAGAGGGTTAAGAGAGCCACAGAGTTTGGGCATCTAGGGTTCTGTCAGATCTCTGCCAAGCAACTAAGTATACTGACCTGCCCTGATGATGCTGAATCAGGCAAAGGGTTATGAGAAGTGTTGGCATGGTGGTGCTTCCCCTCGAGTTTTCAGTTCCCAGTGTTAGAGCAATACTCTTAATCTGTGCCATTAGGCTCCATACTTGAGGGCTATGATTAGTATATGAGATTGGTTTGCAGGCTTGGTATGGACTGCTGTAGCAAGGAGCAAATTCTCATGTGTCATAATAATTCTGGTTTATGCAAGCACTTGGGGGTGTTTAAAACAAGAGGAGAGGAGTACTCTTTCCATAGACAATACACAGCAAAATGTCTGTATTTCTTCCTCTTTCTTTCTATAATAATATCTGAGATTACACAACAAAAGGATCACAGACCAGACGAGGGCTAGTGCTGGTACAAGAACATTCTTGCCTATTGTGTGTTCAAAGAATTTTCTCTAATTGTGATATTAAATATTTCAAATTAATATTGTTCCATTTCAGGAGTTACAGTTCTGCTCAGTGAGCCCCACAGAAATATCACAGCAGCTGGTGATACTTAGAATCTTTCATTCTTAGCTATGAGCTTTAATGATTAACTCTTGATTAAAGAGGATGTATTTCACTAAGAATTAACACCATCCTGTTATACTAAAAATAAAACTAGATAAAAACTTGAAGAACAACATCCTAAAAAGTTTTCTTTTTTATTAGGAATAAAAAAGATACCATAAGTCAAAACTTTTTCTTAATAGTTTATTGAAGGCATTAGGCAGCAAGAAGAAAGATACAATAATATAAGGATTGGAAAGGGAGATATGGAATTGTCATTAGACATAGATGACATGATTACATATCTAAAATCTTCCAAAATCTATATAGACTAGAGGCCTGGTGCACAAAATTTGTGCCCTGGGGTGGGGGTGGGGGGGCATGTCCCTCAGCCCAGTCTGCACCCTCTCCAATCTGGGACCCCTCAGCCTAAATTGGCAATCAGATATCCCTCTTATAATCTGGGACTGCTGGCTCCTAACAACTTGCCTGCCTGCCCCCTAAGTGCTCCCCAGCTGGCTTGATTGATGCCTAACTGCTCCCCTGCCAAAATGATTAACACCTAACTGTTCCCCTGCCAGCCTGATTGTCTCCAACTGCCCTTCCCTGCAGCCCTGGTCATGGCCATATTGTGGTAGCCTCCTTGTGACATTGTGAGGGGCAGACGTCTTGTGGCAGCCATCTTGTAACAGCCATTTTGTGACAACATGGGGGCAGCCATATTCTGATGACAATCCTTTATTATATAGGATGTTATTATAATAAGAGTTTAGCAGGTTTCCTGACTATCAATATAAGAAATGTACTAATTTCATATATATCTGATTGATATCATTTTAATGGCTTTACAAATATCAAGTAAGAATTTCAAATTCTTATAGGATTATGGTTGACTACCTACCAGTATATTGTAACTTTTCCCTATATCCACTAAAATATTAAGATTAACAAAGTGAGAAGAACATGTACCCCTAATTCATACCTATAGCATAACTAGGAGACAAAGACTACTACAACCTTACTTGAACTTGTAACTGGGAAAATAAATATCTAAAACCATCAGAGTCACTGGAGGATCCCAGTCCAGGGCAGAGTCAGAGAATGTAGGAAACAATAGAGGGGAGGCAGGTACTAGCAGGAGTGAAAAACATTAAGCTACCCCCTTACACTTTGAGAGTAGAAGTATGGAAAGCAACATAAGCCCTGGAATGGGAGTATATGTATTGGGAAATCAAAGGGAAGAGGCTTGAAAATGTATGTGACCAGTTTCAGAAGGCACCAGTACCAGGAACCAAGTAGAAAGAACGAGGTTATCTTTAAAGGCTAATTGGTGAAGGTAAATAAGGAAGCAAGCAAGATGTGAAAAAAGTGCCTCAAATACAAGAATATTTACTGAGTCACAAGAAATTTCAACCATCCCCAAAAGGTACATCTTGTTAAAGAATCTCAACTTTTCTATGAGGATGATCTTGAATTAAGAAACCTTTAATCCATGCCAAACCTTCACCTCAACCTCTTTCCATGGAGAAACACCTGTTATTTATGATTAAGGAGAACTCAAAACATTTACAATTCAACATCAAATGTCAGAAAACACCCACAAAGAAGCTATTTTAAGATGAAAATTAGAGGTGAAAATCAGTTTTTCACAAGGTAAAAATATGTCTTACCTTTTGCTCCACTAGGGAAACAAACATTCATGAAGCAGAAGACAACTGAAATGCATCTCAGCATTCATTACATATCATTAAATAGGTACTTTTACACATGAAAGGATACTTTGAATCAGAAATTCAAAAACAAACATAGAAGAACAGAAAAAGAGGAGATGTGAGACAAATGTTAATCAAATAAGCTCAGAGGAAACTGAAAATTTTTAAAAATAAAATCACTAGAGGCCCGGTGAACGAAACTCATGCATGGGGGATGGGGAATGTCCCTCAGCCCAGCCTGCAACCTCTCCAATCTGGGACCCCTCGAGGGATGTCTGACTGCCCACTTAGGCTTGATCCCGGTAGGATCGGGCCTAATCGGGCACTCGGACATCCTTCTCACAATCCAGGACTGCTGGCTCCAAACTGGTCACCTGCCTGCCTCCCTGATTTCCCCTAACCGCTTCTGCCTGCCAGCCTGATCACCCCCTAACCACTACCCTGCCAGTCTAATTGATGTCTAACTGCTCCCCTGCCAGCCTGTTTGCCCCCAACTTTCCTCCTCTGCTGGCCTGGTCCCTCCCAACTGTCCTCTCCTGCTGATCATCTTGTGATGGCCATCTTGTATCCACATGGGAGCAGGATCTTTGGCCACATGGGGGCAGCTATCTTGTGTGTTGGAGTGATGGTCAATCTGCAAATTACTCTTTTATTAGATAGGATAGAGACCTAGTACATGAGTGTCTCAGATCAGGGTGGGGGTTCCCTTGGGGCATGGGGCAGCCTAGGCGAGGGGACTGTTGGTTTGCAGGCTGTCCACACCCCCCAGTGACCCAAGTGGAGGCCCTGGGATCTGGGATTAATTTATGTTCTACAATTAAAACTTTGTAGCCTAGAGCGGAGCCAAGCCTTCTGCTTCGTCTGTGGCAACAGCCATTTCTGTTTGAAACTTTGTAGCCTAGAGTGGAGGCCTAGGCACTAGGGCTGCAGAAGTTTGGCTTCCTCCATCGCCCGGGCAATGGCTGCTCTCTCCAGCTCTGTGGCTGCTGCCATTTCTGTTGGGATTATGTATCTTGTATAATGGAAACTTTGTAGCATTGAGTGGAGGACTAGGCTAGCAAGAGCAGGCAGAAAGTTTGGCTTCCTCCATTGCCAGGGAAATCCAAGCCTCTTTCCAGCTCTCAGTGGCACAGCCATCTTGGTTGGGGTTTATTTGCATGATTTGTTCCTGATTGACTGATGGGTGTGGCTGTGGGCATGGCTTGATCGGAGGTATGGTCAATTTGCATGTTACTCTTTTATTAGATAAGATTTCAGAAATGAAGATAAAATTACTACTCAAGAGAGAATTGATAGATGAACTGAAAGCATGAAGCAGAAATATGGAAATAGCCAAGAATAGAAAAAACACATTAAGATGGTAAATGGATGTGAAAGAATTAGATGTAGAAGACAGGTCAGAATAATCAAATACACATGTGATTATAGTCCCTAAGGAAATAATAAAAAAAAGAGAATAGAACAGAACTAACATTTACAACTACAATTCAATAAAAATTATAGAAATTTAAAAAATGCTTACATATGCATATTAGAAGAGCTTACCTACTGTGTACCTGGAAAATTGGCCATAAATTGTCATCTCTAAGACATATGCTAGTAAAACCATTAGACTTAAGGAAAATTCTTGACATTGGCAAAAAGATGAAGTCATTTACAAAACAGAAAAAAATCAGGCTGGCTTTAGAATTTTGACAGCATTACAGTATAAAGCAGCAATGGAATAGCATTGTCACCAAGTCCAAGAAAAAAATATAAATATTTGATAATCATTGAAGTTATTTTTCAAGTAACAAGGCTATAGAAAAATAATTCTAAGCATGAAGAACTTAAAAAATACTGGATTTCTGACCTTTCCTGTGGACCCTACCAGAGGAAAAACTTAATTAATATTTAATTGTAGATTTAAAACTGAAACAAAGGTGGTGGCCAGGGGGTGGCAGTATGTAAAGGTTTTATGTTCTCATAAAAGAGAATCAACACAGCTTACACAAAAGCGTTTAGATAAGTGAGAAATAGCAAGGTAGAACAGCTCACTGACTGCCACATTGGTAATAGGAAGAATTAAAGTTATAGTAGCTTTTATTTGCATTTTTCCAGTAGCTACCAGACTTGAGTATCTTTTCATATATTTGTTGGCTATTTATATGTCTTTTTTGGGGGGATAAGTGTCTGTTTAGGTCCTCTGAACATTTTTTAACTGGATTTTTTGTTTGGTGTTGAGTTGTATGACTTCTTTATGTATTTTGGATATTAACCTCTTGTCGAAGCTGTTTGCAAACATCTTCTCCTATTTGGTTGGCTGCCTTTTTGTTTTGTTGGTGCTAAACTACAGTGAGTTATCACTTCACTGTAGAATGGCTATTATCAACAAGAAACTAATAAGTATTGGAGAGGTTGTAGAGAAAAAATAACCCTCATTCACTGCTGATGGAAATGTAAACTGGTACAGCCACTATATCAGCAGTCAAACTCGAAGACCAACATGGACCAAATAAACAAGGTTTCAAGTTTATATGGGCCACAAAAAAACAAAAGCTTCAACTTTCATAGAAATGTAGGTTTATTTCGGCAGAGACATGCTGAATACAAAGGGTGTTAATATAAAATAATAGAACATTTTAATAAAAATTAATATATTTTTCTTGAACACTAACTTACCAGACACTGAATAACTGCACAGATCAATAAGCATAATGCAAATAAACCTATTTTTCTTGTTTTCCAAAAGCGAAATATTTCCTGTTGTGCACACCAAACAAGTAAGTACAAGAATAATGACGTGGCAATTGGCTGCTGAAATATTTGCTGCTAGTATTAGTGGAGAGAAATGGTGCGCCTGCGTGTAAGGCACGTAATGGAAATGAATACAACACAATTATAGTAATCAGTCATTAGTGAATGTTGTAGTTTGTTATTAATAATTATGTATAATAGGATATTGTAAAAATTAAGTTATGAAATTTTTATTAAAAAGTTTCTTACGTACCATTATATTGACTGGGCCATAAAAATATTTGTTGTGGGTACATGTGGCCCACAGGCAGCAAGTTTGACATGCTTGCACTATAGAAAACAGGATGGAGGTTCCTTAGAAAATTAAGAATAGAGGTACAATATGACCCAGAAATTCCTCTTTTTTTGTATCTACTGAAAAAAGTTGAAAACGCTTAATCACAAAGATATATGAACCCCTATGTCCATTACAGCATTATTCATGGTGGCCAAAACATGGAAACAACTGAAGTGTTCTTCAGTAGATGATTGAATAAAGATGTGGTACATATATGCAATGGAATACTGCTCAGCCATAGAAAAAAATAAAATACTGCCATTTGTGACAACATGAATGGACTCTGAGAATATTTTACTAAGCGGAATATAGTCAGAAAAGTTAAGAACCATATGATTTCTCTTACGTGAGATATAAAATTAAAAGCAACAAGTGAGTGAACAAAACAAACAAATAAGCACAAACTCATAGACATAGACAACACAATGGTAGTTTCTAGAGGGAAAGAGGGTGGGAGGTCATAATGCATAAAAGGGATCAAATGTATGGTGACACGAGAAGATTTGACTGGGTGGTGGGCTCAATGTGATGTACAGATGAAGTATCATAGAATTTTACAATTGAAATCTATATCATCTTAATACCATAAATTTAATAAAACAGCTAAAAATAAATATAAAATTATAGTAGAAGGTTCAGTAAGGGAAAAGGGCCCTAGAAACATTATAAAAGGTATTGGTATAAAGGTCACCATTAGAACAAAAATAGAGCACTTCTAAATACAAAAAAAATATGCATAAGAGAGTAAAGGAAACAGAATACCTAGAAACATTAGCAGAAAATATTAACTATGATACAAAATAATATGGGGCAGAGACGACACATTATAGTTATATCATTAAAAATAACAGGGGTAATAAACTCACCAATTAAAAGGAAAATATTTTTAGATTAGTTTACAAAGAATATCTAAATTTATATATGACATTCTTTTAAAAGGAATGTGGATTTCTATGCATTGCTCTGGAGTGAATTTCCAGGTATGTTACTTTTTTAAAAATTTGAAGACTTTGAAAAGAATGTATGCAGTTTGCTGCTTTACAATTTTCTGTGTATTTTCCTCCCACCCAACCTAGAATTTTAAATTGTTCATTGACAAATCACTGATGGCTTGAAGATGATGATGACCAGAGAAATTTAAAATAATTAAGAGTCATTAAAACTTTAATATCAAAAAATACCATCGTAAAAAGATTATAAATCAATGAGTATACAGTATTCAATCTATAAAAATATACTTGGGCACAACTGTTTTAAGGAACACATGTATTTCATGGGAAATATCTGCATCTGATTTGGACATATATTTCTTGGATAAATTTGTTAATAAGTCAAATGGTTATTACATCTAATGATGAAGCTGGGAAAAAAAAGGTCAATTAAGAAAATGTAGCCTTCCTGACTAGCAGATGAACGTATCTGTGGCACATATGACAACCTGGATAATTCAACTTCTATTACACTTTCTAGTAGTCTTTTCCATAGCACACATGTTGGAGAACTGAAAACATCATTTCCCAGGTGCCATTGCAGTTCAGTTCTAGATTTAGGTTCCACCAAGCAGATGCACACAGGGAGTTGGGAATTCAGTACTGAATCAAGTGTGGAGAGAGGTAGTGTTGTGCAGGGATAGATTTTGCTCACATGGCTCTAGCATGAGTGGCATGGCATCAGAGTTAGCTGTTCTGGCAGTAGCTTCCAGACATCCAGGTGATATCACTCAGGTGGTCTGATGCTGGAACCAATGCTTGCGACAATGACATCAAAAGTCTGTAATTTCCTGGCATCATCAGAGATAGCTGTTTTCCTGGGGCATCAACTCAGGGGTGCTCTGGGAGTTGACCTTGGAGCATAAGAACATTTAATTACCTAAATCTCTTTGTTCTTGAAATAGCGAGAGGTATTTCCTTTTTTTTTTCTTTCTGAAACTGAATTCTAACTGATAAAATGTCCTAAGGAAAAGACCTTGAAAATTTGATGTGTTCTCTTGAAGTTCCAGAGCCACAGAATTTGTTACAGAACAACCTGAACTATTAAACTCACCACTAGCTAGCGGCCTTTACTATGCTGAGTAATTTGGCTGTTCATCCTCCAGTTTCCTTTGGCCTGGTCATTAGACAATCAATCCCAAATCCATCATTTCCTTCCTCTTTTGTGTTCACTACTTTTCAGTGGTTGCAGTAGCTACTGCCATATCAACCAAAGCAAGCCACCTCTCTTGATTCTTCAACCTGCTTTTGCTTGTTGAGCCTTCAAGATGATTTAGGCTCTTCTAGGAAAGGTTAGCACCAGACAGGCTATCATTGTGATACACATGGCTCAGGCTAAAGATAAGTAAGGCTATCTCTACACAAAAAGTTCTCTGCCATGGGACTTTGTGGTCAGGCAGAGGAGTTAGAGGTTTTGTTTTCATGTGGATGCTATTTCTAGCTTTTTGCTTTCCTGTTGTTTCCTGGGGAAGGTGAGTCGCTAGAAAGGCCTTGGTATTTCAGTACAAGAGCCAATAGTTTATCTAGGCTAAGACCCAATAGAGACCAGGAGTTTGTCTATAGAACTTTGCCAAATCTGGAATATGAAAAATAATAACCTAGGTTAGTTGCAAGGCCAAAAAAATCATAAGGTAAAGGCAGAGGAAGTGATGTGTGCCTGACACATTTGTCACAACAAAAAATAAGTGTGAAATCTTGGTCCTGGGAAGAAAATTTGTGGAAGATGGAAATATATAACTCCTATAGAATATATTTTATCAGGCAGAACAGAGTAGGTCTTCAATGGTAGTAAAGAGGAGGATAGTCTGGAAAATTAGGATTATTGTGAGGGCTCTAATGCCACTGTCTTCTATTTAGTCTACCCCCTGTGGTAATGTATAGCCTCGTAAGTCACACTGAAATCTAATTTTACTGGTTTAGGCCAAATAGCCTAGGGAAGTCTCTTTTGATCTGTAATGAAAAGCTGTATCAGAATCAAAGTTTTTCTGGATGAGCTATTATCTGCATCAACAAAATTCAATACTCTGCTGGAAGTAAAAGACACTTTTAATTATTACTTTATTTTGAGAAATATGTTGGTGACAAGGCTAAACAGCAAGTTGGCAACTTTTTATTTGCTGAATCCATGAACAGACTGGCGATAACTCTATTGTTTATTGTAATGGATTTACAATGGTGGTTGCAGAATTTCTTTTTGTACATATCAGATGAAGAAAAAGGAGGAACAAATATTTTCTCTAAAATGCTGAAATCGGCTTTCTAGTGTTTAAATATTTGGACTTGTAAAAAACCCATGCATTTATACAGCTGAGTGAAGTGAGGTTTCAAATGGAAGCACTCATTTCTACACTCAGGTCAGCTAGCTTATCTCAGTGAAGTAAGAAAAAACCATACCTGACTACTCAAAAACATTCAGTATCCTTTTCAGTTGAGATTCCTATTAAAAAACAAAACCAAATTGCATAGTCAGGGAACATGGATCATGTTACTTAATATTTTAGGTATATTTAATATGTGTATCAGACCCATTATCTGACTCTTGGGTGGGGTGATTTAAAAATGGGGTTCCGAATCTGAAGATGGCCAGGAGAAAGGAGAGGACAATGAATGCATTTTGCGAAAGTTAATGCTGTTGCCATTCATTCCCTTTATTATCTGTATAATGTAAACAAACACAAATAAATCAACTGGGTTTAATACAGTTTGGGCTTTAAATAAAAAAAAATCCCCACTTCTATTACATAGCAAAATAACAGAAAGGAAGGAGGGCAGAGTTATTAAATTGGTCTTATAAGAACTATATCTTGTGGCTCTCAAAGGGCAAAGGACCTTCTGATCTGGTGAATTTTCACCTTCAGTCATCTTTTGGACAATTATAATTTTTATAGTTTCTGCGTGTCAAGCCAGCATTCCCACGACTCTCAGAGTTTCCATAGAACCTCTGAAGACACATAATATCAGCACTTTATAGCATATGGTCTTAAAATTTAAATCCTCATCTTGACATGCTTAGGATTGGCTTTCTTTCCAATGCTTGGAAAACTTATCTTCAGTCTTTCCCTCCTGGACTTAACTGCTCCCTCCCTCGTTCCCTCCACACTCCCACTTGAACCTTTCAACACCTCTGCATATTCTATAACATGTGGGGCATATTAAATCTGTTTTCTCTGTCACAGACTTTAGAATATTTTTTTTTAAATCAAGGAAAGCTCCAGAATGTTCCCTAAACAAACAAACACCTCTTAATTCTAAAATCACTTAATTACCTCTTAGCTTGCAGTTCACCTGATATTTAAAAACCCCTCCAAAAATCCAACTCTTAGGAAATGATGCCCCTAATTCATCCTTGCCAGAAAACATTGACGTCTTCATTGAAGGAAGCCCTGAGTTTTTACCATGGAACTCCCGAACTACATGGCTGATTTACCTTTCTTGTTACCTTCAGATATTTATTGCTTTCCATCGTTAAGAGCACAGATCTTATACTGAAAATGGCTAACACTACAGAAGGCTGCTGCTCCATGTTGTCACTTAACTCAGGCGGTCTGAGAATTTCTTTCTTGGCTGGCTGAGGACATAGCAGTGAGAAAGCTGACATTTTTCCTTGAGTATTTTGACAATCAAGTATGATAAGTCACCTACTATTTTAGGTGGTAACACAAGTGAAATTTAAAATGTAAAGCTCCTTTCAGGTAGTGAGATTAGATGAGGGTTTTCTTAAAAACCAAAGGTACTAAAATGCCTTTAAAAAGACTTTTTCCCCCCACTTTTGTGCAAACTAAAAGTAGAGACCTAACTTATCATCTGATATCTAACATATTTTGAACTTCTTTGGAGCCATATATCCATTACATATATTGTTTGGGGAGAGATAATAACTATTTTGTTTTTAGATTATGGATGCCAGTATGTTGGCCTTTTGTACAAACAAACAAAACAAAAGACTGGTTCTTGCTTGTCTAAGTGGAAATTTATGTTACCCAGACAAAGGACTGTATTAGCCCCATCAGTGCACATACATGCACCTGCCAGTATTTACTTGCATAAATAATTTCATTAGAAAACAGTCTCCGAGGTTAGAAATTTTCTAAATAGGTATACAAGGTGAGAGAGAGAAAAATGGAGCAGCCCTTAATTCCAGGGGAGTTGCATTGGGCTTAGTCTGCACCTCTTTCTCTCTAGTTCTGCTTCAACTATTGCCTAGTTTCCCCACAGTCAGGACCAAAAGGCAATCATTCTGTCTGGGGTATCCTGTGGGTTTTTTTTAATATATGTATCCCAAGAGGTAGCCCTGGGCAAAATGATAACCCTCTAATGAACAAAGCAGAACAGAGAGGAAAGCTCGAAGCCCCATGGGCATGGCAGATGCCTACCACACACACTGGATGCCATGCTGAGGCCTGGAGGGAGAATGGCGGTGTTTGGTGGGTGCTGTGTGAGAAGTCTCCCAGGCACTCTTCTCTAAGAGACTCCCAGGCAAGGTAATGTATTCCTCAGTCTGTCTGGGTGGCCTCATGAACTAGACTGAGTAGTGGTTGCCATTATTTGGGACTGAGGAATCCAGGAAGCTGACGTGACTTGTGGCAATTTGGTGGAATAACAGTTCATCTGAATTAAGAGATAAATATCTTTTTACATAAAGTTCATTTTATGAAAATACTGTGGGTTTGAATTTACTGATTTAATTAAAGCTCGCATATTCCTGAACTTTAAAACTTTTTTGAAGAAAATACTCCTCTTAGAATTGGGTTCCACGCTGAAACAGTTTACTGACAACAACCTGGTAGTTTGTACCTAAACATCCCAAAGTCCACCATAGTACAGAGAGAAATGAGGACACATTAGTATGATAATTCCAAGTCCACTTTGAATCCACATATATATACACACAGGAACCTCAGTCCTGTGGCTGGTGGGATTTGCAGTACAGCAGGGCCCCCCCCACTCCCCTTATCTGTGGAGATACATTTTAAGATACTCAGTGGCCGCCTGAAACAGTGGATAGTACTGCATCCTGTATATACTGTTTTTTCCCTGTATACACATCCTGATGATAAAAAGTTTAGTTTAAACATTAGGCACAGGTAGCGATTAATAATAACTAATAATAAAATAGAACAACTGTAACAACATCCTGTCATAAAAACTATGCGAATGTGACCATTCATTGATGGGGCTCTCTTTCTGAAATCTTCATACACGTCCAGTGCTTTCTGGTATAGCACATTGCTTTCAATCAGAACAGGTTTTCTGTTCGTGACTTCTACTCTCAAATTTACTGCCTTTTCTATCTTAACCAAGTATCTATTGTACACCTTGGCCATCATTTTTTGAGGTGTGACAGCCAAACATGAATTTCTTTTTCCTTCAGAATTTCATAGATAGAAGATTCGTTCTTACCTTTATCTTAGCAACCTTGGAATTCAGTTTTTTTTTCTTTCCTTATCAAATCTGGAGCTTATACTTTTTCATTTAAAGGAAGCACTTTATGGCTTTCCTTTGGCATATTTGAATTTCCAGCATCCTTATACTTGTGTTCTAGGGCCATGATTAAGTAAAGGAAGGGGTATTAGAACAAAAACACTGTTCTTCCAGGACAGTCAATATGAAAACTGAGACAACTACTAAGATAGCTACAGGCAGAGAGCATCCACAGCATTGGCACACTGGACAGAGGGATGGTTCATGTTCCTGGCTGGGTGGTGCGAGATTTCATCACACTACTCAAAATGGTGCACAATTTAAAGTTTATGAATTGTTTTGTTTCTGGAGTTTTCCATTTAATATTTTCAAGCCACAGTTGACTGGGGGTAACTGAAACAGCAGAAAGTGAGATTGCAGATAATAACTACTATTGTAGTTCTGCTACTAGGAGATTGATGTATCGATGTGGTTTCCAATATAATCTCTAAGTCATGCCACTTCCTTTCTTCTCCTATAGACTGAAACTCTAGAACAGGCTTCTGATGTGGTTACCTTCTGAGCATTTCTGTTTCTTGAATGGACTAGAGTCCTTTTTTTAACCCCACTTTTCATTCCTAGTGTTCTACCAATCTTAGTAGCTTTGATCAACTCTTGTAGAGGACTGGAACCTGAGGAGGGAGGGAGCACCTTTTCCGTCTTTCCCCTCTGCTGTGACCATGATGCCATTACCAGTAAGATCTGATATTGACTGTCCACTGTGGTCTCTCACACTCTGGGTTACTCTTCAGCCCATCCAGAATATCACAACTGATTATGATCCCCATCTGAGACTTCCTTGCTTTCTCAGGGCTGGCCTCTACACTGATGCTTTTTAAATGCATGTGAAACACATGGAGATCTTGTTACAATGCTGAGTCTGGTGACTAGGTTTAGGGTGGGGCCTGGGATCTGCCGATGCTGCTGGTCCAGAAACTACACTTTGAGTAGCAAGGGGTTTTACCCAGAGTGCTCCATCCTTAGACTTCTTCCTGCTAGATCCCAGATTTCTCCCTCATCTTTTCTGTTCCCTTTTAACCCAAATCCCTTCATTCCTTTGCTTTGGTTATTATCAACACTTTCTAAATAAAAGGAACAGGCTATTTGTTAACCCAAAATGAGATCGCCTTCTCCAGGTCAGCTGAGCATATTCTCACTGCAAACCAGAAGTCCTTTAGTCTCTTTCTGTCTTCTTGCAGGATGTTACCTTCTCTAACCTATGAAGATAATGCAAGCTCGACAGCATTTGCACTCTCTGTAACATTCTGGTTTTTGTGAATTTCTGTCATTATGAGAATGTGCCTCTTAGTTCTATTGACAGTCACTTAGATATATGAATCTATGTTCATTCAAAAAGGCTTGTGTCCACTGATCTGAGAAATATGGGGTAGCACATCATTATTCTTTTTCCTCTTTGCCTCCAATTTCCTCTAAATTAGCATACAAAATAGATAAAGGACCTTCACTAGAGAGCTAGGGTACTTTCAGAAAGGAATGGTAACTGGGAGGGAAAGGTTAAAGTTCTAGTTAAATTGAAGTTTTTCTTGAATAGCCTTAGACAGATCCTTAATGATTACACCTTCACAAAGAACAAGGACCCTTCTGTTCAGTGTTAACCTTGCTCTCTTGATCTGAATTTCATACCTGTGCTACCCAAGCATCCCTCTGACATCTCTCATCCTAAACAAAAAGGATACATCCTTGTATCCTTGTTCTTTCTCTGTCTCTTACAATGCCATGAAGCCTTGAGTAGTGGCCTGGGTTTCAGCTGGGTAGACAGCAATTGTTTTCATTGTCTGATCTCACAGTCCTTCAACTTGACTTTGCCATAATTCCACCAGTGGGACCTGAGGCCTTGAATGTTCTTTAATGGTTTGATCTATTGGAAAGCCTATAGCATAGAATACATTTAATCTAAAAAATAATGTTCGAGTCAATGTTGAGAAAATAATATTTCCTCAATTAACAAGGCATATGTTATACTACAAACGGAGTCAATGGATACTTCCTGTAGTAATTATTTGTTTTCTTTTTGTCTCTGGGGTCTGTTGACAAAAAAGCTAAGTCATTCTCTAATGGGACAGAAAATGTCAGATTTGGACCTATTCTCTAATCTTCTTCCCAATCCATGGATTCCTTATAAGTACAAATAGACACTCCCGCCCCACGGACTCTAAGAAGCTCACAGAATTTTACAGAGGGATCTGAGGTGACCCTTGATGTGTTGTCATGGAAGAGCAAGTAAACCTTCATTCTGGTCATTTGCTAAACTGGGGCTCTTAAATTCCCAAATCACTCACTAACAGTATGTTCTAGAACTGATATTTCCATCTTTATTTATATCCATGTGGGACAAATGTTTTCTGTTATAAGGTATTCCATTATTATTGGCCTGTCCTTCATCCATTTTTTTAATGGGGGAGGGCTTTACCCTTAGATCAGTCATCACCAACATAATCATCATTAGGGATGCAACAAGATTTCTCTTGCTCATCTGTCAGAAACATGGTATTTAGAGAGATTATATAAATTTCTCAAGGTTGTGTAGGATGTGAGTAGCAACCAAGTACTTGTGCTTTTTCTTCCCATTTAGAGCATTATTTGATAAGCCAGTCTACACACATTTCTAAAGCCAAATGAGATTTTCAGAGTACTTCATTTTCTCTGTTATTAAAACCTCCATTTCAACAAGCCCTCTGGCTACAGTCTACATTTCTCTATAGACACCAGCCTCAGAAGGTGTGATTAAAAACTGAAATGTACTTCTGGGAAATGAGAATATGTTCTGAAACTTTGTGTTTGGTGCTTTTCCACTTGCAAAATAGTTAATAGTTGTTTTTTTTTTTGTTTATTTTTTTCCTCACTCCTCTAATACAAAAAAACTCGTGTCTTGTCATACCAGTTTGGCAATAACCATTTTAGTGAATTTCCCAAAGTCATCTGGTAAGCCAGTAACCAAATGGAGAGAGGTTATCAGAGCTGTTAAATGTGTATCAGTGGTGGATCACATGGTCTAGTTATTGCAGCTTCTCTTCATTATTATTATTATTATACATTATGATATTATCCTTGCCTCAGCCCTCACAGCTCATAATTTCTTTTTTTATCTTTATTGTTCAGTTTATTAATTACATTGTTTCCCCTTTTTATCCCCCTATAGCTCCCCTCCACCCTGTACCTATCCCACCCTCCACCCTCACCTCCCCTCCCCACTGTCCTCTCCCATTGTTGCAAGATTTTTGTCCAGTCTCTTGCTGCACTTCCCACAACCCTTTCCTCACCAAGAATTGTCAGTCCATTCCCTCTCTATGTCCATGTCTCTGTTATATTCACCAGTCTATCCTGTTCAACAGCCTATCAATTCACTTGATTTTTATGTTCATTTGTTGATAGATGTGTATTTGTTGTTCATAATTTTCATCTTTACCTTTTTCTTCTTCCTCTTCTTAAGGAATATCTTTCAGCATTTCATATAATGTTGGTTTGGTGGTGATGAACTCCTTTAGCTTTTTCTTATCTGCGAAGCACTTCACCTGACCTTCAATTCTGAATGATAGCTTTGCTGGATAGAGCAATCTTGGTTGTAGATTCTTGCTATTCATCACTTTGAATATTTCTTGCCACTCCCGTCTGGCCTGCATCGTTTCTGTTGAGAAATCCGCTGACAGTCGTATGGGTGCTCCCTTATAGGTAACCATCTGTTTTTCTCTTGCTGCTTTTAATATTCTCTCTTTGTCTTTTGCTCTTGGCATTTTAATTATGATGTGCCTTGGTGTGGTCCTCTTAGGGTTCCTATATATTGGGGTTTGGTGCGCTTCTTGGACTCCTAAGTCAATTTCTTTCACCAGGTGTGGGAAGTTTTCAGTCACTATTTCTTCAAATAGGTTTTCATTGTCTTGGCCTCTCTCTTTTTCTGGCACCCCTATAATTCAGATGTTGGTATGCTTGAGGTTGTCCCAGAGGCCCCTTACACTATCTTCAGTTTTTTGGATTCTTTTGGTTTCTTGCTTTTTCAGCTGAGTGGATTTTACCTCTTTGTATTTCAAATCTTTAACTTGGTTCTTGGGGTGCTCCAGAGCACTTTTAGGTCTTTGTATAATATTTTTTGTTTCAGTCAGTGTATGCTTAATTTCTGGTTGGTCCTTTTTCATATCCTTGAGAGTCTCCTTTATATCCTTGAGGGTCTCCTTCATTTCCTTGTAGGACTCATTCATTTCCACGTTGGTCTTGATAATTTCCTTGCAGGTCTCGTTTATATCCTTGAGGGTCTTGTTCATTTCCTTGTAGGACTCATTCACTTCCTTTGTGGTCTTGCTTATTTCCTTATAGGCCTCAACCTTTTGTTGGAGCCTCTTGAAAAACCCTATAACCGTGGTTTTGAATTCCATGTCCAGTCGTTTTTTCCCTTCAATTTCTTTCACATCTGATTTCTTTCCATGTCACTGCATGGTGGCTACTTCCCTGAGTTGGTCAATTAGCTTTGTGAGGTAGACTTCCTACTAGGGACAGTGGCTCAGCCTCCCCAGTTACCTGAGGTGGATATGGGCTGCACAGTCTTGCTGAAGTTAAGCTCAGTTAATCGTTGTGAGCACTTGGAGGGTTGACCTCCAGGCCAATTGTCTGTCAAGCTCAGCTGTGCTCAGGTTGGATGGGCGGAGTCTCCGGGCCAAGCAGACAGCGTTAGCTCTGCCCTATGAGGCCCTGGGGACTCTGTGCCGGGGGCAATGGCTGCCAGCACCTCTGAGAGAGAGCCGCTGCCTAGCTCCACCGGCTGCCGGGGAATTCAGACTCCCCCCAAATGACTTTGCATGCGCAATGTCTCACCCAGGGTCGTAAAACATAGCAGTCTGACGGTTTTCTGAATGAGAGAAAAGTAGCAGAGCACTCTCTGCGCTGTCACGCAGCTGAGCTGTTCGCGCGCAAGCTGCCTTCTCCACAAGCCGGGATACCCGGCAGCACCCGAGCTTCAGCGTGCCCTCCCTCTGTCCAGTTTTCACCCCGTATGATAGTGGGTTCTCTAGACCTCGCCCAGAGCTGGAGAATCAGTCCAGTGGGACGTCTTTGTCTCCCTGTTCGAGAAAACTGGCCGGTTTTCAGCCGCCTACCCTCTCCACGGCGCGCACTCCAAACCTCTCTCCGCGCAAATCTTTCAACGCTGTTCGCCGCTGCTCCTCCGAGTCACAGTGTCTTATTTTCACTTTTATTTGTGGAATTTTCAGTTGGCAAGCTTTCTGGTGATTCTGGAAGGTGTTTGTTCTTTCGTTAAGTTGTAGTATTAAAATTGTGGATTATGACAGCAAGATAGGTGTTTTACCTTTGCTGCCATCTTAGTTCTCCACAGCTCATAATTTCTTAATGTGTGGTTTGAGATGCCTTTCTTTCCTTACTTATCAGTGCTTGAAATGTGTTCTTCCAGGATAATCATAAAATAAATCTGGATCAATGATTAAAGAGCTCACTGAAACCCTTAGTTAGCCTTTTAAGTTTCCAGTTAAAAATATCCTTCGTCTTTCAGAAGATTCTCTTTGGGCAGTTCTAATCTGATAATTGAAAAGTTATAGAAATTCTGTGGTTGAAGCTCTTTAATCCATTCTCCTTTACTTGTCCATTCCTTCTAATGGCTAACATGCACATGGGCAGCAATCAACATAATTGGAAATGGGGCCTTGGTAAAACTGAATTCTGAAAGAGATTTGATTCCAATTCGACTTGAATCTTGCTCTTGACCTACCATAACTTTCTTCTTTAGAAAGAAAACTCATTGTGAAGAAACTTTTTCTTTTACTGAGTTCCTGAGAAACCAAATTGTATGATGAAAACCTTTTATTTTGAACACCTTAATATATTATCAACCTAGTTGAGGCCCCCCAAATGTAGGGAATTTTGTACGAAAATTCTCTTGTGAGATTTTTGGAGTGAGGAAATGTGGTCTCTATATGTGTAATTAATCAAGGATATGGGGTATATTTTATTAGGAGTGGATTTTGTGGAGAGTTCTCTGCTTTTTTGTGGGAAATAGTTGTGTTTGGAATCTGGAAGGTAACACCTGAGTGTGTGTTTTCCAGTATTTGGTGGGTAACCGAAAGAGCCTGAGTGTCTTTCCTTCCTGTGAGGCCAGTGGTATTGCTGCTGTGAGCGCAGGCCAACGAAGGCATGAGCAGCTTCACAGGGAAGCTACCAGATGTTGGCAAAGCAGAACTGTGCCCTACTTCCTGACAACATCACATACAAAATCCAAGCTTTAAGGAACAACTAGTTAGGGGTTATCTGTTTACATTTTAGAAGCATTCTTTACTTTGTAAAAGGTTCAACAGGGAATTACATAAAAAGTTAGTTACCTTACTGTTTAAAATAAAATTTGATTTACAAACAACTAAATAGAAACATAACTACAATATGTTCTGAAACTTTGTGTTTGGTGATTTTCCACTTGCAAAACAGTTGATAGTGTTTTTTTTATTATTCATTTCTTCTTATATCTCCAATACAAAGAAAGCATAATTAAAGGAAATATAATTAAAACTCTAAAAAGAGAATAATATGATTCTTTAATACAGAACATCTATAGGATATGGGTGTGTTTTTGTTTCCTTTACATCCTTATTTGATTCAAATTACACAAAATATCCTATCTATTAACTAGTCATGATAGTATGAAGTTATTTTACACTTGAGGTCCATGCATGGAATTCGTGCACAGGGGCGGGGGATGTCCCCTCAGCCCAGCCTGCACCCTCTCCAATCTGGAACCCCTCGAGGAATGTCCAACATCCTTTTCACAATCCAGGACTGCTAGCTCCAAACTGCTCTACTCCCTTCCTCCCTGATTGCCCCTAACCTCTTCTGCCTGCCAGCCTGATCACCCCCTAACCCAGTGATGGGCAACCTTTTGAGCATGGTGTGTCAAAATTTGCCAAAAACCCGACCATAACTCGGGTGGTGTGTAACTTCAAGAAAAAAAACACATAATTTCACGCTATTTATAGTTTAAATAACAAAAATGTATAATTGTAATAGATAACTGTATTTAATAAACCAAAAACTAATTATTTAACTTACCTGCTTAGTGACTTCTTTGTTCATCTGTGAGTTGGTCTTGATATTATTTAACTTGTGTGGAGTGCTGTGAACTAAGATAAATGAGGGGGAGGGAAAATTCTTTAACTAACCTGCCTATTAGTGACTTTTTTGTTGCTGAATTTCATTGGCTAAACCTTCAATTGAATGTTGGTATTTTGTACACTTCAAGCCCAAGCAAGAGCTACTAACTTCATCTGTCAATCTATTTCTTTTGTTGGTTTTGATATTATTTAACACTGAGAATAAGGTCTCACAAAAGTATGTAGAGAGAAAAATTGTGAGTAAAGCCATGGCTACATTTTTCAGGGTGCTAAAAGTGTCTGGTAATTGGTTCCAGGCACTCCAAATTTCCTGTTCACAGTGGCACTCCTCTTGATTCTCCAAATGGGACCTTTCCAGAGTATCAAGCTTTGATCTCAAGTTGACAAACACTTGAGCCCTGATGCTGTCTTGAAATTCTGCAAGTTGCATCTCCAAATCATCAATTTGCATCCATTGGAAACCAGTTAATTCCAAACTACTGTAGACTATTACATCAGGATACTTAATTATTTTTATGGTCTGTTCTAGGCTTCTAAATTAATTTACACTGAACTAGTTAACTAATGAGTATAAAATATGCTGGTACTTTATATGCAACGATTCCATTTCATTTTGTACAGCTGCAATGGCCTTCTCAAAATACTTTGTTACTCGAGGAAAATACTTACAAGTTTTAGTTTCTACATCTTGCTTGAAAATTTTAAGTTTACTTTCAAAAGCTTTTATGTATTCAAATATGTCAATACTTTTGCCAAAACCTTGTAACTTTAAGTTCAGTTCATTAATATGAACAGAGAGATCTGTAAAAAATATCAGGGTGTTGACCCACACTTATCATCATTGAGCTGAGAAAAATTTCCCAGATCCTTATCCTCAAGAAATACCTTAATTTCTTCAAAGCACTCCACAAAGCGCTCAAGAACTTTGCCTTGGCTCATCCATCTTACATTATTGTACATTAGCAATCCACTGTAGGTGGAATCAACTTCCAGTAAAAGTGCAGAAAATTCTTGCTTGTGAAGGGGGTGAGCAGCTATTAACTATTTTTGTAACAACTGACATTAAGTTGTTTAAGTCAGTGAATGCTGCCTTGGCACATAAAACCTCCTGATGGATAATACAATGAAAAGGCAAAATCGGATGTCCAATAGCTTCCATAAATAGTTTGACAAATCAGACTTTTTCCCCCCACCATGTTTGGTGCCCCATCTGTCGTCACTGACACAACTTTAGAGATATTAATTACAGTAGCCCAAAATGAAACGTCCTTCTTGACATGTGGCCCCATACTTCTCTGTTTGCAACCGCATGTGGCTGTTTGTCATTGAAAATACCTACGCGTGTCAATGCTGACACGCGTGTCATAGGTTCGCCATCACAGCCCTAACCACTACCCTGCCAGCCTGATTGATGTCTAACTGCTCCCCTGCTAGCGTGTTTGCCCCCAGCTTCCCTCCTCTGCTGGCCTGGTCACCCCCAACTCTCCTCCCTTGCAGGCCTGGAACTTCCCAACGGCCCTCCCCTGCTGGCCATCTTGTAGTGGCCATTTTGTGTCCTCATGGGAGCAGGATCTTTGACCACATGGGGGCAGCCCTCTTGTGTATTGGAGTGATGGTCAATCTGTGTATTACTCTTTTATTAAATAGGATAGAGGCCTGGTGCATGGGTGGGGGGCAGCTGGTTTGTCCTGAAGGGTTTCCTGGATCAGGGTGGGAGTTCCCTTGGGGTATGGGGTAGCCTGGGTGAGGGGCCTGTGGTGGTTTGCAGGCCGCCCATGTCCCCCAGTGACCCAAGTGGAAGCCCTGGGATCTGGGATTAATTTATGTTCTACAATTGAAACTTTGTAGCCTGGAGCAGAGCCAAGCCTTCTGCTCACTCCATGGTGACAGCCATTTCTGTTTGGGTTTATTTAAATTATATAATTGAAACTTTGTAGCCTAGAGTGGAGGCCTAGGTGCTAGGGCTGCAGAAGCTTGGCTTCCTCCATTGCCCGGGCAACCCTAGCCTCGCTCTCTCTAGCTCTGTGGCTGCTTCCATTTCTGTTGGGATTATGTATCTTCATAATTTAAACTTTGTAGCATTGAGTGAAGGCCTAGCGGGCAAGGGCAGGTGGAAAGCTTGGCTTCCTCCATCACCAGGAAAACCCAAGCCTCCCTCCTGGTCTCAGTGGCTGCAGCCATCTTGGTTGGGGTTTATTTTCTCTTGATTGTTGGGTGGGTGTAGCTTTGTGGGCATGGGTTGTGGGTATATTGGAGGGATGGTCAATTTGCATATTACTCTTTTATTAGATAGGATTATTATCATGGTCTATAGTTTTATTATTTCCACATGTGTTTCCACTCTGACTAGACCCTCACAGTATCACGCAAGGTCAGTAATGAAGGAATGAATAATAGCTGAGATTGCTAAGGTTCTGGAAGATTGGGGTATGCTTTTTTTTATTGTTGACACTATCACAGATGTTCCCCACTTTCCCCACTTTGTCCCCCTCCATGTAGCATCCTCCCTCCCAGACTTAAACACATTGTTGTTATGTGTCCATGTGCTATCAATATATACATATATGATATATCTGTATATTTATATATCTATATATCTATATATCAATATATATATATATATATATATATATATATATATATATGTATATTTTGCTAATCTCTTCCAGTCCCACCACCATCCTCCCCTCTGAGATCTGTCAGTTTGTTCCAGGTATCCATGCCTCTTGTCCTGTTTTGTTCTCAATTTACTAAAACTGTATTTTCAACCTTGTGAATCTGTTTAAATGGAATTTGTCTAGGCTCAACCCCTCAAGTCTTTGATTAAATAGGAGGAGTCCTAGGATATATAAGTTTGCAAGGCTCCCAGTTGATTCTAAAGAACATCTAGGGCCCTAACAGGTTTGGCTCAGTGGATAGAGTGTCGGCCTGTGGACTGAAGGGTCCCAGGTTCGATTCCGGTCAAGGGCATATACCTGGGCTGTGAGCACATCCCCAGTAGGAGGTATGCAGGAGGTAGCTGATCGATGTTTCTGTCTCATCGATGTTTCCAACTCTCTATATCCCTCTCCCTTCCTCTCTGTAAAAAAGCAATAAAATACATTAAAAAAAGAACATGTAGGGTTTAAGATAACTGGGAGGATTTCAAAGAGTTTGATTCAAATTCAGGTCTTTGACATCAAGTCTTCCATACTATTTCTTATATTTTCTCACTGTTTCCCTGAACCTGAATTCTCTTTGATAGTCACTAGTTAATTTTTAGGCACTCTGGAGTTCTATTGATAATATTATTTGGCTTGAAATACCAGTGCTACTTAACATGCTGAATGTACATACCCTGTACATTTCTACCACCTTATTGCTGTAGAAATGGGTGAATGAAACATTGGCCACTGATAAGATTTCTGAGTGTGTGCAATCAGTGCCTCCTAGAAGACCTTTGCTACATTTACTGAAAGGGTTCATGAGCCTTAAGTTTAGAATGGTTAGAGTTTTTTGTATATGAGGAAACAGCATCAATAAAATCTAGGTCATATCAGGTAAGACAAATTACCCATTTAATTTAAGAATTTTCAAGGGTCTGCTTTTTGAGTTTAGGAAAAAAAATCCTGCTCATTTCAAATAGGTGGCTGTTAAATATTGGGAGAAAATTGAAACATCTTTTCTGATTTAAGAAGAAAAAAATGAGAGTAAAGAATAAACAGAAATTACCAATCAATTGATTAAGATCTTTTAAATTATACAAGATATCCTATCAATTAACTAGTCATGACATAGACTCCAATGAGTCTATTTACAGACTTTTGATGAGTTAAAATTTTTTTTATTTATATTTTTTAATTCTGTGGGGGTTTTTCTGTGAGAATATTAAATAAAAGGAATAAAAGTCATGGTAGTGGAAAAACTGGAGGCAAGAAATAGTACAATAATATAACTTTATCTACTAGCACCCTCTTTTCCTATTATGTAGCACAGAGGTGGCGAGGAGTTGGAGTGGAAGTTGTCTAGATTCAAACACCATTTGAAGGAACAGATTGAACTACTTCTTGACATTCATGTTATAAGATAGGAATCAATGAATCTTCTAGATTATTTCACCTTTTTGTATGTTTATTTAGGACTTTCTTCCTCCTAATTTTTTTTATGTAGTTAGAATTATACTTTATATATCAGTTATTTGATATTGCTTTTCCATGGATTAATTAAACCTAAAATTAAGTTTCTATAATTTATTTTATATCTTGTCACTATAGAAAACTTGATGTTCAGCATATAACAATTTTAGAATATGAAGTGAAGAGTGTGAGGAAAAATATAAACTTCTATTAGCTTCTTATTTATGAAATCCATTAATGGAATCATTTTGGCTGATTTATAGCACAGCAGTTGAACTGATCAGCTTTATGAATGGGAAAGTTAAGAATTTTTTCAGCCGAACCGGTTTGGCTCAGTGGGTAGAGCGTTGGCCTGCGGACTGAAAGGTCCCAGGTTCGATTCTGGTCAAGGGCATGTACCTTGGCTGCGGGCGCATCCCCAGTAGGGGGCGTGCAAGAGGCAGCCGATCGATGCTTCTCTCTCATCGATGTTTCTGACTTTCTATACCTCTCCCTTCCTCTCTGTGAAAAATCAATAAGATATATTTAAAAAAAAAAGAATTTTTTTCATTCACAGATGTCTTGCAAAGTTAATGATCCTATAAGAGATGGCCACTGTATGGTCACAGTCATGCACATATACAAGCTATGGCTCTTTACTTTCCCTGAGTGGCCTGTTAAAAATAACTGAAGCAGGCAATGGTGCATAAAATTTCTGACTCATGCAATCTCAGACTGAAAGAATACTCCAAAATGTAGTTGGACTCTCATCATCATTAGTAAATAATGACTTTTGACTTAGTAATTAGAATCCTTTAACATAGCAGGTAACTTTAAAATGATTATTTCCTGTCAAAAAATAATCTCCATATCCTACTTAAAAAGAAAAACTACATTTCATTAAAGAAATAGTTATATAAATCTGCTGTCATGGGTGTCTGCTATATTTATTTATTCCAGTAGATATATATATTCCAGATGTCTCATAGTTTTTGTAGGCCAGAGTACACATTCCTTTTTCAAAAAATGAAGGCTTACATAGCTCCATTACTCCTGACCTTTCTAGGAAAATACAGGTTGGAAGGAAAAAGGTGTGTTTACCATTCTCATTATCTTCATAAAAAACCATAATTCATTAAAAACAGTAGCAAATGTCCAAGTGTTATGTATATTATTAGTGTTTGTCGTAACTATTGGTATGAAAAATTACAAATAACAACACTCTAAGGGGGATCCTATTGTTTTTTTTTTGTCATGATCAATCTATGTCTATTGCATAGATGTGATGCTAACATTTATTATTCAGTGTTCTAGACTGATGACAGAGGGTGAGAGTGTCAACATGCAGGTTCACAGGGTTCCCTTAGTTTTCCACGTGTAGACATCAATTCTATCTCTTTTGTGCAGACACTGTGCGATTACTGTGAACACGTTGGATATATATTTTTAAAAGTTTGGACTACCTACCTTATTCATAAGGAAGGTGGACCAATAAATAAATACAAAAGAATAGGACTGGTTACTGCATTAGCAACAATGATTATTTACTCTGAAAAACATTTGCAGTCTTTCCTCTGAAATGTAGGAGACAACACATTTCTTCATTGTGTTGTGTGTTTATGTTGGAATCACAGCAGCAGTGACCAGTGCAGTCTTCTTTTTCATTGCTGTCCGAATCATTAACTGCCATAAAAAAGTGGCTCATTGCTTGCTCCCCATTATAAAGGGTTCATTAATGAAGAATCATTATAGCTTTAACTTCCTTCGTTGAAGAGATGTTTTCTAAGTTCCTGAGATAAATTAAACTTAGCTGCATTGTCTGTTTCTGCCAGCCAGCTTATGTTCCTAAAATATCGAGATACTCTGCAATCAAGGGGACTATTTCCTGCAAAAAAAAAAAAATTGAATTTTATCTGCACAATTGGACACTTTTTATTCAGGTCTATAAAATATGATAATCTTTAATGGTTTTTCTGGATAATGTCAGAAGAAATTTGATAATAGAATAAGAGTAAGACAATTCTCAAGGAGTTTTTAAGGGTAAATGTAAAAATGGCAAGGAAATATGAATAACTGAATAAATAAACACAGCAGGAATACTCTTGGGGTGTGATATCCACTTGATATTTCTTAAAGGAATGTAATAGAATATGCCACTAAGGTGGTATGAAAAATTACAAATAACAACACTCTAAGGGGGATCCTATTTTTTTTTTGTCGTGATCAATCTATGTCTATTGCATAGATGTGATGCTAACATTTAGGTAATATAGGAATGTGATATGCAGAAACTAATAGCTGATTATATAAAACTGTCCTCCTAAACTATGAATTACTATATTGTTCTGCTGGTGAATATTATATAGGCATATTTATACTACTGGATTTGGACATATTTGTATATAAAACCACTAAATGCCTTTGCCTACCCTCAGCATAGTAAAGTATTTCTTTTAATCATGATTGCACAGTATGTTTAGATTCATAGATCATCTCATTTGATAGAAACAAAATCTTATTTGAATTCCTCATTTTAGGCACATTTTGTATTTGAGTTAGTTATCAGAAATGTATGGGAAGACATCTCTGCGTCCTTAAATATTTTAACCTTACTCACTGACCGTGGTCATATATCAGGAAAGGTGCCTAATCATCCAGAGACAAATTCAAAGAAGTGTTGGTGCTGCTAACTTTGTTCCCTCAGGGATGTACCCACATGTAACTTGGTTCTTACTCTGTTTGAGATGAAAAGCCTTGTATACACAATATGCATTTTACGGGAGTAACTAAATTTCAAGATCAAATTTGAACTGCATAGTCCAGGGGAGATAGTGGGAAAGGGAAATGGTAATAGAAAGAATGGGAAATACATTTTCATCTGCATATGTCTAATGGTTATCTAATAATACCATTGAGCACAAAGTTTCTTAGAGCTTCTGAAATTCCTGCTTATGCTTAGTTGGACACGGAGTTATGCCCATCTTTAAGAGCATGTTGTCATAGCTCCCCCACAACATCGTAAAAGTGTTGTTAAATGATTGTTATTGATAAATTCCACCAGCATGTTGGCCATTCTGGATTCAGTTTCCATGGACACCATTACATTCCTGGCAGTTATAAATGGATCCAGAAACTGACAGCCTCTCACAGGTTGCACTAAATGCTGCTGAGAGCAGTTCGTATTTTTAAAAGCTCTTTCTTTACCAAAAGGACGTTCTGGCATCAGATAAGCTGGCAGGATAATAGCAGGCTTTATTACCATCAACACAAGACTGTCAGTATATAAGCAGGATCTTCGATGCTATTCCTATACATAAACACACTGTTAGCTCTTTTTAAGCGCTGATTCACTGCCTCATGTGCAAATAGCAAGAGCATCCAGAGTGAGAAACCAATTGTCCGCCATTTACCAAACTTCATTCACTTCACTGAAAACAGCACCAGCTTTCATATGGCTAACAATACCTGCTACGAGTTTCTTATATCTTTTGGATATTAATCCCTTATCAGATGTGTCATTGGCAAATATGTTCTCGCATATAGGAGACTCTCTTTTCATTTGGTTGATGGTGGTTTTTTGTTTGTTTGTTTGTTTGGTTTGTTTCTATTTGCTGTGCAGAAGTTTTTTTTATTTTGATATAGTCTTCTTTGTTTATTTCCTCTTTAGTTTCCCTTGCTTTAAGAGATATATTGGCAAACATATTGTTACAAGAGATGTCCGAAATTTTGCTGCCTATGGTTTCTTCTAGGATTTTTATAGTTTCATGACTTCCTTACATTTACGTCTTTTATCCATTTTGAATTTTTTCTTGTGTGTGGTGTAAGTTAGTGGTCTAGATTCATTTCTTTGCATGTATCTGTCCAATTTTCCCAACACTATTTATTGAAGAGACTGTCTTTATTCCATTATATACTCTTTCCTTCTTTGTCAAATGTTAACTAAGGGCTTAGGTAGATTTTGGAGGTCTCTGTTCTGTTCCATTGATCTATATGCCTTTTCTTATGCCAGTACCGGGCTGTTTTGAAATATAACTTGATATCTGGAATTATGATTCCTCCAACTTTGTTCTTCTTTCTCAAGATTGCTATGGCTATTCAGGTTTTTTGGTTCCATATACATTTTTGAGGAATTTTTTCTAGATCTGTGAAATATGCCATTTGTATTTTAAAAGGGATTGCATTGAATCTGTAGATCACTTTGGGTAGCATGAACATTTTAATATTAACTCTACCAATCCATGAACATGATATAGTCTTCCACTTGGTTATAGCTTCCTCTATCTCCTTTTTCAACATCCTGTAGTTTTCTGAGTTAATCTCTTTGGTTAAGTTTATTTGTAAGTATTTTAATTTTTTTGTTGCAATCAAAATGGCTTTTTAAAAAAAATTATCTCTGTGAGAATTCATTATTGGTGCATAAAAATGTCACCAGTTTTAAAAATATGGGCACAATACCTAAATTTTATCAAAGTTTTATGGTTTTTCTCATATAGTTACTACTCATATATTGTTAGATTTGTATCTAAATATTTCATTTTGGGGGTTCTAATGTAAATTGTATTGTGCTTTAACTTTCAAATTCCAGTTGTTCATTTTTGGTAGATAGGAAAACAAATGACTTTTCTATGCTAATCTTGTTCCACTCAACCTTGCTGTCACTCATCAGTTCCAGGAACTCTCTTGTGGATTTGTTTTGGATTTTCTATACAGACAATTATGTCATCTGTGAATAAAGATAGTTTTATACCTTCCTTACCAATCTGTATAACTTTTATTTTCTTTGCAAAAACTTCTAGCACTATGTAAAAAAAAGTGGTGATAGAAAACATCCTTGCCTTGTACCTGATCTTGGAGGGAAAGCTTCAAGTTACTCATCATTCTTCCATGCTTTGTAGCTCTATCATTCAGATACTGACACTATGCCCAGGGAGAGAAACTGGGGGAAAATGCTGACAATACATCTCTCTTCAGCATTAGTGCACATCTGCTTTGGTCTATAATAGAAGTGAGAGCTTTGATATGAAGCATCACAGGACGGTAAAGAAATAAGAGGGATCATTTATTTAGGCTGCGATGTAAAATACAAGCTGAAAGTAGGCCAGAGCCCTGACTGACTTCAGGCTAGCTTCTGTGCCTAGAACACTATTGGAGTTAGAGAATGTGTGGGCCCATCCAGTTGATCCTGAGTCCAAAAGAAGAAATGATGTCTATATGGGATATCTCTCTCAAGTCTTGAAAATGTTTCCTTGGCTAGGAGCTATGCAAAATCCCGAGTTCTGACTCAGGCATTACTTCAGTGAGGATATAAGTTCTGAGATTTTTCCTTGGATAGCCTGATTTGTGAAATCCCTTTAGAAAAGCTTTCTGAATCTGTGCAAGGTAGAACTCAAAATTAACCAAACATGGAACAGAGTCATGCATAAGGTTTGCTTTTGATACTGAACCTTGTCAGGGCTTAGAAAGGCAGCTGATTCCATAATTACATTCAGAACGATGCAATCCATCCAGAAAGCCTAGGGAGTTTGTGGTGCAGCAGCTAATGTCATGATGTCTTGCTTAGTGGCCATAATGGATGCTCTCTTGATGGATTTGGTTTTTGAAACATGTATTGATGACTGGGATCTTATATCCACACCCCTAACCTAATTATAATTTTAGTCATTTAATTTTTATGTCTTTTTGCTTATAAATATAGGCTAATAATTTGATTAAAATTATTACCTCTGACTTCCAGTTTATCCTCTGTAGATATTGTACTTGCCTATACCCTGTTTCCCCACAAGTAAGACATCCCCTGAAAATAAGACCAACTTCCAGTTTTGCCTCTTGCTGCAATATAAGACATCCCCCGCAAAATAAGACTTCCCCAATAATACTGGTATTTTTATTCTTGAAACTGAAAAAGCCTGGGCCACACAAGCAGTTATAAGGAAGTGGGTCAATTTAATGCTGCTGCTTGTTATGCAAGGGAACCAAAGAAGCCTGCTAGTCTAAGATGCAGCCAGCACTCACCGCACTAAAGACATGAAGAAATTTCATCACGAAAGAAAAATAGATCAAATAATGATTCCCGCAGGAATGACAGCCTATCTCCAGACTCTTGATATTGCAATAAATAAGCCATTCAAGGACAATTTGCGCATGGAAATTAATGACTACATTGAAAATCAGTGTGGAAACTTTGTGAAACCTGAACTGCAAGAGGCTGTGACTTGGGTGAAGAATTCATGGGAGAAAGTCACTGACAACTGCATTGCGAATGCACTATGAGCAGGCTACCTTGACAAGAAGTACTCATTTAAGGACAGTGCTATTGCTAAACATGAGAGACTTGGTCTACTAATTCTGAAAGAAATGGAGTCACAAGAAATTCACCAGGAAATTCTGGGTTTGGATTGTTATGATGATGTTCCAGAAGATGATGATATGACTGTCATTGAATAAATCTTACTTTGTGTTCATACTGGTAAATATCAGTATCAGTAAATGTACCATAGATTGTTATACATAGAAATAATGGTAGTAACAAGAAATTCTTGATACCATGGGATTCACAGTTTGTCTGGTTATGCAAACAACTACTACCGTACCGTATACAGGTAATAAATTTCCTTTTTTGTTGTTGTTCAACAATAAATGTGTACTGTATTCTTCTTCATGGAAAAATAAGACATCCCTCGAAAATAAGACCTAGTGCATCTTTGGAAGCAAAAATTAATGTAAGACACTGTCTTATTTTCTGGGAAACGGGGTATCTTCTTTACATGCTAATTAAGTCTAAGAATTTGGCCTCTTTTATTGCCTACCATGATATTCACGCTATACCTTTATCTCTCCCCAATTAATTCTCAATCTAAGTCTTTATTAAAACAATCAGGTGGAAACATGAAATATTAAAATTATTTTAATGAGATTAACAATTTAGGCCACAGGTATAATGAAACAGATTGATGACATAATTAAGCACTTTGATGCTTAAACTAACCTAGTTACCTCTTAGTTTTGGGCAGAAGAAATAGTTCATAAATCATTCAAAAGATTTTTAAAGCTCTTTAGGTTTATATGATAACATAGGTCAATAGCCAGCTTAAAATAATCAGAAAAGGGCTACCTTTTCTTCACATTCTCAGTTCAATTTTTTTTCTCTTTCCTTGTGGCTAATTTGAAATGTATAAAAGAAAATTTTGGTGTTCTTTGTAGTTATAAAATAATGATTTTGCGGCAAAAATATTCTTCATAGGTTTTTGTTTCTTAGATTATTAATGATGCAAAGGTAGCTTATAGTTATGGGATTCAACTCAACTAAAGATTCATTTGCATAGGAGTAAGAAAGAAAAGTTTTAAGATTGTAGAAGCTTTAATTAGAAAAAAATGTCGTGCTTCTCATTTCTTTGTGGTAAAATCTATACATATAAAAGCCAACTGATCAGAATGATTGGAACAACTGGAATGACCAGTCCCTATCATGCACACTGTGGCTGGCCAACTGGCCTGATTGGGGGTGGGACCATCCAGCCAACCTCCCATAGCCCCTTTCCAGCTGACTTGCTGGCCCTATTGGCCCCAGTCAGGTGGGTTGGCTGGCCCCAATCCATGCACAAAATTTGTGCACTGGGCCTCTAGTAGTATAACACTTTAAAATTTCTCCCAAACTTACTATAGACATGAGGCAGCACACTCTTAATCACACAACCTTTTCACTCATTTTTATCTTACTACGCTCATTTTCTGTTCTCTTCTGTTTATTTTTTTTTGCCCTTATTACAATTTAAAACCCCCATTATCCCATTATCACCTTTATTGGCATTTATTGTATTCTGGCCCTTAACTAAAACAAGTCTATGGTGTATTAACTATGTAAGCAATGGGAGAAGTGCCTTTTCCCCCTTATGCCTTTCATGTGTGGAAAAGAAGTTTAGGAGAAAATGTATGCCAAACAACTTAGCTTTTGTCAAAGCCTGATATGAAGTGATATTTCCCACCTTTATTGACCTGCTGAGAAAAGCACTTATAAGAAGTGCTATTTAAATCAGTCATTTTATTCTTTGAAAAACGGCTAGCTTATGCTATAAATCAGAATAAAGCCTCCAAGTAAGAAAAAAGAATATTATTCTTCTGAATGATGAAAATGAGCTCCTTTTTTATTATATATAATGAAAGGAAAGGTGTATAGATTTCAGGCCTACAGAATGTATATATTGCTGCCAAAGGCATGAGTAACCTATCAATGTGAGGGATTATTATTTACCTAGTGATTGTTTCGCTGCCCATTTTGAGTACATGAAACATTATTGAAAGATATCAACAAGACAGACATGGGAATTATATAAACCCAATGTGGCGATCATGGCTTATTTCTATATGGAAATTTATTAGTATTTAAAATAATCTGTCGTTTAACTGTTATGGTAGCAATACACAATGAAACCAACAAAGGAAGGAGGATAACAGTATTACAGTAGTTTATTCAAGCTAGACTAGAAGGGCTGTTGGGGCTCTGCTCCCACTGCATTATTCATCTGAAAAGGTCTTGTGAAATGTTCAATTGAGCTTTTTTGTAAAATGTAATAGAAACAATGACTGCAGATGTGAATTCTTTTCCTTTCCTTTTTCCCCTATGGTATTTTTTTTTATTTTTCAGCAATAGTCAGTTTATGGCTTTTTTGGAAGAAGTTTAACTAAAGTGTGGATTAACTTAATTGAAAATATTCCATATAACAAAGGGATGAATATTTGCTGAACTGCTTTCCTTAACTTTATGTTTTGTAATGATACACTTCTGGAAATGAAAATTTTTAGCTTTCCTGTGTTTTGAAAAATGGTGATTTCATAGTACTCTGGAAAGGCATATGTACTTACTAAATTGCTAATTACAACAACAATCTCCATCACTGTTAAATTTCAGAATGTGCAGAAAGTCAGAGTCCAAACAGACAGGAATTGAGCCAATGGCAATGGAGACTGCTTTCCTTAAATTTCCACTAGAGGCCTGGTGCATTAAATTTGTGCACAGGAGTGGGTGGTCCCTCAGCCTGATCTGCACCCTTTCCAATCCAGGACCCCTTGGGGGATATCTAATGGCAGTCTGGGACCACTGGCTCCTAACAACTTACCTGCCTGCCTGATCACCCCTCATCCCTCTGCCTGATTCTCCCTAACTGCTTCTGCCTGCCTGTCTGATCACCTCCAAACACCTCTGTCTGCCAGCCTGCCTGCCTGATTGCCCCTAACCTCCTCTGCCTGCCTGCTTGATTGCCCCTAACACTCTCCCTTTCCAGCCTGATCACCCCTAACTGTCTCTGCCTTAGCCCCACCATCATGGCTTTGTCCGGAAGGATGTCTGGAAGACGTCTGGTCTATCCAATCTAATTAACATATTATCCTTTTATTAGGATAGATGTCCTAACTTCAATGAAATCACTGAGTTTGAAAAAACTAGAGTTTTTCTTTGAAAATGAAAACACAGAAAGGACCTGAAGATTCCCCATCACTACAGATGGCATATAATAAGATGCTTAATATTATATGTTATTGGGGAATTGTAATTTAAAACAACAATGAAATATCCTACACCCATAAGAATGGCCAAAATCCAGAACACTGACAACACTAAATGCTGAGAGGGATGTGGAGCAGCAGGGACTTATTCATTGTTGAGGAGAATGCAAATTGCTATTAAAAAAATCCCTACAAACTGAATGTACTCTTACCATATAATCCAGCAGTTATATTCCTTGTTACTTACCCAAACAAGTTGAAAACTTAGTTCTATACAAAATCCTGCATATTGTAGTTTATAGCAATTTTATTTGTAATTGCTAAAACCCAGAAATAACCAAAATGTCATTCAATAGGTAAATGGATAAATAAACTGTGGTATATCCAGACAATAGAATATTATTCAGGACTATAAGAAATGAGATATTAATTAATGAAAATATATGGAGGAACCATAAATGTATATTACTAAATGAAAGACCTGAGAAGTTACATACTATACTGTAAGTTCCAACTTTATGACATTCTGGAAAGGCAAAATTATAAAGACTTCAAAAGGATCAGTGTTATTAGGAGTTCTGGGGAGGGAGAAATGATTAGGCAGAGCACAGGGCATTTTTAAGACAGTGAAACGACAGTACTCTGTATAATGCTATAATGGTGGATAACACATATCCAAACACATAGAATGTACAATACCAAAAGTGAAACCTGAGATAAAATATGGGATAAACAATATATTACCTGGTGAGGATTTTTTTGTAATTGTTTAAAATATTACAAATAGTAGTACATATGTTTCCTTTTTTTCCCCCCTTGACCTCCCCCAGGTTTTCCCAACCCTCCAGCACATACCTTCTCCTGCTCCCCTCCCCAGTGTCTTATGGCCTATGGTTATGCGTTTATGCATGCATACAAGTCCTTTGGTTGATCTCTTACAGCCCCCACCCCTTATCCTCCCCTGCCTTCCCATTGTAGTTCAACAATGTGTTGTATGCTTCTTTGTCTCTGTATCTATTTTTATTTCCAGCATTTTCTTTCTTTAAAAAATCTTGCCTCTGCAGACTGGAAATAAACATATGAGCACAAGAAGTGTTTGAGACCCAATTTTAATGACCAACAGTTCTGAGACCCAGTTTCAATGTAAAACTGTTCCTTATGTGTGCATTTCAGGAATGATATCTGGGTGGTGGATAAATGTTGGCAATGCAGGTCCGACCCTCTGTTGTTTGGTCCTGGGTAACTTGCCGTGACGCACAGCTGCTGACTGCCAGCATGGCAAGGCGTTGTCAGCATCTTCTATCTCTGGACTGATTCTCCTCTTGTCTTCGTGGTTGGAGCAGACCTGTCAACTCCTCTCTGTTGCAGGAATCCACATGGTCTTGGAGTTGTTTTCTGAAAATACACAAACATATTCTTAACCAAAAGTTAATAACGGATGGTGAGGATTTTTTGGGGGGAGGAGGAGGTGCAAAAGAGAATTATATGAGGTGAGTGAAGAAAGAATACACTTAGAGAACACTGATATTTCTCACATTTATGGAAAGACAAGAAAGACCAAGTTAAGATTTTAGAGTGTAAGATAATCAGTGCTGCTGATGTATTAGTAAAGAAAGGAAGAAAGAACATGATAATTATGAGGAGAAGAAGTGAATTTCTTTTGTTAGGTGATTAGGAATAGGCATCATGGGTGAGATGAAGAGTAGAGATGGCCTCTGAAGTTCCATCTCTTAACTGCCGAAGCCCACGGAGGAAGAGAGCTAGACTTCATCTCAGACAGGCTGTTGTTTCGATTTCAGTACCAGGTGATTGGCAGTGGTTCTTGATATTAGGATGTATTTCACCATCTATATCATTTAGCTGGCCAGACCAAAGTAGAAGTTATCCAGATAAAGCTACTAGAAATGTGTAAGAAGAAAGTTATAAAATGTTATATGAACAAATAAATAAATTTAATGGACTTGCTTAGAGAAAGTTCCTATTACAAAAATGTTGTTACTTCCAAGGTAATAAACAGATTTAGTACAATTCTATTAAAAAACTTTAATGACTCTTAAGACTTGTAGGATATATGTGTACTTAAAATTTTATGATAATGTGAGTTTTATTTAATTCTTCAGTCAAAATAGTTTAAACTTTTATATTACTAATATGAGAAAATACTAAGCATGAACACAGTATTTGTTCAAATGCAATAGTGTATTTTTGTCCATAATGAAAAGACTGCATTATAAATGCTGAAAAATCATACTTGAATTTCTATGGGTTGAGGATCTTCCTGAATTCTAGTCTAAGCAATAAGCTGCAGCATTTCTTTAGGAATGAAGTTAATTAACAATCTCTCTTTTTCACAATAATAGGACCACACATCTTTACAAAATAAGTATAAACCACAATTGAAAAGCTTTTATTATTACATGTAAAAATAGTTTGTTTTTACTGCATTCTTTAGAAAGAGTTTCAGTCTCATTTGAGTCTAGGGAAATGAGAAACAAGTTTCTGTATGTTTAAACCACCTAAAACCAGGATTTAACAGATGATGGGAATGGAAGTGAGTTTGTTCTATAGCATTCTCTTGGCAAAATATATAGCATGAACCTCAGAGCCAATCTACTAGGCTCTAAATTTTTTTTAGTTAATTTTTATGCTTTTCAGTATTTTTTACATTTAGTTAGTAAGCAACTCATACCTACCTCACCATAAGGAGCTATCCGAGAGGTCACATATGCCTGCCAGAGGCGACCTCTCAGCCTAAATATATTCCCCCCCGCCAAAACATTTACAGTTCTATCTGGAACACATTTCCCCCCCTCACAAAAGTCTTGATTTATCTTAAAAAATAAGTACCATGTGCTTCCAAGTGCTCAGTGATAAATGAGGTTGGATTGCAGATGTATATTCTTTGCTAAATTAGAAGTGTCTTGTCAGAGTTTGCTATAGAATACCTGACATCACTATTTAAGGAAACATAGGAAAGTGCCTCCTGTTATTTTTGGAGAGACAGCAGGTATTTTTTTTTTAGAGAACCTCTCATAGACACTGACACAAATATTACAATAACTTTGAAAGCAAGAAATGAAAAAAGTTCAGAAGAGGAAACAAGAGCTTAATAAGAAAAAATGAGTTTTAGAAAAGTCACTGGCATCATCAAAAAGCATTTATCATCTAATTAGTAATCACATCAATAAAAATTAAAACATTTTTGTGTATATAACCTTCCTGTCATGTAGTAAAGATTGACAAAATAAATTGTATATATACAATATGTAAAATTAACCTCTACTCAAATATTAAAATTATGGGGATAATTATCAACTAAGAAAGATGTTGATATAATATTACTGAAAAAGCCAGTTTAAAAAACAATATGAATTAATAAGTATCTGGAAGGATATACAAGTAGTTTGGTTCTTTTTTGTAAAAGTAAACTTTAGGTGTTATTTAAATTTTACCAGATTTTCTGACTCCACTCCCCTCCAGTAAAACACAGGATTTGACATTACATGTATTGTCATGCCTCCGTAGGGCCCTCTAATCTGTGCAAGTTTCTCATTCTTTTGTGTTTCTGATGAGCTTGGCACTTTGGAAGGGTAGCAACCAGGTGTTTTGAAGAATGTCTCTTATTTGGGATTTGTATGAAGTATTTCTCATTAGACAGGAGTTATGGGATTGGTGAAGGATGCCATAGATGGTAAGTGCCATTTTCTCCTCCTCCTATCAGCAGGTGGGTGACAGCAACCTGACATCACTGGGCTAGAGTGGTGTCTCCCTGGGTTTCTCAAACAGCCTGGCTACAGAGCCTGTGTCCTGAGCAATTTCTCTGTAATGTGGATCCCAAGATCTAAGGCCTCACCTTAGGAAGAGGTTTTCTCTAACTGGTTGATTGCTACAAACTGAGCAAGCAGAATTTTCCTGAGAAGTCGTAAGTCGATAACTGACACATAAGCTGTATACCATTAAAGCCAATTAGCTCTGATTAATCAGATGTAATTCCCCCCTCCCCATCATATTTTGTGTGAAGTGACAGTCTTCCGTTATGGGGAGTGGTTTTTCTGAATGATTAACCAGCAATACAGCAGGTGTCGCTTCCCTTTCAACAGCTAAGTCAGTGTTTGAATACAAATCCAAATTTGGATTGTGCCAGCCTCTCATGCAGACTCTCCCCCTGCATGCCCCTCCAGGATTGGGAACAGCATCGGGACTAACTGGGCGCAAGCCTGCGGCCACTTCTCAGTCATGGGCATACCAGTATTGCCTTAGGATGGGAGGACAGAGACTGCAGCAGAGCAGCAGGGCTAGGATGAGCCGGAGCTGTGGGAGCACACTGACCACCAGGTGGCAGCTCCTGTGTTGAGCTTCTGCCTCCTGGTGGTCAGTGCACATCATAGGTACTGGTCAACTGGTCGCTTAGGCTTTTATATATATAGATGTGTTACCATTTTGAGTGTAAGTTTATCCCAAAGAGGAGAGAAACTGCACTTACTGTAGTGATATTTGGCATCAAGGATACATTTGAACTATCCAGATAGTCTTTCTGTGTGTGGGCTGAAGGTGTTTTTAAACTGTATTTTATTGTGTTTTTTGTTCCTCTATGAATCTCTCCTGATAAATCTACTGTTACTTCCTTGTCAGTAAGCTCACATCAGGTTTCAGCACTTCAGTACTTCCCCATGACCTTGGATTTCTGTTCCTATAAGGTACATTGTCTTATTTCTTTTATGCGTTGGAGAGAGCATCTGGTGCATTTATTTAGCTTGACTCTGGTTTTCCTCTGTGGCTATGTCTGAACAAGGTGTCTTATAGATTAAAACACATCTACTTCTCATCAAAACATGTCGAGTCCAATTAGGAAGGTTTTATTTTTAGTCTTTCCTTCCTTTTAAAGGTGTACATAATGCATAGAGCCTAGGAATTCATCTGGTGGGAGTTATGTGTCCCTTTTTACTTATTTTTTTGCCAGACTCGTTTTCCTTTGCCTTTGTGTCGGTAGCTGGGAGTTGCCTCCTGCACACAGTTTCTCTCTCTTTGTCTCTGTCCCTCTCTCTAAAAATCAGTGGGAAAATATCCTTGGAGCGGGGCTGGGGAGAAGGGGGATTAGCAACAGAAATCATGATCTTCAGGATGGCCATAGAAGACCTTTAAACCAAGTATGAGTCCCTGTGCTACTGCACAGGTGACATGCTCATGAAGCTGTCCCTACCCCTGTCCTTGGCAAGTTACCCATGCTACAGATGTCATGGGTGTCTCAGTTGTATATGGAGAAACGCTAGTACCTAAGTGCAAGGCCACCTGTGAACTTGGGTTTGAGTGCCAACATCAGTACCCTCTGGGAGCTGTCTTCTGCGAACAGGCATCACATCAATCCCTGGGCCTGTTGGCCATAGCGAACCTCTCTTTAATTAGTGCATTACTTCTCTTCCAGCATTCTGACACCCCAAGTTATTTAGGAAGGTTTATCTCTCTGGGAGACCTGGCTTAATAGTATATTTCCTATGACAAGTAAGAAAATACCAACACAGCAGGTTGGATATAGAGAAGCATCTGAATGGCTGATGGCTTGAAACTTTCTACTTCTTTACATTTTGCTGATCATAGGGTTCCGTTTCCAGAGGCAATGCAACGAGGTGCTATTAGCAAGGAGTTACAGCTCTTACTTTTTAATTTGGATGGCTGCTTGCCAAGTGAACTCTGCAATAGGAAAAAATTCCTATTGATTTTAGAGATAATTTAAAAATTTTAAATTATTTTTTTATTTTTATTTTTATTTTTATTTTTTAAAATATATTTTATTGATTTTTTTTTTTTACAGAGCGGAAGGGAGTGAGATAGAAAGTCAGAAACATCGATGAGAGAGAGACATCGATCGGCTGCTGCCTCTTGCACGCCCCCTACTGGGGATGTGCCCGCAGCCAAGGTACATGCCCTTGCCAGAATCGAACCCGGGACCCTTCAGTCCGCAGTCCGACGCTCTATCCACTGGGCCAAACCGGTCTGGCTGCACTTGGATTTTTAATAAGACCAGAGATGTGGTGAATGGGACTAAAGATATAGTCTCCAGATCAAATTTCCTTCTAGGGACACATACTGTGTCCACTTTATTTAAAATAGTTACCTTTCTGAGTCTTATTTCCTTTTGATTTTGTTTAACTATGACAGAGTGCAAAATGAGTTCTTAAGTACAATTCAATGGCCTGCATTACATAACTTCTCTAATCATTTAATTGGTTTCCCTCTTGCTTCTCCACTAAATTGTATACTTTTTACAGAAACTTCTTCTCTTAATATAATAAAATGTCAGAATTGATTACGCTAGAGGTCATTTATTACTATAAAACTGGTTATTATTAAAGTACTGTGATAGGTGTTAGGAAGCTAGGATAAGTAGACTCTGATTTTTCTCACCTCTCAAAGAGCTGGCAATCCAGTTATGGGGGAAAGAATAAACCCAGAGCTAAAATATAAGGAAGGATTGCTCTGATATGATCTAAGTGTTGTGGAAACATAGTGTGGAGATTGAGGATTAAATTAAGTATAATTAATTCAATTATAATTATTGAGCCCTATTATATATATATGACACTTTACTGAGCAGCAAAGAAAATAATATAGTTTCGGGCGAGAATGATAGCAAACAATTCTTCCTCATGGAATAAAGAGTCTTCATGCAGGAGATGATAGTTGAATTGGGTCTTTACGTTTAAATAAACTTTCACTGGAGCCAGAGGGGGCAGAAAAAAGAAACAAAGGAGAGATCTGTCTCTCTCAATCTCTTTTTTTTGTCCCACCTTTCACCCAGTATAACTGTTTTCTCAATTGTATGTGGGCTTATGAGCTGACAATTAGGGATACCAATTACTTCTAACTGACATTTCTCAGTTAGCTATATTTATGTGAGCTGTGGCAGTTTCTTTTCATGGTACCATTTATTTCTAAAACTGGGGATTTCTAGAAGATTTAGCATATTCAGTAACTATATTCTAATCCCATTTTCCTTTGGTTCAAGGGAGGCTTGTTTATCCTCTTATATTGTTGATGGTGTGATTACTGATCCATCCACAGCTGACAGTGCCCTTGGACTTTGCTGGGGAGTGAGTGCTGGCCAGTGTGTGTGGGTGAAATAGAGGTGGAGAGATTAGGTGTGGAATAAATTCTCTATCTTGGAGTAAATTCTCACTAGGTGAGACAAATGGGCCCACTGGTCTCTGCCAGAATCTTTCCTCCAGCCAGAAAGATACTAAATATGTAGCTTCAGCAGCATAGATCAAGTCGATGAACTTCCGGGGAAATGAGAGATTTTAATTTTGTAATGTCAGCAAAGGGAAGTGGATGCTCTACTATTCCTGCTTGCCATGTGTGTCACGTTGCTAGAATAGCAGACTCCCAGGGAGACCTCGAGTCTTGCTAGGTATTAGATTTTACATTTTAATGATAACCTCTAGCACTGGCTTATCGAAGAAACAACGCCTGTAGAATGGGAACACAGGTGCACCAATAGGACTAGTGTGGTGAAAGTACATATGTTTGGTTTTCTAAGGAATTAGATTTATTTGAAGCACTTTAAGTATTGATTAGCCACAAAACCAGTGTTCTAATTTGGAGGTGAACAAGTTGAAAAATCCTGAGTTTTGATTTCATTTACTGAAAAAACAGAGAAGAATCAAACCAGCATTCAAATCTCAGCTCTACTATTAATTAGCTGTGATCACTTCGGCAAGCTACTTACCCTCTATAAGCCTCAACTCTTTTCCAAAAATGGAGCTAATACTTTCCCAGTAGGTGCTATATAATAATAGAAAAATATAGGGGATATAATGATAGACCATTTCATTAATTTAATAGTGCTGTACAAATTCTTTTTTTTCTCACTTGCACTCTCCCTTGAGATGTCATATGAAACAGACAAGAACTGTAAGGGGAGATTTTAATTCTGTGTATCATACGGAGGTGAATGGGCTAAGTGCTAGGAAATTTGCAATTTACTTATATTTCTGTCACTTTGGGCAAGTCATTCATTTATTTTCTCATTCATTAACTTGCTGTTGCATTTTGTAAACCATTGAATTGCTTTTCCTAAATCGCTTGGTCTATTGATGCTTCAGTTTTCAAATCTACAAGTCAGCATTAATACCAGTAGCTCATTTACTCCAAAAACTTCTTAAGAAGAACAAAAGAAGTGCTATGGACATATCAAGAGAATCATCCTAACTTCAAATAACAATATTGACAACAATTTCAGAAAAATGGAGTTGAGATTGCCAGTGGAACTCAGAGAGCACTGAAGGGCCTGGAGGTAAAGGGAGATGATCAGTTTCTAGCAGGGGCAGTTTCCAGCAGTGGCCTCCTTGGCACTCTAGGGCACTCTCGGTGTCACAAACCAGGCGGGGCATGTTTGAGCACTCTTCTGAGTGTGGCAGGATGCCAGAAATAGAAAGAGGCACCAATCATGCTATGGTTGACAAGCTTGAGCCCCTGGGAAGCATTTTTTTAAATCAAGCGAGAAAAAGAAAGTAGTCATTTTCAGACTTGGACTACAAAGATGGGCAAGTGACTTCTCCCAGCTGCTAAGTTTTATTATTTACCCAAGCACCTGCCAAGTGGGACCATTGACAGAGGCTCCAGGCAGCCTGATTCATGGGGTGGATGAGGAGTTGGTACCACTGCAGGGGTACTGTGAGACACAAAAGGATGGCAGCTGGTTCTGAAATATCTACTTAAAGCTGAATAAGAAACTCAGATGGGGGCTAAAGTTTCATTTTTGTAGCTGGAGAGAGCTGAGCCTTGGATAATATACTGTTGATCTTCTGCCCCCTGATTCTACTGACCCCAATGTGGTAATTAAAAAACTTATAAAACAGTGAACAAAATATGAAGGAAAAAGAATATACATTGTCTTCTTTTTTAAAACAAAAAAATCCAGTTAAGGGTCAGCTAAGGTGGAAGACATTGAAAACAGGCTTTAAAAATTTCTAGCTTCTGTCCTCTTCCTAGTAAAGACTCTCATTCTCTTCCCCTCCTCCTGTCTCCTACCCACCCTGACTCTCCCTTCTCCCCAGCCCTTACATTCTATTGAAGCTAAGGGTTGGGCAAGCAAGTACTATCTTTACCCGTCATTGACATGGAGTTTAAATGAGGAAGAATCCAGTCAGACCAACCTATATGTGAGGGTCAGGGGCTAGAATAGATAAACACAGTCAACTCAAATCATTTTTAAAAAACAGTGTTTTCATTGCCCCTGCTCCTATCCAGAAGATGGCTAATAGGACTGTACCTTATTTAATAGCTCTGATTTATAATCCCCTTAAAAATCAGAGGACTGACGCTCATTGATTCTGTTGGCTTATTGCTTTGGGAGGTCAATCAGAGATTGAATGTGTCTCTGGGAGGTCATTCTGTCCTCTTTTGAACTTTCAATGTACTGCCTCATCTTGTGCTACTGTCTTAGGGTCAGGCAAACCACAATAATTGGGAGCCCTGGAAGATTGAGTTTTTTTTTTTTTAGAAAAGTGCCAAAAATCTTAGTTTTTTTCCCTCTACATTACTCTGATTTCTAGGATGAGCAAAGAGTTTGTTTCATCATATATTCCTCCTTATTCCTTGAATGAAATTAAATATAAGAAATTCATATGTATGATCCCAGGTTGTGAAGGCCTTTATCTTTCCAAAGCCCTAGTTTGCCTCTTCCCAATTCTAGTGCTAAAAGTTGATTCTTCTTGTAGTTCTTGCTCTTGATATATATTAAGTAGCAGGCACTTTTGGCAGTGGTAGCATAGGTAGATTCTCTTCATTTATGCTTTTGTGTTGGCATAAAATGATTAGATTTGGCTGGCAGGCAAAAAAAATCTAAAGCAAAGTATTGGCCTTTTTCTTGTCTCTCCCCAATTTTCTTGAAACTGGAAAAATTATTTTATAAATCAAATTCTGGGAAAAATCACTTTGGGGAAATGAATTTCTATATGATTCTTTCAGCACTGGTAACCTGATGTTTAAACATAATGTGTTGTGGGTTTTTGTTTGTTTGTTTGTTTTGTGTGTGTGTGTGTGTGTTTCAGGGTCCAGTTCCATTTATTGGTAGAAATTTTAAAAACAACAAACACAAAAGATAATGAAGATCATTAGAATCTAATATCTGCAATGGTATGTTATTATCATTTGTATCAAAAAACATTTTCTCTCTAAAATCACCCTCATTTTTTTTATTTTATCAAATAGTCAAATTAGGGCTAATTTACTAGCAAAATAGGTTTAGTTTTAATAAACTTGGTCTGGTTATTTGTATAAAGCCAGCAAGAATAATGATTAATCACACAGGCTCTTTTAAATCAGCTTATCTGGAAGTGTTTTTTCATAAGGAATCTTCAGACTTAACCTTAAAAGGCCTCTGGAGGCCTGAAAAGCCCAGGTAAAGACTTGCCAGCAGACGCTGTCTGCAGTACCTACAGATTTGGGTGATTCCTCTCTTCTTGAGGTCCCCAAAAAATCCCGAGTTCCTGCAACTGCCAAGTAGCGACATTCTTCACTCGCATGGTAAATGTTAAGTTGCCATGATCTATCATGCCTTTCCACTTTAATACTTTAATTAATCATGCAGTTGATACAAAGATAGGTCCTGCACATAAATAATTCACAAGAAAACTATGCTAATATACAGTGACAAAGCAAAAAGGAAAATCAAATCCAACGTTCAATAACAAATCCGAGTTCATTATAATAACACTTATAAATATTTTATGTTAACTGTATCCCTCACTGGGGAAGTTTGGATTTTTGATTTTCATTAAGGAGGCCTCCTTATTTTTTCTTTTTTCTGTTTTACAATGTAAAAATGTTTACATCATTCTTCTATGGCTAACTGATTTCTCTGAGTTGATAACACTTATAAAACATCTGAATTTCTCTTTATATGAAAAGCTGCAACTAGTTTTTAGTTATATTAGTGTTTCACATTATAAAGCCCTGAGATACAGGAATAAGAAAAAAAAATCAGAGACCTGAGGACAGATGACAAATCTTTCTAATAGTTAAACATTAGGACATATGAAAATTCAAATGCATATATGTATGTTTTTACCTTTAGAATTTCAGAGAAACTCAGCTAATTCCTTGGCTGAGATGAGGAAAAAATATCCTTTGATTCTATTTTTGAAATTCATGATACAAAGTCTGAAATCACAGACCTACATGTAAAATCTAAAAACTATAGAATTCCTAGAAGATAACATAGGAGAAAACATAAATGACCTGAGGTATGGGGATGGCATTTTAGATATAACATTAAAGGCACAATTCATGAAAAAATAATGGACAAGCTGAACTCCATTAAAATAAAAAAAAATATGTTCTACAAAAGACAAATAATAACAAGAAAATGAGGGGACAAAATGTAGACTCAAAAATTTAAAATAGAATTACCATGTGATTCAGTAATTCTACTTCTTAGTCTATATCTAAAATGCTTGAACACAGAATCTCAGAGATATTTGTACATTCATGTTCATGGTAGCATTATTCACATTTGCCAAGAGGTGGAAGCAACCCAAATGTCCATCAACTGATGAGTGAACCAAAAAAAATGCTGTGTAAGTACAATAGAATGTTATTTAGTCTTAAAAAGGGAGAAAATTCTGAAACATCCTACAAGATGGATGAACCTTAAGAACATAACATTAAGTAAAATAAACCAGTCACAAAAATACAAAAACTGTATGATTCCAATTATTAAAGGTCTGTAGAGTAGTCAAATTCATAGAAACAGAAAGTAAAATGGTATTTTCCAAGGGCTGGGAGGAAGAGCTGGTAAAGATTTTCTATATAAAGGGTATAGAGTTTTAGTTTTGCAAGATGAAGAAATCCTGGATATTGGTTGCACAACACTGTGAATATACTTTATTGAGTTGTACACTTAAAAGTAGTGATGGTGCTAAATTTTGTTACATATATTCTATCACAATTAGAAGTAAATAAAAGAGGGAAAACTCCTATAATTACTGTATTCTCAGTCCTGCTCAGGATTGACAGACTCACAAATGTCACTGGAGCCTGAAATGGTATTTGTTTCCTGACGGTAGAACCACAAGGAGGCGTAATGGAATGGTTGGTGTTCTCAATGAATATCAAAGTTAATGGAAATAAGACCCATATTTGGTTTCCATACCATATTCAAGGAAAAGGGAAAAAAGAGAAAGGAAGTGGGTTGAAATGGTTTTAGCAGTTGGGTCTGATTAAGTGCCAAAGCTATTGCTCTTCTGGGAAAAGTCAAGCTTGATGTCTTGAGTGCTGAGTTGCAAAGCTAAGGCAGGCCTTATGTCCCCTTTTATGTATAATGATACCTTTGTCCATTTTCACTTCAGATCTGAATTTTCCTTTCCTTGACATCTTAATTCATTCTTCTGGGGAGTCTTTCAAAGAAGAAAACTCATCCTGAGGAGAAAACTCATGCCAAGTCTAATTGACTAAACTTTCCTAGTGCTCAATGCTGAGAAGCAAACCTTTCAAGTTTTTGCCAGTTGGCAGGAATTTTAATGACAGGCTGCTTCCAGGATCAAAGCAAACCTTTTAACTTCTTTTAACTATAAGTTCAGTGGTGCTTATTGACATCTAAAACACTCTCTGTGGCAGAAACAGAAATCTGAGATTAGTTGCATATTATTGCCAAGTATCCTACTTGGGGGACAATTCAATATGTTCCCCATTAACTCAAAATCAAAAGCATCACACCCAGAGAGAGAAGAGAGTATATGTAATTCTTTGGTTAAGAAATGTTGAGGAGTAAGTACTTACAATTTTCATGGTTAATATGGGAATATAATGGCACAGAATATTTTGCTTTCATTTATTGAAACACCAATAATTAACAATAAAAAAGAAGCTGCTGTGGAGATGAAACAGACCTAGTAATAAATGTGTTTGCTTCTAAAAGGCACTGTTGCCTTTTGATTTCAAGATAGATTACTTCAAATAAGAATAAGAAGTCTTGGGAGTAGAAGGCAAAGGGCTATAGTATAGCTCCTACTTTGTTCATCAACACGGGTCTTTAGTCAAATCACTAATCCCTTTTGGATCTCAGGTCTTTGATCTGTCAAATAAGGCAGCAGATATCTTCTAGTTCTAAAAACAAAAGATTTGCTTTTTATTTCAGGTCTAAGGTTTCTACAATATGAAGTGAAAACATGTATTTCTCATACGACAGGGTTTGTTGTTTTTGTATGTCAGAAGGTGTAAAGCACACACTTTGGGTCTCCATCCTCAGAAGTATTAATTGAGTAGGCTTGGACCAGGTTCACAAAACACTATTTTAAACAAGTGCTCAAGATGAGCTGTTAATCCTAAAGAGCATGCTCGCTACAAGCTTTTAGACCAAATTCCTCTTTCTCCCATATTTAGTCTAGTTACATAGATGCTTTTTAATCATCTTGAGACTGCAGTTAAATAATGGGAGCACATTCATGTGAAAAGGGGAATAATTAGTTTTTATCTCATTAATTTTAAGATTGATTAGCAAAAATAATGCCAAGATTTAAGGTCATGAAGTAGTGACAAAATAAATCAGACTTTAAGACTGCATTACCAGAAATATGATGTATGCTCTTTTCTAAAATAAATGACCTATGATATATGTTTCCGCACAGCTGAATCCTAAGGATGGCTTTTTGCCAGGTTATAACAACCCAGATAAGCAACTAACCTGAAATCTTTAATAATTACTACTACCCATACCCTGATGAGATATATACTCCTTCAGGAATAGCTCATATAAATAAAGTGCAAAATCCTCAGTATTCATCCATTAACTCAACTAAAAATGAATTACCTGGTGGGTATCTTTTGACATTTTGAATTCTGTTTTTACCAACCAGACATAACTTAGATAAGTGGTTTACTTTTTCCCCCTACTGGACTCCATAAAACATTTCTTTCAGTTTGACCAAGTCTTTTCAGAAATAGTAGACAACCCTATTTCTGATATGGGGCTCATGTTACCCAAGGACTTTGAAATGTGAAAAACCTTTAAATCAGACAAAAATTATGTTTGCTGCCACTACAATGTGACTAGCATCTCTAATGTTAACTATTTGTGAAAAATAATTTAAAAGCAAATTTAACAATGATAGATTGCGATTCTGTGTAGTTTCATAGAAGTTGTCAACATTTTTACAAAGTTATTTTAAATTATTTTTTCTCAGGTAAAATTAGGCTACAAAATTCTTATTGTTTACTTTATCCTTCAGCTTAAAAACTGACTTGTTGGCGTCCCTTGGAGTTCCTTTGGGATCAAAGAGTAATTTGTGCTTTAAATGGTTAGAAATCAAATGACTGCTCTGTCCCATTTATGAATATCTCCTGATGAAACAAACTGTATGAAATAATGACATTGAAATTTGTGCCTTATTGGATAGAACTGAAGAAAAACAGAACAATTATATAGTTTCTTTTGACCTACTATTTAATCCTCATTTGATATGAACCAGAGTCTCATTTTATTTAATACCATTGGAAACCTAGTTTGTTATTATGACTATTATACATATTCTTATTAAATATTTACTTAGTACACAGCTGAGATTTAGTTCATTGTAACCAATGATTACAATTTAGATAAAAGTGCAATTAGAGATATCTCTAATAAATCTGCTAGTGATATTTTCAATAGTCATTTCAAAACTTTACTGTTTAAAACTTTGGTTTAGGATGAGATGATTAGGCTTACTAGAGTAAATAGGTCTTTAATAAAAATTTGTCCAAGCTTGATTGTCACCTACTAAAACATTAATTGTACCCTCTCCACTTCTTGCTTTCTTCTTAGCCCACCTTTCTTTCATTTTTGTGTATGAGGTGTTTATTTGTGGCTTATTCTATCACTTTGTGTTCTCAATCCTGAAACTTTTATTATTTTGAAGTGTTTAAAGACTTGTCAAGGTTGAATTGTAAAACATTTAGTGGAAAGGAACAGAAAAGGACAAGAGAATGTTAGTAGACTAAGGACATTAGTGGGGGAATCTGTAATAAGAGTAACTATTTACATTTCAATAATTTTGTATTTGGTACTTATATTTATGATGAAAAACTAAAGGAAAACAAATTCCAGTTAAGATGACAAATCTTAACTGTCATAAGTGCAATGAAAAAAATCCAGAAATTCCTCTTTAAATATTAACTTCACAGAAGCTAGTTATGACATTAGATTAATTGAACTTCAAGGATATTTATCCCTAGAGTGTCAATTTAAAGTTCCAAGATGTATTAAAATTCTCTGACAACTGCAAAAATTTAATTATGGATTAACATATTTTAGAGAGAAAGACATAGACAATATACTCACTAGTTTATTAAATCATGTATTTTGAGGTTTATTTCTTTTTCTTTATAAAATATTAAATATTGCTGTATATTTTATTAAATTCTGGGGAGTTCAAAAAATTCGGAAAGACAGTTTTACCTTGGGGTTCATGCAGCCTGAAATAATGAAACATATGGGTATTTATTAGGTCAGTGTATTTTAATGATGGTGGTGATGATAAGGATGCAATGACAACAATAAGGACAATGATGATAGCTATGCTCATTGAGTAAATATTTTGTTTCAGATTATTTGCACATTGAATCCTCATTGACTCCTCTCAAAAATTCTGTAAGGAAAAAAAATTTTAAATGTCCATTTTATAGATGATAAATCAGGACTTCAGAGAGAAATTTTCAAAAATAACAGGGCCTTGGGGGCCAATGGAATTATTTCTTTCATAATTTGATCAGGGTTCTATATATTTTTTAACTTTAAAAAGATAATAAAAATATACATCAGCGAAAGAATTGTTAGGCCTGTTCCAATCTTTTAAAATATAATAGAAATCCACATCATTGTCTACATATGATACAACCAATTTAATACAGTTTTGGAACCATCTAAAGGAGAGATTTTTATCAGCACTGATTTGGCAACATATTTTTCCAAATATATCTTCAATTCTGCATTCCCTTGATATAATTGGGCCTTTGGTGGTGGTGGGGAACCTAGAGAATGGAGAGTAATATGCATTTAATCCATTTTTAAAGGGAAGCTTATTGCTGAAGTAAGAAATCTCAATTATCAGTGTCCAGGTAAATATATATCGGTTGTCAAATATGGTTTGAAATTTTTGCAGTGTTAAATGAAGATTTTTCGGCGGCGGGGGGGGGGGGGGGGGGGGAGGACAATGATAGTAACCTGCTCATGGGGCTCTTGGGAGAACAACATGAGGTAACTTTTGAAAAGCAAATCCTCAATGAATGTATACATTTCCCCATGTTGCTATTAATAAATATGTAGATATAGTGGTGCTGATAAAGGCAAATGACCCAATGAGCTCAGTGAAAAGGCTGCAAACAAGTAAAGACTTAAACTAGGGCAATTCTACATTAATAGGGTATACACTCTCAAGAGTTATATTTGAAAATGAAATATTCTTAAGACTTAATCCTATCTCAGAGTAGGAAAATCAATATAATATATAACAAGAAATACAGTGATGCACAGATACAATAGCAAGTCAGAAGTCTTCTTATATTTTTGCAATTCAAATACTGAAGGTAATTTTAAATACCTCATATATTGCCAAGTGTTCAGCTTAAAGAATATTTTTGCATAATTCATTTTACACAAAGCAAAAGGAGACTACTGGGAATAGTGTGAAAAAAAAGCTCCTCCCTGATCTATACTATTAGAATGTCTTTACTAACCTTATGCAAGGACAGTGCTTCTCTTAGCAAGAATATATTGCTCCAGAAATCTCATTGCTAGAGAATGTTTGAGGACAGCTTATGCTGAATTTAGAATAATACTGTCAACATTAACCTAAATAGCTTATTTTAGAATTTGTAAAATAGTATAGCATATGGTGATGGCATCACAAGACTTCATCTGTACCTGAGCCAATACTATTTGAAATAATTAAAGTCACCCTATTTCTTCCTGTAGTCTTTTTCCCCAAAATATATTTTATTGATTTTTTTACAGAGAGGAAGGGAGAGGGATAGAGAGTTAGAAACATCGTTCAGCTGCCTCCTGAACACCACCTACTGGGGATGTGCTTGCAACCAAGGTACATGCCCTTGACCTGAATCGAACCTGGGACCCTTCATTCTGCAGGCTATCTTTCTATCCACTGAGCCAAACTGGTTAGGGCTCTTCCTGTAGTCTTATTAAGTTACCAAACTAATCACTAGAGAGGAGAAGCGCTTTACATTCACATTCATGTTGAATGACAAATGTAAAAATGGTTTGACAAAAGAACTATCAGAGACAAATGCTTTTGCAATATTGAAAAATGTTTGTATTTGAAAAATAAGCACTTGTTCAGTGATGGTTTTTCTCTGCTCAAAAACACAGCATAATAATATCCTATACTACTTTTCATAGTTACTTTATCATTTTGAAATACCATGCTCTAAGGCCACTGACCTCAAACCATTCTTTGTTTCCTATTCAATGAAACTTCACTATATGTATGATTGCATACATTTTTAGGCAAAAATAACACTTAAGGATTAAAAAAATTCTTTTTTAATTTAATTAAGACAATAAATACTAAAGCTAGATTTAAAAAGGAACTAGAGAAATCACAGGAAAATGGCTTGACAGAAAGAAGTCATCTTATTACATTCAGCTTGTTGAAGGTGTCATGTCTGATTATTTGAGTGGCAGGTATAAAGACTTCTTGTGTATAATGATGACAAGATTTTATTTTCTACATTGACAATCTGCAAGTTTATATTGCTAGCAAAATGATAGTGGTGTCTCTTGCTTGGCAATAAGGCAGGACAGATATCTAGATTGATCCTCTCAATAAAAAACACAAATATAGTTTGGTTAACACATTTTTAAATGGATCAAAAGCAGGCAAGCATGTGCAAAGAATCAGAGGTTGAAAATATGAATGAAAAAGGAAATAAAAAGGGGTGATCTGATCTGCTTTCATATGAAGAGCATTTGTGAAATTGAGTGGACTTGAAGTCCAATTTGTATGAATTAAGGGATGTGGGAAGTCTAGTAGGAAATCCTACCTCAGAAACCTAGGAAGAACATTGAGAAAATAAAATAAGAAATTAAAATAAATGTAAAGGGACTAAATGTAATAGAGTAGTTAAAAAGTGTCAAGTTGAAATAAAAACACAAATTCCAGATTTTCAGTTTTATAAGAAGCACACCTAAAAAAAATTAGGACAGAGAAAGTTTGAATGAAAAATAATGAGCCAAGACCGGTTTGGCTCAGTGGATAGAGCTTCGGACTGTAGACTGAAGGGTCCCGGGTTCGATTCTGGCAAAGGCATGTACCTTGGCTGCGGGCACATCCCCAGTAGGGGGCGTGCAAGAGGCAGCTGATCGATGTTTCTCTCTCATCGATGTTTCTGACTTTCTATCCCTCTCCCTTCTGCTATGTAAAAAAACAATAAAATATATTAAAAAAATAAAAATGTCTACTAGATGGAACATATACAAAAGCATGTTTTGTAAATATTTAATTTTAAACTAGATAGACTGTAAGTCAAAAGTCATTCTAGAGTTAATGTGTCAGCACCTAACTTCAATTTACAAAGAAAGTATAATAACTTAAATTTAAATCCAAGGAATATGATAACCTCAAACATATATCAATTTTTTAAAAAGTATAGTACAACTACAGAGAGAAGTAAACATATCTACCATGTTGTGGGATCTTAATAAGCTGCCAAAAAATTGGATATAGAAGATATAAAGCTCAGGTAATAAATTTTATCTAATGGGGCAGAGGAGTGCTATAGAATACTGTACTCAGTAAGTTAAGAGAAAATAATACAGAGGCAAAGAAGCATTGAACAGGCTGTCAAATTACAGTGGGAAGGCAGGGGAGGTTGGATGTGGGGGAGGGGGGGTTGAAAGAGATCAACCAAAGGACTTGTATGCATGCATATAAGCATAACCAATAGATACAAGACAATGGGGGGGGGGGCAGGTGAGGGCATGTACTGGGGGGTAGGGGAGGCCCGGGGGAGGTAAATGGGGGGAAAAAAGGAGATATATGTACTACTATTTGTAATACTTTAAATAATAAAAAAATTAAGTATTAAAAAAGAGTACATATTATTTTCAAACACACAGAAGATATTTTTAAATGACCATATACTAAGCTATGAAAAATTATATCATTTACAGTAGAAATCTCTGATAACAATCGGAAATTAGGAAAATTTTTCAAATAATGTATGCATAAATAAGAAACCAAAAACAAAATTTTAAAATTCTGTAGAGTAACAAATAGACAAAATTAAAAAAATATGTGATATAGCCAAAGTGATACTTAGAAAGGATTTCATAGACTTTATTAATTTTATAGCGCTGCTGTTATGAATTGTCATGAACTTAGCAGTTTTTCTAACACACATTTATTATTTTACAACTAGTAATACATGAAAGTCATGTAAGAGTAGGCCTTCCTTCCTCCAGCTGCCGACACCAGCTTCCCTTGTAGGCCCGGTTTCATCTGGAAGGTCATCCAGAAAGACATCCTATCTAATTAGCATATTATGCTTTTATTATTATAGATTCTGTAAGTCAGTAGTCTGGTAGGGTTTGACTGAGCTAAACTAAAATGTCAATTAAACTTTTCATGTTTACCCTCTCTGACCCCTCTTCTGTTTCTCTTCCACTCTTAAGAGATCATATGATTAGATCTAAACCTGCTAGATAGTGCAGGATGGATATTTATCTATAACTGTATAACCTATCTACCTTAGCAGCATAGATTATAACCAGGAAAAGTCATAAAAATATTAAGAAAAAAAGTAGACATGCTAAAAGTGACGTAAAAGTTAGAATATGATAATAAGAAGAGTTCTAAGGACTTTATGCCAACATATTTGAAAACAGATAAAATGGCAAATCCCTACAGGGTCACACTAACCAACAAATTCTGTAATACTTGCAAAACTTAAATACAAAAAAATCTACCAAGTACAGAAGAGTAGAAAGTACAAGTCAAACACATTTAATATAGATGAAAAATTCTAAATCAATGTTAGCAAATTAAACCCAGCCACATTTAGAAAAGATGATACATCTGTTCCTTGAATAGTGTCATTTAGTTCAATGTCATTTCATTACAACATTGATGAGATGTAGTAGGACCTTAACTCATTTATATAAATTAGCTGAAATTGCTTTTGTTACTAGTATATGCCTTTTGGCTGTAGGTCCAAGAACCTGTCAACGATGTTAACTGAGAACTTACTGAACTGCATTACTAAGACCAACTGATCTTAGCAATGGAAAGTTTATTTGACATTAGAAAATCATCCCATGCCATTTTCTAAATTTAAAATAACTAAGAATAAATCATATGATAATTTCAAAACATTCAGCATGATAAAATAGAGTCTGCATTCCCTAACTCATCAGTAAGAAGAGGTACTGTTAGTAATCTGTTTATATATATTTACTATAAACCTGCAGAAAACATCATACTTTTTAATGTTTGTATAAGATATAGGGTGCCAGCTAACATTTTTGTTCAATACAATTCTTTTCTAAAGAGTAAGAGACTAAAAAGAAATTAAAGTATAAGAATTGGAAAATAATATTTCTAACTTCATTGTTTCAGGTAATGATAAATAAATAGAAAACCTCAAGGGGAACCCAGATAATGCATTAGATTTAGAGGACATGGCAAGTTTGGATACAAAATCAAAAATCTAAAAATTAATTTCTGTTCACTAGAAAATTATTATAATTACTTAATAAATATATCAATAACATTAAAAAATAAAATGCCACTAATGAATATAAAAATACATAAAAGTTCTTTATGAGAAACTTACAAGACTTTATTTTAAGCTACTTTTTACAAGGTCTATATCATTGGTATTATGCTAATGGTAGGAGAACTTAATAGGTAATTAATCAGTTATTCCCAGCTTGGTCTATAGAACTAATATAATTTCAATATAAATTCTAACACAGTGTTCTATGAAAATTGAGGGTAATTTTCAATTTTATGTGGAAGATCAAAGGTAAAAACTGACAAACCACTATTAAGAAAGAAGAAAAATTTGGGATTACGTGCCATATCAAATATCCAGAATTATTATAAAGTTGTAGTTACTAAATCAGTATAGTATTGAGATATATACGTATGTATATATAATTGTATATATGTATATGTGTGTGCATATATATGCATATGTGTGTGTGTGTGTATATATATATATATATATATGATCAATTAATGTATGGAAGAGTTAACTCAATGACAGACCCATGTATGTATGCAATAGTGATTTATGACAAAGTTCACAAAAAATGAATTTTTCAATAAATGATGACCATATAAAAAAAGGCAGTTTCAGGTGAAGTAAGGACAGAGGTGTGATAATAAATATTGAATAACCCAATGTCATCCCAAGAAAAAGCCTTAACAAACAGCCAAAGAAACTTTTGATTTTAGTGTTTATAATTTCTGTGTTAAAAGTCTTCCCATCATGGTTTGTTTCAAGCTACCAATGTGATGTCAACCAGCTACCAAATTTCTGAAAATGTAATAATTGGCTCCTGTAAGCCACATAAGCAATCTGAAGATTGCTGATTATTAAAGTATTAAATATGAAAGGAAAAACTTGTAGGAGACAACACAAAAGCTTACATTTATGTCTTTGAATTTGGGATAATATGACGAAAGATGAGAAAAAAATTTTTTTTATTACATTAGAAAGAGCAATTTCTATTAATCATAAGGCACCACACAAATGAGGACAAACTTTTTAAAGAGATGTGAACAATGAACATTTTTTTCCAGGGAATATGAATAACTTTTACAACTCAATAAGAAATGTGGACAGATATTTCACTGGAGAAACATAAATAGCTAACAGACATGTAATAAGATTTTCAATATCATAAAAATCACAGAGATGCAAATGAAAGCTATCACAAAATAGCATGTACTTCAACAAGATGGACAAAAATGATAAGTCTGACAAAATCAAGTGTTGATAAGATATGAAACAATGAAAACTCATTATAAAGAAATTATGAAAATAATTTTGGATAATAATTTAGAGTTGTTTAATAAAATTATTTTCATAGTTAGATATTTTTGACTGAGATCTGTGGACCCTCAAAAAGGTACTTAAAGATATTTAGAGGGTCTGTGTTCTTAGGTGGGAAAAAATATTTCATCTTTATTTTTATTAATCTTCAACTGAAATTTAGCACTTTTTTTCTATTATGAATGAAGGTTAACAATTTGTGGTAGTATTAACAACACCTAGAATTTATCATCACAAAAGTTATAGTCATATCACAGCTATTGCAAAATTGCAAAATATAATTTATGCTAAATATTTTTTTGAAATTAAGGCAGTAATTATACTATTGCTAATTATTATTATTTAATGGGATAATAAAGAACATTTATTACTATAACACATTTAAGAAAATTATTTTAATGTTTTTTCATGTAACTGGTTTTATTTTAACCTTATTTTGCCTATTTAAAATGTATAAAATAGTCAATTTTTTATAACGGTTATGAAAGAGATGTCATAGGTTTCTGTAACTGACAAAGGACTTCATAACATGAAATAGTTTAAGAATCCTGGCATACGTACACCAAGAAAACAATATGATTTATAGTAGCAACAGTTGGGAATAATAAAAAATCTCATCAGTTATAGAATGCATTAAAATTGTGGGTTTTTTTGCATCATAGAATGCTATATTGTGGTAAAAAATGAGCTATATTGTTTTTTTTTCATTTATTTTAACAACGTGGCAGCTCTTAGCAACAAAATACTAAAAGAATTAGTTGAAGAAAATACAATAAAAATTCTGTTTACATCATATACAAAAACAAAACAATAATACCTTATATTTAGGGATTTAAGAAATATGGAAAAGCTATTTTTATTTTATTTTTAATTTATTCCTATTTTTTCATAATTTTATTCTTTCTCCATCACCATTTACCCCCCCTGTATCCTCTTCCAGCTCTACCCACATCCCACCCCATCACAATCACCCAGTTACCACACTGTTGTCCATGTTCATGAATTCTCTGTCTTTTATCTGTCTTTCTTTTTCTTTCCCTCTTTTTTCTTTTGGAAAAACTATTTTTTAAAAGGAAGGGAATGATAAAGATAAATTTCTGATAGCGGTTACATCTAAGCCAATAAAAGCAGATTGGTAGGGAGGGGTGTACTGGTATAAAGTTGTTCACAGGTGCAGGCAGTATCTATATTTAAAGTAACATTGTGGGTACAAAGCTATGTCTTGTGTTATTCTTTCCCCTTAACACTTTATGTGGAGCTATAATTTGAATTTAATTGATATTTAATAATAACAGTATGGTTCTCTTTTTTGTGTGGCCTTTATCCTGCCATTACATTTATAAAATTTAAATTAATATTTTTCATAAGGTCATGTAAGGGATCTGTTTCACACCCCTAACCTCCTCTATGCTGCAGATATAATAGAGGGTGTGACCTAAGAATTAAATAGTTGCTTTTCTTAACTTGAAGAGTTGTCATTCATCAAAGTATTTGGAAAATGAAACAGAAACTGATTTGAAAAGAGAATATAGCAAATATGAAAAAATTACCAAATGAATAGAAGTATGGCTGATCATTTTTACTTTTATGTAAAGACAAAATTTTTGTCTAAAGGCTAGTATATGGCTTTTCTGGCTCTTAAAAATATACAAATTAGGAAAGCTTGGTACTTTATAAAGAATTTTGGAGAACTTTTCAAAACTAGGCTCACAATAAATTTCTTATCCTACTGATGGGTTACATTTAATTTGTTACTTGAGATTAGATTTCCACTGATTTTAAATACAATTGACACAATCTCCAATTACTTTGAGAGACACAGAAAACCACAAAGGTGCACACCTCCTTGAAAACCCTTGAGAACGTAAACAAGGCAAAGTCAATATAAAATAATTAGTAAAAGCTTTGCTAGCTCAATGAGATGGCAGTTAACCCCAGAGTGACTCTGGTCACAGATGTGAACTTAGAATTTGAAATAATCTTATTCCTCTGGTCTCATAGTAACCATAAGGAAGCAGACAATAAAAAAAAAAAAAAAAAAAACAAGGTTAGGAATTACCTTAATGATGAAAATTAAGCAATTGGAAACATAATAAAATTTTCCCCTTGCAGATGAAGTAATAATAATAGAACTGATGCTATTTTTATCATGCTCGGGAAAGCATGAAATAAAATGTATCTCCCACTCAGTGGGAGTAGGTCAATCCTGAGAAAAGCAAAAACATATTGCATTTATAAAGTTGTTGGGTTTTTATTTTTTGTTTTCAGCCAGGGAAGGGGTGAGATTGTGTGCCACTCTTTTTTCCTAAAGGCTTTATTTTGAGCATGAGATCACAAAACAAATAAGTGGCTAAAAAGTATCATGACCATTTGGCCCACCTGCAGCCTTTCCAAAGGGGATTCCTGAAACATTTCAAAATATGAGCATCTTGGCTGTAAGTACCTGTCTTTGGAGGTGGCCAAGTCTACCAGCACTTTTGTGAAAAGGCATTGCACCTTATACCGCCAATTGGAGCTTGTTTCAGTTTTTAAAACAGTCCAGAAACTGTTGATTCTCCCCTTTAGGAAGAAATAGCTCAGAGGCAGAAGGGGTGCCTATTGGGGGGTGGGGGGTGGGGGAGTGACATTAGGGCCAGTGGAGAAAGCAGTTTCTTAAAATGGAGCATATGGATTCCCAAAGCTCACAGTAGAGTCACTTTTCAAACCCCCTTCCTGTTGAATTTCTTTTGTGCATCTTCATTTTTCTAGTCTCTGGAGCTTCAAAAGGGTGGCAAAGCACTTTACAGCTATAAGTGGGAAATCTGGAATCCTTGCTTCAATGACCCCTGGTTTGGACAGATGGGTGCTCTCATATAATTCCTAGTAGACAATGCATTTTTCAGTGTTTTCTGGAGATTTCTAAGTGTGGGAGAGGGGCAAGGAGTGTGGTTCTGTTCTGGGACTCTTCTCTGCTTTCAGCTGATGCTCTTTGTGAAAAATCCAAGTAATATTTTAGTTCAACTCGATCTTGAGCCGAGGCCCACTGCCACCTATGGGGTGGGTCTTGGGCCTACATTCCAAGTGACAAGGTCCCATACTTGACCATAGAGTCAGGCTCCTGTTTTCCTAGGGACAGGCTCCTGTCCCAAGGGGTTAGGGACTGTTTGAGCAAGGTCAGACTGGGATTCCCCAGAAAAAGTTCGAAACCACCAGCCTCTCTTCTTCTGCCTGAAAAAGTGTGCCTTTGTGAAGAACTGACTTGATGTAAAGTTGTGATTATGACTGAGTAAAGATCCAGACTTTCTCTTTAAAAAAAGGTGTTTTTTTTTTTTTATCGTAATGGCATATCATAACCCCTGAGATAGTTGGTTGCATTGAGAAGTCTAAGAAACAGTTACATTCTTCGGAATTCAGTGTACTCATAGAATATTTTTAGAAATAGCACTGTTTTTATTGTTTGAAACAGATGTATGTCTAAAGATAGTTGTTTGCTTCATGTCATCAAAAATATGGTAAACATGCTAATTATATACTCAAAGTTAATTCTAGAATATCCTACTTTTCACTTTATTAAAATGATTTTCATATTCCATCCCAGAGTTTATGCAAATTCATACACACCTGTGATAAAAATGTTGTCTTTATTTAGTATTTGAATATAAAAAGAACACAGAACAGAAGAAATACCTCACCCACTGAAAGAAAGGTGCCTCTTTTCTGATAGAAGTGACATTCTTATTACTTATACCAATTAGCCATCTTATTTCAGATTGAAATCCCATTTCAGGGACTTAGGTGCTTGGACTTTTTCTTTGGTATATTGCAATGATTCTACTAAAGTTGACCTTGAGGTTTCCTTTTTTATAACATATCAGAAATCACTCTTTTCCTCAAATACCAATAATTATTTAAAAATTATTACAAACAAATTAAAATCTAAATATTTTCATAGTTGTGAAATAAAATTATGAACAGAAAAGAACATAATTTAATATGAATACCTAAAGTTATGTGCAATTCTATTTATTATATTTGTTGCTATTTATTATATTTGTGGTATGAATCATCAAACCTTAATGGATTTTTTGTTTATAAGCAAATAATATTCTTATCTTTGTTCAGAGGACAGGCACAAAGAAAGGTAATATAAATTTGTCTAAAGATTGTCCATATAATGAGGATTGAGATATAATAACATTAAACTTAATTGAAAAGCATTGATCATAGATGGGAAAATTCAAAGAGCAACTTTCCTGAAAAGGGAAACAGGACTTGACCCATAAAGTCAACATTTGAACATAAAATGACACAAAGCAATATGCTCAACAATTTGAATATTGTACCCTACTAACAAATATAAATCTTATGCATTACAACCTATAGCCTATGACTCTAGGTCTTCATCAACTGCATTATAATATTAGCTCTTCCTTCCTTCCTTCCTTCCTTCTTTCCTTCCTTCCTTCCTTCCTTCCTTCCTTCCTTCCTTCCTTCCTTCCTTCCTTCCTTCCTTCTTTCCTTCTTTCCTTCCTTCTTTCCTTCCATCTTTTCCTTCCTTCTGACAAGGATTTTTTATTTTACGTATAATATTTTGGCCAATTTGATCACTTTAAAGCATTGGAGTATACTTTCAACTATAAGAGGAAACAGTGTCATTTCAAAGCAGAGATGCCTTTTAATAATTAGATGGTGCTTGCCTGTTTCTCACTGCCTTTTATCAGGTCCTTTTCCAGAATGGGGAGAGTTATCAGCACTGCTACCATCCAGACAAAAAAAAATAACAGCATTCTTCAGAGAGTTATGATGAAAGTTAGAATAGTGAAAGGCCCACTACTCTGGAGATTTTTGCTGTTCTATAAGTGTCATATTGTTCTGCTGCTGACTTGAATGCCTTACTCCTTCCCTTCCTTCTTCCCTTCCTCCTTCACTTTTTCCCTCCTTTTTTTTTTTTCCAACAAGCCAGTTCTGTTTAGGTCTTAGCCTACATGTCTTCTGAGAGGAACTTTCTAAGAATGCCCACTCAGAGTTGAATAATTTTATGCAAACTGGTGAATAACTATCAATGAGCATAATACTGGGTATTCTGAATATTTACCTTCCAGTCTCCATTAATACATCAGAAATTTCTCAAATGAGAAACAGTATTAACTTCCTGTTGCAGCTGTAACAACCACATATTTAGCGGCTAAAAAACCTACAATTATTATATTAGAAGTCTGGAGGTGAGCATTTAGAAAGAAAGGGCCGGGCTAAAATCTAAGTATTGGCTCTGCTATGTTTCTTTTGTAGGTTTTAAGGAAGAATCCATTTCTTTGCGTTTTCTAGCTTCCATAGGCTGCTGGAATTGTCTCTTCCTCAGTGTACAAAGCCAGTACTCAAGTTTCTCATGTTGCTTCTGTTGTCATATATTTCTCTGACCTCCTGCTTCCCTGTTCCTTTATAAATATGCTTTTTATTAATTAGATCCACCTACATAGTCCAAGATAATCTCCCCCTTTAAAAATCATTAGTTTAATCATGTCTGCAAAGTCTATTTGCCAGTTAAGGTAACATACGTAAATCATTGAGGGAATAAAGTATGTAGATATCTTTGAAAGGGTTGAAAGCATGAGCAGGTGGGTGGGGAACGAGGTGATTAATCTAACTATGTCAATTTTTAAAAATAAAAGCTGGGGTAACATATTGTGACACATCATAGGCATCTGATTATTATTTGATCAATTAATACATATCTGAATAAGGTCTGTCTGACACAGTGTTACTCAAATGATAAAATATTATTGAAGTGTGACCTAATATTTCACATCATTATCTATCTTTCCCATTACAATATTATCAGTACAACAAAGAGCTTTCGAGGGCCGACGATGTCATAGGATACAAAATCCTTTCAAGACTGGGAACTCCACTCTGTGAAGGACTCAGATACCTCCGAATGTAATTGTCATGAAACATGAAATGTCATCATATTTGGTCCATTGAATAGAACTCTTTCTGTTTTAAAGGGAATAATGCTAAGGATGTTTTCATTCCTCTCACTCTTACTTTTTGCTCTCTTCTAGAGGTTTCTTACTTACAGTTTTACATCATGATTTTAAAATTAGAAACCCCAAGATACGATTATAAATTATAAACCTCAGTTCCAGTATCATCTTCTGCAGCTTCTCCAAAGTGCTGGGAGTCCTGATGGAATTCCTTCTCTAACTTCAGTGTAATTTGTGTATAGCTTTGTGGTGAAGGATACCGGCTTCGCCTGCAGGTCACCTGCATTATCAAGAGTAAAGACAACTTGGGATAGATTGGGTTAGAGTTGCTGATAGCTCTGTTATACTTCTACTAGATTTTCTTCATGTCAGCCTGGCACCTTCACTCTTGATATCAGGCATGGAGGTAATAGCTTTACATAGACTTCTCCGATCAGTTTTCACAATTGCATATGAGTCACCATATTAAATTCCTTATTGCAAATCATTCATGGTTTTTCTGCTTCTGTGACCAAATTCTGACTGATAATTGTGTGTGCACAATAAAAATGGAAATGTATACTCTATATGTAAATCTGTAAGCATAGAAATTTACTTATTACTGAATCTGACTTTGGACATAATTGCAAACAGGCAAAAGAAAGCCTTATTAATGGAGGTAAATTGTTTATTAGAATATAGAATCAACTGTGTTAATTATATTTTTTAAAAAGCAGTGATTTTTAAACGTAGTGTGGATGACAGGGCACTTTGAAATCTGATAAGAAGCTGTGTCTCCTTTCTTAAAAAAAAAGAAAAAAGAAAATAAAAAAGTACAATGTTTTGTGTATTATTTAAGTTGTTTACCGATCTTCTGAAGCTTGTCAGTAGACCCCTAAGTCATTGAGGGGCTTGTGACTCCCAGGGTAGAAACTCCCATTTTAGACCAAGGTTCATATTTTGTTTCTTGCCAGTTTAGTCTGTGCCTGGCTAACTCATTTCTTTAGAACCTGGTTTTAATGTGGGTGAGATCACACATTCAACCCACATATAGTCCAGATGCCTTCACTCTTCCAAGCAACACAGGTCAGATGTCTTTCACATGTGTGCTGTGAGTCACAAGCAAGGTCTAGTGAGAACATAAGAAGGGCTCAGTGAAAACGTATTCTCTCCCATTGTAACTAACAATGGAAATTCCTGCCAATAGGTAGTTGATGGTACTATCTTGTACTTAAGCTAACAAACTCTAAATTTATGGTCTGGTCAATAGTGTCTTGCTTTTGAAGCCAATGGTTGAAGATAAACAGCTAAATGGTGCCATGTTTTCTGATAATTTTCTCCTGTTTATGTTTCTGTATGACTGCCAGAGTCCAGAAGTCCACAAAGTTTCTCCATCTATCATTGTGGAGTAGCAAGCAAACAGCCAGTGGGAAGGGTTTACTAATATTTAGCAAAATTCGGCTTATGGCAGATTCAAATTGAAACTACTGTTTTTCCAAGCCAAAAACAAGTAGATACTAGACATTGATATGGAAGAAAACATGACTAATTAAAAAGTTTCCTGGTAGCTTTACTCTAGAGTAAAATGTTCTCATTTAATTTTTTTAAAGAATGAGCAATCACTTCTGACAAAAAAGATGAATAAAATGCATATTCTTTAATTAATTAAAAAGAAACCACATAAAATAAGGCTATGAGCCAACTTAATCATCCTAATATCTACTTTCAAGGTGTTTCTAATAAGGGAATGGGATGTGATAGAGAATGATGGTGAACCCCTGGAAAATACTCAGATCTTCTAAAAAAGAGTTGCTGTCAACTGATTCCATAAAGCCTGACTGTGCTTTCCCCAAACTTTTCTTAACCTTCCCACCAACTTACTTCCCAACCAGCAGTAGATTTAGGGAAACTGATAGTAAAGGGATTGCCCCTTAAAGGTTTTGGGTTGAATTTTTTCTTGCCTCAGTATAGTATGGATTCTGTATGTGTCTTATTAATTACCATTTCTTTTTAAATTCAGAAAATTTAAATCACATTTTTGTCCTCATCTAAGGATATTTTTCCATTAATTTTTTAGAGAGAATAGAAGAGAGAGAGAAAAACAGAAATATTGATATGAGAGAAGCACATTGATTGGTGATCTCCTATACGAGGCCCATGGAGGAGGAGCCTGCAACCAAGGTATATGCCTTTGACAGAAATTGAACCTGGGACCCGTTAGTCTGTAGACCAACACTCTATTCACTGAGCCAAACTGTCTAGACAGTTGTTGTTGTTAACTGCTAAGGGATAGGAGAATGAAAGATGATTCCTAGTGGATACAGGTTTTTTAGGGGGAGGTGCTGAAAAGTGCTGGAATTAGAGATGATGGGCATAACCCGTGAGTTAGTAAAAAACACTCAATTGTGCGCTTTAAATGGTGAATTTTATGCTATGTCAGTTATATCTCGATAAAAAATAAAACAATATAGTCAAGAAAACCATGTAAAAATAGAATTCCCACCAATCAAACTCAAATTGAGGTTTCTAAGCATCTTCCTGCTCTGCTGCTTCTACAATGTCACATCCCTATCCTTTGAACATGATCAGTGCATCCTGTCATGGTGTGACCCATCATCCCGGTTTGCCTGGGGCTGTCAATTTTTGCACTGAAAGTCCTACCTCTTAGGAAATCCCTCAGTTCAGGGCACACCTGGACAGTTTGTCACCTCAGGTACCAGTCAATCCTTTTCCAATTAGGTCCTGCAAGTTTTCCCTAGATATTTCCATGATCTGTATTTTAATATACTGCCCCTCCCCATCTTACCCTTAGAAGGAGCCGTAGGAGCTTGGTGAGCACCTGGCCTCTTCAGTAGTTTGACCAAAGCCACTGCTCTTTACAGCTTTGGCTTAGAATCACTTCTTGGAATGTTTGAGTGTTTTTAGCTAACCAATTAAAAAGTAGCATTTGCTAAAACAATAAGAAGTGAGACATGTCTTTGCTTTTTCTTAAAATAAAATCATCAAAATTCTCCTCTCTATAGCCACTGGCACTCCTGCTCTTTGTATGCTTCTGCTCTGGAAATAGAGACAGTGAAACTATCTCTTTACATTTTTCAAGTTGAAACAGATCCTCTCAGAGCCCAAAGCAGACCTCGGTTACAGATGCTCATTCACTTCTCAGTTTAGGGTTCCTCATCGTCACATAGACTACGGAGAATCTGGTACCTTCTAAAGGACTGAGCCCCAGTGGCATTGCATTTCACTTGCGGTTTCCTTTGCTCTGAAAGAATGCAGTTCTAGATTGTCACCTCTGATTTGATCCAACATCCAAAAATATGTGGAGCCATCCATTTTCCTGAGACCTTCCATCCTCCTGTTCCAGTTAGTTGAGTCAATTAGCTTTTCTAATCATGTTTTCTCTTACCTCTGTCTTGGTTAGTCCATTTCAGAAGATGGCAGTGGGGTGCGATACATCACATTGACTATAGCAGGAGTGCTGGAAGCTTTTCATTATCACTTTTTAGTCTTCACAATAGCCCCTTGAAGCATGGAACAAATTATTATACTCATAGTGCAAAAAAAAAAGTAGAGCTCAGGATGATTAAAATAATGTAAGACCAGGTTAGTTTGACCCCAAGTTCCATGTTGTTTTTGCTACACTGATCCTGGGCAATGAACTACCTGGCTGAGATTCTGGAAGAATATCTATCACTTTGTTAATGAACCTTGCTTCTCTTTGATTAAAATTCTTCCAGTAATGTTTCTTGCTGTGTGCCGTATCTAAATAAAACACAAAATCTAATCATATAACCTTCCTAGAAATTATGGAGCTTATATGGAGCAGGAAAAGCATGGGGGCTTCCTCTCAAGTGTGGCTCAAAACCAACCCTAGAAAACTCATAACTGCTTCTCCATCAACTTCCATGTTTTATTTTTATCCAAAGTAGTTATCACTTTATTATTATCTCTGCTCTGACAGGATTTTTTTTTCTTTTTGGTTCCTTGCTCAGTCTCCAGGGCCTGAGTACCTGGCATCCAGTGTTTAATTTTGGGTGAATAAATTAATGAATCCCTCAATGGGACACAGAAGTAAAATATGATGGAGTTGCATCTCATAGAAAATTAGGGTTGACAATTCCATTCAGTGCAGTACATACGCAAGAGGACATACCACTTCTTCCTAAATCCAGCAGATAATTTCCCCGACAATAGTGAAACAGCTGGACTTGCCTTGCTAAAAGTATATATTGAAAATGCTTATCTTTAAAAACTGAAAGCACAGTAATCACAGAATTTTTCTAGTTGAGCACAGATGAATGAACTGCTCCATAAGTGTTGTCAGGAGAAATGTCCCTTCTTCATAAGCCAGCCAGACATTAATACCAGGCAGTAAAATTTCTCTGCCTCTAGCAGAGTGGAATAGAATGACGATCCTTGCTAGCCAGCCATGACATCTGGACTAAATTAAAATCTGGCTTTCCATCTAGAGTACCGCATCATGGCCCCCTGGGATTGCCTGTAGCTCCAAATGAATTCTGGGCATTGATGGCTGTCTCATCTTGCATCTTTCAGAGCTGGAAGGGTGGCATTAGCAGGGCATTCATATTTTTGTCTCTAAGGAATGGCATTGCCTTCACCACTCTCAGTTTACCTAAAGGTCAGGATACATGTGGGAAATCCCTGGTACTTCTATGCACTTTTGGACTTCTCTTGTGGCTTTGCTCTCCCACTGCCAGGTTAGGTTTCCCTGCTGTCTTGGTCTCTTTGCCCTAGCAGTGGCCAGCTAGTCCCAATTCATCATCAATTTGGGTTGTGTGTATCACACCTGTTTGGATTGGCATCCCAGAGAGACATTCCAAGAATTACTTGAAGACTTATTCTCTGCAATTTTATGACATAACAGCGTGCTCAGGCAGAAGATAGCTTTTGGAAAATAAAAGGATTTAAAAAAATTTATTTGTAATACCACTCACTTGGCATATGGCTAGGGAAAGACACTGAAAAATCTATGTCTTATTTTAACATTATTTGATTTATTCCAGGGGAAGATAAACAAAGCAAAGAAACAAATGCCCAAACTTTTCAGTACGTTTTCAATGAATGTCTGCAGTTCTAAATATCTCCAGTGGTTTTAAGTATGGTTTACTATGCCGAGGACCTACCTGAATCATAGACAGGGAAAGTGGGGAGGAAGTAGTATGACAAATTATCCTGATTTGCCTGAGATTAAAGGTTTTCTCAGGAAGTGGAGCTTCTGGCACTAAAACCTGGGAAAGTCCTGGGCAAATTAGGATGGTTGGTCACCATAGCAAAGGAGGTGAGAAGAAAGGAAAGAAGGTTGTGGACATTATTAGAAAGCCATCCACAACCCATTCTGTTCCTTATTCACTCACTGAGCCAGTGTTTTGGGAACATCTTCTATGAGCCCAAGCTCTGTGCTGGGCACGGGGATTACAGTGGTGACTAAGCCTCACTGTGCATAGAGGTTGTAGATCTATTTGTCTAGTGGAATTTGAGAGGTTACAGCTAAGTAGGAACTAAATATTTTGTCAAAACTGCCCTGCCCTGGTTTATAAATAAGAACTCTAAGACTCCGAGGTTTTGAATGACTGACACTCCTATAATGAGTCAGACTCTCAGTTCTCCAAAGACCTGCTGTATTCACTGCGCCAAATTGTCTGCCCCTCCCCCCTGTTCTTCCCCACCCCTGTCTCCCATCAGCTGCTTGCATTTCAGACCATGCCAAAATCTCTCATCATATTCATCTGTGTCTGCTCAACATCTATATTTACATTCTACTGTCTCTATCTCAACTTCTAGGTGTCTTATTGAATTACTACCTATTACTGAAATGAGAACAATAATGTACAGAGGAATGCTGACTTAACATGGTTATAAAAAAAAAAGCAGGGAGGGGCAGGGAGGGAAAATACTCATAGAAATATATTCATTGAATTTTGTGTGAATGCACTTAGATTAATCCTGTATATTTCATCCCTCAAGACAATTGCCACTTTTCACTTTGTATTATATCCATTTATAGGCACACGCTAGATCTTCTTGAGAGAAGAATCTTATCCTGTCCATAATTTCACTGTAATCTCAGCACCTTCCCTGGTGTGTCTTGAACATAGTAACTTCTCCACAAATGGTTGCCAGAAAATAAATACATGGTTGGAAACCTATTTTCTCAGTTAGTCAATATGGGCAGCAGCTTTCCTTAACTCAAGGACCACTGGTTTGACCTTGTCTTGATTTGAAGCAGCCTCATAAAAAAGTCATTTAGTAACAAAATGCCTGCATGTTTTGGGTTTTTTAAATGGATTTACTCCCACAGGTCTATCTGTCTATTTTTTTTTCCATTTAAGATAGCTATTACTGATGTGGACCAAAATCTAATATCACAGAAAATAAGAGAAGAGCTAGAGGAAACTTACTTGGAAGCTGATATACCAAGTAAATTTATATTTCCTGCATCTAATACAGTGCCTAGCAAATTCTAGGTCTTTAAGGTATTCTAATTGGATGAGTAACCTGGTAAGTCAGGTAAATATCACTAATATATGGGACCCATAAAAGGAGAAAGACCATTTCAGCAACTCAGAGGCTATACAGGTATTTAATTTAACCAAAGGGAAATTAATTTCAAAATGTTGGTAGCATAGGATTTGTGGATATGGCCAATTCCTTTTGAAATTAAAATAAGGGTAGGAATAACTTTCCTCATCTCTAGTGAAAGAATGATTGACCCAATCATGTATTTAGATCCTAAGTAACTTTCTGGATTGTTTTCATTCATTATTGCTCCACATTGGTCTAATATCAGTTCATCAATTCTTATAAAATTCAAATTTGTTTGCAAAGGCATATTTCAAATCACCAACAAGTTATTCTAAGTATTAATCTGAGTAGAGAACTTATTCTAGACAACCGTGGTTTCAATGCATTTATTGCACTCTGGATCTCAAGTCCACCTTGTAACAAATACTACTTGAGTTCATGATTTCCCTTCTCAGCAGGGACCACAAGTCCTCCTGTCAGCTATACTTCAGACCATTATTAAGGAGTTTTCTCTCCATTTTCTCACCCCCTGCATCCTCTTTGCTCAGACAGATAGCTTCAAGATTGAACTCTCCACTGTGTGTGTCTCTGTCTTCAGAGACCTTTCCTCATTTAACTCATTCTGAATCCAACATTTCTTATAATATCTCTTTTATTTTTTTCAAGTGAAATATCATATGAAAAGTGAGATAGCCCCTGAGACGTAGTTAGAACTAAATATATGCTAATTATTATTATTACAAATATTTGACCTGTTAGGAGCTAGCAGGTTAATAGATAGAGCTGGTCTTCACTTGGCCACATGTTTTTTAGGCAGGCTTCTACCACACTTAAAATTGATGAACTCTCTCAAAAGATTTGGCAAAATTTCCATGTAATTGTACTGCCAATGATCTTATTTTCTTTAGTCCTTGAAATTATGTAAGTTAAATTTTAATGGAATACCTTACAAAGTTTTATTTTTTCTAAGTAATTATTTTGAAGAATGTTTATTTGTAGTTATAAGTAAACTTTCATATTCATTGACTAGTAAGGACACTTGATTGTAGTAGTTTATTAATATCACAACAGAAACTGAATGAATTATTTCAATCAGAGATGCATGCATATCCGCCAACCAAATTATTCTAAAGTGATTCTGTATACATAATGTTTATCTCTATGCTTTCTAATTGCCCTTGCATTAAAAAAATTTGAAGGGTTATTCAGGAATAATTTGAGAGTTTTATCACTTTCTTCCTAAAAAATTTTCATTGTATCTTCTCACTGTTGTAAGGGCCATTATCAGTGGCTTAGTTTAAAATTATAAATACTATAGTGGTTATGTAACATTTCAGTCATGGAGTACATAAAAAAATGGGTGAGAGAAGGCAAGCATTCTTGAGTGTAATATTTTAAAGTTTAGAGTGTAATACAAGGTCTCACACCAAACAACTACCTCGGAACAAGTGCTTTTTTTGAGGGTGAAAACTAACACCAAAAGCTATATCTATGTAAGATGGACAAATAAACGTTTTATAAAACAGTTACATGCACTGATTTTTATTTCCATGTTGCATATAACTTTTTAGTGCTGTGGAACAATATGAAACACATTGTCTGGGTCAGGAACATTATTTTTGTAATTAAGTACCCTGAATTTGGACCCCATTCTGTTGCTTACAGATGTGTACCTTTGGGCAAGTCATTTAGCCTCTCTGAGTTCTATTTTCTAAAATACAATTGTCTCAGAAAATTGTTATAGGGACTAAAATAGATCACTCATTATGGTAAGTCCTTTAAAAATTATATGTTTTTATTGATTTTAGAGCAAGAGGATGAGAGAGGGAGAGAGAAATAGAAACATTGATGAGAGAAACATCTATCGACCTCCTGCATACCTTTTCAAGTCCAGATCCACAGTATGGCCCTGACTGGGGTTCGAACCCATGGACTCTTGGTGCAACGGATGACAGTCAACCAACTGAGCCACACTGGCTGAGCAGTCTTTAAAAATTATATCTACATTTATTAAAGGATATGAAAATAATGTCTGGTGAAGTGGTGATCATATTGTCAGCATTTCTAGTTCTTGAATTACTCTACTCAATCCTGTTAAAATCTTGATATTACATGACAAATTGCTTTTATGTCCTGATAAAAGTCTTATAAAAACCTTATTTCAGCTCTATCATCCTGATTTCCTTATGATCAAGGCTCTAAATCATTTCCCTCACTTCTCTGTTTTGTTTCTTTTGTGTATTTTTAGATAATTTCCATCTCAACATTATATGAACTACGCTGCTGAAATCTGATTAGCCGATCACTGGCTCCAGCAGCATGCTCCTTTATCTCATTACTCCTTCCCCGCGAGCCATATGTCTGCTTCCAACATCAATTTTTCTATGTGATTATTGCAACAAGTAATCTACTTGGTTTTGCAACAATTGTCTCACCCCCTTGATGCATTTCTGTTCTCAAGTTTTCCAAGGTAGACATCCTGTGCCTATCTTTCTCAACCCCATGTTGTGTGGTCCAAAGTAATACAGTGTCTTTTTCTATCTTATGTGCTGATTATTTTTTTAGTTCACCGATATTAAAAGCTACCATATTGTTATTGTTGGTTTCATTTATTTATATTCTCTCAGTGTTTTTTTTTAATTTATGGAAAGGGTTATATTAACATTGTGCTGAAATTTGTGTCCAAAGGTTGTGATGGGCCTTGATATAATAGGGCAAAATCTAAAGAGGAGAAAGAAAAGAGCAGGGGGTGAGTTGAAAACAATGACCAGACTTGAATTGTTTCTTAAGTTGGATATTATCCAGACTGAGCACCTAATTTTAGAAAAAGTCCTTCAATTATTTTCACATAAATGGGATATTTGTTGTAGCTTTTCATAGGTGCCCTTTATCAAATTGATTTTCAAAGTTGACACAGAATATTAATCATAAATAGACATTAAATTTTATCAAGTGTTTTTTTTTCTTCATCTGTTGGGATCCTAACATGATTTTCTCCTTTAATCTGTTAGTATGGTGAATTGCAAGGACTTGAAAGTTAAACAAACCTTGAATTTCTAAAACAAACACCACTTGTTTATGATGTATTATCCTTTTTATAAAAAGCTGTGTTTCATGTTTTGGCTTCAGTTTTCCTTGACCCCACTTATTCTCTTTGCAATTTTAGCTTTCCTAACATCTATTCACATTTGGAATCACACAGACATGGTGCATCATTTTCTTTGTTTTTTTTGTTACTTCAGTGCTGTGTTCCATTGAATTTCTCCTTAAACTCAGGTCTTAGTCATTAATCCTTGTACTTGTCCAAACAATGAAAACCAGATCCTCTCCTGACACTTTCTGAATTCCCTGCTTCAGTCCAACTTTTGTCTTCATTAAGACATTCCTTGTAGCTGGCCCAGCCCCAGGTGCAGATTTTGGTATTCAGGATATTCCTTACTGCTAGACCAGTTTTCTGTTCTGTTGCTTTCTCTTGCATATTATTGAACATAATCAATATACTATCCCTGAAATTTTTGTTTTTGTAAAATATATAAAGAATGGATAACCCAGTCATCAGATATAATATTACACAATATACTGTATGTTAGTCTTAAAATTTCCTTTCTTAGTATTTTCCTCCACAGAAGGAATCCAATACTTATGCTTTTGGATAATTACTTCAGCTGCACAAAAGTTTTAAAATATTTACATTTGATATCTGAATCATGCTTAGATCAGTGTTTTACAAGTGTTTTTCTATCTTACCTGAGACATATTGCATATATACAAATATATTTAACATTATTACTATGCAATGATGTACTCTAAATTTTCTAGCCTGTTCAATTTTATCCCATTCTGCTTATCTATAATAATAAAAGCATATGCTAATTAGACTGGACAGCTGAACGACCTTCCGGATGTACTTCTGAATGAAGCCACAGTGGCAGGGGCAAAAGGCAGAGGTAGTTAGGGGCAATCAGGCAGGCAGGCTAGTGGTTAGGGGCAATCAGGCAGGCAGGCAGGCAGGCAGAGGCGATTAGGGGTGATCAGGCAGGCAGACGAGCAGTTAGGAGCAATCAGGCAGGCAGGATTGGTCCTAAACCTGCACTCAGACATCCCCTGAGGGTTCCCAGATTGCAAGAAGAGGCAGGCCGGGCTGAGGGACTCTCTCCGCCACCCCCATGTATGAATTTCATTCACCGGGCCTCTAGTTTTAAAATAATGTTTGTTGCTACTCACTAATGGTTCATGGATTTTATGTTTTTATTAAGCATGTTAGATTACATTATTGGACTGCATAAAAATGAGGTATTTCTGAAATTTATTTCAAGAGCAGTTGATCATTTTAGTCACAATGATCTTCACTGAAGGAAGTAAAACAATAACAACAAATGAGTGTAGAGAAATACTTTGTACATCATAGATTTTTTTTATTGTTTTTCCACTGACTCGGTATTTAGTGTCTCTCTCCTTCTCATGGAACATAATACCCAGTCCTTTTCAGGTATTCACTTTTGTTAAAAATATTAAAACTCCCAGTTAACCAATATGAAATGTAGCCACTGAAAGTCAAAGAAAAGGGAGATGTTTTAAAGAGGACAAGTGTGGGTATTTCTGTCAAAATGGCAATGATTTTCATTAATTGGTTCCTTTTCATGATTTTGAACAATGCAGGGTAGAATTTTCCCCAGTGGTATTCTTCAAAGTGGTAAAAGTTAACGCTGCAAAAAAGAATTTCATGGTGGTGAAGTTCAGGTTGTTCGAGGGACATTACAAAGAGCAGCAAGTGGCAAAATTAGTCCAGGTTTACACACACACAAAAATGTCACCTAAGTTGAATGAGTGCTATGGGAGAGAGCTAATGGCTCAACTATTCATTTGGGTATTCACCTCAGCAAGGTGGTTAACTACACTAAAGCTGGACAAAGACCGAGAACAGATCCTTGAACGTAAAGCCAGATTTCACCTAGTGGAAGGGAAAAGGGCAAATATAAAGAAGAAGCATTTGAAAAGATGTAGGATTAAGATAATCTTATATACAACTTTTATTGAAAGCTTAAAATGAAGCCCTTGCCAGTTTGCTCAGTGGGTAGAGGATCAGCCTTGAGACCAGAGAGTCCTGGGTTGTATTCCAGTCAAGGTCACCTGGGTTGCAGGCCCTGGTCGAGGCTCCTGCAGGAGGCAACTAATAGATGTGTTTCTCTCACATCGATATTTCTCTCTGTCTTTTTCTCTTCCATTCTGTCTAAAAATCAATGGAAGAATATTCTCTGGTGAGAATTTTAAAACACACACACACAAACAAACTTAAAATGAAAAAAAAATGTTTTGTGATTTTAGAAAATTCAATTTTAAACAAAGTTACATTTCTAACTAAAGCACTTCTCCAACATGCCTTCTGAATCTCTGGGTCAGCCTCTCATGGAATACCATCTTCCAAATGCAAGTGTAGAAACTGGATTGAAAGAGATACTCTAAGCTAGAAGTTGGGAGCCTACAGTTCTCATCCCAGCTCCATGTGCCCCTTACGCAGAACATCTGATCTTTCAATGTTTTCAATGGAAGGGTAAGAAAACCAAATAATAAAGATGTGTTGCACATACACAATGGATGAAAGAGCGCTATTTGGAGCAACATGGATGGACCTTGAGAACATTATACTAAGTGAATAAGTCAGTCAGAAAAAGCTAAGAACTATATGATTTTACTCCTCTGTGGGATATAAAACTGAAACTCCTGAACACAAACAGTGTGATGATTGCCAGAGGGAAGGGGGTGAGGAGAAAAGGGGGACCTGATATATGATGACAGGAGATTTGACTGGGTTGTGGGCACATGGTGCAATAACATAGAAACCCACACCTGAAACCCATATGTTTAGGTTGACCAATGTCACCCTAATAAATTACATAAAAAAGGAAACAGGGTAAATAATCATGAAAATCTCCTACAGTTTTATTAATCTAAGATATAAAGAAATTCCCACGGAGATTGAGTGTTGCTGATGAGCTGGGGAACAGGGCTTTACTTTTAACATTGCCTCATGCATGAGCCATGGCTCCTCACCCTCAGCTTTTCTACTCAACAAACAATCACAACTCTGTTCTCTTTGTAATTGAAAATGTTGCATATGGCTTAATTTTCATTTCAAACTCAATGAAACCTTCTCCTTACAGTGGTTTGGGGTCAGAGCCACAGACACCTAATTTACAGGCACCCAGCCCTAGTTACAAATTTCAACAGGCTAAAAATAGACCCAACCAAGATTCGCAGTTATTTCCATTTTCTTAGCCAGACCCTGAGGCTTCAATATCTAAAATTCAAACTAGAAATTTCAAGGGAAAGATTAGTGATCATTAATGAGCTTTTTATATATTCTAAGTTGACATAAAAGAATAAACTAGTAATTGGAGGTGGCATAGTAAATTCTAGAGGGACTATTTAACTATGTGGGATAAGTCCTAGAAATTATTCTAGGATCAATTATTTTTATTAAATGAAATCATAGCTACTCTCAATAATAAATAAATTAAGTACAAATTAATTCTCTCAAATCCATAGGAAGATAGAAAAGAGTAAAGCTTGAATTATGTACTTAAGTTGAAGGTTTGAAATTGCTTTCCCATTCCCTTTTTATAAATATTGTGAAATAGTTTCATAATGGTACTTGTAAATATTATTTTAATAAAGATCTAATAAGTCATACAACCAAATTCTGGGACACATGTCATTTTAGGACAAGAACTTGAGAACATTTAATTTAAGAAACTGTCTCATTTTTCCAGAACATATTTCCAAGATATCTATCCCTCTTGGCTTTAAATCCGTAACATTTATGATCAGTTTCATTGGTCTCCCTTTGAATAGAATTAGTTAGAAAATTTATATTGACATTTTTAAAAAGTGTTAAACTTTATGACTTAGTGAAATCTTTGTTTCTTCTACCTTTCCTTTGCCTGCCTTTTACTATTTGCTTATGTGTTGTTGTTTTTAAAAAATGTTAGCTAAACTTTTTAGTTTTGAATACCTTTAGATTTCAGAAAAGTTGTAAAAATAGTATAGAAAGTTATCATGTACTCCACCCCTAGTCTCCCCAGATGGCTCATTTGTCATAGTTAATGAACTTATGCTGAAACATTGTTTTTAACTAAATTCTGTACTTTTGTATTCAGATTTATTAGTTTTTACTTAATGTACCTCCTCTTTTTTTCTCCCTTGTTTTCCATCCAATCCAAGGCACCATATTATATTCATGGCTTTTTAGACTCTTTTTTCCCCCTGTGACAACTTCTCAGCCTTTTCTTTTTTTTTAAATATATTTTATTGATTTTTTACAGAGCAGAAGGGAGAGGGATAGAAAGTCAGAAACATCGATGAGAGAGACATCAATCAGCTGCCTCTTGCACGCCCCCTGCTAGGGATGTGCCCGCAGCCAAGGTATATGCCCTTGCCGGAATCGAACCCGGGACCCTTCAGTCCGCAGTCCGACGCTCTATCCACTGAGCCAAACCGGTCTCGGCTTATTTTTGTTTTTTTAAATTTATTGTTAACACTATTAGAGATGTCCCCCATTTTCCCTCCCTTTATCCACCTCCACCCAGCCCCAGCTCCCCCTCCCTCTGGCCATCACCACAATGTTGTCTATGTCAGTGGGCTATGCATACATGTTTTTTGGCTAATCTCTTCACCTTTTTTTCATCCAGTCCCCCACCATCTCCCTTCCTTCTGACCTATGTCTATTCCATGTATCCATGCCTGTGAATCTATTTTGTTCATCAGTTATTTTTATGACCTTGACACTATTGAGAAGTAAGGTCAAGGATTTTGTAGAATGCTCCTCAATTGAGAATTGTATGATTTTTTATGATTAGTGTGGGATCATGGTTTTTTGGAGGAAGGTAACAGAAGTAAAGTAGCATTTTCAACACATCATATACAGGGCAAATAATATCAACATGACTTCACAGCTGGCGTTAACCTTGATCACCTGGCTGAGGTAGTTTTAGTCAGCTTTCTCAACTATAACGTTACCCCCTTTTCTCCTTTTCCAGACTGTATTCTTTATAGTCACGTTTTATCATTAACACTTAATGAGTGATGTCATATAATGGCTTTAAAAATAATATATAAAGAGAACATAGAACAAAATGGGTGATATAAATACAGATTTATATAGCCATTTATAGTTTACAAAGTGAATTTATTTACATGTGACCTACTCACCCTACGTGGCAGGTACGAAAGCAATTATAGTAGTAAATATATTTGATATAGCATCAAGAAGGTGAAAAAAATGGTTATTGTTCCTTTCAGAAAAATCTACTGAATAGCAGCTGGTTGGCTTCAGGCTTTCAGAATATTCCATTGCAACTTGCTTGTATCCTGTATCTTTTCCAACTGTCACTTAGAAATCATCTTTGAACATCTCGCCATCACCCCAAAATCAGTGTTACAAATGAAAGGCCATGTATTATCCATCCGTTCTCTCCTACCTCCTCAGCTTCCTCCCTCCACCTTTGTTAAAACAACTCTTTATCCAGACTTTCCTGATTCTGCTAAAAGAACTACTCTTTGATCTGTTATGTAGGCTGTATTCTACAAAATCATCTTGAAGTAATTTTTAATTTGCTTATTCATATCCAATGGCCAACAATTACCTCCTTCAAAATGGCATCTATTTCAATCCTTTTTAATTTGTTATTGAAGCTTAAGTGTTAGTGATGCTGTGTTTCCTCATACCTGGACTACTACAAAGTTGTTCTAATTGTTCTCTGTTTGTAATAATTCTTTCTTGCAGTTGTCCTTAAATGCCAATTTGATTGCCCCATTTCTCTGCTCAGAAAGTTTAATAACTCTCTGAATTTTAGCACAACATCTCTATATGTCTTCTAAATTCAATGTAGCAGACACAACCCAACTTTCCTATTACTATCTAACTACCATACAGAAACTCAAATGAGGTTGAAACAATAGCCTTAAAAATAAACCTATTGTTACTTGTTCCTGAATGCTCTTCTAATGTCCCCTTTTCCTCTATTTAGACCATAAGCATTCTTCAAGGGTCAGTAAAATTCTATCTTTCCATTGAAGTCCTTTTAATAAAATCCTAGGATCAGAGCAAGTGGAGGTCAGTAGATGCTGAAGTAGAAATAAGCTCTCTTAATCATTTGTTGTCTTACAATGAAGCAAAGTTTCTGGTTTCTCATTCTTGGGTATTCCCCAAACTGCGTAGAGTAATGATGGACATATACTAGATTACACAATAAATGCTTCATGTTGATTAATGATGAAGTTTCTATTTCTCTTTAAGGAAGTGGCCACCGAAGCTTGGCTGCTTTCCTCTTTGCCTTTGTCTGCCAGCATTAAACATTAATTAGGCTATGTATTTCAATTTTCAAATATATCACTTCCTAGAAAAAATAAATCTTCCTAAAGTGTTTTCTCAAGTTTTAGCTACATTCTGCTGGCTGTTTTCCAGAATTGAGACATTATTATTTTTTTTCTTTGTGTCTTTTCATACAAAGCAGATTTTAAAATTTTCTTTTTAAAATATAGACTCAGACTCATACATCATTTATGGTTTTGTTGACAATATAAAAAATTCTCATAAGAAGGAGGAGTTGAATAGAGATCCACTTTTCCTCTACCAAAAATGGGGGAAAAGTATTATTTGGAGAATTTATATTTGTTTTCCTACTGTGGAAAATTTAAAGAATTCTTTTAAAGATCCTATTAGAAACAGTTCCAAGAGCATGCAGGAAAGGCCTCCCTAGTGAGCTGGAGTGGTTTCCAAATCAATCCCATCAAAATAAGATCTCACTTAGAAGCTTTAGAACAAAACCAAAATGCCCCTGTCCTGTACTTTCTGATGAGAATGATACAGAACAAATTAGAGAGTGGAAGTGGCTCTGGAGAGTTATTTGCTAACCATTAAAACAACTCAGGATACTGAACCGAAGGAAGCTATTATTTTTATCATCAAAGTTTGTTTCAGTGCAGGCTTTAAATGGAAGCATAATTGCTTTAGAAAGTGCTTGGGGATGGTTGTGAGTGGGCACAGGAGGCCTGGAACAGTAAATTAATTCAATCAGAAAAAGGAGAGGTACCCAGCCCATATACTCTGTAGGGATTGTCCATTCATTCACTAACTACATATATATATATATTAGCTTCAACACAGCTGGAAAACAAAATATCCACTTAGGTTTCCAAAGATGGTATAACTTATTAAAGGCAATGGAAAGGGGGAAGTTTTGTATGTCTTTTAATCACTGGAGAAAATGAACTTCCTTGAAGGCAATTCATTTTTATTGTATCATCACACTGAAATCAGTGTTATTTTCAGAAATGTGTATTTTGCTAAAAAGTTGTAATAAATCTCCCCCTCTCTCACCAATTATTCTTTTACAAGACTAATAAAGTCATGCTTATTATAGTCAGACATGTTTTCTACCTTTTCAAAAATGAAGTTCTAAAAGAGGCAAAAGTAGTTAAAGGTGGAGATATAACCACATACAAAAATCATTATTAAAACTCAATTTCTCTATCTCACTTTCTCCCTATCCTATTCTCTTTCCATCCATTATAATTATTTATTTAAAGATTTTTGCCTTCCTGTTTGGGACATGGCTAAATTAAATTAAAGATGCAGGCTTTGTTGGTGAGAGACCTTATTCACAGTTTATCTGAAGTCTGTCATGAGGTATAAAAACTTGCCTGAGCCCTGGAAAGGACTCGGTGGTTTTACTATCTCTTGGGAGGTTCCTTAAGTTGCCAACATTAGAGATCAGGAGAGCAGATTAGGCATTTTTGAGAATTCAAACTTCAAGAATTGCTCTTTCAATTAAGCAGACTCATTTTTTGTTGTTGAAAATATGTTCTTTCTAAGTTAGTGAAAAATTATTTTAAAATTTTGTTTCATTGAAAATCTCTGTCCTTTAAGGAAATAAAAATAACAAAATGGTATGATACATTTTTATAAGTAATTTTTTAAAGGTCATAGTGTGACACATGATTACTAAAAATTCTGGAAAATAAAGTACAACAAATTCACAATGTAAGAAAAATATGAAAATAAAACATTAACTAAACAGAATAATTACAGAGCTTATCAGTCCTAACTAATCTGAATAAAGAACTTTTATTATGTATTAAAAAGTGCTTTCTTTTTTTCACAATTTCTTTATAGATTAAGGTATTACATATGTGTCCTTATCTCTCTATTAACCCTCCCAACCCTCCCTCCACTCATGCCCTCTCCCCCCTGGTGTTCATGTCCATTGGTTAGGCTTATATTCATACATCCAAGTCCTTTGGTTGATCTCTCCTCCTTCCCCCTTTCCTCCCATACCTTCCCCCTGAGGACCAGCATTCTGGTCAATGCTTCTCTGCCTCTGGATCTGTCCCTGTTCATCAGTTTATGTTGTTCATTATATTCCACAAATGAGTGAGATCATGTGGTATTTGTCTTTCTCTGACTGGCTTATTTCACTTAGCATAATGCTTTCCAGTTCCATCCATGCTGTTGCAAATGGTAAGAACTGCTTTTTTACTGCAGCGTAGTATTCCATGGTATAGATATACCACAGTCTTTTTAATCCAATCATCTGCTGATGGGCACTTAGGCTGTTTCTGAATCTTAGCTATGGTGAATTGTGCTGCAATGAACAGAAGGGTGCATAAATCCTTTCTGATTTGTGCTTCTAGTTCCTTGGGATATATTCCTAAAAGTGGGATCACTGGGTCAAATGGGAGCTCCATTTTTAGTTTTTTGAGGAAACTCCATGCTATTCTCCACAGTGGCTGCACCAGTCTGCATTCCCACCAGCAGTGCAAAAGAGTTCCTTTTTCTCCACATCCTCATCAACACTTGTCGTTCTTGACTTGTTGATGATGGTTATTCTGACAGGAGTGAGATGATACCTCATTGTTGTTTTCATTTGCATCTCTCAGATAATTAGTGACTTTGAGCATGTTTTCACATGTCTCTTAGCCTTCCTTCTTTCTCTGAAAAGTGTCTCTTTAGGTCTGTTGCCCATTTTTTGATTGGATTGTTTATCTTCCTTTTGTTAAGTTGTATGAATTCCCTGTAAATGTTGGAGATTAAACCCTTGTCTGTGGTGACATTGGCAAATATGTTCTCCCAAAGAGTGGGATTTCTTGTTGTTTTGTTAATGGTTTCTTTTGCTGTGCAAAAGCTTTTTATTTTGAAGTAGTCCCATTTGTTTATTTTCTCTTTTATTTCTATTGCTCTAGGAGCCGTATCATTGAACGAAGTTCCTATGTCATATGTCTGAAATTTTTCTGCCTGTGGATTCCTCTTGTATTTTTATGGTTTCCCTTCTTATGTTTAAGTCTTTGATCCATTTTGAGTTTGTTTTTGTGTATGGTGTAAGTAAATGGTCTAGTTTTATTTTTTGTTGTTGCATGTAACTGTCCAATTTCCCCAACACCATTTGTTGAGGGGATTATCTTGACTCCATTTTATGTTCATGCCTCCTTTGTCAAATATTAATTGGGTATAGTGGTTTGGGTCGAATTCTGGGTTTTTTATTCTATTTCATTGATCTATATGTCTGTTCTTGTGCCAGTACTAGGCTATTTTAAGAACAGTGGCTTTATAATACAGCTTGAAATCTGGTATTGAGATCCCACCTACTTTGTTCTTCTTTCTCAGGATTGCTGCAGCTATTTGGGGTCTTTTTTTGTTCCAGATGAATTTTTGGAAAATTTGTTGTAGGCCAGTGAAATATGCCATTGGTATTTTAATGGGGATTGCATTGTATCTGTAGATTTCTTTGGGTAGTATGGACATTTTGTTGATGTTGATTCTACCAATCCATGAACATGGTATGTTCTTCCATCTATTTATGTCTTCCTCTATCTCTTTTTTTCAGTGTCCTGTAGTTTTTCGCATACAGGTCTTTTACCTCCTTAGTTAAGTTTATTCATAGGTATCTTAATTTTTTGTGTGTGATGGTAAATGGGATTGCTTCTTTAGTCTCTCTTTCTGTAAGTTCACTATTGGTATAAAGGAATGCCATAGATTTTTTGGTATTAATTTTGTATCCTGCTACATTGCCAAATTCATTTATTAAGTCTAATAATTTTTTGATGCAAAAAAGGACAGTTTTACTTCCTCTTTTCCAATTTGAATGCCTTTTATTTCTTCTTCTTGTCTGATCACAATGGCTAGTACTTCCAGTGCTATGTTGAATATGAGTGGTGAGAGTGGGCATCCCTGTCTTGTTCCTGTTCTTAGGGGAAATGGTTTCAGTTTTTGTCCATTGAGTATGATGTTGGCTGAGGGTTTTTCATATATAGCTTTTATTAGGTTGAGGTATGATCCTTCTATCCCCACCTTGTTGAGCATTTTGATCAAGAAGGGGTGTTGGATTTTGTCAAATGCTTTTTCTGCATCAATTGATACGATTATGTGATTTTTATCTCTAAAGTTGTTTATGTGATGTATCACATTTATTGATTTGTGGATATTGAACCATCCTTTCATCCCTGGGATAAATCCTACTTGGTCATGGAGTATGATCTTTCTGATGTACTGCTGGATCTGATTTGCTAGAATTTTGTTGAGGATTTTGGCATCTATATTCATGAGGGATATTGGCCTATAATTCTCTTTCATTGTGTTGTCTTTATCTGGTTTTGGTATTAGGATGATGCTGGCTTCATAGAATGAGCTAGGGAGTGTTCCTTCCTCTTGAATTTTTTGGAATAGTCTGAGGATAATTTTTAGTTCTTCCTTGAATGTTTGGTAAGACTCCCCAATGAAGCCGTTCTGGCCCCGGGCTTTTGTTTGCTGGGAGCTTTTTGATGATTGCTTCAATTTCTTCCACAGTTATCAGCCTATTGAGATTTTTAGAATCTTCCCTATTGAATTTTGGAATTTTGTATTTTTCTAGGAACATGTCCATTTCTTCTAGGTTGTCTAGTTTGTTTGAGTAGAGTTGTTCATAGTATTTTTTTTATTCTTTTTTTTATTGTTCAGTTTATTAATTACATTGTTTCCCCTTTTTTATCCCCCTATATCTTCCCTCCCCCCTGTACCTATCCCACCCTCCATCCTCACCTCCCCCTCCCCAATGTCCTCTCCCATTGTCGCAAGATTTTTGTCCAATCTCTTGCTGCACTTCCCACAACCCTTTTCTCCCCAAGAATTGTCAGTCCATTCCCTCTCTATGTCCATGTTTCTGTTATAGTCACCCGTTTATCTTGTTCATCAGCCTATCAGTTCACTTGATTTTTATGATCATTTGTTGATAGATGTGTATTTGTTGTTCATAATTTTCATCTTTACCTTTTTCTTCTTCCTCTTCTTAAAGAATATCTTTCAGCATTTCATATAATGTTGGTTTGGTAGTGATGAACTCCTTTAGCTTTTTCTTATCTGCGAAGCACTTCATCTGACCTTCAATTCTGAATGATAGCTTTGCTGGATAGAGTAATCTTGGTTGTAGATTCTTGCTCTTCATTGTGTTGAAAATGGTACCAGGAGTCCAAGTTTCCCTGTGTCTGCACCAAGTATCAAGTATCAGAGTCTGTTGCCTCATGAGGTTTCTCATTGAGGGTCAGGGTCCCCGTGTGTGCATGCACCAATATTTGGAGTCACTGGCTCTTTGTGTGGATGTGCTGTGACTCAGGGATTCCAGGCACATAAGGTAAGACAGAGTCAAGCCAGTGGTGCTCAGTGCTGCCTCTTGCTGGGAGAATTTGGGTCTTGATCACCAGGAGGGACTGGGTTGCACAATAGCTCTGTGGTGTGCCTGCACTGTGGAAGGCTGACTTCTGTGTATGTTTGCCCTATAACTAGGTTAGGTGGCACTGACGCCTTGTGGGTTTGGTCGCCAGGTTGCGATTGCGTTGCAGGAGGCCACCTCCAGTCTCTCAAATTCTCTTAGCAGTACTGAGGCCCCTGATTGAGCTCTCAGGCTCCACAGCCCTATTCCCTATCTGGAAGTTTCGGCCACAGGCATGCGCAAGAGCGCAGAGCGTGTTCCCAAGCCCAGGACCTCCTGGGATAGCTTGGAAAGCGAGTTTTCAAGTTCCAAGCTCCAATTACTGTCCGGGCGCTTCGGCCACAGGTGTGCGAGCACACATGGAGTGTTCTCCCAAGCCCAAGTTCCCCTGGGGTAGCTGGGAAAGTGAGTTTTTAAACTCCAAGCCTGTGGTTCCCCATAGGGGTTAGGGGAGTTGTGGCTGAAGTGAGGGGCGGGTCTATTGGTTACTATGGAGCTATCTGCCATCCTGCAGGGAGGGTGATAGGCTCCTTGACTTACAGAAATCTGCTGCTCGGAAGTCTGGACTCCAGTTGGTCTGAAACTGTGACTATAAGTCTCTGTCCCAGTGGCTGCAGGTCCCTGGCTTGCATCTGAAATGTGACTGATTGAGGGCAGGGGCCCAGTCCAGGCATTTCTGCTTCTCAAGATGGCATGGTCTCCACCACCATGCCAGCTGGCCTCCCGGGAGTGTCCTCCTTGTTCGTAGGGCTTCACCATGCAGGAATACCTGGTTTGGCAGCCCCTGGGAGGACCTGCAGAGTCTAACTGTCCCTAGTTCATACTCACACACACACCACACATGCTACACTCTCCTCTATGGGTTCCTCACTCTCTCACACTCCCTCCCTCCCTACCTTCCTGCCTGTCACCATCTTCCCTAATTCCTGAAAAGTGCTTCCACATGTGTGATCTCATTATATCAGTAAATCCTTTCAAAACTTTTCATTTATCACATACAATTGAGCTAAGTGAATAGTGATGCCGATCTCTTAAAATAAAGGGAAGTGGGAGAAGTGAGATATTGTTCTTTATTTCTGAAACATTGGGAAAATTTGTTTTCCTTCTTGTCTTCTACTTCCTTTCTTGATATAATTCCTGAAGTCTTATTTCTGTGAACAAAGGGAAATTGTTATTTTTCAAGGAAGAAATGATTGTCTCTGTAGAAAACTCTACCTTATATTAAAAAAGCTAGCAGAAGCAATTGAGATTTTCAGTGTATTACAATACAATACTAATTCAACAAATAAAAAATCAATTGCTTTTATATATGTTTGCATCAAGCAAATTTAAATTTAAAATATTAAAAAGTAAAAAATACTAGAGATACATTTTATGGAAGATGTATAGTACTTATATAATACAGAAGCTATACAATACAGAAATTAATAAAATGCTGCTGACAGAACTGCAAAGAGCTAAAGTAATAAAGAGATATACTACATTCAAAGATATCATGATTATACTTTTATAATCATTTAAAATCTAAATAATCATAAAACAATTTTTACTTGATGGGAAATACGAAAACAGAAGATAGTTCAGGTTTAGCTCCTGCATCATAATTTGCTGACCGCTGCTGTACAGATTATAACTAATTAGCATAATTCAAGGCTGCTGTCTTTATCTAATTATTATACACTAGTAAAATGAACAGCTGACAGAAAAAATAGATATAGTTTAATATCTTAACATCTACTTTTAAGTATAAGTTAGGCAGAAATTCTTTTCTGGTTTTTATGCTTAATCAGTGGAAGTGGAAGAGTGTATTTATTATTATAGATAAATAGATTAATAATGATAAAAGTGATTAATTTTATGTACAAAAACAATTATTAGGAGTTTTACATTATCAATCAGAAAAAGATTGATATCTAGATAGCATTGTAAAGCACATGTATCTTTTGAGTCAAAAATACTAATAATATAAAGTTCAAAGCAGCATACTAAAGATCACATCATATCCTAATTCTAATTTTATAGAATTGTCTGGTATTTTATTACTACTACTAATAAAAATAATCTGTATAAACTGTTCTTAATATTTATTGTTCTTTTTCAATCATATCATGAGTCTTTTGAGAAGAAAACGATTATTATTATAATTTTACCATCATTTAAAGATGAATTAGAAGCAGTGTAGCTCAAAATTTCATAAAGAGAAAATAACATTCAATGAAAAATTTCATGTTTAGTATTTTTGATCCACGAATAAGAAAGATTTTAGAGAGTAGAGAAAAAAAGTATTCAAAACAATTTTGTTTTCATCAATCAAATTTGAAGACAACAGATGTTATAAGAATGTTTTAAGGAGATTATTTCTTGTAGTTTTACATGTATGGTGGCTATTTTTGGTTAAGGATATTTTTTCCTTTGATTTTTAAGAAACAGTGGAAGGGAATGGGGGAGACAGAGAGAGAGGGAAACATTGATGTGTGAGAGACACATCAATTGGTTGCTTCCTGCATTCCTTAGAACAGGGCTGGAGATGGATGCAACCAAAAATATGTGCCCTTATCCAGAATCAAACCTGGGACCTTTCAGTCCACGGGCTAATGTTCTATATCCACTGAGCCCAAACTGCCAGAGCTATAGTGGCTAAAATTTAAATGTAACATGTTGAAATAATTATTACAGCTCCCAACCATTTTTACTTAATATGAAGAATTTTTGTTTTAGTCTGTTCATGATATGGATTCTAGAAGTTCCATATGGAATCTTATTATTGAAAAACTTCTTTCTGAATTATACCCTGCTATAAACTTGAAGATTTGTGATATTAGTAATTTATTTCTATTTCTTGTACATTCCACATTTGAACATGTCAAAACAATAGGAAATTATCTTTAAATCTGACAGATCAGTGGGTAATGATGAATTCAGTCTTGCTTCTACTTGACTGATTTGCTGAGAGATTTCTTGGTCTCAGAGAGTGAGTTTAACTGAAGAAATATTTCTAGAAGGGAAAATAAGAAAAGTGTCCTGCAATTTTACTGACGATTGAACAAACATGGTGAAAATTTTGAATGATTTGGGCATTACAAGCATATGATGGTTTATTTCCATCCTGCAAGTGGAAATAAAATGTTCAGAAAGTAATGACAGTGCCATGTAATCTAATGGAATTGCAATCCACCAACCAGAATGATTTGGGGGCCTTTTATCTTTGTTCTTCAGCCAGAAACAAACTATATACAAAGATTTTGGATTAGATTTTTTCATGTGTTTATGTAAGATTTTTAACTGTTAATACAAATTAAACATCTGCTTGGACCAAACAAAATTCTTCATTAGTAATGTACTTTGCAAATAACAATATTGACATAACAAGACTTACAAGAAATAGTTCTTTACCGAGAAAATAAAGTGTTTTCAGAAGCCAGTTGAAGAAGTAACCAACCAAATTCAAGTACTTTCAGAGAGAAAATATACTTAGATGATATCCGCTGAAATATCCTTCCATTATTCTACTCCGGGGTCAATGTTGAAACTATAGTGAGAGTAAGAAGAGCAGAAAAGCAAATAGAAATTGAGAGATGATTATGTTATCTTGAAAGCCATTTGCTTTGCTCCACTGTCATATTTCTGAGACAAAATAAAGAGCACTGGTTTGTTTCTCAAGGGATTTTGTGTAGTAGCGGGTGTCTGAACAAATGTTAGGAAAAACATACTATAAGGAAGGGAAACAATTTTAAAGTTTCCTTGGATAATAATTAAAATGTATTGTCAAGCTTCAATTTATAAGATTATGAGAATATAATTGTGTTATTATGGCCAATAAAATCTTTCTATATAAGAATTAAAGAAGAGATGATAACTTTATGATAGGGAGGAAGACAAAGAACTTAAGGACAATATTTATTTATTTAGACTTTTTTTCCTATAAGGAAGAATGGTCTCTTCTCCCACATTAATTTACTCATTCAGTTATTTACTTATATGAGTTGTTTTGATGGGTATTTCTTTCCTATTTTGGATTATAATTCAATACTATCACTCATTGTTTTATCACTTAAGGTGTTCTAACTTTTACCATTGGGAGTTATCTCATGCTAGCTCTGTGCATCTTTTCTCTCTCTTTCTCTCTCATTGTACCCATTAATAAAGGCATTTATGAGTGCTATATGGCAAATTATTTGGGTTTATAAATATAGATGATTATATCTGAAAATAGAGATTAGTTTTCTTTTTTCTTTTTTATTTAAATGCCATCTGTTACTTTACCTGGCTTTGTAGTCATAGCTGATTATAATGTTGAATAAATGATGACAGAGGCATGTTGACTTGTTTTCAGAACTAGTAGGAAAGCATTCAGTGTTTCAGCATTACATATGATTTCTAGACAGCCTTTATTAGGTTAAGGAACAACATCCTTTCTATTCCTAGTTTTAAGAAACTTTTATCATAAGTAAATGTTAAATTTTGTCTTTTGAGATAATCATGTATATTTTCTCCTTTATTCTGTCAATGTAATGAATTATATCAATTAATTTTTAAATGCTGCACTAGCCTTATACTCTTGGAATAAGTTACAGTTGATTGTGACATATTGCCTTTGCATATATTGCTGGATCCAATTTATCGACATATTGTTGTGAATTTTTTGTGTCTATACTTGTGAAACATATTAGTCTGTGATTTTATTTTCTAATATATTTTTATGATTTTAACTTTAGAGTAAAGGTGTTCTCATAAAATTAGTTGAAAATATTCTTTACTTTTGTATTGTATGGAATAGATTTTATAGAAATGAAGTTCTTTCTTAAATGTTTGATAGATTTAATCAGTGAAATCATGTTGGCCTAGAGTTTTGACTGTGTGTATATGTTTCATTTGGAAAGTTTTAAACTTTGAGTTCAATTTCTTTAATAAATAGACATAGGACTATTCATTATCTATTTCTGGGTAATTGTTGTCATTGGTAATTTGTGTCTGTTAAGGAATTGTTCCATTTATTCTTAAGTTTTGCAATATCTATCTGGGCATAAATTTGTACCATTACTTGAATATTTCTGTAATGACGGTGGGGTCTGTCAGGATATATTCTAATGCTTTGGCTAAAATGCTCTCTAAATATCAATTAGGTCTAACTGTTGAAGTGTTGCCATGGCCTTCTATATTCTTATTTATTTTCTGTCTACTTGTTCTATTAACTATTGGAAGAGGTTTTTTTTTTTGGAATTTCTAACTATAATTGTGGACTTATCAGTTTCTCATTTCAGTTGTATCAGATTTTGCCTTATGTATTTGAAGCTCTGTTATTAGGTGTATACACGTTTAGAAGTCATATCTTTTTGGAAACTTGATTCCTCTGTTATTATGTAATATTGCTTTTTATATTTGATGATGTTTATTATTCTTAGGTCTACACTGTTTATTATTAATATAGCTGCTTTGGCTTTCTTTCCATTTATATTCACATGATATTTTTCTTCTTCATTTTTTTACTTTTTTCTTACCCATGTTTTTGCATATAGAGTTGGTTTCTTGTAGAGTATATTGTTGAATCCTGCTTTTATCTTCAATCAGGTAACCTCTGTCTTCAAATGTAATATAATTATATGGTGTAATCAGATCTGCTACTTTTCATGGCCTTTTAAATCTAATTTGGAGAACTATAGAAAAATAGATTACAACAAATAACAAAAGATCAAACATGCATGTCATCAGAGCCCTGAAAGAGAAAAGAACGAGAGCAGAGGTGAAAAATACTGTAAGGAATAATGGATAAAAACTTCCCAAATTTGTTCAAGAGATAGTCTCTGGTCAAGAAGCTAAGTAAACCTCAAAACCTGGTAAAATCAAAGAAATCCATATGCAAACATAATATAATTAAACTGACAGAATGTTTTCAAGTGCTGAAGTAAATAAACTGACAACCCAGAATCCTATATCAAGAAAAATATCATTAGAAATAAAGGGAAATCAAGGCACTTATCAGGTGAAGGAAAATTTAGAGAATTTTGATGCCAGCAAACTTAACCTAACCCCCCCCGAAAACACACACACATACACACACACACACACACACACACACACACACACACACACAAATCAAAACAAACAAGCAAAGATCTGTAAGCTTTCTAAACAGAAAGGGAACAATAAAAGAAGAAACCTTGGCATATGAGGAAGAAAGAATATAGTAGGCAATATTTGAAGGATTATTGAGCAAAACATGGCACATGACATACGGTATTTTTCTGTACCATGTTTTACAGCTACATGTCAATCTATAATGTTCTAGAAATAAAATTATTTCCTTTCATTGAAAGTGTTTAAGCAAAGTGTGACTTACAATTTATCAATTATTCAAAAGAAAGGATTCTTAGATTTTTCTATATCTTTTATTGCTATTTTTTATTTTATGCAAATGTTTTATAACTGCATATGAAAATAAGCATGACATTAATCACAGCCTAATGAGCAACCCAACTAAAAAAACATGCTGAATAAAAATATACTTAGTAGCTTGAACACACCCAAATTTCCATATGAAGTAGGCTTATTTAAATATCACCACAAAGATGTGCTCTCTACAAGCTAAAAATGTCCACAAGGTTTCTGTGGTTTAATTTATTCCCTTGATTTGAGGCACATTCATGCCTATTTTAAATATGCCAAAGTTCAATAGAAATGAATTTTATTAGTATTTAAATGCAACAATTAATTTATGTTGTTATTTATTGGCCAATTATATTAGAAATTATAGTGTTTAACAGAAGACAATCATGTTTCTAAGAGCTGTAATTTTGCCTGCAGTGGGTAGGAGAGAGATACAATCGGTGCTCATAGCAAGAGCATCACCGTGTTTCCCCATCCTTGTCTAAATTTGTCTCATATTATAAATAAGTAATGTAGGGCTAAACTACACTGTCTCAAATTTTGCCTTGGGGTTCAGTGATTTAGAGAGTTTTAATTTTTTTCTCACTGTTTTTTTTACATGCCCCCTTATCTGAGATTATATATACAATAACCTGAGTTCCTTAATGGTCTAGATTGTGTTTTAAGTATTTTTTATAATGAATTTACAAAATATATTGTACTTTTTTACTTTGAGGACTATGTGGGAGCACAGTTATATAAATTCTTATTCACCACAAAACAAATCTCATAAACTTTAAACATAGCAGTGTGTTATAGTTTGATAAAAATTAAACAATAATGACTTCTCAATTGTGTCTCAATCTATAGGAATTCTAATCACTTTTTAACATCACATGCATATATTAATGCTTCCAAGAATTCTTAATTTTTCTACCCAGAAATATCCTCTGTCTCTACTTAAATTCCATATACAATATTTAGATTTCTTTTACAGACTTTATCTCATATTCTTGTTTAGTATGATTTTGAAACCAATCAGAAAATAGGAGCCTGAATGATAAAGGATTTACAATATGTGCATTCTTTCCATTCATCAAGATCTTTGCATATCAGTTAATTTCCTCAACAATATTTTGGAATAAAACTTAACATCCCTGTGCATAAAGGAGGATACTGAAGCTGGGGAGGTAAAGTAACTTGCATGGAGGCTGTTAAAGCTGAACTTTAAACTCTGGTCAGCTTGATCTTTACAATACTGCCTATCAGATGTTGTTTTATTGTCTCATATTTTGTTATAATAATAGCATTAAAAACCAAGTGTATTTCATTCGCCATGTCCATATTTAATTGGGAGTTTGTGTCTATGACTTGGGAAAGAGAAAAATGGAGATGGGAAAGGAAAAGTTATTGCCAGGCTCTTTTACATTTATTATCTCATATAAACATGACATCAGATGTAAGTGGGAACTTTGTCTTTCACTTCTTGCCATCATCCAGAAGTCAATACATATTTGTTGAATGGGTAAGTTGATGAAATGATGTCTATGAGGCAGCTATCATCATTTACATTTTGTAGCTGAGGAAACTGAGGTTTAGAGAAGTTAAATACTTTGCCTAAAAATCATACTGCTAGTAAGTGGCAGAAAGGAAATTTGACTCAGATTTATTAGAGTCCAACATTTTGCTGATTAGCTATTAGATAGTACCATTCTTCCCCAAAGCACCATGGTTTTAGAGACTCCAGATGGACATCAATTTTACAATCAACGAGAAATAAAATGACATTTTAAAAGCTATCTTCCCTTCCCCATCAGTGTATAACAGTGCTATCCATAGTGCCTGATGAGGCTAGTTGTTTTCAAGTTCACACTGGGAAAAGGAGTTTCCACCAGATGGAAAGTAATGGCATCACCATGTACTCTGTTTTAAACAACCGACATTTCCATAACTAGACTTCCTTTATGGAGGAATTATTGTGTTGGTTCAAATTCTGGTACAAGCTCTGGTCTCACTGCCATGAACTGGGGAGATAGGTTCAAGGACGGGCACAGATCCTGGCTCATGCTTTGTGTTGTCCTGAATCACGTGCCCCATCTCGGACCTTCTGAACTGGAATCTGAAGGTGTTCTGCGTCTGCCATGAGCCCCTGCAAAGTAGTGGCATAGAGAACAGGTTTAAATGCACTTTTGCGTAAACATGAGGTAGAAGTTACCAAAAGAGGTTTTTTGAATATTTTGTGTTTGATATTTCACATTTGGGCACAATCTTTGAAGATGTATAATAAATAATCATACCTGTAGAGCGTGAATACTGCTTTAAAATATAGAAGCATTACATATACAAAATTCTCTTGATTCTCAAAATGATCCTGTTATCATTTCTTTTATACATATGAGGTAATTTAGGCTTAGCGAGATTACTAAGAATTTATCTGGAATCACAAATTAATAAGTTGTATAGTCAGAATGTCTTCTCTGTTTTCGTGGGTCCATCTCTCCAATTATTTACTTTGGGATTATTTTGTTCTGTTTTCTCTCATTAAGAATGGGATAGAGTCACCATAGTGGACAGCCAATATAAGTGTATTTAGGAGAAAATTATAGATTTCACTTCACAATGTGTCCTGTGAAATATTTATACAGTTTTTATGTTTTGAAATGTACACAATTGTATATTCAGATAGTTCGGCAATCAGTAGAGGTGCTATAAACTCAACACTTTAAAGTCAGATCTTTACTCAGAGGGCTGAGAAAAATATGAGTTTAATTAGGTTGCAAATGAACATCTTGCAACATATAAACAGCCCAGAGCACGTTACATTACAATGCTCTAATAAAACATAATTAAACCAGGAAATAAACTCTCACAAGTACCAAAATGTACCCAATAAGAAGGAAATAAATGTGATTTCCCAGAGAGAAATGTGCCATCTTGAGCATTTGCAAGTTATTTTCCTGAATGGTGAAGTCTATAAAGAAGGAAAAATTTGAATGAGAAGTTGGTTTAGTTATCACAGTATTAAAGGCCATTTGGTGACACGTCCCATGTCTCAGTTTAAAAAAAAACATTTTATGTCATTTCTCATTCTGTGTATGAAATGAAAATAAACATCTGCATGTCAAAGGATATCATTTATTTATATAAAAAGCATTTCTGAGGACAGTAAATGAGAATTTAAAAAATTCTTATCATTTACCACAAATGTTCACATTGAAATCAGAAAGCATGTAGGAAAGACTCAGAAGCCAAAATTTTTATATATGTTCTCCAAACAAGAAAATCCTAACATGATTCTATGGAGATAATACATTTTTTTAAAAAAAATCTATATTTTATTGATTTTTTTTAAAGAGAGGAAGAGAGAGGGATAGAGATTTAGAAACACTGATGACACAAACACCCATCAGCTGCTTCCTGCACACCTCCCACTGGACATGTACAACCAAGGTACATGTCCTTGACTGGAATTGAACCTGGGACCTTTCATTCCACAGGCCAATGCTCTATCCACTGAGCCAAACCAGTCAAGGCAAGATTGTACATATTTTTAAGAGCACAGTTGACAAACTGAATCTTATAGGTACATGTGAGGGTAAATCTAATTGTGTTAGAGCTGATATTTCCCATTAGCTATAAACACTGTGGAATTTGGACACAACAGTATCAGAAATGCAATGAACACAGGTGACAATACCCAGGTGGGTGAATGATCAGAATTAACCTGTGCATAATGATAATGATACTTTTTTCTAGAAGTCACAGGTGATCCAGAGCACACAGCCAGGCTCCGATACGTTTTTTGCATGGATAGTGGCAGTGTTGGATGGGCCAGATTGTTTTCCTTAGTATTTCTCCTGTTGTCACTGAAGCCCTGGGACCTGAAAAGTTGCAGCGTGGAGGAATAGAGTGGTGTGCAATAGCTTGCATTTCTCCCTCTTTATGATACCAATAACCATGGCAAGAGGTGAGAGTTTCAGATAAGAGGCATCCTATATGCATGTGGAGTTGATTGGCAGCCCTAATCGCCAAAATAATGGAAATAACTTGTGGTATTCATTCTGTTCTATAAAATTTGTGAGGTTTACTTAAATTACTATTAATTTTTCATACAAACTCTTTGAAGTAGGCATTATTTTGGAGATAAGGGTGGAATACAGCTTAAAGTATCCACTTGTACATGGAATTGAGATTTCAGCTGCAGGGAGAATAGTGGATCTCAAAATTTGATGACTTCTAGATTACTTTATTTTTCTCTGACTTCTACATGAAGACATGTGACTAGAAACGTATTGTACATTGAGCCATTTTGTAGATTTTTTTTTTTTTGCTCTCTCATATTTGACTTCCCAAATGGATTTGGGGATGACTAACCAAAGTTAGGGTACAGACTGTAGACATAGAGGGGAACGAAGCAAATGAACTCACTCATGCAGGCATTGAACGGAAATGCCTTTGCATGGCTCTTGCTCTGCTCCTCCCTGGAGCCTCATTTAGCAGCTTTCAAAGGCTGACATTCTAGATGACTGCTCCCTTTTTCTCCCATCCAGCCATCCCCAGTGGATCTATTGCTGGACCTTAAGTACCAGTTAATCTGGCCACTTTTCCCCCCTCCGTTTATAAAAATAAAATAGTGACATTAATCCCTTTTGGGATAATAAGGATAAATGTATTGAAAATTAAAGCAAAATGTGTTCTCTATGAGAAAGAGTTTTTGGGGAAAACAGAACAGAGCTATTCCCTTAAACTTCTGCAGAAACAGCATCCTCCTGGTGCAGATAATTTACATTTGTTGCTGCCTCAGAGCTTTGTTTTGAGCCTTGCAGACATATTATACACATAACCAAAAACCCCTGGTAAAGTTATATTTCTTAATTCTCTTTACCAGACTGGATGGAGCCTATAAAATTGGCACAGGTAGTCCTTTTCTGTTCAGATATGTCATCAATGGGTAAACAGGCTGTAATGACTCCTATCCCAGTCTGTGTGCTAGGTTAGTTCTTTTGGAGGACTGATTTCTCTTCCATGCCTCTCCTCACTTCAGTGGTTGCCAGCATGCCTTGGCATTCCCTAGCTTGTAGCTGTATTACTTTCATCTTTGCCTCTATTGTCACATGACCTTCTTCTCTGTGTGTCTCTATGTGTGTCCTCTCCTCTTCTTATAAGGGCACCAGTCATTGGATGTAAGACCGATCCTAATCCAGTATTATCTTATCTTAATTTAATGAATTACATCTGCAAAAGGTCTGTTTCCAAATAGTCACATTCTGAGGTACCAAAGGAACCTGACTTTTGGGCACAGGGGTGGGGATGGAGGTGGGGAGTGGTGGTAGAGGGTGGTACTTTCAACCCACTACACCTCTCTCCTTTTCCCTTTTTATTTTGCTTAACTTGGAATGGAGGGAGGGAGTCAAGATGAAGGTTGAACTATCTATATTGAGCAATTCAAAGTTGTCTATGAAATTGGAATAAACCAGTTCTAGCCTCCTCAGTAAATAAAAGATACTATGAGAAAATGAAATGCTCTATAGAGTTGGGAGTTATGCTTGAAATGTCTGTTTATATTAGACTAGATGTTCTCTTTTAGAATGCAAGATTTGCTTTATAATTTTTGGTTATGCTGTATCTGTGAAAGATGTGGTTTTAAATCTGAGAAAATATTTTTCTATGCTGGACATGTTTTCTAGTTCTTGATTTCTACTTAAGCAACATTGTCCTAAGCACAGAGTTTAGGATTAAGATAGAACATATAAAGCAGTAAAACACATGTTGTGTAACAAAAACTTTAAGTCTACCTATGTGTGGGACTGTAAAAACCGATTTTGTATTTGATCATCTGCTACATTTGCTAACTTCCCATGCTTTTGCTTTGGAAAGCATGGAAATTTAGCAAATGTAGCAGATGATCAATTTCAAAATTGTATTGTATTATTTTTACATTGTATAAGTCACATACATAATCATAACATATTCTTTTGCATTTAGATGTTTGGTGGCTCATGAAGTTAGCTAATTATAGAGTTACTAAGACTGCATAGCTCAGTCTACTTAGCAATTATTTGCTGAGAATGTTTTTAATTCTCTTTAGTGACATTTTCAAATATAAATTATTTTTCCTAACATTGCTTCATAATCCCTTATTAGGAAAGGTAATCTTAAAATTTAATAACTAGACAGTTTTCTGGTATTATAATGGAAGCTACTCTGGATATTTAGACATTATAACTCCAGCCCTAGCATTACTTTGTTCTTTAGACACTAAGAGCTGAGAGCTCAATAATCAGATGTAAGGAAGGGCATTGGGTAGCTTTCTTGCTGTTGACAAGGAAGCTAGTACAATCATGCCTGTTTCTAAGTTTTAATAGTGAGTTATTTCTCAGAAAAATAATGTGATCACTATTAGCAGGAAATTTTCATATTGTTTCTTAAAGAAAAATATTTATGGGCAGAATAGGATATAATCATAATAATAGTTCTAATATTGCATTTAATAAGAAATAAAAATGATTAAATGTATTTTAATTCACTCATGTCAATCGAATTATTAAGTCAAATTAAGAGGAAGAGAAGTCAAAAGTGTCATTTAAATTTGATGCTGTCAATCAACCAGCTGTCAGTCAACATAGAACAAACAGTTCCAGCAACAAAAATCCCTGATGATGTTACCCTTTTATAACTAACTACACCCATTTCTTCCTTCCCCACCCAATCCCTTGTAACCACTAACCCAGTCTTTGTTTCTATAATTATGTTATGTCCAGAGTACCATGCACATAGAATACTACAGTATATAACATTTGTGATTTTTTTCTTAGCATAATTCTTTCAGGATTTATCCAAGTTTATATGTGTAGTAATTTTTAAGTAAAATATCAACTTATAAATTGTTATGCATAAATTAATACCATTTCCTACAAAATACAGATTTTCTATCTAAAATGTGTATTCTTGAGCTAAGTGATAATAGTGCATAGGAGTAATGATAGCACATAAAAGTGTTTGTATTCTTTTTATTATACTTCTCATATTTATGATTATGTATATGACTGATACAATGTAAAAATAATACATATAAAGTGAGGAGAGCAAGGGGGTTTCAGGGAGATGTTCAGCTCCATGTGGTTACTGAATACGTAACACAGGAGGCTTCATGATTTTCACTTCTAAATAAAAAGAAAACACATTAGTTCTTTAGAAGTGGGAAACATGTCTATGTTAATATAAGGAATATGCTACATGAATCCTCGTATAAGGGCAACTAAGCACCAATGCACATTGTGTTTAACAGATTTAGCAAAGGGTGCAAAATGTTACAAATGAACACATCCTGCATTCAATCTCCTATGAAATCTCAGAACAGACATTAAATTATATATTGGTGCAATCTTAACTAGATACTTAGATTTATCTTCTCTCAACTATTGCTTGTCTTTTGGGCATTTTCCTATTCTGGCTTCTAATTTATAGAAAAGAATGAGAGACAGTGACTAGTCTAGTTGAAGTTTGTTGAAACTTGCAGAACTTGGGGAGAACCAAGATGGTGGCATAGGTAAACACCTATTGTTCTGCCCCGCACAATGATTTAAGAACTACAACATAACAATAAAACAAAAATCACCCAGAATCGCCAGAAAGCTGGCTGAGTGAAAACTCCACAAATAAGAGTAAAGGTGGGACACTGAGACTCAGAGGAGCGGCGGGAGCGCAGCCTTGAAGACGGAAACAGGTTAGGAGCCGTCCTGGTCACGTGCGTGGGCTGGGGCTGGAGCAGCAACCCCGGCTGGATTTCGCCAACAGGGAGGGCGGAGACGTTCCACTACACGGATTCCCCAGCGCCAGGTGAGGTCCGAGATCCGGGTTACGTGGAGACGTCCCACTGCACAGATTCCCAAGTGCCAGGCAAGGTCCGAGGTCCAGGGGACTCACCCTGGAAGCCTGGCGTGGCAGAGGTCTCCTAGTCTGAGGAGAAACCCAGTAGCTGGGAAAAGAAGTTTGCGCGCAAGTGTCGCACAAATGCGCGACTTGCTCCCTGGAAACTTGTCTCCTGGTCCTGGAAACCACCTATTTTACAACCCTGGGCTAGACTTTGGGTGTGCAGACTCATTTGGGGAGAGGCAGAGTTGTCTGGCAAGGGGAAGAGACTAGCGGCTTTCTCTTGGAGGTGCCTGCAGCCATCCCCATCCAACAGAGACCCTTGTGTGCGAGCTGACACTGAGTCTGCCTGCTCAGCTCAGAGACTCTGCCCATCCAACCTGAACACAGTCTCCCTTCACAGCCAATTGGCCTGGAGGTCAAACCCTCCTAGGGCTAACAACAACAAGCTGGGTTTAAATTCAAAAATACTGTACAACCCATAAAGGATTGCAGTAAGAGTACCCATCTCAAATAACTGGGGAGGCTGTGCCACTGACCCTTAGAGGACATCTACCACATAAAGCAGCCACCATGCAGAGATATGGAAAGAAATCAGGTGTGAAAGAAATGGAGGAGAAAAGACGACAAGACATAGAGTTCAAAACCACGGTTATAAGGCTTTTCAAGAGGCTCCTAGAAAAGGCCGATGAACTTAATGAGAACTACGAGGAAATAAACAAGACCAACCAGGAAATGAATGAGACAAGGAAATGAATGACACCCTCAAGGAAATGAACAAGACCTCTGAGGATATGAACGAGACCCTCACAGATATGAAAAAGGACCAACTAGAAATCAAGCATACACAGACTGAAATAAAAAATATTACACAAAGTCCTAAAAGCAGTCCAGAGGGCCACAAGAACCAAGTCAAAGATTTGAAATACAAAGAAGCAAAATCCACTCGGCTGGAAAAGCAAGAAACAAAAAGAATTCAGATAATTGAAGATAGTGTAAGGGGCCTCTGGGACAACCTCAAGCATGCCAACATCCGAATTATTGGGGTGCCAGAAAAAGAGAGAGAGCAGGTTAATGAAAACCTACTTGAAGAAATAATGACTGAAAACTTCCCCCACCTGGTGAAAGAAACCGACTTAAAAGCCCAAGAAGTACACAGAACCCCAAAATATAGAAATCTAAAGAGGACCACACCAAGACATATCATAATTAAAATGCCAAGAGCAAAAGACAAAGAGAGAATATTAAAAGCAGCAAGAGAAAAACAGTTGGTTACCTACAGGGGAGCACCCATCCGATTGTCAGCGGATTTCTCAACAGAAACGATGCAGGCCAGACGGGAGTGGCAAGAAATATTCAAAATAATGAATAGCAAGAATCTACAACCAAGATTACTCTATCCAGCAAAGCTATCATTCAAAATTGAAGATCAGATAAAGTGCTTCGCAGATAAGAAAAAGCTAAAGGAGTTCATCACCACCAAACCAGTATTATATGAAATGCTGAAAGATATTCTTTAAGAAGAGGAAGAAGGAAAAGGTAAAAATATAAATTATGAACAACAAATACACATCTATCAGCAAATGAACATAAAAATCAAGTGAATTGATAGGCTGATGAACAGGGTAAACTGGTGAATATAACAGAAACATGGACATAGAGAGGGAATGGACTGACAATTCTTGGGGAGAAAAGGGTTGTGGGAAGTACAGCATGAGACTGGACAAAAATCTTGCAACAATGGGAGAGGACAGTGGGGAGGGGGAGATGAGGGTGGAGGGTAGGATAGGTACAGGGTGGAGGGCAGATATAGGGGGATAAAAAAGGGGAAACAATGTAATTAATAAACTGAACAATAAAGATTAAAAAAAAGAAACTTGCAGAACTTCACAATAAAATAAGTGAATTTTATTGAATAGTTTGCATAGTATATAATATATTATTTACCTAAAATTTAATTTTACTTAAAAAATCATGCAGTAGGCAAAAACATGTCAATGCTTAAAATACCAGCAATAATAAATCAAACTATGAATTTGAAGATAGTTCTTTATATCAAAAACATCAAGAGAAAAATCCACAAAAACTCTAAAACATCATAATACCTGAATTTTTCATATATCATTAAGAGAAAACTAGGAATAAATCTTTTTATTAATGAATATTAAGTATGATCAAGTTAACCTTATTTGTCTGGGGAATCTCTGGATATCTTGACTAAATACAAATCAACCAACTAGGGCACTAGATTATTTAATTATCTTACTTTAATTCTACTTCCAAGCCACTCCTTATGATTTTTAACATGATATATGAGGAGACATTATTAAAACTTCATTTTATAGTTTCCTCAGAAGTCAGCTATCAGCACTTAACTGGTTCTGTCCTTATCTGTAACTGCAGAGAATAAGCTATTTTTTTCCCTCTGAGAGTTAAAAATCTCAATGCCTGCTACATTAGTGTTTAGTGTATATGGAGTAATTTTGTTTCAGATCTTTTGAAGGATCTTAAATAATTTTAATATTAGTGAGTCTTCCATCACATTAATAAAGCTCTACATTTGAGAAAATAAAAAAATACCACAAAATTGCATGTGAAGAAAATAAGATAAAATTACATTGTGTTTATAAGTCCAAGATATTGCTGAAAGCTGCATTTCTTCATAGTTATAAAGAAAATATATTTATATTAAATTTACAGTAGTAATTTTTAAAACATGAAACTTTTACTTATATTTAACTATAGTCATATTTAAAATATGAAGTTGAGCAACTATTTATACCAAGTATACAGATTAATAATGAGGATTTTTTTCAATAGATGAAGTTACACATATGTTAATATGTGTGTGATTTGATATGTATTCTCTTTTGTTGTATTGACAACAAGCTTCAAAACTTCATATGTCAAGTTTTCTGAAGGTGTTAACATCATAGATATTTTTACGCTAAAATATGTTGAATTTCATGCCAAAAAAAGAGCATTTGTGGTATGTTTTAATTCATTAATTTATTTTGAAGAAAAGTGCTACTGAAAGTTATTGTATACTTTAGGAAGCTTATGGTGAACATGCTCCATTTCAAGATACTTGTGAACATGCTCCATCTCAAGATATTTTACAAGTGATGGTTTGGATAGTTTACAAGTGATGATTTCGATGTGAAAGACAAATGTCTAAGTTAACTGAAAAAGTTTGAAGACCAACAATTATAAGCATTATTGGATGAAGATGCATGTCAAACTCAAAACAACTTGCAGAAAGCTTAAATGCTGCTCAGCAAACAATTTTCGATGGTTTACAAGTGATGGGAAATATTTTAAAGGAAGAAAAATGAGTGCCACATCCACTGAACAAAAGACAAATGGAAAACCGAAAAGTCATCAGCAAAATGTTGCTTCAAAGGGAGGAAAGAAAGTATTTTTTTTGCATGAGTTGTGACTGGCGATGAAAAGTGGGTTTATTCTGAGAACCCCAAATGCACAAAATCATGGGTTGATTCAGGTCAACCATCAACATCGACTGCAAGGCCAAATCACTTTGGAAAAAAGACAATGCTCTGCATTTGGTGGGATCAGGAAGGTGTGGTGAATTTGAGCTTCTAAAATCAGGTGAAACCATTAATACTGATCACTACCAACAACAAATAATCAATTTGAACCATGTTTTGACTGTGAAATGACCGGAATGTTTCAGAAGACATGGCAAAGTAATTTTGCTTCATGATGATGCAACATTACACACTTCAAAACCAGTTAAAGACACGTTAAAAGACTTTGCCTGGAAAGTATTAACTCACCTGTTGTATTCACCAGCCCTTGCTCCTTCAGATTACTACTAGTTCTGGTCAATGGCATACACACTTTCTGAGCAGCACCTCAAAATGTATAAAGAAGTGGAAAATTGTGTCTCTGAATGGTTTGACTCAAAACAACAAAGGTTCTATTGGGACAATGTCCACAAATTACCTGAAAGATGGGGGAAATGTGTAGCTTGCAATGGACATTACTTTGAATAAAGCACTTTTGATGTTTTTCTTGAAATTGTGTTTTTGCTGATTACAAAATCTGCATTAGTAATGGGTACATCTGGTAGTACTTCTATCTAACTGAAAAGCTAATTGATAAATATGATAAATGTTAGTATTATGAATAAACCAAAAAATTTGCATAAATTTATTGGTTATGTACACACACACACAAACACACTGTTACTGAAAGACATTATAGCAAGAAAAAATGTTCTAAATCAGTATTATATGACCAAAGTATTACTTGTGGCAAAAATAAGATTCATTGATAACTTTGTGTTATTGTTTAACAATAAATGAGGTCATCACATAAGAACTCATATAAAGTCTTTCTTAACTAGGTACAAATCTTAGTTTAAAAAAAAAGAAAGAGAAAATAAAACAAGACCATATGGCTCAATATTTAGTATTATTCTTCACAATAAGAATGATGTGATTATGTCAATGTGTGGGTATGTGATTCAATTATCAGTAATTTAAAATATTCACTACAGCAAAAATGGTTATTAAACACCTAATTCCCTTGATGTTGCAAAACTGTTATAATTACTTTTTCAAATATTGTTTCGAGTAAATGAAGTAGAGCTGTCTATTAGAAATGTAAAAACAATAATAAACAGTTCAAGAGATGTTCTTATTTGTGATTAGCTCCAGATAGGATAATTCTGAGTGTCTTAAGAAGTAGTCACAAGAATAGAAGGAGGGGAGTGAAACATGGGAGTTGGGACATTTATGGCCCGAGTATATTTAGGATGTAACTTTCATCAAGATCATATATCAAATGACATAAATATATAATTTATGATTAAAAACAATTTAATTTAGAAAAGAAATGTCAAAAGTTGTCTGGATCTCTTCTTGAATGGTTGGATCAAAGGTGAAAATTGGATGGACCCCTAGCCAATTTGACTCAATGGATAGAAAGCGTCAACCTGTGGAACAAAGGGCACTGAGTTCCATTCTGGCCAACGGCATGTACCTTGGTTACAGGCTCTGCCCTAGTCCAGGCCCTGATTGGGCTTATGTAGAAGGCAACCAATTGATGTGTATCTCTCACATTGATGTTTCTGTCTTTCCCTCTCTCTTCCACTGTCCCTAAAAATTAATGGAAAAATATCCGTGGGTGAGGATTAACAACAACAACAAAAAATTGGATTGAATTGGACATATTTTCTCATCTCCCCTAAGTGTTCAAACTATTGCATTACTCCTTAGGATCCAGGGTGGTATTTACTGGGCGTTGAAAGAAGCTGAAGACTGCTGCCAGGGTGAAGTGCTTTTATTGGCAGTCTGCTGACAATATAAAAACAATCAAACAGGAAGAAGGAAATTCCTTCTTTCCTCCTCCTACCTTTAATCTCCCCTGCTGGTGCCAAGAATGGGCAGGACCTATTAAGATGGTTAATTGACAAAAGAAAAATATAACTTATAGAGTCCCAGCCAGCTGATAAATATCTAACTAGTAGGTTCTGGGAGAGAAGAGAAAACCCAAATTTGTAGAACTTGCCTGTATTTCTGGTGTAAATACTTTCATCATAGTTGATTTCAAGGTATTCACGTGATCCAACAATATGAAGAAATTATTCAGATATACTGCAGATACAATTGATGTAAATTACCTCAGGGTAGAAAATAGTAAAATGTAGTAAAGTAATTAAGAGATGATGCATGTCAAGTATTCATTTCCTTTATATTTAGTATCATTTATTTAATATTAAGTTTAGATAATGACTATTTAACAACCAGCTTTCAAACCTCCTCATAATTTAACAGTTGGCTCTTGTGTGCTGATATGTGTTGGCTCTAATACACCACTGGGTCCCAGACCAATATCAATCACAGAATAGAGAAGAGATTAGATTTGGATCAGAGACAATAGCTTAAAAACAGATGCAACTCACCCCTTTACTTATTCAGCTTAATTACTCATTTGAACAACTTCTGTTCTATCTAATAAGAATCAACTGCTCTTTATATAAACAACATGCACTCATCCTTGTTCTCCAAATTCCAACAGTTTCTGTCTCTGGGCAATGATAGTACCCCTCTTACTTATTTACAGTTCTAATTGAATCTGATAAACTAAAGAATAAATTGTAACATTAATAACTCCCAGAATCTTTATCTACAATAATAAGCAGAAATAGGGAATAAAAATGGAATTAGTTAATGTATACAAATATGAGTGTATGTCATAAACAAAAAATAATATACTTTTTTTTTTGGAATAGCTGCTACAATCCTTTTTCTATAAATGACGATGAAGATGTGATTGATATTTTTATGTCTCTTATTCCACCAGCTGTTTCATTTTCTCCCAAATGAGCATTTTACATCATCGTGATTCTTTAACTAAAGATTTAGAATCTTGAATCTTTTTTTCCCCATTGGTTTTCCATTAACTTTTATCATTTTCTGTGGAAGTAATATCTCAAAGAATCCCCAGTGTTTTAGACAAAGACACTTTGTAGGAAAAAAACAACAACAACACATTTTATCTTTGATAATCAGGAACAATTATACCCATTAACCTAATCATCACTTGTTGCTTCAGTGATGAAAAGAGCCACAAATAGCCAGATGACAGTCTTAACTTTGAAATCAGTGAAGTCATTGTTATGTCTCCTGTTTAAAGCCTATCTTTGTTGATAATTAAGACCCCCTACTAGTATCACCTAAATTTCTTTTTAAAAATATTTTTTATTGACTTTAGAGAGAAAGGAAGAGAGAGAGAGAGAGAGAGAGAGAGAGAGAGAGAGAGAGAGAGAGAGAGAGAGACATTGATGGCTGTCTCCTTCACACCCTCTATTGGGAATTGAGCCTGCAACCTGGGCATGTGCCCTTGACTGTAATCGAACCCGGGATCCTTCAGTCAGCAGGCCAATGCTCTATCCACCGAACCAAATCTGCTATGACTCACCCAAAATTCTTGATTAGGAAAATAATTTCTGAATGGATTATTAGGTGTAATAGCATTTAAAGACAGTTTCACTTCCTGATTCCTATACCTATATAATATGGTATAGAAGAAACAACACTGTGTATAGGTTTCTGATTGACTACATAATCAACATTCTGTAAAAACCAATATCTCATGGTATTTATTTCATAACCTGCACCACAACTGAGTTTCTCAAAGGCTGTTTCTTCATTCTCTCAAGCTAGCTCCTTCAGGATGGTGGGTTAAATGATAAGACCAGTGATTCCATGGGTAAGGGTATTACTGCATCTTTTTTTTTTTTTTTTTTTTGCAGAGAAATGAGTTCCTCAGGAATGAGAAACCTTATGTAGAATATGCATGTAATAAGGCATTTCACAAATTCACAGATCGTAATGCGAATTTGTGAAATGCCTGCGAATTTGTGGTTGCCAGGGAAAGCAAACCGGTATCCAAATGCAAAGCTATTCCATTGGCCCAGAGAATAGAAAGGTAACATGAAGGGGAGAGTCCCTTCTTTCCTTTTCTTGGCTTCCAATTTTTCTCTAGTTCTTGCTATTGGCAGGAAATTAGTTTAAAAATGAAAACTGCAGTTTGCAGAGCCTAATGTCAGCAACAACACAATGCTGACTATGGAAGAGCAGATTTGAGTTTGAGAACATAGCTCAATATCCCATCAAAACATTTCACCTTTTATGTTTTTTAATCTTTATTGTTGAGATTATTACAGATGTCCCTCTTCCCCCCACCTTTGCTTCCCTCCACCCAGTTCCCACCCTGCCCCATGGTCTGTGTTCATCTCCTCCCACCCCCACCTCCTGTTCCCTCTGAGAATCGTCAGTCTGTTCCATTTCCATGCCTCTGATTCTATTTTAGTCACCAGTTTATTCTCTTCATTAGATTTCTTATTTGGTTATTTTGACTTTTAGATTGAATTATTGGAAGGTTTGTATTTGTTAGAATTTTGTTGTTCATATTTTTTTTTATCTTTTTCTTCTTCCTCTTCTTAAGGAACAGCCTTCAACATTTCATATAATACTGGTTCAGTGGTGATGTATTCCTGTAGCTTGAGAAATTATAGCCTGAGCAAGGACAAGCCATTCATTGCAAAAGCCACTGCTCAAAGCTTGGATGAGGTTGTAAATTGGATGAGGCGAGATCTTAGGGAATCACCAGGGCAGAGCAAACAAAAATGGCTGCCAGTCAGCCCTGTGACCAGGGAGGTCCCAGCACAGGAACAATGATCCCTGTGAGCACCTCCATCTGGGAGAAAGCCTCCCCTGAGTTTCCGCCCCGATGCCAGACATCCAGTTCCTCCTTGTACATATGTGTCTGTGTTCCCCAGAGCATGGCCCTAGTGCCAGAGGAAACAGAGCCCTGTCAGATCAGTTTATGGTGCTGGCCTTTTAAAAGGAGCAGCTGGGTCTTCAGCAGCCTCTGTGTCACTGAGCCCTAATCCACACTGGTTTGTATAGCCCATAGTTCTTCTTTTCCCTGCTCTGGGACCCTGGGCTGGGGGTCTGGTGTGGGGCTGGGACCCCTTGCTCCTCTGGGGGGGAGGGGACTCTGCAGAGACACTCTCTCTCAAAATTAGAAAAGCAGCACACATGGGTGCTGGACCAGCCTGTTCACACCTCCGCACCTCCTATGAATCTCAGTGTGCTTTGTTCTTTACTTCTGAAGTTGTAGGACTTCCATTCAGCCAACTTTCCAGCAGTTCTGGATGATGGTGGTTCTGTATTTTAGTTGTAATTTTGATGTGGTTGTGGGAGGCGACGAGTACAGGCATTTACCTATGAACCATTTTCCACATTTCACCTTTTAGTGACTCAGCATTTATAGCCACTTGAATAGAAAATACCAACTCATTTATCAAATAGCTACTGAGTGCCTATTAGATATCAGACTTTGTGCTAGAGGCTAAGGATAAATTGGTGACTAAAAATAGATGTCTGGGCTCTCCTGAAGCTTAAATTATCTTCCTTTATAGTAACCAAATGGTCATCTTGGTTATGTATAATGGCAAACTAAAAGGAACCTAGCATAAAAATATTACAAGTAAAATGTGATTAGAGGACTTCCCTGAGGAAGTAGTAGGGAGGCTGTGTTGGGAAGCATCACTGAAAATTAAAGGCACGACCTGTGCAAAGGCCTGGTGGTGGGGGTGAACTGCGGAGAACTAACAGGGTTGAGTGCCTGACCTGAAGGCAAGTGAAGAGAGATGAAGTTTGCCAGGGAGGCAGGTTTAGATGAGAGTCTTATAGGATTTTAGTTCATATGCAAAGCAAAAATAAATAAATAAATAAATAAATAAATACATATATGTGTGTGTGTGTGTGTATTTATACACACACACACACACATACACACACACACACACACACACACACATATGCATATCCTAATATACAAAGAGAGAGCCAGGGTTCATAATGTCCAAAATGACTAAACGGATGACTGAACGCCAGACTGCGTGTGCAGCAGGCTCGGGTGGGTGGAGACTGGTGAGTGGGCTGAACTGCTGACCTCTTGGCCCCTCCTAGGTCACGGGCACTGTGGCGACCCAGCACTGACTGCCGCCACCAAGGCGGGTGCAATGAGATTGGTTGGGGGGCCCTGCCATTGTCCCACAATTGCCCCCCAGAGGGAGGCCCAGGCTACCTGGCATGCAGCGGTGGGCGGAGCCTCCCTCTGCGGGGTGATCAATAGTGGGGCTCCCAGACTGAGAGAGGGTGCAGGCTGGGCTGAAGGACCTCCCCCCCCCCAAGTGCACAAATTTTGTGCAATGGGCCTCTATCCCTCAGCCTTGCTTGCGCCCTCTCGCAGTCTGGGAGCCCGTGGGGGTTGTCTGACTGCCAGCTTAGACCTGCTCCTGCCACCGCCACTGCACTTGCCAGATATGAGGCAGGCTCAGGGCTTCTGGCTGAGTGGCACTCCTCCTGTGGGAGTGCACTGACCACTAGGGGGCAGCTCCTGCATTGAGCGTCTGCCCCCTTGTGGTCAGTGCCTATCATAACGACTGGGTGTTTTGCTGTTTGATCAATTTGCATATTAGCCTTTTAATATATAGGATATCCAATGTATTTTAAGAAAGATATTTTAGTTTTGACAGTTTAAAATGAATGTCCAATATTTTGTGGGGCTCTGAGTTGATAAATAGAAAACAGTTAATATATTCAATGCATAATGAATTACAATTAAGTCTTCTGTCATTTATAAAAGAAATACATTTAAAGGAATAGTTCTGGCAAATATTCACAGCTTGACATATCAAAATTTGGATGTGTGGCCCTAGCTGGTTTGGCTCAGTGGATATAGCATCGGCCTGCATACTGAGTGATCCCAGGTTCTATTCCGGTCAAGGGTACTTGCCCAGGTTAAAGGGTTGGTCCCTAGTGTGGGATATGCAGGAGGCAGCCGATCAATAATTGTCTTTCATCATTGATGTTTCTTTTTCTCTCCTTCTCCTTTCCTCTCTGAAATCAGTAAAAATATATTTTAAAAAATTTGGACGTGTGCAGTTGAAAGGCTCCAACTAAAAGTTACGACTCTGCTCAGGAAATATTGTGTTATTTTAATATTAACACATAGAAGAAATGTTACAAGATAAAATGTATTTTATTCTTAAAAAATAAAAATAAATTAGCATAAGCGCTTCCACCTTTGTGATTGCCACGCCTCTCTCCATTAACGGAGATTGTCAAGTGCTCATTCCAATGTCCCATGTCTCCCAGGAACCCGTTCCTGCTGCAACCTCTCTTCCTCTCATGCTCAAGATCACATTCTGAAAAATCTAAATAACATTATTATTATTTAATGAAGAACCACATAAAGTGTGTGTAGGGGAAATCAGTATTACTAGAGTCCCTCTCAATCCCCACTCCCTTAAAACAATTCTCAGCTTTTACCGCATGCAGCTTGGAGCAAAACTCACAAATAGAATTTGGTATGTGAAACCTGGTTTGATATATTTTAATAAATGCTAATGATTATGGATAAATGCTTAACTACTCACATATAGAGCAGAGGGAACTATAAATATCATTTTAAATAAAGCAAGATGAGACAGTGTTTAATATTAAGGAACTGGGAGCATATGGTCTGTTTGCAAAATATGGAACAGATTTTGTGGTTCTAGGGAATAAAGAAATAAAATATAAGAGGCTTAAATGCAAGCTTCTCTCTCTGAGCCCTTGCATGCCATTTCCTTGTGTTTTTCCCCTTCTTTCTAGCTGGAACCAATAGGTGCGTTGTTTAATAACAGTGAAACTTAGGTTTTCTTTAGAGTTATTATAGCTTTTTACGAAGTAGTCCTCTTCCCCCCACACCACCTCAAGAAAATATTTTTGAGGAGGAAGGTGGAAATGCTGAGTGGGCTCCTTACACTTAGAATCCTATTTGAATGCTTTGGAAAATGGATTGCATTAATGACGTGAATTCTTTCCCCTTCCTTTATGTATTCTCTTGGCTTTGTGGCTTCATAATTTCTGATACTATAAGAGGCAGAATACATATCTTTTACCTTTGACTTTCACATTGGGCCAAGTAATTCACTTTGAACACTGAGATAAAGTAGAAATGAGAGTGTACCAGGTTCTAGCCAAGACTTAGCAAAGCTTGCTGGTGAATTGTTTGGAAACAGCCTAAGTGCCCATCAGCAGATGAGTGTATTAAAAAACTGTGGTACATCTACACAATGGAATACTACATTGCTGTAAAAAAAGAAGGAGTTCTTACCATTTGTAACAGCATGGATGGAAACTGGAGAGCATTATGCTAAATGAAATAAGCCAGTCAAGAGAAAGATAAATATCACATGATCTCACTCATTTATGGAATATAATGAACATAACTGATGAATGAAAACAGATCCAGAGACAGAGAAACATAGATCAGACCATCATACCTTAGAGGGAAGGTAGGGGATGGTAGGGGTTAGGGTGAGAGATCAATCAAAGGACTTGTATCCATGCATATAAGCCTAACCAATGGACACAGAAAACAGGGGTTGAGGGCATGAATGGAGGAGATGGGGGGAGTTTTGGTGGAATATGGACACATATGTAACACCTTAACCAATAAAGAAATTGAAAATAAACTGGCAAACTAAAAAAGAAAGGAAGAAAGAAAAAAAGCTTGCTGGTTTGTATTCCATTTTTTTTTGCATTTCCATCATTGCTTCCAGAACAGGCTCTTTGAAACTGTTGATTCCTGGAGGATGAGAGATCCTTAGAACAGAGCCTCCTCAGTTTAGCCCAGTCTAGGGAAGATGAACAAGCTAAATAGATGCTTATTGAACATTAGGTGTTTGTCATGCTGCATTTTTGTGGCAACAGCTAACTAACATTAATTTAATGATAGCTTTAGGCTTAAAGTAATTCCACTGGGATATAGTGTGAAAGAACAGAAAATAAGAAAGCTTATCTTGATTTTTAAAATGTCCTTCAAAGAAGATACTACTAAAATCCTCTCATGGTTAAAAAAAGATTCTAAATGCTTTTCTGATAACTCTAACACTTCAGAAGTTCTTCCTTCTAAAGGTGAATCCAATCCATAATGTTTCTGTTTATGATATCTTATTGCCATTAAGGAATTTTATATCAAATACAGCAAAGCCCTTATTTGAGAAATTATTTTAAGTTGTAGTGAACATCACTTTAAATCAATACAATTAATTTATCTTACTTTCCAGTTTGATGGCACATTCTTTTATTGTTTTATTTTTCCCCACTTTTTTCTAAATTTATTCAGTATTCTTTTGGCTTTAGTTTAGATTTTCTTTTAAATGCTGTCAGGAAGGGTTTGGAAAAGAGTCGAACAAATATTTAAAATGATTAGAATTTGGTTCAGTTTTGACATATGTTGGAATTGGGTAATAAAAACGGTGGATAATTTGGCCAATGACCCTGGGAAATTGAGAAAACTAGGAATAATAACAAGTAGGACAGTGACTTAGTGCTCATTCAGAAGGTGTTCATAGGGATTCACTGAGTTTAAGTCCTCTGGCTTGGAGCCCCTAGAAATGAACTGCTGTCTTAGGTCAGGAGGCGAAAGCCACACACTTAGCTTGGCCGAGAAGGAAGGAACATCGGTTCTTAATGGTTTACTACAGTGCTTCCCTGACCTTAAAAGTGCCTACTTTCTGCCTTTATTTTATGTTAGAAAAAAAAAAATGTGTAAGTGGCATTTGTCATATGTAGACAAACTAATATTTGATACTAATTTAACTCTAATGTGATTAATCAGAGTAGCTAATGTAACTGATAACACAATTCACAATACATCCCTGTCTCCATGCACAATACAAAACAGAAAAGTTGCTATGGTTCTTAGAAGAAGGATCAAGGAAGTTAGGTAGGTTGTCTTGAATCCCTAGAATATTTTAGAGAAATCTTTTCACAAAGAGATTTCCCCAAACACGGGTTAATCCTGTGCTTCTGATAACAAGCTTAGCCATAAAGAAATGGCTGCACCAGTTTTTTCTGTCCTTGATATTAGTAATGTAGAATGGCATTGATCTGATGAAAAATGATCATCAATCATGCCAGTTCTGCCCCTCCTCTGGCTCCCCCACACCTCCAAGGACATCAGTAAGGTTTTTCTAATTCCTACTACCTTACCCTTCGTTGCAATCTGTTCTCATTCACATTTTCCCAGTTTTGGGGGTATGTTATTGACATCATTCTCTTTTTTTTAGAGAATGATTTTTTCCTCATGATTTTTCTTCTCTATAGACAATTGTTCAACTTACAAGAAGGTTGCTCAGAACCAAAGTTGATGTCATCTTTCCTCAAAGTTTGAAAGTCAGTATTATTTGTAATATTACCTTTAGGATTAGCAATGACAAACTTGTATATTAGCAATGTGGTTCACCTTCATTTGCAGGCTTTTTAGAAAGAATAACATCGTCAGTTGTTTATTTTTATAACACAGGAGTACAAAGAAAAGAAAAAAGTATCACGCAAAAAGTCTATGTATTCGCACACCGCTCTGTAAGTAGAAGAAATGAGCACGTGTGTTTTTTCTCCTTTCTGTATTCCAAATTTTAGTTGCTGTGCCCTTATTTTTAGTTCTTGCTATTCTTGTTATGGCTTTACATAGTACACTTTAAATTTTGTCTTTTAATCACATTCATCTTTACCTATTGATGCCATTCTAAGGAAAGAAAAGTAAATGTCCCTCCTCTATTTTTACTTTTCATTTCCCTTCTGGATTGATGTATTAAATAAAACAATGAAAAGAGTTTATTTCAATGCCTACCGTATAGCCCTCAAGAGATGGTAGCAATTATTGTTTTGGATTAGTATCATCTTTAATTTTAAAATAGCAATATTTGGAATTTAACCATGGGATTTATAGAAAAGCAAGAGATAATTCAGGTTTTTAATTTATTATCATTCAACTATAATTTATTAGACAACTACTCTGGGAAACTCTGTATAACTATAAAGTAATTCAGGGTCAAGTATATAACCTTTTAGTTAAATTGATCAATGTGGGTGGCCAAATCAAATTACCAAATGGATTTTATTTAAACAATTTCTAGTTAAGGATAAAGGTGTGACTAAGAAGTTCTATACTTGCACCAATTTTTTACAGAGTAGAAATGATAGCAATGTAAATTTAATTCATATATATATATATATATATATATATATATATATATATATAGTGTGTGTGTGTGTGTGTTGACTGAACCATATAATAGCTGTGTGTACAGCTTATCACGCTTCTGGGAGCTATTGCTTTTATCATGTTAACTGGTAATGCTTGGCGGGCAGGAATTAGAAAATTCTATCCAATAGAAATGTTCCATTCTTCCCTTCCCCTAATAAGATCAGACATGTTCAGGGTTGTCATCTGTCAATATTTTCCGTCTTTAGGGTTTTGTTGGCAAATATTTCTAAGAGCAGTCCCCTTCTCAGAATTCCTGTCACTGAGGCAGGACTTTTAGGAGAGGTATTTTTCCTCCCAGTGGAAGAGTTGTGGTTAATGTCAGAATTTTTGACAGATGCTTGAGTGCACTCCAAAATAATCAGACCCTATTGATAATGGTGTAATTGAGGTTTATTCTTCCTCAAAATCCACTCTTTCTACTTGCCAAGCAGCTCATTTAGAAGCACTTCATTTTTACATTGACTATTTTTGACTGAATGCTTTCATCAAATTGACAGGTGTAGGGTGGCTATTACTTGCCAAGGAAATGTATCAATGTCAAAATTTTCCAGAATGTTGGCCTAGGAGAGATAAAGTTATTAGTAGATAATGTTTCTGTTGTCACCGATATCTGGCAAATCCTCTCCTGAAGATGATAATTTAGACTATCATTTGTATTCCAACAAGCCTTTCATATTTCCCAGATGTCTCATTCTTTTTCTTAAAAAACATTTTCATTCTTCCTTCTTTTCATTGAGTGGTTCATCCTAATTTCTTATCACTCTCTTGGGTTTTCGGTTTTCTCTGACTTGAGATTTCAGGTATTCTCAAAGCAGGGTCATATTTTTCTTTGATTCTGTTTTTTCTTTTCTTTTTATTTTTTTGTTTCTATATTCTAGATTGCTGCTCATAAAGATTTAACATGAAATTGAAAATGTGCCAGTGATTTCAATAACTTCATGAAATCATGTGTGTATATATAAATGTATGTATGCATATAAAGTATTTTTTACACAAAATTTTTACATGTAATTGTCTCATTTGCTCAAAACAGTTATTATTACATAGTGTTTTATTTGGAAAAGTTGGCCTAACAAACATTTTAACAAACTGGTTCAGGCTAAATATAATTACTTTTATTTGAAATTTTTATCCAGGGCTCTTTTCATCAAATTGTGAGTAATGACACCCAAAGTTTGGTTCAAAAAGAATATGTCCACAGTGTCACACAGATGTTTAGAAAGAATAAATGCACACAGATGTGGGCTGGTGTTATTTACTCATGGAACCCAGCAGGAAAAAGGCCTACCTTAATCAAACCATTGGTTAAATATTCTGTCCCAGAAAGGGAGGTTTACATTTCACATAACTGGCACGAGTCACTCAAAATTGCTGACAATCACAATTTTTACCCTCCTCTTTCTGCTTGCATTTTGATAGCTTTGCCTAAGTGCAACTTTTAAAGCTGATTTACAACTAAGTATGCAAAAGTTGCAAATAGCAATCTCCCAAGATGCATAGACAAATACTCTCTTTCTAAAGGATCTTATTTAGTTTTGTATGAACAAAAGATGAACTTTTTTAGTGTATTATTCTAAGAAACAGAAGATGTGGGTTGGAGTTTTGTAAAATTTCTAAAAAACCACTGACTCCTTTAAAAATATGATGAAAACTCTGGACACTTTATGCTGCAAATGAACATATGCCCTAAAAAACACTGAAAGATGTTTGGGAAACCATGCACCAATGAATTTTGTCCATACTCTCTTCTTGAATTCCATAGCTATCCCAGGTCAAAATATGAGCACTTGCTAAGGTATTCAACCTTACTTATTTCACTTACAAATAGACTCACTTCATTCACTTATAATAGGGCAAATTATTGAGAATATGAACTAGATATTATCTTTTAAGTATTAACATTCTCTTTTTTGCCATTTAAATTAACAAAACACGTCAGCTAAGTAAGTATTAACTACAGTTTAGAAATACAGATGGACATACAGTTTGGCTAAATTTAGGAGTAAGTTTAGTCCAGTAGGCAAATCAGTTACTAGATAGCCTCAGCTTCAAAGGTGTGTGGGTCTCTGTTATCAATGCAAGGTATTATAATATAGTTTTATGTATTTTGAAAGTTTTTTATACTCACAGAAAATGGACATACCTACCACTGGGGAAATGTTAACAGCTTCCTATTTATAGGCATACATTTGCTATAAAAGTTAAGTGGACTGCATAACATTTTTCTCTCGTGGATGACAGAATGAATCTGTAAGTATGTGTCTAATTCCACAGAGTCACCCCACAGATGGAAAGTGCATATACTTATGTGATTATAAACTGTAATAACAATGGAAAATTCCCTTTGGTTGATTGTGAGGGAGATAATATCAGGAGATGATATCTGAGAATTTCATAATGGGTCCGTGCATTTTCAGATAGAAAACAAATATATCATGATGCTCTAATTTTGTCAACCAGCCTGGTAGTTTGATTAATACTAACCACAGAACTGTTTGAACCATCCTATATAACAAAAGGCTAACATGCAAATTGTCCCCTGGGGAGTTCGACCAACCAGGTGTTTGACTGCTCACTATGACATGCTCTGACCACCAGGGGGCAGTGCAAATTGAAGGAAGGCCCCAGCCAGCAGCCAGCAGCCAGGAGCCAGCAGCAGGGGGAAGGAAGGCCCAATTGGTCCTGATCGCTGGCCAGGTCTATGGACCATACCTGTGCACAAATTTTGGGCAGCAGGCCTCCAGTCTAATATAATCCAGTTGTAAATAATTTTAGGCTGCCTTTAGATTATTTTTTTCCTTTTAGAAAACAGAGGAGAACACTTGAAATCGCTAACTGGTAGCTATATACATATGTATGTATCCCAAATAATAAAGAACTAATATGCTAATTAGACTGATTGGCATTATGACCTTTGGGAATGACTAGTGAGCAAGGCTATGAGGCAGCAGGGCCGAGAGGCATCCAGGACTGCGAAGGTTGAGCCCCTTCCACAAATTCTGTGCATTGGGCCTCTAGTGTGTGTGTGTGTGTGTGTGTGTGTGTGTGTGTGTGTGTGTGTGTGCGCGCGCGCAGAGCTAAATCTTATTAAGTCCAGCTATTTATAACCTTTCACTTTCTGTTTCTGCACTTTAATGCTTCATGTTCTATAATGTTTCTTGTGACCTTTGTTCTGTAAGCACTGTGTGCTCAGGACTTTAGTGAAGCACAAGAAATAGTGGAAGGAAAAAGATCACAGAGGTTCCCTATGCCAGGGGAGCAGGCTAGAAGAAGTCAATGGGGGGTGGGGGAAGGGGACATATGTAATGCTTTCAACAAAAACGATTTTAACAAACAAAACCCAAAAAACAAAAACAAAAAACGGTACAATCTAGTTTCTGAGATCATTCAGGATAAGAAGTGTTACTTTCCTCCTTCACAAGCTCTGATAGCTCATATGAATTTGAATGCCAACAGCTTCTCTTTAAGGCTTCATTAAGTCAGAGGGACTGTTACTTTGTGCATGGTTATGTCCCTAGCCTGGATGGACCATGATTGATGTCCTCTGTTATATTTCATTGGTATTCATGGTGGTACTGGAGTAGTGCTTAAGCATGAAAGCATGGGGGTGGGGAGAGCACTCCAAGAATCTTATAAATTTGAATGCATTAGAGAAAGCTAGCCCTCTTTCCCTTTCCTGTTCCTGTTCAGAGTTGACACAAAATTTTTATTTTGAAGCTATTTTAAGAGGGGTAAAAAAAATGTAATACACATGCATAAAAGAGGTAAAATGGAAACAAAAAACAGATTCAACATAAATAATGTAAACTTAGTAAGAATTTTGCTAGAGAATTTATAATCGCAAGTGACGTAAATGGCCTCAGCCCATTTCTTCATTTCTGCAGCCCAGATCTTTCTATTGGAATGCATAGTTTTGGTACTCAACATCCCTTCGTTTCGAATGGAAATAAGGAACTGCAGGATTCTCCTGTCCTCCATGAAGAACAGGAGAAGCATTTATAGTTTGAATTTCTTTGATTTCTTTTTTTGTGTATATCACACACTGCTTAATTATGTATTGCCTCTATCTCATAAGTAATCTTTTCAAAGGATACAGTGGTCCCTGTTAAGGAAGTGATTCATCTGAAACTTTGGTTTGCAGCACTATTTTAGGCATTGCATTATAATTCTGTGTTATGCAAAACATCTTTGGAGGCTAAAATTAATATAGATAAGAAGCTTATGCAACAGGAAAGATGAACACAGGGCAAAGCAAAACAAAAAAGAAACCCCTCCTCCCTGGCTCTCCTGTAGTCACTGAGTCCATACACTTAACATTCTCATATATTGCCAGACACAGCAAGGCCTTTTGTGATTCAAATCCCATTTCTAACAGTAACAGGGCTTTTGTTTGTTTGTTTCTTTGTTTGTCTGTTTCTTTGTCTGTTTCTTGTTTTCAAAATACTTTTCTTGATCTCATTTATCACAATGCCATTATAAAGTATTTAAAAATAGATGACAGTGCTCTTTCATGGATGAGCAAAATAAGGCTTAGACAAGTTTGACTTGACCATGTTTACGTCTAACAGAGCAATTAATTGGTTCAGACTTGAACTACATGGTAATTATTTCTGCTCTTTAATGATTCACTGATAAATATAAAATATATAAGCATAATGGAAAGTTATTCCTCTCTAGATATAGAGTGGCTTAGATAAACTCAACATTTGTATTTGTATCAACACAACAACACTATTATATCAAATGTAGAAACCATTTTAAGTGGATTTCAATTTAATTTTATTTTTATAAAATGTTAATAATGAAATAGTGTTGGCTCTCTTTCCACTAGTCATAGTATCTGAAAATGTTAGCATCTTTTATTTCAACTACATATGACGGAACCAGCTTTTATTTTTGGCTAAATGATGGACAGCTAGCTCATATCTAGATAACCAGGATACAATTTTTTCAGTAGCAAATGTTTGAGTGCATGTTGACTAAGTGACATTGAGCTTGGTGGTAAGAAAATTACTACTGGAAAGTTTACAAAGACAGTTATGAATGTAAGTTTTAAAATTGGTGAGATTTTTGTTAGTTCTAGTTAATGGAAAAAAGTAATGCTTCAGACTGACTTTCCCTCTTCAAAGTACATTACAGAATTTTCAAATGTAATTGAACACTGAGGGATGCTTTAAAAATGAATTTGTTGGATCAATGGCTGAACAACCAGGTCCTCTGAAATACTGCTTTAAATAGCACATTTCATACCGCTAGTGTGAAACTCAGAAACTCTGCAAAAGTGCTCTGTGATCTCTTTAAAATATAAAGACAGTTGTACTGCGTTTGTTATGAAACTAGGAATTTAGGGTTTATGATACCTTGCAGTTCATTACAACAACTGCTTATTCCTTAAATGCTTTTGTTCCTCTAAATGTAAATATTTTCAAAACTCTGAGTTGCTTTTGATACTTCTATTTATTGCTGAAAGTATCATTTCTCAGACATTCATCGAGATGTATTGGGTTTGTCTCATTTCCAAAAAGCACCATTCTACCATAGGATATCTATTTTCCTAATTTTATATAATGAATGAATCAATCAATCATTTAAATTAGACTCAGTAAATAACCAGAAATTTCTCTCTCTCTGTAGCATGAGCAGACCTATTAATTTAGATACATTATTACAGTTAAATGTTTATTGCATACCTAGTTTTGATAGGCTCTGTCTTGGGGAGGACTGAAGAGGGATGAAATGATAAGCAAAAGTTTGTGTATAGTGCTAACTTTTATGAAGTTTTGTATCCAATTACAGAAGGCCATTTCTTTTACTAAGCAAATTATAAAATAACTAGACGCCCAATGCATGAAGATTCATGCAGAATGGCTTTCCTTACCCTGGCTGCCAGCACAGCCTTTGATCTGGCCTGGAGCCGCCTTTCTGCCTTCCCACACTGCCCAGAGGCCCAGAGGGGCTGGAGTGGTACAAAACGCCTTCATCACCGCCATGGCAATGACACAAATGTCCCACCCCTGGCCCCTAGATGCCTGTGTATGCTAATTAACCCACCATCTTTGTTAGGTTAATTTGCATACACCTGATTGGCTGGTGGGCATCTCGAAGGTACAGTCAATTTTCATCTTTCTCTTTTATTAGTGTAGATAATTTAGTTGTGATTGTAAAAAGTACTAGGAACAAATTATGAATATGTCTAATGACACATTGTAATAATACTGTGAGAGTTATCAAGGCAGCATAACAAATTACTTCAAAATTTACCAGCTTAAAACATCCATTTATTACCTCACAATGAAATTTGAGAGTGACCCAAGTGAGTTGTACTGGGTCAGTTTCTCCTGCAATTACATTCAATATATCAATTAGGGATATTGATGTGGGAGGCTTGACTGGAACTCAAGGATCTGCTTTAAAGATGCTTAAGTGTATCATCCTGCAATTGGCGAGAGGCCTCAGTTCTTACCACATTGCCACTCCATAGGGCTGCTTGACTATTCTCCTGGTATGGCACCTGGCTTCCCCTAGAGTGAATGATGCAAGAGAGATAGCAATAAGGAAGCCACAATACCTATTAAAACCTCGTCTCATAAATTATTCAATGTAATTTCCACTACTTTCTATACATTCTATTTGTGAGAAACAAGTTGTTCCGTGTAGCCCACATTCAAGGACATAATTGGACTCCACCTTTTGAAAGGAGAGGTATTGTATAATTTGTGGATATAGTTTAACATTACTATATTTACATTTTCTAATCTGGGGCACTAGAATACCCTTTCTTGATAGCAACATTCACAAACAAAATACAGTAATCTGTCTGTTCTGTGGAGAGTGGACTGAAAGGGGCCAAGAGCCGATATAGGCAAAAAAGTTAAAAGGTTGTGCCTGGGCATTGAGACTTAAATCAGCTGGTGACAGTTGATATAGAAAGAAGAGGACATATTTTAAATATAATTAGAAAGTATGCTAGGTAGACCTTAGTAACTAATTGGATGTGGTAGGAAAGCAAGAGGAAGTGGCTTAGTCAATGGGTGGGTAGTGGCAATACCATCTATAATAATAAAAGGGTAATATGCTAATTAGACATGACATCTTCTGGATGTCATTCGAGACATCCTTCCTGACGAAGCCAGGGCCAGAGGTAGGCTATCCAGGTCCCAGGCACCTGCTGGCGGTTGGAGGAGGGAAGCCTGGTGCCAGAGGGAAGCCAGTGCCAGCAGCCAGGGGAAGGAAGGCCTACTCTTGCATGAATTTTTGTGCATTGGGCCTCTAGTTTGCTATAAAAGAAACACTTGAAGAAGCAAAGAGCAAATCACAACTGAGCTAGTTGTGATCTAGTGGAGCTGCTAGTAGATACCATAAAATGATGAATGTAGCTTTCTCTAATCATAGAGTGTTTATCAAGAAAACTCATATCCTTTGACATTTACACTCATGTAATATTTCCTCATTACGATTACTTTTCTGTTTTATTTCTATGGAGATAGAGAAAGGGAGAAAGAATTAGTGTAGCTTCTCCTAGTTAACTCTTTATAAATTTATTTACCCATCTTTTTATTTAAAGATTATATGTGTGTGTGTGTGTGTGTGTGTGTGTGTACGCGCACGCGTGCGCGCGCACACACGCGTGTTTTGTTGTCAATACTCATTCAAAGATATTTTTCCATTGATTTTTTTAGGGAGAATGGAAGAGAGAAGGAAAGACAGAAATATTGCTGTGAGAGAAACACATCGATTGATTGCCTCCTGCAGGAGTCCCGACCATGGCTAGGGCCAGGGAGGTGCCCTTGACCAGAATTGAACCCAGGACCCTTTGGTTCGCAGGCTGACACTATCTACTGAACAAAACTGGCTAGAGCTATATTTTTGAAATGTGCAACTGAAAAATTAAGACTTTAATATGACACTTTCTTAGTACTATGGGGCTAATGTCTGGGTATCATTTAATTTGGATTTATCTTGAAGGGAGAGTAGATAAAAAAGATAGACTTCTTAGAGTAAGGGTGGGCTAGATGGGGTTAATGGGGGGAAGGGAGGCATATATAATACTTTCAACAATAAAGATTAAAAAAAGATAGACTTTTTGATGGGCTACTGGACATAGTCATCTGTCAGTGTTGTTGAAGGGATATTAACGATAGGACACAGGGTTAGATGGCATTTGAGATTTATATTGACTTTGATGTTGTCAGCTCAGGGCAAATAGAATTAGCTAATGAAGAGCATGGAAGTCAAGAGGAAGAATTTGAATTTGTTAACACATGCTTTAAATAATGAATTAAGAAGATTAATGGGAGATAGTGTCCAGGATGCTTCCCTGTAGGAAGACGATTGGCTGAGGGAGGTCCTCTGTTACCCTAATCTAGAGTGTATGAGTTTGTTAGACTTGGGATTTGTTAGACCCAGGATAGATTATGGCTTTGTATGGGAGACAATCCAGGGAAGTAGGTGAGGCCATTTTAGGAATCAGATAAACTCTAGTCTGAGCCTTGATTGTGCAAGTTGTCATCTGAGCAACCTTAGATGAACTAATCAACTTCTCTGAATTTCTCTTTTTTTCTTTATAGTGCAGGAAAAATTAACTACCTCATTAATGTCTCTGCTCTTCTATGGTCTGCTCTGTCTTCCTTCTTCAGGATCCTTCTCTTCTCTTGCCTTGTTACTTCTTCTGCCTCTTCAAATATGCCGACATTGTCAAGAACTACCGAATTGAACCGCACATGCTAACTCATGGATCTACAGCAACACATTGTGGACACCTCCACTAATGTATTAGACTCTTGTACTGTAGCTGCAAGTATTCTCACACTAATAGCTGCATCTTGGGAGCAGAGCACACTTCCTTATTCCATTGACTTTGGCTTGACTGTGTGATTTGCTTTGATTATAGATATCTGAACAGCTTGATGTGAACAGAGTTTAAGTGTGTCTGCATGTGTTAGTGTAGGCCTTTTTTAGATTTGCCTTGAGAAAAATCTGTTCCAAGTACCGCTGGTTTAAGGAGAATATGGAGACATATAAAATGATTTGAACCCAACCTGAAGATTTTAAATCTAAATCACAGCTGCCCAAGCTGACCCACATACACTAGGAGAGGGGGAAAATGCTTATATTTTAGCTACTGAGTGTTTAAGTGTCTTGTTATGCAGTATTATTGTAGCAGTACTTGACATGCCTGTGTGAAACAATGATTTATTATTACTAAAGCAAGCATAGGTCTGTACTGTTTGTTTCCGTACATAGCCTTAAGTGGAGCCATGAGCCAAGCCCAGACTAGACGAGCCAAACTAATTGCTATCTGAGTTTGGGAGTATTTTTTTGTGACAGTAGATGATTGATACACCTACTTTGTGCCAGGCATAGAAAAGAAAACAATGTCAGTTCTGCTATGCTGTTTGCATTCTAATTAATATTTTTAAATAGTACTGAAGGCAGGCCAAATGCCCTTAAATCATCTGTATATTGCATTGTATTCTCACCACCCAGTCTATTCTTCCTTCCTCACCATATATTTGACCCCCTATAAACTTTCTACCTCTCCCATGCCCTCCCCTCTGGGAACCTTCATACTGTTGTCTGTGTATATGAGTTTGTTTGTTCTATTTCTATTTGTTGCCCTCTGTTTAAATCCCACATATGGGTGAAATCATATAGTTTTTGTCCTTTTCTGTCTAACTTCATTTAGCATGATACCTCTAAGACCCATCTATGTGATCACAAATGGCAGCATTTTATCCTTTCTTATGGCCAAGTAGTATTCCATTGTATATATGTACCATATCTTCTTCTTTTTTAATTTAAAAACTTTTTATCTTTATTGTTCAGTTTATTAATTACATTGTTCACTTTTTTCCCCTATAGCTCCCCTCCACCTGGTACCCATCCCACACTCTGCCCTCACGCCCCCCACACTGTCCTCTCCCATAGTTGTATGATTTTAAAAATCATGTGCCATATCTTCTTTATCTAGTCATCCATCAAAGGATACTTGTATAAAAGGCAGATTTGTCAGCCATGAGTAATAGGAGAAGGAAAATGGAGAAAGCCTCATGTCTAAGACCTAGGAATACAGGCAGCTCTTAGACGTAGGTGAAACTAGAACAACAGAAAACACTTATGCTCCCAACATAAGCTGAGTAAAGGTAACAAGCAACAGGAGACTGCCTCCGGGGAAAGGAAAAGTACATGGAGAGAGGTTATTCTGTGGTGCAGAAATGAAGGGACAACTGAATGAAAAGAAAACTCTCTAACAATTGAACCTCAACTCCAACCATGGGGCAAAGTCAGTCAGCTGCTAGAGGAATTTGAGGCCAGTGGGGCACTGCTGTTGACCATAACAACAAGCCCAAATCTAATTCTTGATCAGACTGACTCACTTCCACACACTAATGACCTGACAAAAGAATACAAATGCCCATTTCCATGTATAAATACAGCTTACCTCAGTCCTTCCTGTTTTATGTAAAACATATGGCTTTTCAGAAATTACAGAAAATACACAAAAAGCATAATATCTTCTAGGTCCATCCATGATGTTGCAAATGGTAACATTTCATTCTTTTTTTTACGACCAAGTAATAGTCCATTGTATATACAGTATGTACCACCACTTTTTTATCCATTCGACATTGATGGGCACTTGGGTTACTCCCATACCCTGGCTATTGTAAATAATGCTGCAATGAAGATAGACTGCAAATATCCTTCCAGGTTAAAGTTTTGGGTTTCTTCAGGTATATAGCCAGAAGTGGAAATGGCCCTCGCTAAGCCATCAGTCAGACATCCTTAGCCTTGCCGCACAGGCGGAAGAGGCTCCTGCCATTGCCGCTGCACTTGCCAGCCTTCAGCCCGACTTCTGGCTAAGTGGGGCTCCCCCTGTGGGAGTGCACTAACCACCAAGGGGCAGCTTCTGCATTGAGCGGCTCCCCCCTGGTAGTCAGTGCGTGTCATAGTGACTGGTCTTTTCCGCTATTCAGTCGATTTGCATATTACCCTTTTATTATATAGGATTCTGTTAATTCTTTTCCCATGCATGCATGGCTTTTATTATTTCCACTATAGTGACTTTTTATTAGGTTTTTCACCATTACAGATAATTTAACCATGAACAATTTTGAGACTTTTCAATCTATTGAATTATTATATGAGGAGATATGGAAGAATCTTTTTTAAGGAGAAGGAGTAAATAGCAATTTGGGTCATGTTTTTTTAAAATATATTTTATTGATTTTTTTTTTACAGAGAGAAAGGGAGAGGAATAGGGAGTTAGAAACATTGATGAGAGCGAAATGACCCCACTGGGGATGCGCTTGCAACCAAGGTACATGCCCTTGACTGGAATTGAACCTGGGACCCTTCAGTCTGCAGGCCAATGCTCTACCCACCAAGCCAAACTGGTTAGAGTGGTTATGTTGACTTTTAATTAGATATGCAGTCAGACGATCAGGTGGGTAATTAATTATTTGGGCCTGAAACTCCAGGGAGAAGTTAGGACTGAGTCATGTGAAGGAATGGGCTTATTTGCCTACCAGGACAAGGAAAGTCATGGAGTTCACACAATGAAACAGAGTGCCTGAGACACTGTAGAGTAGTTAAGAACTCAGGCTCTTGTCTACTACCTGCATTCAAATTCTGGCTGTTCCACATACTCATTGTGAGGTATTTCCGCATCTATAAAGTTGTGGAAGTTATAATGTGGAAGTTGTAATGACCTTGTAGGATTGTTGTGAAAGTTAAAGTACTCCTGAAAAACATGTTTTATGAAGTATTGCTCTTTATATCCTTTAATATGTCTCTCATTACTACTGCTCCTAGTCCATGCAGCTTCACAAGGCTGGAGAACAAAACCCAAACATGCTGACTCACCTTCCTTTACTTTCATCATCACTAGCCTCGAAGAGGCTTGTGGTGCTGCACATTCTATATCCCTGGTCCATTTGTTCTGTCCCTCTCTTAGATCTCTATTTTATAACTTAAAAATACATTTAACTTGCTTTTTCCACTGTGATGTAAGTAGGCCTAGGGTGATGGCCTTTCTGATTATTCATGGTTCCTGTCTCTGCAGACATCTGTTTCTACAGTCCTCTCTAATCTAAAATCTCCAACTCTGAAGTCCTGCCCATCTTTGATCCTAGATGCCTGTACTTACTGTCTCCAGCCCATTTCAAGCAAGTTTTAGCCTTCTCTGCTGCACTCACATTGTTTTTATAGAGCTTATCAGTTACCTTTATTTAGTTCAAATCAATTATTTGTTATTAGACCTTGTTTTTCTCTGGCTTTCAGCAGGGTTTAACATAGTGGTTCATATTTTCCTTTCTAGACACCTATCTTTTTAATGCTCATTCTGCCTCACTGGTATTTCCCTACAGTCTCAATGTTGTTCTTTTTTTTAAACCATCTTGCTGACTTTTAAATATTGATATGCTCTCAGCTTAGACCTCACACTTTTTTATTCCCTAGATATACTTGTTCTCTTGGTTATTTTATGATTTTCCATGGTGTTAAATATATACTAGAGACCTGGTGCGTGAAATTCATGCACAGATAGGGTCCCTAGGCCTGGCCAGTGATCAGGGCCAATCAGGGCCTTCTGGCTGTGGCTGGGGCCTTCCTTTGTTCCACACCAGTCCCAGTGGACAGCACACATCATAGCGAGTGGTCGAACTCCCATGGGGACAATTTGCATATTAGCCTTTTATTATATAGGATACTCTGAAGACTCCCAAATTTATAGATCTATCATGCAATAATAATAAAATCCATGAAATCACTATATACAGTTTCATGCAATAACTGACATTTGGCCATATTTACAGTGTCAGTCCATCCTCTGGTGACATAAGCACTTTTGTAAATGATCAATAATGAATGTTAATTCTCTACTATAAAAAAATTTTCTGCCTTATAATTAGGGCAGAAAAGTTATCCTTAAAATATCCTTTTTGCTAAACAGGATTCTCAGTACATAATTAGATATTTTTGTACCTGGGAGTAAAACTAGTAAAAATGGCTATGTATTCCATTTTTATAAAGGTATATTGCTTTGTTGTTTATCCAATTACTTTCACACCACCATTATACACAGACACACACACAGGGATGCATACCCATACACACACCTGCACACACACAAACCTGCTAGTCCTGTTGAACTGTGGTGCATAGATTTGCAGGAAATGTTTGTTTGTTTGTACTAATCCCAGTTACGGTGGATGATGGAGCTGAGACATTCTCTGGAAATGACATAGTTTAGGGGGATATAGTTCAGTCTTCAAAAAACCAATGCTTATCTTATTGGCCCATTCTTTGCCATCCCTACCAGACATACCAATTTTCTTCTATTTTTCACAATGTCAAAACTATTCATGTATACTTCTATATCTTTTGTAATTTAACTAATATTCATACCCATCCCTCCCTTCCCCAGGACATATTTTTTCTTCTTGTTTCCTTATTTTCTTAAAGAAGTGGGTTGTGATTAGCCTGACCCATGAAGACTTCAAAGCCTTCAAAAAATGTCTCTCTTTTCTCAGAAAACAATGTTGCATTTAGTTGCCATAGCTTAGGATATATTTCAAGTACACTTACCAATGTCTCTATGTAATAATGACTGACACCATATTTTGTCTTCTGAATTCTCTACAGTAAATATTTGACTTGCCGATTGATTCACTAAGTGAAGATGGAATCAATCTTTATAATTTTATCCAGTTTCAGTATTCTGAAATTACTGATTTTACTGGATATTTTGTGCTTAGCTTTTTAAAAAGGCATTTTCTTCTTTTGAGTCTGTCAATTTCTTTTTCTAAATAATTACTTCTTTTCACCTTTGGAATTACTCTAGATTTAGCTGAGAAAAACTTGATTTTTAAAATATAGCTATCATTTGGGTTTTGTGTTTTAGTCTAATAATTTCTAAATAAGGCCAATATTGTTTAAATAGGATAATTAACAAATACCTAATTTAATATTCACATAGGATTTCATGCTATGGCAGAAAATTACTTGATGGACTGTAATAGAAGACTGCAGTCCTAAAAGTGTCATCTTTATCTAAAACCTACATTTTGAAATGGTCTATAATTGTGATTTCTACAGATATTTTCCAGAGGTATGCCCTTGGATTTGCATATAATATGTATGTTTTTGGTGTCACTGAAATCCAGCCTTAGGCATTGTCCTCATTAAAGTTTTGTTGCAGCTCTTCTCAAGATCATTTTTTTTTATTTTTTAAATTATTTTTCAAGTCTCTTCTGAATAATTGGTCTAAATATACTAAGCAGTGATTCTCAAACTTACTAGAATATTATCTATACCAACTGAGGTACAAGCACTGCAGTGGCTCATTATCACATTGAAGGAGAGAGAGGGAGAGAAAGGGTTTTTCATTTACACTTCGTTTAGCAACTCCGACATAGTGCCTGGTTGGTACTTGATAACTGTGGAGTGAATGAATGAATGAGAAACTCATTTGAATGATGACTGACTTTATGAGTCAGCAATATGGCATATCAGGAAGAGTTTGAATTTTGAACTCAGATATATTAGATTCAAATGTCAAATCTGCCACTTAATAGCTATTGTATTAAGCAAAATTTTTGAGGCAAAGGTTCATTCATTCTTTCTTTGTATGAAGTTCTCATCTGAGGATATATTTATTGATGTGTTTGTGTGTGTGTGAGAGAGAGAGAGAAAAAAAAGAGAGATAGAGAGACAGAGAGAGACAGAGAGAGAAGATTGAAATAGACCAGTTGTCTCCCATAGATGCCCAGACCAGGGATTGAACCCACAACCTAGGTATGTGCCCTGACTGAGAATTGAACCCCTCAAGCTTTTGGTGTATGGGACAATCAACTGAGCCACCAGGCTAGGGTTCATTCCTTATTTTTCCCCAAGGAGATAAATGTATTGTAATCTATTTTTTCTTTCTTTAAATTAACTTTTCTGTTAATGAGTGTCCTATTCTTCCCAGGGATAATATATTTCCTTCTGTAAAAGGGGTCTACTGTGATTTTATGTCCTAAGGGAAAGATGAAACTTCCATTTCATACTTATTCAGCACCTTTCTCTTGGAAAGTTTTTATTCCTACCCTGTCCCACTCTTAGACAGCTCAGTGAAGTCAAAATTGAAGATTTTTGCAATGTTACTGAAACAATATTCATTCCAGGAAGGGAAATAAATAAACTGGCTGCTATACTTTGCCCACAAAATTGTCTTCTGGCTAAATTTAACAACTTTCAGAATAGTTAGTACTTATTAAAAATGTAAACTAGTCCCAACAGCGTTGCTCAGTGGTTGAGCATCAACCTATGAACCAGGAGGTCACAGTTCAATTCTGGGTCAGGGCACACGCCTGAGCTGTGGGCTCAATACCCAGCTGGGACATGCACGAGGCAGCAGATCAATAATTCTCTCATCATTGATGTTTCTATCTCTCTCTTCTCCTCTCTTCTTTGAAATAAAAATATATTAAAAAAATAAAGTCTATTCTAATTACATTATTTTAATTGTTTATTTTGCCAAACTGCAAAATTTGGGTCCACTTAAAAATTGGTCCAAAGTGATTGAGGCAATGCTTAAAACTATGAAGTCACTGATGTAAGTAGAGCTGGAGGATTAGAATGGGTAAGAGATTCCCGAGGAGAGAGCTCCAATTGCTATTCTGTTCCCACATGGGATTTTTCTCTAGTGGTCTCCTTTGCTTATACATTATATTTATTTTACAAGACTCTGTTTATACCAAAGATGGAAACTTTGAGGGAGTTTGAGGCCCTGAAAGGCAAGACTATGATGTATGATGAGGAAAGAGTTCTCTTGGAGTCACACAGCCTCTGGCAGAGATATAATGGCAAGTATCAACTATTTGAATTATTTTCTTGAACTTTACTTAGCGCATCTGACTCCTATTCCCCAGATGCCTCAAACTCACTGAATGAACTGAGAGGAAACCTGACCAGCTCTGCCTCTAGTCAGCTAACCCTTCTGTATTATAAATAAAAAATCAAGTCGTGGGCGATTAGTGACCTGGGATTGGACACGTGTCCTTTTGAACCATTTGAAATTAACAGGGAGATATGAGGTACATATTTGAAACTGACAGAGTGCTTTTTTTTTTCTCTCTAAGAATTAAAAGTTCTTTCTGAAACAGTAATGCAAAACTTTACTTGCAGCAATCTGCTTGTAATTCAAATTCAGAGGTGTGAATTTCTTTCTCATTCTTTTTTAAAAAAATATATTTTATTGATTTTTTATAGAGCGGGAGAGGGATAGAAAGTCAGAAACATCAATCAATGAGAGAGAGACATCGATCAGCTGCCTCTTGCACGCCCCCTACTGGGGATGTGCCCGCAGCCAACGTACATGCCCTTGCCAGAATCGAACCTGGGACCCTTCAGTCCACAGTCCAACGCAATATCCACTGAGCCAAACCGGTCTCGGCTCTTTCTCATTCTTAATACATAATGTGCAGATGGAGGAGTATGAAGAGATTCTAAAGGATATTTTTTCTCGCCTTCAGAAAGTTATATTTGTTTACTATTATGTATTTAGTAAAACACTGTTTTAGTGGAGGAGGATAAAAAAATCCTCGTATGATATTTAACTTCATAATTTCAGATGTCATGTAATTGAGCACAGCTGAGCAATTAACTGACCATCATGATCTAAAATTATAGCTCAAATCAAAACAAAAATGTTGGTCACAGCATTTATTAATTCTTAGGCTTATGTCTTGAAAAATATAAATGTGTTCAAGATTTTATATGCTTCTCTTTCTTCTTAAAGTATTACATGGATTAGCCTTTAAAACTCATTTTATTTCCTGTAGTTTTCCCTCCCCTCTTAACCTCTCTCATTATTTACATTTTTTATCTCAGCTGACTAATTTCTAGGCCAGTAATGAACCAGGTCTGGCAATTCCCAACTTGGTGCAAAGCTCCAAGGGTTGATAGTGCTGTTGAGACATGTGGTATATCTTAAAGTTGCCTAATATATGTTGTGCGAATGGTAATTCATGGTTTTCAACAACACTATTGGCTTTTTTATGTGCAGTCATTTAGTGAGGAAATGGCAAACCTTCCTAAGACTGTGACACTTTTGTGATGTAGCCTGGGATCCACTGCACGTCTGTCCTGTTAAACAAGACACCGTTGTCTTTTATCTCCTTTACTCTTTTTCATTTGTGGTGATTCTTTAAGTAGCCTTGCAAAAAGGGAAAGAAATTTTCATGTTTATTTAATTTAGTGTTTTATCTGACCATCCTCAACAAAAACCCTAATGTATTTGAGTCTTTGGAGTTAAAGAATAAAATTCCTCATGGCTATGAACCAAACATTTTGCCACATAAATTTCCTTATTTTCAATCAATAAATAAAAAGTTATACAAAAATTAACTTCAATAATAAAAATATTTTAAATGAATTTTTTATCACTTTCTGGAAAGTTAATTTTCATTGCTAAATTAAATGGAATTTATGGCATCACGGAAATGAATGTGCATAATGGGTGTCACCTTATATGTGGTTGAATGCCATAAAATACAGAAAGCATTTCACAGAAATTCCTACTTCTCTTGAGTTCAGAGTGATTCTGTTGGTAGGGGCAAAGAAATGGAATTCATTGTCATTTTTGGGTTGTATTTTAGCTCAGAATAGTTTTTAGAAATGCTTTGTACATCAGTACAAAATAGAAGGCTTTTGACTTGTCTTTACTGTTAACAAACACAAAATCCAACCTTTAGTCTTTACATGAAAACTATATATAAGGATTAAAAGCAATTGGCAAAATTTTTTTTTCATGAAACAAAAGTGTAGGAAGCATGGATACATGATAATTGGCATTGCTTCTTCTGGAGTTGCAGATTTCATTTAAATGGAAAGCTATGCCACATGTGTCAACAATGGGAGCTCTATAAGTCCAATACTATAGAGTGGATATACTCATTCAGAAAACTGGAGAAAAACACTTGATAGTTTCTGTTTACGAATACAATATTTTTATTTTAAGAGAACTGTAAACTATTTTGAATGCAGGGTTTCTTTGAAGGCAAATGGTCACACTAGTTGTTGGTGGAGTTCTGGAATCTACCAGAGTCCACGAGAGGGAGAAAAAAGCACTAGGAGAGCAGCCTTCGTGTATTAGCAATGAAGACTATTGATGTTAGAAAAGTTGTATATTTAAGAGCTACAGGCAAGTGTTGATACTAATTAATCGTTAAAGTTTCAACACAAGGTTGACTTTCATAGTGATTTAAAATTCATAACTTGTTCTTTTTGTTGACATTTTAATTATAATGTAATTTTTATTTGCCTTAAGGATTCCCATAAACTAGTCAAAATATATAGAATAGTTATTCAAGAACAACCCATCATATAAGGCTTCATTTTCCATAAGATCTTCAGAAATTTTAATTCTTAGGCTTCAAAGAAGCCATATGTGCTAAAATCCTTTTAGTGTCATGTAATTCTATCTAATAAAAGAGTAACATGCATATTGACCATCACTCCAACACACAAGATGGCTGCCCCCATGTGGTCAAAGATGGCTGCCTCCATGTGGACACAAGATGGCCACCACAAGATGGGCAGCAGAGGAGGGTAATTGGGAGGGACCAGACCTGGAAGGGAGGGCAGCTAGGGGCAATCAAGCCTGCAGGGGAGGGCAGTTAAGGGTGACCAGGCCAGCAGAGGAGGGAAGTTGGGGGCAACTTGACCTGCAGGGAAGGGCAGTTGGAGTGGGGGGGACCTAGGCCTACAGGGGAGAGCATTTGCAGGGGGTCCAGGCCTGTAGGGGAGGACAATTAGGAAGGCAGGCAGGTGAGCAGTTGGGAGCCAGCAGTCCTGGATTGTGAGAGAAATGTTGGATTGCCTATTGGATATCCCTTGAGGGATCCCAAATTGGAGAGGGTGCAGGCTGGGCTGAGGGACACCCCCTGCCCCATGCACAAATTTTGTGCACCGGGCCTCTAGTATATAAAAAAGGCATAATATGCTAATTAGACTGGACAGCTTAACAATCTTCTGTACAACTTTCCAGATGAAGCTAGGATTACAGAGGCCAAGGCAAGCCACGGTTAGCTGCGAGGGTCAAACTCCTTGCACCCTTTGCACAAATTTCATGCATCAGGCCTCTAGTGTAATATAAGAGAAAACAAACATGATATCTTTCTACAGATGGTATCATTGTTGAGTCATCCCATTCTTAAACATCTCTAATATGTACTGTATAACACCCAGTGGGATTCCTATTGTAGATATTTGCTTAAGTACTTGCCGTTTTCTGCCGAAGAACTGATAGCACTGTTATTTCGGTAGGTTCTAGAGGTATAATTATTTCTTTCTTTTAAATTTAAAATATATTCATGTTACAAAATGCATCCTTTAGTCCAGCCGGCATGGCTCAGTGGTTGAGCATTGACCTATGAACCATTGAGGGCCTGGTTTGATTCTCAGTCAGGACACATGCCTGGGTTTCAGACTCAATCCCCAGTGTGGGGTGTGCAGGAGGCAGCTAATTAATGATTCACTCTCATTATCGATGTTTCTATTGCTCTATCCCTCTCCTTTCCTCTCTGAAATAAAAATATATTTTAAAAAAGAAAATGCATTCCTTTTATAGCTTTTTTTGTAGAAGATAAAGTAGAAATCTAAATAAAATCTAGCCATGAAGAGTGGGCTTCTTTACATATCTCTGTCGACTTTTTACTTGATATTGGAAGTGATGGGCAGTACTTTGATGTTTCTCTGTGAGGTTTTCCTGCATGTAAAGTGAAGAGAACAGCTGGTATCCACTCATTCCAAACAGGAGCGATTTATAAAAAATTACATATATAAAACTTTGCACAGTGCAGAAGTGCTACCTCAGCTGAAGTTATTATGGGAATGAAGGTTAGTCTTCATGTCTATCTCCATAATAGCCACCTGCTCTGTTTGCATATGTATTAAGTTCCCTATCACTTTATACCCTTGCTAAAGAAATCACATATGTTTATTGAAGAATCTTAAAGTGAGAATAGTAATTTGTGAGTAGATTGTTTTGTAACAGAAACTAGATAAGCAGGTATCTATTAAATCAGATATCTAAATAAAGATTATTCAGAGAAAATATTGGTGACAGCTTTACTTACTATCATTGAAGAGTGAGACTTTTAAATTCTTAAGTTACATGTTTATGGTTTTGTTTTTCAGGAGATACTATTTGGCGTGTCTCCTTTCTTAGGGCATACTTTGATTTTATTTGCAATAAGGTCAATTTTGAGACAAAGAAATCACTATATCCTGAGAAATGGTTTCAAATACATTATCTCTAATGGCTTTTCTTCACATAGAAACATAAAGTATTACCTTGGTTAAAGGACATATTTTCCTTCCAAGTTTAAAATCCTTGGCCAGTTCTAGCTAAGCCTAAAGAGTCAGGGACCCAAGGGTAAACTTATGCCAAATAAATGTGTGCTCAAAAGGAAGACATACTTTCTTCCTTGTAGTAGTTTTTTGAAGGGCAAGAGTTAAACTATGATGATATAATAAAAATGACACAAAGCAAGACACTCATTTGGAAAATATGACTATTAAGGAAATTGGATTAGTTTTTGTTTCATGGAACCATCCATTTTTATTTCAAAAAGATAATTTACATAAACTAATATGTCTTCAGCATAGAAAATTAGGGGGAAAAAAACACAAAAAAGAAAGAAACAAATTAAGATTTCCCCAGAATCCTACTCAGAATTAATCACTGTTAACATTTTGGTGATTGTATTTCTAGTCTTTGATATACGTATCTATACTATATGCATTCACAGAATTGAATTAATATAGTATATATTAATTGTCAATATTTTTTACATTTCTTTTTTATGAGCTTTAGCTCTTGCTATTTTTATATTTGGGTAAACATTGTTCTTAATGGATGCATACTTCTGTATCATGTGGATGGCTTCTCAAGTTTGAAGAATACTTATTTTCTCAACTTCCTGAATGCCAACTTCTAGGCTTAGAAAATAAGGTTGCAAGCTTGGAATGCTACCAAATTCTTTCAACCTGAACCAGAGTGAATATAGTCTTCTGCTGGCATTAATATGTTGTGTGTTTTGGAAAAAGATGATCTGAGTCTCTATTTAAGTTACCTCACCCATAAAATGAGGAACATATTTTCCATTTGACCTCATGGAGATGTCTTGTGGATAAAATGAGATGTAAGATATTCTGTAAAAAAATGTAAAGGACTATACAAATGCAAACATGGTTTTGATTTTGATACTAAATTTTGATGGATTTATATTGACTTATGTCTCTTTCCCTGAGATCATCTCTAAGGTTCAATGTACAAGTTGAGTAGAGACTATATATATATATATATAAACCTATGTGACCAGCAGACCAGCTGACCCACTGTCCAATAGGTATGACGTGCACTGATCACCAGGAGGCAGATGCTCAATGCAGGAGCAGAAACCACAGGCATGGAAACATGGAATAGACTGATGAATCTCAACGGGATGGAAGGAAAGGAGAGGGTAGGAAGAGATTAACCAAAGATCTTATATGCATGCTAGAGGCCTGGTGCACTGGTGGGGTCCCTTGTCCTGGCCTGTGGGGATTGAGCCTAAACTGGCTCTTTGACATCTCTCGAGGGTCCCAGATTGCAAGAGAGCACAGGCCAGGCCAAGGAACCCCACCAGTTCACAGATCTGTACACTGAGCCTCTATTTTTGTTATAATTGTTTGATCTAGCCAGCACCATGAATAGATTCAAAAGCAAAGAGGAATTAAATCCAAAGTGGTTGTAAATTACATTTTTTCTCACACTTCATGTCAAACCCACTTAGGGAAAATACCTATGAAAATCACCAACTTATAAACATGAAAACTACAGACTAGAAACTGCATGCTATAAAGATCATTCTCCCAAATTCTAAATAAATGTTTTGTATAAATTAAGGCATTATTAAGTTACTTTTAAATGACAGTAGAATAGATATAGATGTTGTGATAAATACCTTTAGTTGCCTGCCTATAGCCATTTCTATTTTTCTTGTCAATTCTATTTGTAGCAATATTTTCAGTCCTAAGTGGTTAATCATGACTTGCCTGAATCAGTAAAGTTATCCTTATTCCCCTATACCAGATACTTACTTTCCTAGCTTCCTATAGAGCTAAATTTTAGAAAGAAGAGCTGTGCCTTTTATGTCATTATTGAACTGTTGGCTATGTTTAATAATTTATTAAACATTCAGACTTCTTGTCTTGAAAATTAACTGTCTTTGTGTAAACTTCTATTTATCTGGTATTTTGTTTCTTATATAGTTGATGACATTCTTTTCTTTTCCATAATATATATGTCTCTCTCTCTCTCCCTCTCTCTCTCTCTCTCTCTCTCTCTCTCTCTCTCTCTATATATATATATATATATATATATATATATATATATATATATATTTCATAAACTATGGGAGGGGAAGAGAGATATAGAAACATCAATGATGAGAGAGAATCATCGATCAGCTGCCTACTGCATGCCCTATACTGGGGATCGAGCCTACAGTCAGGGCATGTGTTCTGAGTGGGAATTGAACCATGACCTTCTGGTTCATAGGTCAATGCTCAACTGCTGAGCCATGATGGCTGGGGGAAGATATTCTTAAAACATGTATAATCCTATGTAATAAAGAGGGAATATACTAATTGACCATCATACCCTCACAAAGATGGCGATGCCCACAGCCAATAAGGAGAGAAAATGCTAATTGACTGCTATGCTCTCAAAGATGGCAGCACCCAGTCTTCTCAGCCCCACTGGGGTGGCAGGTGCATAACATGGCCAGGCCCACCCCAGGTGGGCCTAGCCGCTCTGCATGCCTGCCTCCGGCGTCCCCCAGTCTCCTCAGCCCCCAAGCCACCCCTGGCCAGAATTGTAGGCAAGCTTTGGATGTTGGCTGCCCGGCTGGCCTGAGGTGCAGGCAAGCCTCGGATGGCAATTGCCCAGCCTCCCAGGGCTGCCTGAGGCTCAGGTAACCAGGGCTAGCCGAGACTTGCGTTGCTGGCAGTGGCAGTAGCAGAGGTGTGATGGGGGCATTGCCTTCCCCTGATCACCAAGTCGCCTTCTGCCCCTGAGGTTCTCCCAGACTCAGAGGGGGCAGGCTGGGCTGGCGGACCTCCACTCCAGTGCATGAATTTTCATGCACCAGGCCTCTAGTATAAATATAATGGAGAACATCTCAACAGGAATTATTTTATTTTTAAATCCCCGCATTAAAATAATGTTTTCTACTTGGTGGCTGTTAAAAAAAAAGCGAGTAAAATCAATACAAGTACATAAAAAGACATATATTTGTATATATTTAATAGGGCTTGCAAAATGTGGAAAAATTTATTTAAAGTAGATTATAAACAATGTGAGGGCAGGGATTATATATATTTTATTCACTATTTTTTATGAACTTCTAAGTCCTCATCACACATATTTTAATTAATGGAATAATTAATTGAGAAAAATTAATTTATGTGAATACCATAGTAACCTCATGAAGTATACCTGGAGACTGTTCATACTCACTATTTACAGTTAAAGAAACTGATGCTCAAGTGACCAAATTAGGTCCTTAAAAACTCTTGCCATCATTGACCTTTTCAATCTTTTAACATCTATGTAACCTTTTTTTTTTTTTAGTGCAATGCACAATTTAGCATTTAAGAAATATTCTCTTATATTTTTAACGTTTTTTCAGAAGTTGAAGGTGGAGAAAATTTTATCCACTATATTTCTACTGGGGAAGAAAAATGTATTCCTTTCATAGAAATATTTTGATAAGTAATTTGGAGTAGAAGTTAACATTTGATGGCATGGATGTCTAGCTGAATTGCTACAAATGAGAAAGAATTAATATCATTTTGAAAAACCAGGAGGTGGAAAGAGGAAGAAAGAAAAGACAGAGACAACAGAAAAATTAATTAGAGACAGTAGAAATTCACACAATATGTGATGTGAGTCATCAGGAATGTATTTAAAACCACCAAAATGTGTGATGTGATTAAAGTAGATGCTGTGTGTGTGTGTGTGTGTGTGTGTGTGTATCAGAGAAAGAGAGAGAGAGAGAGACAAAGACAGAGAGACTGACTCTGATGGGTCAAAATCAAGGTAAAATTGGTAAATGGAGTGAGTCCTTTATGAAACATTTATTAGCGCTGATATTCCAACTATTTTATCAGCTTTAAGTCAGGGGCTGTGATTCATTTTTCTGTACACAATAAGGAGCAAAGAAGGCATGTATTATTTTGTTTTCATTTTAAGCAAGATCTATAATTTCTGATTAATCGAAATTAATCTTTTGGGCTTGAGTTGCATGTGATGGAAGGTAACAGAGACAGAAGGGGACAGCATTTCTGGAAGTGAAAGCATCCATTAAAGAACCAGCCGGTTGTGAATGTTGCTTCTTGCTAGATTGCCACAGGATCATCAGCACAGCTCTGCTGCCTCTCTGATATCCTGAATGACGTTCAGCGCCAGCCCTGCTGAATGCGATTAAACCACATGAAGAACAGCATGCCTCAGGAGAACAGTGTGCAGCCGTCTGTGCCGCGTGGTTGGAGGGCCTGGCTCTGTGCCGCCCGTCAAAATGCATAACCTTATGGTCTGGAAAGGTCACAGCCATTTCCTGTGCAGAAGATACAGCAAAGCTACTGAATGAATTCCTGACCAGAAAATGTCCTTGGTCAATACACACCACTGGGAAAACAAATTCTGTGCTATAATGGGATTTGCTTCCAACTGCTTTGGGCTCCGAGGAGAAATGGTTGATCCACTGACAAAATTGCTGTGCAAGGGAAGCTGCCTTGCTGCTCATCACATCAGCACCCACAGATAATGTGATTATTGTAACTTTGTAATTATATTCCAAAAGCCTTCCAAACTGTTTTTTTTTTTTTTTTGGTCAGGGGTACTATTGAAGTTCTCCAGGACATTTCTCATTGAAACCTCACGGTAAGCCAGCCCCCTTGTGTTGCCGAATTGCTTTATTAATGAATACATTAGGTTCTAGCTTCAGCTGTGATGGAATTTCACGAGTCTGGCTTCACACTCAGGACTATAGGTTTCATGGTTTTCGCAAACTTTTGAATCCCAGTCCCTGGAGGCTACATCCTGGAATCTGCGTTTGCAAATATATCAGAGGTGGTACTTAGGAGCAGTTATTCTTACCAGATCCTTGCTCAAAGCAGATGTTCAAAGTGAAAGATGTAAAACATAGCAAATTATCACTGCATTATATAATAATGAGCAAACAGCTTCACATCTTCATTTGTGATATTAGTTGTTTTGACCCTTCTTGGGTAGAATCTCAGAGTCTCAGTTTTACCCATTTAGACACAGTGAAACCCAAACTAAATAAGAGGGAAATTAAACTTACTATAAAACTTACTGTGTTATAATTTCATCTGGGGAACTAGTAGAATACTTGCAAACAATAAGAAGTATAAAGTGAGAGAAATTCAGAAACAAACCAAGACATGCTTTTCTATCCTTTAATAAGAACAGAATTAATAATCAACATTTTCATAAGGACAGTGGTCATTAAGTACCTTCTGTATTCTAGGAAATAACAGATCTTTCTCAGAAGAGAGATCCTCCTAGTTCCCACCTCAATAGGGATTTGGGATCCCAATAGGGAGCTGAGAAAACATCTCTTCAGCTATGAAATAGCACAACACCCTTGTAGGATCCCATATTTGGGGCCATGGCCATTGAAGAGCTCTGATTCTAAAGAAAGTTCAGGAATACAACTGACAGACCAGAAAATTCTGTCAAATAATGTTAGAAAACATGAGAAATGTTAATTGGTTATTTAAAATACAGATGTTAAGGAAGTCTTTATAGCATCTGAAGCTCTATAGTTGAAAAAGACGCAGTAGTTCCAATGTGAGAAAGCTATCTATTGTGAGAAATAGAAATAGACATATTCATTTATTTAAATCTAGTTTCCTGGTAGCAAGACTTGAGCATGGGTTTGGGACAGCTGATTTTTATGCCTATGCTATTGGGTGTCTGGTGACCAACCAACTTTGTTTGCTTGAGACTGAGCACTTTCCTGGGACACAGAACTATTACTGCTAAATCAGGTGAAGTCTCAGGCAAACTCGGCAGATTTGCTCACACTATTCCATTGCCTAAGCACCCTGCACCCCGCATCCTGGAAGGAAAGTGACAGGCCTAACCCTATTCTCTCACCACAGGGATTGGTTCAGGCAGAGACCTAACCTAAGTCTGATGTCTGGGAAACAAAGCGCGTTTGCTTGATAGTTTGAAGAAGAGAGGCTCTCCCTTTCAAGTGGCCTCATATTCTTGTTAAATGTAAATCAGAACTGCAGCAGTCATTTTTGCTACAAGGAGGAAAGCAAACCTCAGGATGAACTGACACATGGAGGAGGGGAGAGTTCTAAGGACAGCGCAGGGGCTGTGGAATCTTGATGACAAAGGGGCCGCTCTAGCAAACATTTGCTGAAGCCTGCCCCAGATTTATTTATACTGCTTATTTGATACTCAGAAGGTAATTTGCTTAGGTAATTAAGAGCCATATTAATTACTAGCCATACTAATATCAGAATGCGGTGGAATGACCCAATGAACAGCATGAACAATATTCTCACTAAGGCTAATATTACGAACATTCTTGAAAACTGAAACTGTTCCCAAAAGGGAAGTACTTACTGATTGGTGGTATGCAGATGCAGACTTAGCGTGTTTATTCTTTGGAGGTGGGTATATATGCTTGGGGTGGGAGGGGAGTGCAGACAAATGAGTCTGAGAAGAGATGGGAAGCAATGTTTCTGTTGGATGCTCTTTAGGGTCATATTGACAGTGTCATTAATGTCCTAATGGCCATGAGGGTAGATGTTCTTTTGTTTTCATGGGAGGTAAGGAGACAAGGGGAAGAACATAAATCTAACCAATAAAAATATTAGCAACTAGCACCATGCCTGTGTGAATCAAAAAATAATAGTCTCTTTAAAGAATAGGGCATGGTATTCGTTTTTATTGTACAGCACTTAGGATTGCTATGAGGCAGTGCAACTTATGTTTCTGTTGCGAACAGCATTTATAAAATTGACAGTTTTATGGTGAGAATTGTGAGCAGCTATAAAAATATTATTTCCCTATAGATAACAGTTAATTCCGATTTCCATCAACACATGAAACATGGTTTAGGGGTTAATCAAAAGATTCAGGAGCAATGGAGTCTAGAATCCCATTTCAGCTGCTGAGATTTAAGGCTGTCCAAGTATCAGACTATGTGTTGTTGTTTTTTTAAATCACAAGTCCCTCTCTGGCTGTGAGTTAAGAACCTAGAGATAATTTATTCTTTCAGTCCTTCAGGGGACCATTTATTTCACTATGGTAGTCATGGAGGTTCAAATAAAATAATCCTGCTGGCTCCCATTGAACAGTACACAAAGAAAAAGCATTTTACAGGGGGCATTTGGAGGTGGCATTAATATTGTTAATGATTTTGCTTATCTTGGTTTAGTCATCAATTCAAATAGAGGCTGCAGCCAAAGAATAAAAAGAAGGCTGATACTTGAAAAGGCAGTAATGGGAGAATCAGAAAGATCACCAAGAGCAAAGATGTGTCATAAGAGACCAAGACTAAGATCATCCACCCCCTCATATTCCTAATTATCATGTACAGATCCAAATCTTGGGCAGTAAAGAAGATATGAGAGGGGAGAATTGATTAATCTGAAGTATGATGTTGGAGGAGAACTCTACAGATACCCTGCATTGCCAGAAAGATAAGCAAGTAGGTCCTAGAGCAAATTAAGCCTGAAACTTCACTAGAGCCAAAAATGATAAAACTGAAGCTGCCCTACTACGGGCATATCATGAGAAGACAGGGTTCTTTAGAAAAGATAACACTGGGAAGTATGGAAGGCAGCAGGGAAAGGAGATCCAACATGAGAGAGATTGAATCCATCCAAGAAATCATAGGTGTGAACCTACAGGAATTGAGTAGGACTGTTGAGGAAAAGACATTGTAGGCGTTACTCATTCACAGGGTTGCCAGGAAATAAATGGCACATAAAAACCATTTTGGATGTAAGAGGACACAAAAATATTACAGTACTAGAGGCCTGGTGCACGAAATTTGTGCATGGGGGTGTGTATCCCTCAGCCTAGCCTGTACCTTCTCCAATCTGGGACCCCTCCATAGATGTCTGACTGCTCGTTTAGGCCTGATCCCTATGTGCAGTCAGACATCCCTCTCAAAATCTAGGACTGCTGGCCCCCAAATGCTCTCCTGCCTGCCTTCCTGATTGGCCCTAACCACTTATCCCTGCCTGCCTGATCACCCCCTAACCACTTCCCTGACAGCCTGATTGATGCCTAACTGCTCCTCTGCCAGCCTGTTTGCCCCTAACTGCCTTCCCCTGCAGGCCTGGTATCCCCCCAACTGCTCTACTCTGTAGGCCTGGGTCCACCCCCCCAACTGCCCTTCCCTACAGGCCTAGTCACCCCCAACTTTCCTCCTCTGCCAGCCTGGTCACTTCTAACTGCCCTCCCCTGCAGGCTTGATCACTCATAACTGCCCTCCCTTGCAGATCTGGTCTCTCCCAACTGCCTTTCTCTGCTGGCCATCTTGTGGTGGCCATCTGTGTCCACATGGGGGCAGACATCTTTGACCACATGGGGACAGCCATTTTGTGTGTTGGAGTGATGGTCAATTTACATATTATTCTTTTATTAGATAGGATAGAGGCCTGATGCATGGGTGAGGGCTGGCTGGTTTGCCCTGAAGGGTGTCCCTGATTAGCATGGGGGTTCCCTTGGGGTATGGAGTGGCCTAGGTGAGGTGCCTGTGCTGGTTTTCAGGCTGGCCATGCCTCCCAGTGACCCAAGCAGATGCCCTGGTATATGGGATTTATTTATCTTCTACAATTGAAACTTTGTAGCCTTCACTGGAGACCTAGGCCTGCTGGAAAGCTTGGGTTCCTCCATCGCTAGGGGCAACTCAGGCCTTTTGCTCTCTCTAGCTCTGTGACTGCCACCATTTGTGTTGGAACTTATTTATCTTTTATTATTTATCACTTTGAGTGGAGGCTTTGGCCCACCAGGGCAGGCAGAAAGCTTGGCTTCCTCCATTGCCAAAGAAACCCAAGCCTCCTGCTCTCTCCATGGCTGTAGCCACCTTAGTTGGGTTAATTTGCATACTTGCTCCTGATTGGCTGGTAGGCATGGCTTGTGGGTGTAGGGGAGGTATGGTCAGTTTGCATACTATTTTATTAGGATACTTTCTGGTAAAAACAAAAACTGTTCTGGAGGCCAGCATAATATGTATGTTATGTGTCTGCCTCATTGATATGGTCATCAATAATCCTATATAATAAAAGCCTAATTTGCTAAGTGTCCAGTCATCCAGTTGTCCATTCAACCAAAGCATAAAGTCCTAATTAGGGCTTGAATAGAACAAAAAGGTGGGGGAAGGGCAAATTTGCTGTCTCTACTTGTGCTAAAACATCCATCCTCTCTTACCTTAGGCATCTACACTCCTGGTTCTAAGGCCTTCAGATTCAGATTGAGTTACATCACTGGCTTTCCTGGTTCTCTAGCCTGCAGAAGGTGAATCGTGGGACATCTTGGCCTCTATCATTTTGTGAGTCAATTTATATAATAAATCTATATCTACCTATCTATCATCTATCTATCTATATCTAGGACAAAGCATATACTAATAGAGCAGCCCTATTTAGCAGGAAATGTTGACTGTATAGATACTGATATGTCTAATAAAAAGTTATGCTGTTTTCCAGTGTAGGGATATAATATAGGGTCTGTTACAATTTACCAACCCTATATAATCATACCTACTGGATCCAGGAATTGAAGTAGTTCTTCTAATTCTTTTCCCAGTTTTTTTCAGAGAACAAAGCATTTAGAAATCCAGTTATTAAAGATTGGCAATTCATAATTTGCAACCTGATTTATTATATAAGACTCATGGGCAAAGGATGTAGTGGTGCTTGTGAACATAAGACTAATGTTTTCAGAACTTTGGAAGTGTTTCACTTACATTTCAGGAGTCAAAAACAGGAAAATATATAGTAAGACAACTGCTAGGTCTGACATAGAATAAATGCCATTATAGGATTTTATATGTCATTTGGGGGAAATTAAGAAGGATATGAACAGGAAAAAAATGATGTACATGTGTCTATATATCATTGATAAAATGTCAGAAACAAAATGTCATATACATTTTAACAATATTTCAAGTATCAAAACTTGGTAGATATTTTGTTGCCTGTGCTTAGAATATAAAAATAAACACAAATCAAAACAGTACTATATGCGGAGGAAAAGAACTGTATGAGAGAAGAAATCAGCTTGCAGTGCAAGCATAGTAGACAGATGTTAGCTGATATGACTATGGAAATGCACATTCACATACTCTATAAAATATGCATAGAGAAAAAAAACTTTTTAGTGGGGTTCCATGAAGTTGTACTAAGAAGACATTCTTATTCTATGATAAATTAAATTACATTCAGAAAATGAGACAGGTAAGTTTTCTAATTTCAGCCTTGCTAAATATTCTATTCAAGGTTCTTCGGCTATTAAGAAAAAGAGGCCCACTCAATAAAAGTTGGATTTTATTTTAAGAATGCAAAGGGTCTAAGTGTGGAGACTAAAGAATGGTCAGGTGTCACAGGAACTAGAAAGCTAGAATATGTGACTCTGTCACTTATCTTTGTGTGTATGTTGCATTCCATCTCTTTGCAGATTGACTTTGTACTGCCCCAAAACAGTGATTCCCCATCTCCAGACCAGTATAACTTTTCAGATGGTCTCCAACCAGCTAATTGATCCAGTTTCTTATTGACTAGATTTTATATTTCCCAAAGATATATCTATTTGGGTTAGTACATCTTTTCTCATCTCATTATTGCTATCTGGAATTTTCTTTTTTTTTTAATGGGAGGGAGAAGAAAGTGAGAGGACGAGGACTGATAGAGCCTCATCTCCCTCTAGAGGCCAACAGTTGGTTAGGCTGGCAGGACAGGGCTGTCCCTCCAAAGTTTTAATAATTTGAAAGACTGTCAACTGGATTTCATCAGGCACCAAACCTGGAGAGCCAGGCTGGGTCAAATGTAGGTCAGTTCAGTGTTCAAATCCTGAGTGATATGGTCAGAGTCTAGCTGCTCCATATTCTACTAATTCAGTCCCTCTCAGTGTCTATGGTTAGGGGATGTTTTAGCGTCACCCCTGCGTTCTGATATTTTCACCATGGTGTCTAGTTGGTTTCTTGTGAGGGGGACTAAAGTCAGGAACTACATTTCAGTATTGTGATGACATCAGCCCAATATTGGTATTGTTATTGAGAAGCTGTTGTTTTAATTTTGTGGTACAAAGCAAATGAGTAGATATGTTGATATCTCTGAGGCTGAGATATTTTGCATAAGACAAATTAGATTCAATTGCAAGATTAATGAAACTAAATAAAAATTTATATTTTATCTAATAAAAGAGTAATTAGTAAATTGACCATCACTCCAACACACAAGATGGCTGCCCCCATGTGAACACAAAATGGCCACCACAAGATGGCCAGCAGGGGAGGGCAGTTGGGAGGGATCATGCCAGCAGGGGAGAGCAGTTTGGAGGGACCAGGCCTACAAGGGAGGCCAGTCAGGAGAGACCAGGCCTGCAAGGGATGGCAGTTGAGGGCAATCAGGCTTGCAGTGGAGGGCAGTTAGGGAATACCAGGCCAGCAGAGGATGGAAATCAGGTGACCAGGCCTGCAAGGAAGGGCAGTTGGAGGGGACCCACACCTGCAGGGGAGAGCATTTTTTTTTGGTGGGGGGGAACCAGGCCTTCAGAGAAGAGCAATTAGGGATGACCAGGCCTGCATGGGAGGGCAATTAGGACTTGATCCCAGCAGGGGTGACTAGGTAGGATTTGGCCTAAATGGGAAATTGGACATCCCTTGAGAGGTCCCAGATGGAGAGGGTGCAAGCTGCACTGAGGGACACCCTTCTACCTGTCCCTCCATGCACGAATTTCGTGCACGGGGCCTCTAGTATGTATGTGTGTGTGTGTATATAGTTATATGTGACCATTACAACCCGTCATCTGGTGGCTATGATGTGCACTGACCACCAGGGGGCAGATACTTAATGCAGGAGCTGCCCCCTGGTGGTCAGTGCACTCCCATAGCCAACCTCCCATGGTCCCTCCCCCTGACCTGGCAGGCCAGCTGCAATTGGTGTTGATTACTGGCCAGGCCGAGGAACCCCACCCGTGTGTGAATTCATGCACTGGGACTCTAGTCTATGATATTGAACTTGGAAGAAAATAATCAGTTGGAACTCACAATGTAGTGTATCTTTAAAAAAATACAGATGCTTTATTTCTAACACTAAGAAGGCATAAAAATAATACCAAACAATAGTAATTACTCCAGCCATTATCCAGTGTGAGGTAAATAACATTAGATAAGACCAAATGTGCTAAATAGTTATGAAGAGAGATGTCTTAGATCGTCTCTTTAATGAGACTATAACCAGAACTGAAGATTATGATGGAATGAAACCTTTATAACTGATGTTCAACCAGCAAACAAAATGAAACAAAGCAAAAATAAAAACACTTTGACTGCTTATCCCAAGGTTAATAGTACCTGTGTCACCTCTGCTCACATCTCTTGTTTATGTATCAGATGGTAACCTCTTGACATCAGCAAATGTGGTCCTAGATAGCCCTTTATCTAGGAGAAGGCAGGTGACTTAATTACTGGAATAAGTTCTTTGGAGGAGGAGAGGTTTCAGAGAAAGTTATTCCTGTTCAGGATAAAGTTACAGTAACAACAGGAAGAAGTACCTGTTCTGGATTATATCTTGCTTACTTCATTATCCTCGATGAAATTACATAAGATTGTGGTGCTAGGAGTGGCTTCAATCATTTTGGAACATTTAAAAGAAGACAGAAAATTATAGTGATGGCAATTCTAAGTCCTTGGCACTGGTTTAACCAATGATTATAAGGACTAAACCTCTTGTACACTTGTTAAGTGAGAAAAAAATCACTCTGTAGTTTAGGCTGATATTGCTTGGCTATTATCTTACTTGAAGCTGAAACCATTTAGCCAATTGTGGAAAGTCTCTATGTATAAAAGAAAATACTGTCTATTGGTAATTAACACCACCATCACCACTAACACCAAGAATGAATATCTTGAAATAGTTTTCATCCTGTGTCTTTCATTGCTGTGGTGTTGGTATTTCCTGAATGCTTGACTCAGTTAAAGGAACTGAAATATCATTAGGTGGAGATGGTGAGGGCTAGGGAATGCTTTGACTCAACTTACAATTTTATCCCTAAGGTCAGTCAAATTAGAAACTAACACTTCCATGTTTTCACATTAACCTTGTTCTTATTTGTGCATTTTGCCTCAAAACGAGTAATGTGCTATGTTTGTAATAAAGAAAGGAAAAGAGAAGAAACTCTGATGACCTTCATTAGAAGTAGTATAGTAGATTGACTATTATCTTGGACTTTTAGAAACATTTTCCCTCAAACAGTGTTTGAGTAATACCTCAGGGATGAGCAAGATATTTCAGGGGAATATTAACCTTAATTTTAGCAAATGAAAGTCACTTGTCTAAGAGTAATTTGCTAAGTAGTAACTTGGAAGCATCAAAAGAGATAAATTTCCTCATAAATTACCTGAATTCCTGTCAAAAGGGTATTCACAAGTCTTGCTAAAGAAAAAGTAACATTTTGACATGTTATGGGTCATCTTTCATGATATTTTTAAAAATGTGAACATTTATGAAAAATACTGTGTAAAATTTCAGGGGTGTGCAAGGTTCCCTGCAAGGTGTGAAAGACTCTACAGCCATGCATTTGCCCTCCTTCCATCTTACATGCTAGTCATACTGGCTACTCACTGATTATAATTCCTCTTGAACTCCATACCCCATACCTTTGTCATGATTTTCAACAATTACAAGTGACAGGGCTATTATTCTGAAATTGGAGCATTTGACAAATGCTATATTTGTTGTGCCATTATTCAAGCTACAAATTACTTGTAGTATCAAAGCTATGGTTATAGTTTCAGATTGGCAGTACCATTCTTGAGACAAAAACACTTCAATCTAATGCTATAGTTAGTTAGCTTTATTAGAAGGATAAAAAGTGAAAATATAACGTGTATAACATCATCTCATTAAGAGGCCTGACAGGTATCCAGAAATGTAATTTCTCTTGTCTCTTCATGACTATAGGGTATATATGCCTGCCATGGTTGAGAACTTTGACCTATTGAAGGCCATATCTCTCTTGCCCACCAATTTTATATGTCATTATATTAGAACACTTGCATGCCAACACACGTTTTATAATCCAGTGTGGTGCCATAAAACAAAGGAAGTATAAACTACTCTCTTCATTTGTCTTAACTGTTGTTTCAAAAAAAATTCAAGCAGAATTTCTATCAGCCCAGACCTAATATTAACGACTTATTCACCCTTCCCTTTGACCTCTAAAATATTTTAATGTTGGATTGGTACAGTGATCAGCATCAGTATCATAGTGCCAGTCCTAATTTCACAAAAGTTTACAATGTAGTATGGATTAACAGGTAAGTATGAGAACATGTAGAATGCAATCAGCAGTATAAGAGATGTATAAATCAAATGCCTCAGTTTAGTTCTGCTGTGTTGAAATGGCATCATTACACCTTCATGGAGGTGATAATATGTAAGTGGGGTTCAAAAGAGAGGCTAAATTTGCCTGATTTTTTTCTCACCAAAATGAACAAACAGTTTGAAAAGTTATAACTTCTTAAAAGAAAGGTGATCTTTCATTGTTCCATTCATTTATTGAAGGGCACTTGGACTGCTTCCCAATCTCAGCTATTGTAAATAATGCTGCAGTGAACATAGGGATACACACACACACACACACACATACACACACACACACACACACACACACACTCTTCCAAATTAGCATTTTGTGTATATTTGGATATATTCTCAGAAGTGGATTCACTGGGTCATTGGGCAGTTCCATCTTTAATTTTTAAAGGATACTCCATACTGTTTTCCACAGTGGCTGCACCAATCTGCATTCTCACCAACAATTGCACAAAGGTCCACTTTTCTCCACATCCTTGCCAACTATATTCATCAGGGATATTAGCCTATATTTTTTTTCTTTGTAGTGCCTTTGTGTGGTTTCAGAATTAGGATACTACTTCTTGGTCTATGGGTTCAATAGACTTTTGTGAAACATTGTGCAAATTTTCTTTTATTCAAGTTCAAATGCCTTCCCAGCTGATTTAAGAGTGGTTTTGGTAATGCTTGCTTTTTGATTGTTTGTTATTATTGTTGCATTTGTATTAGCTTTTAGTATAGGTTGGATTTAATAAAAAGCCTTTACATCTGCTTGAGAATATGTATTTGGTGACTTGACTTGTTTTGGCCTACTGTGTGGGGCCATAAATGCACATTTCATTTGTTTTTCTTCAGCAGCTAAATAAAGCTGTGTGCGATTCTGTACTATATGTTGTAATGAAACAGGCAAATGCTGCACAAAAATCACTTGTGTCTTCAGTGTATACTAAAAAATCTTTATAATACACTAAGAAGCTTTGGTGTTTGTTGAAATAAACGCCAGTTTTTCATATGTTTTATGTGTACTGTGCATGTGATAATTCTAGATGTGTGACTATACATTGATGAAACTATGGATAATTTCCATCTCTGAAGGGCTAGAGTTTCCATATTACTGTGATCTAAGTTCTTAGGTGGCAAGATTTAAGCCTCTGTCATGTTCACAGTCCCAGCTGCCTCTGGCTTATGATTGGCAACCACATGGTTGATAAACAGTCTCTGCCATCAGTGTGCTCTGCCGCCTAAATCCAATTGCTCCAGGCTGCCTTTTGTGGAGCCCAGTGCGTATTTTATAAAAGGGGCTTGGAGGCTGGACTAGCTTTCTGGACCTGTAAGGCTCTAGAGACTTAAGTCTTTCTTAAGTGGTACTATAATTTCTTTTTTAAAATGTATTCATGTGCTAAATTTCACTGTAACACTTTATTAGAAAAAAATATTTCATAACCAAAATTAAAAAAACCGTACCGTGCTTAGAATGACATTGAAGACCCTTTATTAACTTAACTCATTTCTCTTTCTAGCATCAACTCAACCTGCTATATTCATTCTACGTACAGCTTCTTTAATAGGAAAGCAAATGTGTTCAGCGGGAAAACAGGTGACTTTTCTGAAAGCACACCACTAGCAAGTTTTCGAGCAGGTGGTAGAGCCCAGGGTTTCGGCTGGTAAATTTAAGGATGCCCAGGACATGACAGAACTCCCGAGGCAGAGTGCATTTTCGTAGTGAATGCAGTAGTGATTGGTGTTCTTAGAGACATCTGCTGATTTTATCTCTTGACAATGTGAGTGGGTGGTAAAACTTGGTTTTATAAAAGATGGAATTCATTTTAAACTACCAAAGTTACAGAAAACTACTCAGTGAGTTAGCAAACTCATCATGATGCGTTGATAGATTTATTATCATTATCACAGGTGTAGTGCTGGCATCATATTGTAATAGTTTCAAATGCATTAATTTTATGGTCATGTTAAATTATTACTAAAGATATAGGGGTATTGAATCATATTTCATTGATTTTTCACATTTCCATACAGATAAGGGTATAATTGCATTCATTCTTTATGGTTTCCTTTCGAAGATGATATACCAATTCACTTAGGAACATCCATGCATTTCTAATAACCAGTCTTTCCATAACAAAATTACTTTATTGAAGCTACAGTTTTATTTAAATTCAAGATAGTATTCCTAATTCAGTATAGCGGAGAAAAGAGTAAAAAGAGATGGACCTGACTTGCAGAAAATATTACATATACTTTATTGTCTTGTAGTAGTATATACATCATTATATAATATCTCTCTCTATAGAAGCTTAATATGCAAATTGTCCTTGTGGTAGTTCAACCAGGAGGCCAGGAGTTCGATTGCTTTCTATGATGTGTGCTAACTACCAGGCGGTGGTGAAGGAAGGTCCCCCCTGATCAGCCCTGATCACCTGTCAGGCCTCTGGACCCTACCTGTGCACAAAGTTTGTGTACTGGGCCTCTATGATATAGTATATCATAACTATAAATATAATAAGATATAAACTACTTTATATAACATATAATTATATTATCTATAATACATATGGTGGAGCAAAAATAGTCTACAGTTGTATGTGAAGCATAGATTTTATTTTTGTGTTATTATTTATTAATTATTGTATTACTAGAGGCTTGTTGCATGAAGATTCATGCAAGAATAGGCCTTCCTTCCCCTGGCTTCACTCCTGGCCACCCAGGAGCCTGCAAGTCTATGTTCCCGATGGAATGCCTCTCCTGTAGGGTCCCTTTGCCCCTCACTCTCCCCTTCATAGCAGGCATCCCATCTCACATGGCCGCTCCATGCCTGCATATGCAAATTAACCCACCATCTTTGTTGGATTAATTTACATACTCACTCCTGATTGGCTGGTGGGCATTGCAGAGGTATGGTCAGTTTGGATCTTCCTCTTTTCTTAGTGTAGATTTTCATAGGAACAACTGTAAACCTACTTTTGCCACATCTTGTATATATTACAAGTCAGATAGTTTTGCATGTGGATGTAGCCATCAGTAAGTCACATGCAAATGTACATATGGATTCTAAAGAAAATGGAAGGGAAACTGAGGGTGACTCAAGGCAAACTATAGCCTCTGATCATTTAGTGTGAAATATCAGAACATATCATTTCCTTAGGTAAGGAATTTGCATGTTCACATTCTGATGCTCTTGGTTTCTAACTGGATATTATAAGAAACCATTTTAAGTCTTTGAGTCTGAATTTATGCAACTGAAAAATCAGAAATATATATATGAGATCAGAAATATCCAGCCTATCTATTTGTCTGCCTGTCTGTCTGTCTATTATCTAAATATCTACTTGTTGACATGAAACCTTTCAAAATAAAAATTTTCAAATAGTGAAATAGATGAAAACTGAGTTATTCTTGTTGAAGCTGGTGAAGGGCTTTGCTTCACTGACTGTTTCCCTTTCTTCTTCCAAAGATCAATCAGTATCTATTATCCTCTCCTAGCCTCTGTTTTCTTGCTGAGTCACCTCTCAGGATAATATTATTTTTTGAAACATAGTATGACAAAAAAAATGGTCCAGGTGGTCTCTCAGTTTTCCTTATATTTGAACACTTAACAATTCAATAAAAGGAAAGGATCCTTAAAATGATTATAAATTTCAGGTTAATATATCTTCTCTCCCTCTGAAATTATCCCAAGTAATTTACAAGTTAACAAGTAGATGGTTTGAGGTAAATTCTAACTATATTTTTTTATAGAGAGGTAACCAAATCAGTTTTTAAAATAAATTAATTCTTCTTATAAATTTGTAGGTTCTTGGATCAGTGCCAGTTTGTTAAATACCCTAACACAAATTTTCTTTTTTTAAAAAAAAATATATTTTATTGATTTTTCACAGAGCAGAACAGAGAGGGATAGAAAGTCAGAAACATCGATGAGAGAGAGACATCGATCAGCCGCCTCCTGCACGCCCCCCACTGGGGATGTGCCCGCAGCCAAGGCACATGCCCTTGCCGGAATCGAACCCGGGACCCTTCAGTCCGCAGTCCGACGCTCTATCCACTGAGCCAAACCGGTCTCGGCCCCTAACACAAATTTTCTAAAGTACTTATATATTGATCTGTACTTTTATTTTTAAAATAACAACTATTTTTTCATATATGAAACACACAAAATTCAAATCAATTTATAATTTTTTGTATAAATTTTAAATAAGTTTATAATTTTCTAGTATGTGTCTATTGTACTTATGAATGCAATTTCATTAAATTTCATTTATAAGTTTAACTGAGGAGAACTCATATTTTCACTAACTAGGATTATAATATATTTTATTATTGATTATATCTTCCTTTATATTTCTCACTAAAGTTTCATGATTTCATATGTGATTTATATGTTTCTTGTTAAATGTTTTCCTAATTATATTTTAATATGTAGGTTTTTCTTTTTCATTATTTTTGTAATAGGATGCTTTCTTTCATCATATTTTTATAATATATAAATGCTAGTATACAGAGAAAAGCTACTTTTTAAAAGATATTAAAGTAAAAATAAATTTCTGTTTATTTTTTTGGTGATCCAATCATATTTCTCACCAAAAGTGGTAAGTTTGGTTTATCTCTCCTCTCAAATACTATACCAGCTAGGAATATTAAATGATAATATTAGTAAAAGGGTTGACAGTTTCTTATTTACTATACCTACTGTTTGACCCAGCAATGAAATTATTTAATTGTAAGTATAAGAGAAATAAACACATATGTCCACTTAAAAGAAATAATTCCTATTACTAAGAAAACCTATTTTGGGAATTAAAAAACTATCTAAAGATGATTTTAATAGTTTTGTCTTCTGTTTTGCTTGCATTTTATAAATTGAGATTGTAGGAGTTAAAAGAATTTGACCATGACAATCTGTAGCACACCAAGCTTTATCGGCAGTGCCTTGACTGGTTTTTCACGACTTGAATCTCTCTGGAGGCTGTGGTTCAGGGATCTGCCTCTCAGCAGGAAGAGAGATAAGAGAACATCCCTGGCGGAGGAGAACCTGAGCAGGTATCAGATGTGTGGATAATACTGCTCAGCCTCCTGACAGGAGTCTTTGGGTCAGAGAACTCTGATAAGCAACTGCATCTTGGAACATTATAACTGCAGGGCCCTATTTTATCAATACGAAACAGCTGTGAGGATTCATGAGGTATGCAAAGCAGACAGACTCTAACTGGCTAAACATTTGCTTGTTTGGCCATGTTTAAAATAATTATATGTGGAAAAATTTGAGTCTGGTAGGCTTTTGAACTAAAAGGTCTCAGTCTGCCTTGAAGAAATAAATAACCTAGGGGCCAATACATCGAGGCTGGTTTTTGCTCATAACAACTAGAGGCCTGGTGCACGAAATTCATGCATTGGGGTGGGGGGGGTGTCCCTCAGCCCAGCCTGCACCCTCTCCAATCTGGGACCCCTTGAGGGATGTCTGACTGCCCATATAGGCCCAATCCAATATGGGTATTTGGACATCCCTCTCACAATCCAACTGCTCACATGCCTGCCTTCCTGATTGCCCCTAATCGCTTCTGCCTACCAGCCTGATCACCTCTTAACCACTTCCCTGCCAGCCTGATTGATGCCTAACTGCTCCCCTGCCAGCTTGTTTGCCCCTAACTGTCCTCCCTTGCAGGCCTGGTCACCACTACCTGCCTTCCCCTGCAGGCCTAGTACTCCCCAACTGTTCCCCTCTGCAAGCGTGGTCACCCCTAACTGCCTACCCCTGCAGACTTGATCACCTTCTCTTACAGGCCTGGTCCCTCCCAACTGTCCTGCCCTGCTGGCCATCTTGTGGTGGCCATATTGAGTCCACATGGGGGCAGGATCTTTGACCACATAGGGGCAGCCATCTTGTGTGTTGGAGTGATGGTCAATCTGCATATTACTGTTTTATTAGATAGGATAGAGGCCTGGTGCATGGGTGGGGGCCAGCTGGTTTGCCCTGAAGGGTGTCCTAGATCAGGATGGGGGTTTCCTTGAGGTGTGGGGCGGCCTGGGTGAGGGACCTGTGGTGGTTTGCAGGCTGGCCATGCACACCCATGGTACAAGTGGAGGCCCTGGTATCTGGAATTTATTAATATTCTACAATTGAAACTTTGTAGCTGGGAGCAGTGCCAAGTCTTCTGCTCTCTCCATGGCGACAGCCATTTCTGTTGCAATTTATCTTTCTTCTATAATTGAAATTTTGTAGCCTGGAGTGGAGGCCGAGGCCATCAGGGTTGCAGAAACTTGGCTTCCTCCATTGCTGGGGGCAACCTGAGCCTCCTGCCTCTCTCCATCTCCATAGCTGCCTCCATTTCTGTTGGGATTCTATATTTGAAACTTTGTAGCTTGCTGTGAAGGCCTGAGTGGCAAGGGCAGGCAGACAGTTTGGCTTCCTCCATCGCCGGGGAAACTCAAGCCTCCCTCCTGCTCTCTGTGGCTGCAGCCATCTTGGTTAGGTTTATTTGCATATTCACTCCTGATTGGCTGGTTGGTGTGGCTTGTGGGTGTAGTGGAGGTATGATCAATTTGCATATTACTCTTTTATTAGATAGGACTAGAGGCCTGGTACATGGATTCATGCACTGATGGGGTCCCTCGATCTGGCCTGTGCCCTCTCACAATATGGGACTTCTTTGGGAATGCCAGAATCCTGGTGCATGGATTCACCTTGATCCTTGCAGGCCAGGCCGAGTGACTCTACTGGTGCATGAATCTGTGCACCGGGTCTCTAGTCTAAATATATAAAAGCCTAAACAACTGTATGACCATTTGACCAGTAGCTATGATGCTCAATGCACAGGTATGGAAACATGGAACAGAATGATGAATCTCAGAGGGAACAGGGGAGAGTGAAGTGTGGGAAGAGATTAATCAAAGATCTTATATGCATACTGGATGCTCAGTGCATGGATTCATGCACCAGTTGGGTCCCTTGGTCTGGCCTGTGGAGATCAGGTTGACTTCATACACAAGGCCTCTGACATCCTCAAAGAGGTCCCATATTGTGAAAAGTTACAGGCCAGGCTGAGGGATCCTACTGGTGCATGAATCTGTGCACTGGGTCTCTAGCATGTATGTAAGATATCTGGTTAATCTTTTTCCATCCTCCTCCTTCCCCCTTCCCTCTGAGATTCATCAGTCTATTCCATGTTTCCATGCCTGGGCATTGAGCATCTTTCCAAGGTGGTCAGTGCATGTTATAGCTACCAATTAAATGGTTAAATTGTCACTTAATCTTTTATATATACAGATGATACAATGGAAAGACTAGCAGGTTAAAATACATAGAACCTTGACTGCACTTGAGTTTTTAGGGACTTTGGTTAAGTATATCACTTAATATCTCTGAATCTGATTTTGCAATCCTCTGAAGTATAGAACTTAGACAAGTGGTCCTCAAACTATGGCTTGCAGGCCAGATTTGGCCCACCATCATGTTTTACAAATATTTTAATGGGATGCAGCTACACTCATTTGTTTATGTATTTCCTGTGGCTGCTTTCCTTTAGCTAAGGTAAAGCTGAGTAGTTGCGAAAGACCCTGTGGCCCACAGAGCTAAAATGCTTACCACGTGGCCTTTTACGTAAATGCTTGTTGACTCCTGCACTAGACTACACTTTCTTCAGCTTAAACTACAAATGTATATATTTAAAAATCAAAATCCAGCTCTTATCATCTTCATCGGAATTTCTTCTTCTTATCTTCCTTTACCTTTTGAACCATCCATCAATAGTTAATCTGTGGAGTTTGTATGCTGGTTTCATACCAAATGTCACAAATATCATTTTCATGCACTCAGGATGATATTGCGTCTTCCTGATTAAATTAGTAGCTATTTCATCTTCATGTCTATGTGAAATGAAAATGGGAAGAGCAGCCAAAAAGGGTGCAGAATAATGAAAAAAATATAATGTTTAATTGAAATAACATGAATATTTTATGTTGAAAAAAATGTAATTACCTATTTGGATTTCAGCCATGCTCCCCTCCCTGGCCTGGTGTGAGAGACTGGTGATTTCATCTCCATAGGAGTTCAAGTCTGCACCTTCATATCTCACCTGGTCAAAAAAATCAACCAATTCACTTTAATTGCTTAGATTTTTATTTGGCAAATATTATCCTTAGTTATTAATTCAATTATTTCAACCAGAAGTCACTGGTTATTTTATGAAGCTTTAAATTGTGAGAAGGCAAACTAAAACTTCTCAGAAGTCATTCTTTCCTAATAAAAGTCAATATTGCTTTGCTATTTGATCAACAAAATTTTAGGCAGGCTTTTATTGTAGAGCCAGCTGAAGAATGGTGAAACACATTCTAAACTTATGTTTAAAAATCACGTACAGCACGATGAGAGCACTCATCTGAACCAAAGACATGTGCTCTCCCCAGAATGTGTTGTTATGTATATTCAAAGTGACTCCTTCATAAAAACCCTTTTCAATGTGTTTGAAATTACAATTGACTTGTATTTAATTTTACTGTGCTTATTATGGTGAAGGCCCAGTGGATGTAGTAAAAAGATAATGGCCACAGATTTTTTTTTTCCAAACAGAAAATGCAGGAAACTAAAATAAATAAATAAATAAAATAAAAAATTAAAATATGCTTTTTATTTATTCCAAAAGTATAGTATGCTATTTGACCATGTTTTCTAATTTCAATGCATGTTATGTCTGCTGCTTATGGACATTCATAATGAGCCACATGGAGATCTGACTGATGTGTGCTGAGTAATTACAGTGTTCCAAGTACTACTGCTATTGATGATTTTATAGCTGTTCCCTTATTTAATGCTGACTATAGAGAGCCCTTTGCACTAGACTCTTGTTGTTATTGGATTTTGTTTGTTTTTATTGTGTAATTGAGGATACTGAGGCTGGGTAATGTGTACACTGGAACACAGAACCGAAAAGCAGCAGAGCCAGATTTCAAACCCAGGTCTCCTGGCTCTAGGCGTCCAAATTAAATAAGGACAAAAATATCTTCTATTTCACCAAACGGATTTTGCTCTTGTTTGCTGAAATTACATCAATAATAAGATGAGTGAAATCTTGGTTTAAAAAAAAATACAATTGGAACAAAATCCTGTTTGGTGCTATTTGAAAACTTTTCCTTGTTTGTCAACTTGAAAAGATATGAAACATCAGCAAAAATGAATAAAAGAGTGGGCACAGGGAAAGGAAAGATAAAAGCAAATATTAATAGCAAAGTCACATTTTGGGGAGTGGCTATTATTTAAATCAGATTTTAGGTGTGCATTTTCTTTGTTCCCTTGCTGCTTCCAGTGCTGTAGCACCATAGTGTTATAGTCTAATCCCTGCAGTACTTAGGAACAGTCCCAGCAGAGCACCTACTTGGACCCTGTTCCATGCTGCATGGGTGACATGGAGGGTGCAGCGTGCCACACCATGCACCCCCGTGCTCAGCAGGAGATGAAGGGTCTTTATGGCTGTTACCAAGTCAGAGGGCTCCAGCTTTCTTAAACACCATAGATCAGCTGCCCCCACCCTGCAGCTTTTGTTAACTCTGTGGAAGTGTTCCCAGCCTGTCTCCAAAACAGCATGAGTTTTGAAGAGGTTTTTAGTTCCTGCTGCTGAATAGAGCCCATTCAATACCTTGTCAGCTTGCAGCAGTGGTTACAAGAACCCTTAGCCCAGCTTCCTTTATGGAAAGCTGTTGGCAGGTAGTAAAGAGCTGCGTGGCACACCTGGACTCGTGTTGAAAATGGCTTGTGTTTCAGGCACACCTCAGATTCAGAATGCACCTGCTATAAAGGGAATGCCCATCAAGTGAATAGGTTCTTCCCACAGATTCCATTACAGAAGCACGGTCAGGTTTCCTAAAGTCTAACTTAAAGCCTCAGTAGGATTCTTTTTATCAAGAAGGAATTAAAAATGTTATAACCAGTTCAATTGTGGGCCTGATACTTCTGTGGCGAAATAAAATTATTTTGAAAAAAAATTCTGTACCTGTTTCCTGTTGGAACCCACTCCACTTCCTTAAGAATTAATCTTTCTTAGATGGTATTATGTTCTGCCTTGGGTAGAAATCCTCTCTCAGGTATTCACTGCTTACTATGTGATTGTTGTACAATAAGTTTGTGATAAAAGCGTTGCAAGATTTACATTTAAGGCCTATTTTGATATACCCCAGTGGTTATTTTTATAGTTATTCCTGCTAAGCATCTTTTGAAGATTTAGAGGGATTTAGGACATTAGGGTCCAGCCTGCCCTAGCAGAAGCCCGTTTATTTTCTTAAACTTCTTTCAATTAGAATCTGACAAATGGTCAAGGCTCTGTGAATCAGACACTAGCACACATGAAAGTCTGGTCTGGGAGAAAGTGATGTGAGAAGGAGGATGCCAAGCAGAATTTATGGAGGAAGATTCACAGGTGTGATGAAGAGACATCTGTCTGTCAAACCATTCCATGACCAGTGCCTGCACTGCCAGTGCCAGCACATGAATTGGGGGCAGCTGTCGCAAGGCTTCCACTGGAGTGGCCTGTAATTGAGGGGTCTTAACTACATTCCTCTAGTTCTGCCTTTGGCCTTTGTAGAGACTCATTGAGCTATCTCTATCAGTATATATATATATATTGTATATGGGGATAGGGTGGGGAATGAGATAGCTAGATTAGGTACTTTTGCAAAACTCTCAGTAGCAAATAATCAAACTTTCAAATATTACTTTTCTGTCTTCATTTTGGTATCTCATCTAATTTTTAGTAGAGAGAAGTATAGCAGATGTTTCTTAAGATACCCATATTAAATTAATCCATTCTCTGTTCTCTTTCTCTTTGCTTTCTGCAACTGTTCACCTTGTATTGGTATATCTACCTTATTGTCCCAAGATTATAACTGAAGTAACTGACTGTATGACTTGCATAGACACAATTTTGTATCTTTTGAATCTATCCCAATAACTTACATATAGTGAGTATTCAATAAATATATAGATAGCTAAATACTTCATATATGCCTTGTGATATAAAGCAAATTCTATGTATGTAGCTAGTGAAGGTAAACTATATCATGTTTATTATGAGTAGAAAATGGAACCTTAGGATATAATATATAATGTAACTTGAAGGAGGGAATAGGAATATTAGATTTAAAAAGGAGAATGGTAGAACAGGAAAATTCTTTATGATCTACATATTTTTCTTTAGTTCTGAACAAAGGGAAAGAAATGCTCCTTTCATAACCAATTAAAAATAAACATTGTCACTCTAATTATGTGAAAACAAATATATAGTCATAAAATTTAATAAAAATTATCTGGGATATTGTTGTTATTAATTTTACAATAAAGTGTGAAAAATGCAATTCAAAGGATAAAGTAACACATCAAGCTGCCAGCTGTTGACACATCATTAGAGTGATATCACATTTAGACTGGCCTCCTGTGTACGGGATTGACAGAGGCTAATAAAGTTTGTCTTGAGGCAACTGACATAAATGACTTCAACTCACACAACTTCAAAGGTGGGAAAGGAGGGTCTGATTATTCAAAAAAAGAATGAGATATGTCTTTTTCAGGACCTGAAATCACAATGGCTAAGGCTTATTTGGGACAGTTTTGTCATTTGGTGACCCCTTTCTTTATTGAATTTTTGCAGTGAAGCCAACTTCACTTCCTGTCAAGTGTCACCAATTCAATTTCCAAATTCTGCAGGGCTGCACACACTTCTGCCTACTCTAAGAAAAAATTAATAAGAATCCTTCAAATATGAGAGGAGAATTGGGTCAGAAAGCTACTCTGTTACGACTGCATTATTCTCCCACTGCAGGTGAAAGATCAGCAAGGTATTGTAAGGTGCAAATGCCGCTATATTGAACATGTAGGATCAAAAATAACTCCAGACATCAAAGGGACTGCATGTCATCTTCACCAATTTTCTATTCCCTTAGGTATGTTGCAGCAGTATCTCTGGAAGAGGGTTATGTAGTTTCCACTTAAATAAACTATAATAGTGGGGACTCTGTTTTCTCCTACAGTCCCCATTTATTTATTCCAAGGTTGGGAATATGCAAGAACCAACCAATGAATGCGAAAATAAGTAGAAGAATAAATCTATGTTTCTTTCTTTCTACCCATTCCTCTCCCTCTCTCTCTCTAAAGCCAATCAGTAAATAAACATTTAAAAATTCTTCACTTAAGCCATCTAGACTAGAAAAATCATTATATCAAGAAAAAAATTTAAACTTGTTTTTATCTTAAAACCAAGGGCTTTTTAAAATGTTATCTTTAATTTAACTATCTCTGATTATTTTAACATCTTTAAAATTTTCCCTCTATTATAAATGGCCATAGATATTTCCAAAGATGGACATTGATGTTATCCATCAGTGGGGATGGATCAGTTGGGTTCAATTCAAGAAGGGCCCTTGAAAGTTTGTGAATTAAAGATATTTTTTTTGCCCTCGTGTCCACTATAAACTGAATGTTCTTTCAGTTTTAAAGAAGATAATAATTGTGGATGATATAAATTAAGAAATATTTTTAATAAACTAGCTAAACATATATTTTGTGAGTAAATAGTAGCAAAATTGGCAATTACCAGAAATTATCATAGGCTCATAGACTTGCTCATATCTTATCTTAAAGTTTGTACAGATATGCCCATGTGCATGTATAATTTCTGCATGCATATTTGTGTATATTTAAACAGGGTATTTGACAAAGTTCCTCTTGATATCTTGTAGGCAATATGGGGTTAAATAAGTACCACATTTTACTGGCTCATAGCTGGTTGAATATTTACCCACCAATTATTTATTAATGAACAGATTTAAACCTAGAGTGAAATATTTATTGCTGCAAATTTTCTACCTTGTCTATATTTTATTTTTTAAATTTATCTTTATTGTTGAAAGTATTATAAATATCCCCCTTTTTTCCCCCTTTGACCCCCTCTATGGATTATGCATGTAAGTTCTTTGGTTACTCTCTCCCCACTCACTCTCCCACCTGTGTCAATGACTTGAATGTAGATTAAGATAAAGCACAGTTATTTTTGAGCAATCTAATATGTTAGTACAAGGTGACAGAATCAAGGTTCCAAAAATATTCAGCAGCAATGATCATCATAATTTTAATTACTACATTTTGGAGTAGATATGCTGACTAGGCACCTTTATATACTGCATCACATTTGATTATTATAACTACCCAAGAAGTCATTATTATCCTTTTTTTTAAAAAAATAAAGCACATAAAAATTAAATGGCATAGCCAGTAGCAGAACAAAAAATTGATTGCAGCTCTATCTTACTCAGGAGCTAGTGCTATACCTATGCCTCACTAGTTTATACAATTTATGAATAGGAAATTAAATAGAGACAAACACAAATACCTGTATTTAGATATGAAGATTTATTTTTCTACATATACAAAGGGACAGCTTGAGTTAAAAATATTCTGAAAGAATAATTTGTTATATATGTGTGAATAATTCCATTCAGCTACTAATAAAGATAATGCAATCATAAATCTTAGGCTGCATGGAAAATAGTAGAACAAAGGGATAATACTTCATTATGCTCCTCTTTGGCCAGGTTACATCAAGACTATTGTGCCTATTCCACTTAGCATAATGCTCTCCAGTTCCATCCATGCTGTTGCAAATGGTAAGAATTCCTTGAGCATTATGCTAAGCGAAATAAACCAGTCAGAGAAAGATAAATATCACATGATCTCACTCATTTGTGGAATATAATGAACAACATAAACTGATGAACCAAAAGAGATCCAGAGACAGAGAAGCATCCATCAGACCATCAAACCTCAGAAGGAAGGAAGGGGAGTGTGGAGGTAAGGGGGAGAGATCAACCAAAGGTCTTGTACGCATGAATATAAGCCTACTGATGGACACAGACACCAGGAGCGTGAGGGGGACAATGGGAGAATAAGGACACACATGCAATACCCTAATTAATAAAAAAATTAAAAAAGACTACTGTGCCTAGTTGAATATGTGGCCACTGAATAGTTAAATGGACAAGCTAGGGAGACCCTTAAGTGTGAGTAATTAATTAGAACAATAGGACCTTAAGCATTTTCCTTGCTTATCTATTTCTTGTTATTTCAAAAATGAGTTGTTACAGAAAATGTTCCAAATGTTTGAACAATACATGTAACAATAGTCCACCTAGTCTTGCAAATTAATATCTCTAAAACCTGAGCATTAGAGTACTATATAAAATTTGAACTCATATAAGCTTACTGGATCGGTAGGATCTCTGAATGTCTTATAAGAGCAACATGTAATACTTTTTAAAATATATAAAGCAAATATATCAGTACAGCCAAAATCCCATAGGGCTATCACAGGAAGAAAATTTAACTCCCCCAAAAAATGTTTAATAGAGAAAAGCACAATTAGGGTTTCTAAATGTGTGAAACTATCATAAAATATATTTGTAAGTATATGTACTTATGCAAACCAGGGATTTACATTTTCTATAAGTTCTACTACGTAAGGGTGCCATAAAACATTACAGTCACCAAGTAAGAGGTGGGAGGGTAATATAAAGTGCTATAGCAGATGTAGCATAGCGTGTGGAGGTAACCTGACGAACCTACATGACAAATTACGCTGTTCTTCATCACACTCCGTTAGACTTTCAGGCAGTTCATTCAGCCTTTGATTTGTTGAGTATATAAACTTCCATTTGGGCTTTCAAACCAGTTCCAACTGATTTGACAGAAGCATAGGAGACTTCTGCTTTCAATTTAGAGACTATGGTCAAACAGATGGTGAATGATTTTCCATTTGCAGCACTGGTTTTTGTGAGTGCCTTTAGCTATGAGCTGATGCATTTATTGTTCTTTGAGGAAGAGTCAGGTAAAACTAATTTAAAAGAAATACCTGCCACTGAAATACAAAGAAGGCTCTCTGTGTCATCTCAGGAATTTTTGTTAAGAGGGAGTGAAGCGATGAAACTTGTTCCATGAATATGCTGTTTTTGCATTCACCAAGTGAATTGAGAAACGCTACCAGTTGGAAAAGTTATTATTTTAATCTTTGTCAATTATGTTCCCCCAAAATGCTATCGAAGGTCATAAAGGTAAAAGTCATAAAAATTTCCACAAATACAGAAAGGACTATCAGGATTACTTTATCTGAGTCATATTAGTTCACTGTGCCAAGGCCTACAGAGTCCTTCTCATTTATATCAGTCGACCCTATTGTTAACAGACATATCTCAGATCCGCAGCAAATGAAATCACCTCAGGCAATATTTCAAAGGCTAAAAGTTAGAAATGTGTTCACTGAAGAGAAACACTCCATTTAAAAACGTATGGACATCTCCTCAGTACCCCCGTCCCTATATCAATATCAAAGCATTGATGATATTGCCCTGACCATTGTGGCTCAGTTGGCTGGGCATCATCTAGTGCACCGAGAGGTTGCTGGTTGGATTCCTCCTGACCAGGACACATGCCCTAGTTGCAGGCTGAATCCTTGGTAGAGAGGGTGCAGGAGGCAGCTTATTGGTGCTTTGCTCTCATATTAATGTTTCTCTTTCTTCCTCTCTCTAAAAATCAATAAAAATATTAAAAAATAATAAAGTACTGCTATTATTGTTAATGCAAGGAACACACTAAGCTATGTTTATTGATTTAGCACCTTAGCATGCTAAGGTCACTTAGACTTTTAGAATTAGAATATCAGGCTTCTTCATTGAAGCATAAGCACAAGTTTAGTGCAAGGCTTTCAATCAGTTTGAGTTATATACTTACTAAAAATATTTACATTTTTCAATTCATTGGCTCAGAAATTTATTGCTAACTACAACAGAATAAATACAATATTATTTTAACAGCTTACTATTGACAATTATATGCATCTTCTCTCTGGGCACTGCAGAGGTCATGAAGATCAATTATATCACAAGAAACAATAATGGACATTTCCATAATTTTAATAGAAATCTAGCTTAACTAATTCTCTAGATTATTCCAACTGGTTTGTGCCCAAAATGTCCAAATTAATCAAAATCATTGGATCTTTTGCTTACACCTCTGCTTCAATTTCATATTTAGTTATATAAGGCAGAGAAAAGTAATTATAAATGTGGATATGGGCATGGGTCAATAGCTCCTGAACACAGTCCTATGGGAAATGATATTCTAAATCAGGAATCAAGCCATCATCTAGGAATATGCGTTTAGATTAATGCAGAAACTTAAAAACCAATTTTGATACATATTCCACTAATATGAGAGTCTCATGGTCAGGTTTTCCTGGGGAAGGAGACAATGATAGGGATTAGTTTGATACCTCTTCTAAGTGTCGTGACAAGACACCATGAGGATCCTAACTAAGTAAAGCCGGAGTGTGGGGAAGAGGCAGAAGAGAGAATGTGCGTCAGGCGAAGACTACAGAATCTACAGATTTTGGTGGTTGATTATTAAACAATGAGAGAAAAGTAGCACAGATGACTACTAGGGTTCTGGTTGGTGATTCTGCAATTTCCCAGGAGAGAGGGACTAGAAGATAAAGAGAAAATGTACTTCCTGTCACTATCTATGAGCCTTTGGCCATATTTTCCTTCTATTCTGTTTTAGGGTAACACAGAGGTAGAGCATATCTCTTTTAACTTGCAACATGTCAAAGTATATGTTGCTTCAGAATGTAATTGTACTACAGTCTAGCAAGTTCTGTTTGGGAATTGGAAAAACATTTTCTGGTGACAAGAGCATTTTTCAACTGAAGCAGCAAGTTGGCTACAAGTTCTTAGGTTGTGTTTCAGAAAATGAAAAGCAATCCAATCAAACAGAAGGACAGGCCTCAGGCTAACCAAAGCCTTCATCTCTTTCTAATTCTGCTTTCATGATTCCCACCGAGTAAAACGTATTTCTCACAATGAGGTGGGGCTCTGTATGTTTACTCCCTTATTTTTTTTTTTTGGTAGACATTAAAAAAATCACGTATACCTAGAACAAGCCCACATTTAGAGCCACACTGTCAGTGACAGAGACATAGTCGTTGTGCATTGTCTTTTTTTTTTTTTTTAAATCATTTCCATCAAAAGCAGTGCTGGGAGGTCCCAGAGTGGCACCTTGTGGTGGTTTGTCACTGAGTGTTTGGCTCATGATTTTGATCTGTAAAAGCACAGCAAACAGCTGAGGTAGTCCCCGCTCTGCTGCAGGTCCTCCCGAGAGAGGATAGGTCCTTCCAGAGAAGCACATTTGTCTTTGGCTTGTCCTCTACTGCTCCTGGTGCCCTGGGTCCCTTCAGCCCTGCACTTTCCCCAGGGATCTGGAACTTGGATTCAGTAGGATGTGAGTCCGAACACAGTTGTATAATCTGACATAATTTGGGAAAGGAAAACCTATTCTTTGTTCAGAAAGACTTATTTCTAGTCATGGAATATTAGAGGGAATTTTTTATTTCTTTACTCAAAAGATTCTGTTCACATTTCCCAAACTATTAAACACAGCCATGGCTCTGGGTAGCTATTCTATTGCCAAAATACTCTGACATTTAACTGCATCTCTAAATCTGTTTTAATATTTTAGTATTGCATTTAACCTTTCCTTTCTCCATAATACAGAGTCATCAGCATTGTAAGCCTTCATATTGGCCAGAAAGAGGAAAATATTTTTCCTTTAATATTCCTTTTTTAATAGTGCATAAGGTGCCTTTAAGTAAAACTGAAGTTTACTATATACATTCACATGATCCCTGCCCTCTAATACCTGTCTTCCCATATCTATATTATTTCTACCTGCATTATTTATCATCAGATTTCATATATTTGTCCCTGGGATTTAACTTATCTTTCTTAGTTATTCAACTCCTCTGAAATACCTTATTTTAAATAAGGGACAAAGCTCTCTATATGAATTATGGAAGAGTCCCCAGGAATAAATAGTTGAATCAATCTATGGGCAAACATCCATGATCTATGGGGAAAACACTAAAATCATATTGGCAGAGGTGTGTGTTATGATTACATCTAAGACATTTTTAATATCTTTACCATTGTGTTGCATGATAATTGAATTAAGCCTAAGTGAAAAAGTCTAATGTCAATATGTAATATTTCTTTTTTAAAGTATATTTTTATTGATTTCAGAGGGGAAGGAAGAAGGAGAGAGAGAGAGAGAGAGAGAGAGAGAGAGAGAGAGAGAGAGAGAGAGAGAGGTCAATGATGAAAGAGAATTATTGATCAGCTGCTTCCTACATACCATGTACTGTGGATTGAGTCTACAACCTGGGCATGTGTCCAGACCGGGTATCAAACTATGACCCCCTGGTTCATAGGTTGACGCTCAACCACTGAGCCACACCAGCCGGGCTGTAATATTTCTTATGCTGAACCAAAGCATGCTTGTCTCATCTGCTTGCATATTTTCCGGTACTTATAAATAGCATGCAATAAAATGTGAGTTCTCTGAAGGCATCTAACATCCCCTTCCTAGCGTGCCCTCTGGTCTTAGCACAATGTCTGCTTTATGGGAGTTTTACAACAAGCAAATCTATTTGTCTACCCACTAATTTGACAAATGTCCATGAAAACATCTATAATAATAAAAGCGTAACATGCTAATTAGACCTGATGACTTTCCAGATGAAGCCAAGTTGCGAGGGAAGCCCAGTCCCAGGTGCCTGCAGGCAGCCAGAGGGAGACCTGGGTCCTGGGTGCCAGAGGGAAGTTGGTGCCAGCAGCTGGGGGAAGCAAGGCCTACTCTTGCATGAATTTTGTGCATTGGGCCTCTAATATATTATATAAGCATCATTTCAGATTGACTACTAACCAACTGAGATGATCATATAAGCCCACACAATTCTGGGCTTATTTCTGAGTCCCTTAATTATGTCTAGCATGGTCTATACCCAGCTCTACAGAAATGAAAAGCCACAGGCTAGTGGGGACGCTGGACAAAACAAACAGTTGGGATGGCTGAATCATAAATCTCCTGTGGGAGAATGAAGAGGCTGGAAAATCATGCATAGTAATTAGATTATCTTAGAAGCAATGTCTGAAGTGATTCTTAAGCATACAGTGAGAGGAAACATTTGTGAAAAGGTAAACAGTCTAACACTCTGAAAGCCATAATTATCTATATCCATAACTCTAGTCCAGATCTGAGAAGTCCTATAACTGCCTTTGTAGTTTCTAAGTGGTTCTCAACTTTATCTGCTTATGAAAATTACCTTTAAGGCATATAAAATAATTACAGTCTGGCCTTCAGTATTTATTCTGATTTATTGGTGCATCATTTTTTAAAAGGAGCATCCCAGGTAGTTCTAATGTTGGTTTCAGTCATGGCTCTGTATGTGATTTTTTTCCTCCTTCAACAGGTTGGAAAACTAGAAATCAGAAATTGAGGTGGAAGGCTAAAATGGATGACTAATACTGGGGGCTATAACACTGCAAGAGATCATGTGAGTTTGTAGTTTGTCCACGTGCTAGTTTGAGACATGTTAGTGATTTTCTTGTCCTCCCATTAATTTAGAAACTTTGGTAAACAGCCTCTGGGCAGTGTTGGCAAGCCAGGTCCAAATCTTACCAGGATCTTTTATCTAATTTTAGAGATGATGGAGGAAGTGAAAAGAAGCAAGAGAAAATATAAGAATTCTAGGAATAGGGGAACTGAGAGTATAGGTGGGGAATAGGATGGAGAAAGACAGAAGTATAGACAACTTGAAATTATGACTCTCTTTTTGTCCTCCTTTTGCCATCATACTAACATCGATCCCATAGAAGTGGACAATGCCTTCTCCCCAAATCTGGAGAAACAATCTAATGTGGAAGTGATAGATCTTTCCATGAAAGGGAAGTACTCTTATCTTTTATATTATTTACTGTATCTTGATTAAAGACTTATATTGTTCATACAGTTAAAAGAACACAAATTTTCCAATGTCTATTTCCATATTTTATGGTTACATTTCACACACACGCTCACCTCCAAATGAACATACCCAGAGCTGTTAGAACATTGTACTTTGGCCTTAGGAGGTTTTACCATAGCAGCAGGCACTTGCCTTCATGGTCTAAAATGCACAGCAACAGCATCTAACTATGTTTTTCTTCACAATTGTTTTATCCCTGGAGTTGGGGCTTTTATTGACAAGTAAGTATACTAATATTTCTTTATTTCTCAATTGCACAAGACCAACAGAGAAAACAATTTCTGATTTCCAGTTCAAAACAAAGGTGATAACAGGAATTACTAACAAGCTTTGTAATTAATTTTTAAAATATATTGGGTACAAACACCCCACCTCTTGTACAATTTAAAATCATCTGTAGATCTAGAAACATAAAGCTCTACTCTAGTTGCTAAAACTGAGAGAGGCTTAATTATTTTAAGTAACGTGATGTTTGAAGTTGGGCTGCAGGATGACTGCAATTGTCCAAGGACCTAGTTTCTTGTTTTCTCTTCTACTTTTTTTTTTTTAAATCATGTGGCCTCTGTTTTCAGGATCACGGGATGACTACTGTTACTGAAGGCATTATGTCTACTTCCATGAAATGGGTAGGCCAAGTTAAAGGAGAAAAATCCAGTTTCATGCCAACCAAATTCATCTGTTTTATAAGACTTTCCCAGAAGGCCCACCCGCATTTCATTATTCACCTTTCTTATGTGATCACCACTACCTTCAAGGAAGAATAATATGGACTAAGTTGGCCAGCCTAGTCTATTACTCAATTTCTCTCTCCTAATTACCTCACCCAACTTCTTTTGTTCCTAAGCACTAATAAATGACATGAAATTAAGGCCAGCAAATGCTGCAAAATTTAAACTCATTGTTGAGATGCTGATATTCACCTCAGAAACCACAGGCTAAAGACAGGGTTGGATGGTGTGAAGGGTCACCTCAGACATAGAGGGGAGGAAATGATCTTTTCCTCCTCACAGTGCAGACAGAACCCTCCGGAAATTCAGACTTTTTAATAATTGAGTAGCTGTTTTGACTTTAGTCAGTTCTTACTAAGAATTATACCTCTAGATGCTCTTTTAGAATAAATAGGAAAAAATTAACTGGAGTAACACAAACACCTATTTGACTTTCTCTTCAAAACTATTGTAGGATCTAGGCAGCAGTAGTATTGCCAAGTTAATGTAGGAAGACAGTTTGGTGATGGTGGTGCTTGTCTTAATGTTATTAACTACCAATAACACACACCGGTGAGAGAACACAGATATGAAGATTAATACATTGTTACTTCATCTGAGAAAATCAGAGGTATTATTTCTGTGGGTGTCCAGGGAATACATTTATTACAGATGATTAGAAGTATTTTAGCTAACAAATGTGTCCATGTTACACTTAAATAATATATAGATGTTTTAAAGTCCACCGTTTTCTTAAAGATTTGCATCTCCATTAGAAGTAGCAGTTTCCAACCTAATTACTTGTTATTGAGTTTTTCTTGGCACATGACCACATACATATGAACACACACACACAAACTGAAAAGATTCTCTATTCCCCATATTAAACCAGTACTTATTACTCACTGAGAGTGATTATAATTAAACACATACCACATGCCCATAATTATCCCAGCGAGTTGTGAAGTTTACTTTCTTGGTTCTCTGACTTGGAAGAACGGAACTGTCATTTCTCTTTGACAGTAACTACAGCTCAATACTTTAATATATTTTTTTAAATCCACCAAAATGACTGTCCTGTTTAATTCACACAAATTAAATTGTATTATTTTATAATGAATAATTCTAGGAATTCTTTTTAGGAAAAATATTTGAATTTCACTTATTGGTTCTAATTTGAATACTGCAATTTCTTTTCCTTATTTATTTATTTATTAAGGTGTTACAAATGTGTCCTTATCTCCTCCATTGCCCCCTTACTCCCCACCCCAACTCATGCCCTCACCCCCCTGGTGTCTGTGTCCATTGATTAGGCTTATATGCATGTATACAACACATTTGGTTGATCTCTCCCTCTTACCCTCACCCTCCTCTGCCTTCCCTCTGAGGGTTGATGGTCTGATTGATGCTTCTCTGTTTTTGTTCATCAGTTTATGTTGTTCATTATATTCCACAAATGAGTGAAATCGTGTGATATTTATCTTTCTCTGACTGGTTTATTTCACTTAGCATAATGCTCTCCAATTCCATCCATGCTGTTGCAAATGCTAAGAATTCCTTCTTTTTGACCACAGCATAGAATTTCATTGTGTAGATGTAGCACAGTTTTTAATCTACACATCTGCGGATGGGCACTTAGACTGTTTCCAAATATTAGCTATGTAAATTGTGCTGCTATGAACATAGGAGTGCATATATCCTTTCTGATTGGTGTTTCTAGTTTCTTGGGACATATTCCTAGAAGTGGGATCACTCTGTCAAATGGAAGTTCCATTTTTAGTGGCGTCAAGACAGTCTCATCAATAAATGATGTTAGGAAAATTGGACAGATACATGCAAAAAAAGTGAAACTAGACCACCAACTTACACCATATACAAAAATAAACTCAAAATCGATAAAGGACTTAAATGTAAGATGGGAAACCATAAAAATATTAGAGGAATCCACAGGCAGCGAAATCTCAGACATATGCTGAAGCATTATCTTCACCAATACAGCTCCTAGGGCAATGGAAACTAGAGAGAAAAGAAACAAATGGGACTACGTCAAAATAAAAAGCTTTTGTACAGCAAAAGAAATCATAAACAACAAGAAAGCCCACTGCATGGGAGAATATATTTGCCAATATTATCACCAATAAGAGTTTTACCTCCAACATTTACTGGGAACTCATACAACTTAACAAAAGGAAGATACCAATAAACAACCTAATGAAAAATGGGTAATGGATCGAAATAGATATTTTTTGAAAGATACATAAGGAAGGCCAAGAGACGTATGAAAACATGCTCAAAATCACTAATCATCCGAGAGATGCAAATCAAAATGACAGTGAGGTACCATCACCCACTTGTCAGAATCAACAAATCAACAAATGACAAGTGCTGGTGAGGATGCAGAGAAAAAGGAACCCTCGTGCAATGCTGGTGGGACTGCAGACTGGTGCAGCCACTGTGGAGAACAGTTTAGAGTTTCCTCAGAAAAACTTAAAATGGAATACCACAACATTTTGAAGAGTATTCAGATCTTGGGGAAGTATTGTGAAACATGTTTATCAAAAAGGGTTTTGGTTAATTTGTTACTGTGTATTTCATCTTATGACTTTTGTATTTCAAACAGGCATGACATTGCTGACAAAGAGCTGTGCTATGTGGTAATTTTATTGTCAGTTGAAATTACACATGAGTTGCTTATGTACTCTGAGGCAAGCTATCCCTTGCTTGAGGGTCAATGCTTGGATTATAATCACATTGCTGTTACTTTGTGACACATTCACTCTTTGGTGTTAAAAATATATGTTATTTTGTCAGGAGCACAAATCTAAAGTCTCTCCATACCTAACCTCAGAGAGTAGTCTATGATCAGTCAATATAGCCATTATAGACAGAGATGAAATGGGAAGATTTTAGGAAGAAAGTAGGATAATGCAACTTACTATGTCCCAGAAAGTAATGTTTTGATGTGGACCTGGAACCATACACAAGAAGGAGATACACAGCACTTTTTGTAGGTATACTGCAGATTTTCTACTCTGTGGTATATGAAGAAGGTAATGGGGATCTTTAGGATGGCAATTTTCAATTCAAAAAGAAAATCCAGCTAACCATGTTGGTTCTTCAAAAGGGAGCATACAAATTTGGCACAAATATTCCAGTCGTATCATCAGAAAACGGAAAGTTAAGCTAAAAAGTATCAAACCATGTAATGAGGCCGAATTTTCATTTCTTAGCTTTAGTTGTTTTATCTAGATGTTTAAATGAAAGTACTACAAAATTAGTACATAATATATCTTCTGTATGATACTTAAGAGATATAAAGGTTTACTGAATGCTTGCTAGAAGTCTAGGGATTGTGTACATATTGACTAGACAATGTTATAGTAAAGTGATCATATTACTTTTGTCTGAGGCAAAGCCTAAGAAAGGAATTTCACTTTGAAAAATTCTTTCATTTCATTTCAGAAGGACTATAGCTATTAAAAATAGTCTGAGATTAGGGTTAATCTTTCTCTTTAGAAACCTTTTAAGTGCCACCTCTTGTCCCTCTACCCCCTTTTCTTTCTTCATCTCTTTTTTCATCACTTACAATCATGCATTAAGCATTATACTAGATAGAAAGCATAAACATAATCAAAACAAAATGTTGAACCCCAAAGAACTGTCTATCTGGTGAAGAGTACAGATAAGCAAAATTAATAGTTTGTGTAGGATATAAGAGGCACAAAGAAAGTTCTGGAAGTACCAAAAGGATCACCCCAACTCTGATTAGGGTATCAGGTGATGCTTGTCTGAGAAGATGGTACCTGAGTTGAAGTCTAAAGCAATGATTTTCAACCAGTGTGCTGCTTGAATTTTTAAAATACGCAATACCTAACTATTTAGTCAGGTGCATTTACCTCTTTTCTCTTGGACTGTAAAAAAAATGACAACAGCTTACACAACAATAGCCACCTGTTGTAATGCCCTGTCTTGGGCCATAAATATATTGGTCATATAATAGAGTTGCATCTTATGATCACATTGCATAAAGAGGTTGCATCTGATTAATTCTTGGTACTAGAAATGTTATATAGGCACCTGATTTTTTAGAAAAAAATAGTAGGTGATTGCTGTTATTTTTAGTAAATCAATCAAAATTATATCTATTTCTGTCAGGTCGGTAAAATATATATATTTTTGGTATGCTGCAGAATTTTAGTAATTAGTTTATGTGTGCCATGAGATGAGAAAATTGAAAATTGCTGGTCTAAAGAAGCAGTGACTAACAAGACAGACAATGAAAGCAAGTATCCTCAAGGGAAAGGGAGCATTTTTAATAGCAGGATGTTAATAATATGGCTGGAGTTCCATGCAGATATGTGTTTTCATTCTAAAATTCTCACTCACTGTGGCCACCGGGGAATATTATTACCAAGACAATTTTCTGTTTGTATTGATTTGAATCTACTTATTGTACCAATTTGAAGAAAATTATTTAAAAGGTTCTTGGCCTACCCAAAAGTGGGTTGGACATTTTTTTCTTATTTTAGTATTAGAAATTCGCTATCCAAAAGTTTTATGATGGTTTTCATGAGTCATACCTCCCCTCATTTTCCTCAAGCACTTCTATTCTCCCATAGAGGACAAACTGAGGTGAAATGATTATTCTATATCTATGTGGTGATTTAAGATAAAATGAGATTAAATGTATTTTGGTTTCTTAGTTTGGAGAATATTATATATTCCACTGAGTTTCATTAATTGTTAGCTATCTCTTTCTTACCATTTATGCTTTAGTACACTTCATTAGTGATAAACCAACATACACTGAAAACATGTCTTCAACAAAATCTCATATGAAAGAATATAGTTTTCTTTTTAAATGATTTCTTAAAGAATAATTGCCTTTGAATCAAATCCTATTATCTGATTAATTCAATCATGAAGTTATTTGGACTTTCTGAATTTAAGATGAGAAGAGATATTTCATTATTGTTCTGTGATATGTCCAGAAGCATGGTAAAATATCAAAAGATACTCTATTAGGCTTTCAAAATCAATACTTACACATGTACACCGTTTTCTCCACATCCTTGCCAACACTCTTGTCTTCTCATTGGGTACAAAGTGACACTTCATTGTGGTTTTGATTTTCATTTTCCTGATGATTAGTGATGTTGAGTACCTTTTCGTGCACATGTTGGCAAGTTGTACTTATTGGAAATTATCTATTTAGGTACTTTGAACCGTTTTAATTGGATTATTGGCTTTTGCTATTGAGTTGTGAAAGTCCATTGTATATTTTGGATATTCACTCCTTGTCAGATGTGGCTTGCAAAAATCTTCTGTTGCATAAGACTTTGTTGTGCAGAAGCTTTATAATTTGATACAGTGCCACTTGTTGATTTCTTTTTCTTTTGTTGACTTCACTTTTTGGTGTCAAATTCAAATAATCTGTCTAACTCTGGGTATGCTTTTACTGTAGCCCATTTTGAAATCATATTAGTATGGATAGCATCAAGACAGTTACTGAAATACATTTGAGATTAATAGCCATGCAACTGAAAGACTAGATTGCCAAGCCATATACTTAAGTTGAGAGTCTGTATTTCTTAATGTTTAATATTGTGAGAATGTCTCAAAGAAATAGAGTCTAAAATTGTCTCAGGAGTCGGTCTCTGGGAAACAAGGTTTGTGATAAAATTTGGGAGTATGGTGCAAACATGGTAGCGTGAGCCACATACAAAACAAGATAGGCACTTACTTCAATCATGACCTTTGAAAATTTCTCAGTGACAGTGTGGGAGGCTTGTTTAGGAATGGAATTGGAACAAGATGTGCTTCTTTCCCTGAGTAAACTGTGAGTCTTTTAAAACTTTTTAATTACAATTTCTGAGTACAGTGCTTGATGGTGCCAGTGGAGCTGAAAAGCAATGCTGTTTATTTTATTGTCAGGGTGAGGGAATGATGGAAAACATAGTTCCTAACATGTCCTGGAACCAATGTAAACATTCTGAGGAAAAAGAACTTGGTTGCCTAATAGTTACATAAAATATTTCCTTTGAGTGAATTTTGAGTTCAAGAATAATTTAGATTTTCTCTAAGAAATTTGTTATTAACAATTATTTATATTTTTTCACATATTTAACAATAAGAAAAGTGAGGATTTGTTTTGCAGACCACGAGTTTTTAACCAAGAAAACTATTTTTTATGAGTTTATAAATATTGAAACCTAATAATTTCCTCTTATTTATACATTTTCTTTAAAGTTTTCTTTTCTTTTTAAAAAATTTTCTTTTAAAAGTAAGCCAGTGACAAAAGAAGTATAACTCAAGTAAAATGATATATGTGAGCAATTGACACAAGTGAGGTTTGGCCATTAGGTTTTTAAATGTTATATAATAGTGTTATTTTTTTAAACTAGCAATAAAAGTTGTTCACATTTGATAGCAATTACCTTTGAAGGGAAGAACAAACAAGAAATTAAACAAGTAGGAGAGTAGGCAATGTATACATATTGAACTGAACATTTTATTTAAAAATTGATAGAGAAGCTTATGAAGTCAATAATGAGATGGCTTGTCAGAATTATTTAAACTCAAGAAGATTTATGGAATTCTCTGGAAAATGAGATTTGGTAACTTCTGGGATCTTTATTAGATCTGTTTTATTTTATGTCATATTTGGGTTCTCATTTTTAAAATCCTATAAATGAACCAGAAAAATATGCTATTATTAAGCCTGAATTATCAAGAAAAGTTTTTTCATTGTATTCATCCATTAATTAATAAAAAAACTAACATGCAACAGTGATATACAGAAGTGAGCAAAAGCATGTTTCCAGGTGTGAATACATGAAACACAGAGTTTATTCTTCTGCTATTATTATTGTATTAATTATTGTATTTATTTTGCCCATTCTAGTACTATATATCATCAATTTAAAAATGTGCTTATTTTCACATTTTAAAATTTCCAAAATCAGGATGTATTTTGTAGTTATAGTTAGACAGCTACTCAGTTTAATAATTTCAAGTTACGTGTCTTGAAGGTTCTGTGTACATTGAGTTTAATTGCCATTTAAAGGTATTCAAAATGGTTATCCTGTGATTGCACATTGAAATAAAAAGACATTGTGTAATCAACAAAATACTCAAGAAGCAGGCAGAGCACAAATTCAATATAGATGAAGCAAACATTTGTCTTTGGAAGAATCACTTCAATATTTTTTTGCAAAGCAACAAAATATATTACATATTCTAGGAAAGGAATATATTCTCAAGTAAATCAATGTTATATTAATTTTTTGAAAACATTTCTGTCAAGCACCAAATAATGTAACACTTGACAGCCCCAAATTTTAATACCTTAGAGTAGATTAAGGAAATTGCAAAGCAACAGCTTGTACTGTGGACTCTTTAAAAAATATTATATGTCAGGATTTTTTCCCAATGGCTTATTTTTTCTTTCCTAATATTATATAAAATTGTGTTATGGCTAGTTTCATCTTAAAATCTATTATGTCATATAGACTACGAAATATGAGATATTATGGTAAATCAAGTATTTATAAATTATATACATGTAACAGTTCCCTCTTTTATATTAACTTTCTAAATAGATTTTATCATTACTTTGAATATTACTTGCCAATCTCTTCTTGCCTGCAAGAACCTACAACCAATATTACTCTATCCAGCAAAGGTAACATTTATAATCAAAGAACAGGTAAAGAGCTTCCTCACAAGAAAAAGCTAAATGAGTTAGTCTTCAACAAACTAGTATTATATGAAATGTTAAAGGATCTTCTTTATGAAGAAAATTAAAAAATGATAAAAATATGAACAATAAAATGACAATAAATATCTATCTATCAACAATTGAATCTAAAAAAAAACAAAATAAATGGACAAACAGAGCAGAGACAGACTTATAGACACAGAGAACCTTTTGATGGTTGCCAGATGGGAGTAATGTTGGAGGAAAAAGGTGAAGAGATTAACAAGTACAAATTAGTTGTTACAGACTACTCATGGAGATGTAAAGTATAGCATAGGGAGTATAGTCAATAACATCTATACTAACAAAAGGGTAATGTGCTAATTAGATCAACATCTTTCAGACATCCTTCTGGATAAAGCCATGGTGGCGAGGCTCAAGGCAGAGGTGGTTAGGGGCGATCAGGCCAGCAGGGGAGAGTGGTTAGGGGTGATTAGGCTGGCAGAGGAGAGCAGTTAGGGATAAACTGTCAGGCAGGCAGAGTGGTTAGGGTTGATCAAGTAAGCAGGCAGGCAAGCGGTTAGGAGCCAGCGGTCCCAGATTGCGAGAGTGACGTCCGACTGCTGGTTTCAAGAGGGTACAGGCAGATCTGAGGGCCCCTTCCCCCGTGCATGAATGTTGTATACTGGGTCCTAGTATATATATAAAAGGCTAATATGCTAAGTGTCCCTCTGACCATCTGACCGGTTGCTATGATGTGCACTGATCACCAATGGGCAGATGTTCATTGCAGGAGCTGCTATGATGTGCACTGGCCATTTACAAAGAAATTGCACTGCCTACCTGATGCTGAAAAAGCAACCCTTGGCTTCCCCCAAGTGGGAAAAGGCCCTGCCACCACCCAGGAGTGGCAGCCCACCAAATCACAGCCAACACTGCCAAGATCCCATGGTGCAAAATGTGGCCCACAGCCCAGACCAACCTGGAAATTGTAGCTGTGGGCACCAGGTAATGACATCACATAGCACTGCTCTGTTTCCTCTCCCTAGAGACTAGCCTCCTTAGAGTTTCTTCAGCCCAGGAACACAACTTGCTTTATAGCCAGGTGGAAACATTTTACACTTTAACCAAATGTCTGTGAAGCCTTTTCATGTACCTCATCTCATTTGATCCTCACAGAAATCCTGGAGTAGGTAGATAGGAGACTTGGTAGAATCCTATTTTCTTTGCATTAGACAGAAAACAGAGACTTAAAAAGTTTAGAAACTTGACCTGATTGAAAAGAAGTAAGAAATGGTGGAACTTGAAAATGACTTAGGGTTTTCTCACTGAACAGAATATAGTCAAACACTACTAGAGTTAAATATTTCACCCTTTGTTCTCCCTGCATGATCTATAATAATAATCTGCTTCGTGTTGATATTTACTGCTGTGTTGCTGACAATTACTTAAAAGAGAAGTTGGGGTACTTCACTGGGCTGGAAAAAGTTTAGTTAAATCAGAAAGCAGGTCTAATTAAGTAAGTTTATTTATATATATATAAAGATCTTGCTAGTGCCAACCGCATGTGTGTGTTTCAATCTGTCATTGTTGATCGTGAATTTGGTTGACACTTATATTATAGGGAAAGGGTGAATAGCGATATTAAAATATTTCTTCTAATTAATTTCCTTTCAATATGCATGAATTTGTGCACCAGGCCACTAGTATTCAAATAATTGTGTACGGTATTGGATGGGTAGGGGATTCATTAGGATGATCACTTAATAAATGATATAATATCTAATCACTGGGCTTACATCTGAAACTAATAATGCATGTCAATTGTAACTGAAAAATAGTTTTTATCAATTATTTATATAATATCTATGTAGAAGTATTTTGTGCACACACATATATTTTCTTTCTGAATGACTACAGGATATCCTGCTGTGCATGCAACATACATTGGAGAACATCAATATAATCAACTAGAGGCCTGGTGCATGGATTCATGCACCAGTTGGGGTTCCTCAGCCTGGACTGTGCCCTTTTACAATCCAGGACCTATCAGCGGATGTAGCAGTTTGCAAAGCAGCAGGTGGATGGGGAGGCGCCTGAGCTAGTCTCAGAACTCAGCATTTGGTGCTCCTAACTGCTCTTTCCTTACTGCTGGAGGGAGGTAGGGTTCCTGGCACTGCTGCTGTGCTCACCATCCAGGAGCCTGGCTTCTGGCTGAGTAGTGCACCTATTGTGGAAATGCATTGACCACTAGGAGGAAGCTCCTGTGTTGAGCATCTGTTTCCTGGTGATCAGTGCATATCATAGTGAAGAGTTGCTCTGATTATTCCGGTTGTTCTATAGTAACGGTCACTTAGGCGCATGCATATATATATATATATATATATATATATATATATATATCCCTTCTCACAGGAAAGTTTTCCTTAAGTAGTAATTCATTATTTTGTATTAATTTGCCAGATTTGAATTTTTAGAAAGAACCATGCAATATATTATTATCTGCATGCTTACATGTACTAAATACTATGATGTTCTCTACCCATTACACATCCTGTCTTCAAATGTTAATGCACTAATTGCTGGGAATGTCAAATATTAAATGTTCTCAGTTTTTCCCCTCACTAGAACATGCCCTAGGCCACAGAAAACTGTTTTTCCAATGTTATGAGCCTTCCCACAGGGTAGCTCATGACCAATGGCTCATGTGTGAAAACTAAAGTCTGATGCCCATGCCTCAATTTGAGACCACACCAAAGGGCCATCTCAGCTTCAGAGGTCCCTGAAGGACTTAGACAAAGGCTTTAGTTATTTGCACATTGTGGATCAGCTTCTCTCCATGCTCAGGCTTGCCTTTCTCCATTTCTTAAAAGGGTTATCTCCTAATAAATCTGTGTACAATTCCCCATCTCACAATCTGATTCTAGGAAACTTAATCTAAGACACTATCTCATATTCTAATTCTCACTGTGGAAAGCACTGTTCATGGAGTTTTGAATGATAATTAATCTATAAATCTTTTTAATAGATTTTATTTGTAATAGAAACCACAGTTCCTTGAATTATGGTAAGAGATTTAGAAAGTGGTACTATTAAGGGAAGCTGGTCTTTGATTAAAAAAGAAATCGCCTGATTACATAATGAATCACACAATTTAGGAAATTGTTTTCTTCCCGTGAAATGTTATTGGGTCTTCTTATGATCATGCAATATTTCTTTCATAGTGTTTCCTCCCCCATTCCCAAAGACATTGCTATTTTATCTTATATTCTGGGGTGAGTGGAATTGAAAAGAAAGTATAAAATGGGTGATACTCCTTTAACGCTGTAGCCTAAAAATTGCATAAATTACTTTAGTTCACATTCTATTGTCCTAACTCAGTTACTTAGCTGCAAGGGAGGTTGGGAAAGATAGTGTGGGTGGGGCTCATGAAGAAGGAGAAATGGAATTATAACTATCTACCAAAGTCTTTGCTATGCATACCTTTCTCAGAATGCAAATATACTCCTATGAAAGATGGTCAAGTAAATATATAGTTACTAAACCTTCTCAATCCCAATGAAATAAAAACAAATGATCCAACCACAGAAAATGAGAATTATTTTAAACTGAAATTCAGAAATTGATATGACCTCATACCAGTGTTGGTTGTGTAACCAGGTGCCATTAAAAAAATGTTGAAGAAAGGACTCCAAGATATAATCTACACCATCCCAATATAAGCAAAAGTGAAAATATATTTTAAAATATTCATAAACAGCCTCTACTTTGAAGGGATAAGAACTAAGAATTTGTTTCAATATTCTAGGACATTAAGAACTCTACCTGAAGTCCAAACTGTCTCAACAACTTTGCCAAATAAATTCCAAGTGGAATTTAAAAGATATATATATATATATATATATATATATATATATATATATATTTCTTTATTGATTTCAGAGAGGAAGCAAGAAGGAGAGAGAAATAGAAATATCTATGATGAAAGAGAATCACCGATTGTCTGCCTCTGGCACACCCCCTACTTGGGAATAAGCCTGCAACCCAGACATGTGCCCTTGACTAGAACTGAACCTGGGACCCTTCAGTCTGCAGGCTGATGCTTTATCCACTGAACCAAGCTGGATAGGGCTCCAAATGGGATTTTGAAAATTAATAAAGTGACTCTGCATTTAGAATAATAAATAAATGATACTAGTAAATAAAATATTGAAAATGAAAGGTAATTAAGGAAAATTTGTTCTTCCATTTAAATGTGCTTAAATGAATAAGGATTAGCAATAAAGCTAATGGCTTGCTCTGGAAGGGGACTTAAGAGAGTGTTATAATATACTATTAATGTTCTATTGTATCACCAGTGTGATAGTGACACAGGTGTGTTCAATATGTTATACTTCATCAAACTGTATATTTATGATTCTGTACATTTCTATATTTATGCTCTAAATTAAAACTTATTTGAAGAATAAAAAAAAACACTGTGGTACTGCTATAATAATTGACAGAAAAATCAGCACTTAGTACAGAGACTGACACATAGAAGTTGCTTGAAAAATAATTCAATTTTTCCTACAGAATTGGGTAATAACCAAGTTGAAAAATAGTTCTCTAGTGAATGAATGAATGAATGAATGAATTTATAAATAACAAAACTGATGAAATTATAGATATTAATTATATAATTATATGGAATTTCAATGAGTAAGGAAATATGATGTATTCACTAAATATTGTTAGGATAATACATTAATTACCTGAGTTGTATTGGAAGCAACCAACTCCAGTGCATGCATATTATAACTATTTTATTTTTATGAAATAAATAAAATTATAGACTATTGGAAAGGCCAGAAACATTGTATTGTTCATCTTCATCATCTTACATTAGAAGATTTATTTTATAGAGATTAAGTTTCTATCAAAAGGCCAATTAATTTGTTAGAGAGTCCTAATAATGGGAATAACCACTTCAGTGCTTGTTCTATATTATGTTTTTGTTAGGAGAGAGTTAACTGCACATAGGGCCTGCTGTGAGGCTCAAATTTAATTCCTTTACATTCTCATCCACAAATATATAAGTGGAGAAATTGAATTAAAATCTAATCAAGTCTCTAATCTTAAAATATAGATATTTCCTATTTTAAAAAATCTTCAATAAAAGTAATTCCACAATAATTCTTACCAGAGTGAGGAAGTCTTAGAGTTTAGTAATATGCTTTATCTTCCAAATGTCTAACCACAATCTCATTTGCTGTGGCCTGTATCTTTTCTCTCATATTGCTCTTGGAGCACTTTATGACAAACTCCATAGAGCTGACAATCAGAACTTAATTTTAGTGGGAATGTAGAGGTGACAAAATGTGCACAAGTTTTTTTTCAAGTAACATTAAATTAGTTTGACTCTATTTTCAAAAGTTTATAAGAAGTCGCAGTCAATGGAATAGACCTTATTCAGGTATTACACTGATATAGGAAGATTTACAACATTTTCTGTAATGGTTGAAGTCCTGTTTTGGGGGTTGAGGCATGTAGATATGCATGGGGCCCTTCAGGTCCCCTCTCTGGCTGGTGCACTCATGTCCCAGCCTCTGTTGAATACTGCTTGCTAACAGCTCAGTTTGGTATACCTGGAAAATGATACTGTCTCCACCAGGAGGAGTTTGCAGTTCATAATTGACCGATTCTAGAGTCCAAAAGGTCAACTTCTTGTCCACAGGGACATTGTATTACTATTCATGCTTCAGAGCTCACCTGGGATCAGACTGACTGGGCTTTGCTTGGGTTTCTGGTTCCTTGCTTCCTGTTTTCCCTTACATGATTTGCCTGAGCGAACTCCCACACTAAATCACTGGCACAAAACTTCTCACATTAGATTCTGATTGTTGGAGACATTATTTAAAACCAGGACTAGACAAGGGCGTCTTTGATCCCCACTGAGAAATTGCTCTGCTCTGAACTACCTACCAACAAGGATAAACGAAAGAATCCTATTACTTGAAGATGCGATGTCCTTCTGTTTATATTATGTTTATATCTGTTGTCTGCTAGCTCCTAAACAGCTTCCTAAATTCCTTCTCTGTTTTCATATGGAAATATACATTTAGTTCTTCATCCTACTTAGCTTATGATACTGTCTATTGGTTTAGCTGTAGCTACTTCCCTTCCCCTCAGTTTCTCCTACAGAATTGGGTAATAGCCAAAGCATGGCTTCATGACCCCCTTCAATAAGGCTGCAAGCAGAGAGGCAATCATAGCGCCCAGCCATGTGAACCATGGAATGGTAGTGCTGAACTATGAAGGCCACATACACAGACATGCAGAAGCAGTCAGTCATTCACTTTGTCACATTCAGCACATATGTGTCAAATATCCTCTGTTGCAAAAGAACTATACTGGGACTAGAAATACAATGACATCCTTAGCCTAACACATAAACCTTGCCTTTAAAGAACTTAAATTCTATGGGAGGAGGTAAGCAAACATCAATTCGGGATTTATAATAAATGCTACAGATTCTATGATAGTAAAAGCAGAAGGTGATCACTAACATGTAGCAGAATCATCCAATGTGTAGCTTCCTGGGTTAAGCAATGCCCAACGTGTGCTGTGAAATTTGAGTCACAGCAAAAAAAAAAGTAAGTAGAGAGCATGCTAGACAGAGAAAGACCGTGTATGAGGCCCAGAAACAGAAGCTATCTGGAATATTTGAGGAAGGGAAGTGAGTATGGTTGGACTGGGGGGAAGAGGACTGAGAGATGAGACAGAGGCTGTAAAGGAAAAGGACCTTATGTTACTTTGTAAAGCATATGATTGTCTAACCACTATTCTGGATACCTGAAACTAATACAAAATAATAGAGTGTACACTGTAATAGAAAAACACCACTAAAACATACAAAAAGAGGCCTTGTATTATTTATAACAGAGAGAATAAGATCATTCTCTCCCACCTCGTCTCTGAGTTAGGCTAGCAGCAAACCTTCGGTAGTTAGATAGCATTCAGAGAGCAAGTAACAAGCCCTAGCAGGTTTGGCTCAGTGGACAGAGCATCGGACTGCAGACCAAAGTGTCTCGGGTTAGATTCCAGTCAAGGACCTGTACCTCTGTTGCAGGCTCCTCCTAGACCTGGGTCCTGGTCGGGTTATGTTCAGGCGGCAACCAATCGATTTGTTTTCCTCACATCAATATTTATCTCTGTCTTTCTCTCTCTTTTCCACTATCTCTCTGAAATATCTTTGGATGAGAATTAAAAGGAAGAGGAAGAAAGAACGTAGCATTACAGTTCACTGGAAGTTATATATGCACACTTTGGTCAGTGACAAGCAGACATGAAAAGCAATAGTATTTGGGAAGGTCTTGGTAGCTGTGTTCCCTCTCTGATGGCATAGCAATTCAATCTGTGCTGCCAAAGTACTGCTGTATCCTCATAACCATCACATGATCCATTGACATTTTACAAAGATCTTTCCTCCTTCTCCTGGGCTCATCCTACACGTTTGGTCTTTGCTGCTAGCAGCTACTCCTGGTTGATTAAAGTGACACTCCCCATTAAGTTGGTCAGATAGGCTCTTTTATCACAATCTCATAGAGGAGGGGGAAGTGAGGTTAAACACCTTTAACTTTTGTGAATTAACAGGTCAAGAGCAAGTTGATTTCTAACACCATCCAGGTAGATTGTGTCTAATGCTCATTCTAAAGCACAGCATCCATCACAGATCTGTCTTGTTTCCTCCCAAGGCTTTGGATCTTCACTTAGTAGAAGGTTAGATTCAATACTTAAAACTTGTTTAAAATCATTAGTTTTTGTAATCCAAGGTTTACTACTTATGTCTATGTCCTGTTAGAGGAAAATGCTTCATGGAAACAAGGGTATGTGTTTTCTTTCTTGGCAAAGAAAGAGGTGGAAAAAGAAGAAATGTCATGATTTTAGGTTTAGTTTTTAAGTTTTCAAATATTGCATTATCACATAAAACTCAATAAGTAGGATTATATCATATATAAGGATTACTTCAAATAGAAAAGTAAAGATGTTTTTGTGTTACCTGTTTAATGAAAATGATGAACAAGTGTTTACATGACCACAACTGAATTATCAAGCATAGTAACATATGAAAAAGGCAGATGAGAGATTATAAATCAATTAAATTCTGCATGTTATAGTGCTGGGAAAACATTTCATTTTCTAGTGGATGAAATTGTTTTTTATTTATTTTCTCCAATAGTAATAAAACCTTTTTGTTGTTGTTGTTCAGTCCCTGTAGAAAAATGAGAACATTGCTTGAGAAAATGTTAAAATTTTTCACATGGTGTACGGGAAAAAGTTTTTTCACTGTGAGAAATATTTAGATATTGATGTTTTAAATCTCTCTCCTCTCTGGTAATCACAAAGTCTCAGTCATGTCTCTGATGGCATTTCTTTTTCTGAGTAAAAGACAAAGATCAGGGGAGTAACTCAGCATGTGACCGGGGACGTTGCTTTCAGTAGGCAAGGAGGACTCGTACTCTGCAAATTGTGAAACAAGAAAGCTCCCTTGAGTCTTTCTTCATCTGTTGCCAATGCCCACTTTTATGCCTTGTAGTTTTCATCCTTTATTATGTTCTCCACTCTGTGTCTGTGTCAGACTAAGCCTGGCCATATCTAGTCACTACTGTTGATTTATTATCTCTTCCATAGTGTTCTATTTTTAGTTCAAAAGTTTTTTTTTTTACTTTCACTTTCTACTTTAAGTATCAGTTGGAAACTTTTGATGAATTTTTTTTGTTTTATAATGAAAATACATTTCCACTTTGTGAAAATGAGGTGTTTGTGGATGAAGTGTTTTTAAAAAGACTGACTTATGGGAAAAGAATCAACGGGAAAATTAATAGAGATGACGCTGCTTCATTATTCTGTTCCACCACAATCAGTTTGTCCTCTGAGAGTGACAGAAAACATTTAAGGTATTTCTAACAGAGGGAATTTAATAACGGTGATGGGTTACATGGATGCTGGAAGAGTTAAGAAGACATATATGGGCTAGAAAGACAACATGGCAAATAAATCATTATTAAGTAAAAATAAAAAATAGTGATGATTTAAATGGAAAGTTTGTAAGATTATTTCAAGACAATACCATATTTCTTCTTATGCATTTCTGGGAAAATGATCCTGCCTTTAACAGAAAATAGGAACCAAGAGGAAAATCTGGTTTAGGAGAAAAGATTATGTAATGATTTGAAGTGATTATGGGAAATCCAAACAGTCATTTTTAGTATAATTATCAGTATTTGGCACATAGGAGATAGTGGGCAAATGCACTTTTTTTTTATTAACTCAGAAATATGATTAAAAATGTAATAGTCAAATCATCAATAGTGGATAAAATCACAAAGAGTATACCCAAATGATGGATAAAAAATGCATCTCACTTTAATTACTGTGACTCCTAATGACTTTGGAGTGTCCCCTGGTCCCCCATTGAATTTTGCCACGTTCCTTTTCTCCACGGTGAGAGAAAACAAGAGCACTAGCCAGTTCTCCCTACTGGTTTGAAAATTCCTTTTGAGTGTGAGAATCATAAAAAAACAAACAAACAAGTAATTTGTAAACAGTGTTTCCCCTAAGTCAATAAGAACATTTTCCCAGTTGGTGATAATGACTGCTGCACTCCAAGCAGCAGTTACTCTGTGAACATCCTGCTTTTCCTAGTCATAAACCCATGTGTGATATCTCCGTCCTTATTTGGAGACACAAAAAAGGAAATGCTGAGAGTCATCTATAGTATGATGTATTCTTCTAAGACAGGACTTCAAAGCAACAGTTTGACAAATTATATTCAAATGGTGGGAAGTTCTTATTTCCTCTTTGACTTTTATTAGCTACTGCTGCCTCCTTGCCCATTCCACTCTAAGCAAGTTGGCTTCCTTGCTGTCTTTTAAACATGACACTTGTGCTCCCCTCTCAGTGCCTGTCTGCTTCCCTGAAATGCTTTATTCCATGATATTCTCCTGTGTTACTTCTTCCCCTTCTTCAGGACATAGAGGCAACTTTCTTAGTTGCCTCCTCTGACTGTCCTTTATTAAGTTGCTAGCTTCCATCCCTAAATCCTATATATTCTAAATATATTCTATACTCTATTATTTTGTTTCTTTGTAATATTATTGATATTTCTTGTCCCCACCAAAATATAAGATTATAAGCAGAGGTTATTTGGTGGCTCCTTAGCACCTAGAATACTCAATAATCTATCAAAGCCTAGATTTCAAAGACACCAATCTAATTCCAGAATTCCGCTGCTAGCTTTAAAAGTTAGTTATATTTTATAATACCTCTGGAAGGTATTATATGGGACATTATATATCTAATTTTAAATGGATTGTCTTAGAACGGCTTTTGAGTCATAGGCCTTTTGATTTTATGTAATAATTCATAAAATAAGATGCATTTAACAGTGAGTGATTTTGTGGGGAAGACATAATTGGGAAGAGGGTTATGTCCCTTCCTGATGAGAGAATTAAGTATACTTTCACTTCAAATAGTTTTACCATAGTCAGGCTACGGACATTTATGCTATAAAGTAACCATAAATGCAACAAAAATACTATTCCCTTCTGAGAAGAAGCATGGTGTGTGGGAAGAAATTCTGGCAAAATGGTCACTAAATTCATCCAAAATGTTGATAGTTTAAGCAGAAAATATTGGTATTTTAAAAAGACATACCCCCAGAATAGAATACTTGAAGGTTGCTTTGGTTTAATTATAGAAAATTCACTGATCTTCCTGATTTCCTAAGCCAAGATGTTGGCTGCTGGCTGCTGGCTGCTGGTGGCACTTTACATAGAAACAGCATGAATATAGCCATGCTTTACATTAGCTATTGGTTCTGCTGCTTAAAGGTTTCTCTAGTATTGAACTATATTGCTCAATTCTGATCACACTTTCTACATATCTTTAAAATATTTGTCACATACTAGTGAGCTATAACATGAACAAAATAAATCTGGAAACTCTCATATATGAGATTAAAATGTTAGGGAACAATTGGTAGATTTTATTTCTTATTTTTTATTCTCTTTTATCTCCTATACTTTAAAGGTACTCATTAACCATAAATCATTTATTGTCACTCATGAACAAGAAAAAAAAGTGGGTTTTGAGCTTCCTAAATATAGTATTCAATTTGGGAAAGGTAAAAATGTATGTCTAAGGTGATATCATGAGACACAAAAATATAGTTTAGTGTTTTTCTAAGATCCTCTTTAATGTAATAATTGCACCTATTTTTTCCTTTAAGAACATTTGCCAAGTTGGTGATAATAATTTGCCAAGGGGTTTTCCTACTCAATACAAACATCATCTCCTTTGCCCTATTTAAGTAGTAAGCATTTGAATAGCAAATTTATAAATAGAAAGCAGGGTTTGAAAACCCACATGGTATGAGGTTTTCTAAGTACTCTTTCCCTCTAGAAAAGAATAAGCTAACACAAAATAGTGATTAACTGTCTCTAATTAGAATGCTTTCAGAGAAGCAATATTATAGTTCCTATGTCATCTGATTGCATAAAATATCTTGAAAGTTTTCATGAGTCAACTATATACACTATAACTTTTTCTTTGTTTGAGATACTTTTCTAACCAGAAGGTTTTGCGTAAAACTCTCAAATCTTTATATTTCACTATTCACAACTGTGAGTGTGTGAAGCAGAGTTTATTCTTATATTATTGTATTATTGATTTGTATTAACACTGTAAACCTGCTTTTTCCCACTCCATATTTTTGTGCCAATGTTAAATGGGAAAGAAGTGGCAGTCAAAAAGTTCTGGACTAGCCCAGCCAGTGTAGTTCTGTGGCTGAGTTGACCTATGAACCAGGAGGTCATGGTTCTATTCCAGGTCAGAGTATATGTGTAGGTTGCTGGCTTGATCCCCAGTGGGAGCTATACAGGAGGCAGCCGATCAATGTTTCTCTCTCATCATGGATGTTTCTATCTCTCTCTCCCTCTCCCTTCCTCTCTGCAATTGATAAAAATATACTTAAAAAATAGTTCAGGGCTAACTGTTAAATTTACTCATTTTCTATCAGATTGTCTCTTTCCTTTTTGTATATTGCTAAGTAAACATTAGGTCAGTTTTGCTATGTATATGAATTGAAGCCATATCTTGACTTTATATTGGCCCTTGCTTTGATTTCATTACATGCTATAATCCAAATATATTGATACTACAAAACTAACTTCTGCTCAATGAGCAGACTGAGCTTTTTAAATACAAAAAATATATTTAATCCCTTGGAAATAATATGTTATAACAAAATGTTATGTGTTATGAAAAATAATTAAATTTGTACATATATCTGTAGATTTAATATTATAGGACTTAGATCACTAGATGTAAGTAGCAAAAATAAAAAACCATAAAACCTTATCATTAACCCCAAGCTACACAAATTGGTTAACATTTGATTCAGTCTAGAGATTTCCTAAAATATACCTGTCAGTGTCATGTGACTGATAATACATCAGCTAATAGGAAGCTAAGTACCTTTCAAGGCAATGCATGTCAGGATCTGACAACTGTGATTGTTAGAAATGTCATTCTTAAATGAGTAAAATTAATTCATTCTCTCCTTCGGTCATCTCACCTGTTAATTAGTATGCAGACAATTCCCGTATCTAAATCACCAGTCTTGTTCTCCCAAGAAATTTCAGGCTTGGATTTCAATTTGTCTTTTATACCAAAACCAGTGCACAGAGTAAACCCCTCTAAATCAACATGACTGAAATTGTATCTGAATGTTCATAAGCTTTCCATATCTGCATTATGTATTTCATACAGTCTTAATTGCACTGGAAAATATCTTTAATTTTGACCTCAACTTCATACCATTTAGTCAGTCCTTCAAAAATGTAAATAGATTTTACTTATAAATTATTACTTATATTTATTTGCTTCTTATTTTCATTTCAACAGCCTCTGCAAGTCCTCATTATTTATCCTCCTCCTTTTTCTTCTCTGTTGACTTTTGAATTCATAATCTGTAGTTTATATATTTCCAAAACTATTTGACAATGCAGCACTTGCTTTATTTATTCTAATGATATAATGTGACCACATTTGTGAACCCTAGAATTGGAAAAGTAACAATAAATATGTGCTTTTCTCTGATCCTAAAACTATGTTCCCTCTAAATTCCAAATATACCTAACAGCCTTCACTCCTAGAGGTTTTCTTTTTATGAGTCCTGATATCTGGTATGGCAACATTCTTCCCCTATTTATTCTTTCTTTAGAAAGTTAGACATTTCCTGGCTGTTTACCCTTCTGTATAAATTTGAAATGAAAGTTATATGTCATATTTTATGAAAAATTTGGTGATCAATTTTTGTTATATTGACTCATCAACTCAGAGGGAGTTTTACTATCTATAATCATAAAAGCATCATGTGCTAAGTAGACCAGATGTCCATCTGGACGTCCTTATGTCTTTCTGGATGAAGCCGAGGCTGTGAGGAAAGTCAGGATCCCAGGTGCCTGCTGGTGGTCAGGGGAAGGGAAGCCCAGGTCCGAGATGCTGAGGAAAGCCCAGGTCTTGGGTGCAGGAGGGAAGCCTGTGCTGGCAGCTGGGGAAAGGAAGGCCTACTCTTGCATGAATTTCGTGCATCAGGCCTCCAGTTTCTACGATATAATATTATTGATGAACATAGTATCTCTTTTTCTTTAGTTGTCTTCCTTATTAAATTTTAGCAAGGTTTTATTTAGTTATTTTTCCTATATAGATTTTGTATAACTTTTGTTAGAATATTCCCAAGTATTTTTAAGTTTGCTTTTTATTACTATAAATGGTGTCTATTTTTAAAAAGGTTTTTTATTAAAAATAATATACATGCAGGGAACATTTATATAAAAATATACAACTTGCCGAGACCGGTTTGGCTCAGTGGATAGAGCGTCGGACTGCGGACTGAAGGGTCCCGGGTTCGATTCTGGCAAGGGCATGTACCTTGGCTGTGGGCACATCCCCAGTAGGGGGCGTGCAAGAGGCAGCTGATCAATGTTTCTCTCTCATCGATGTTTCTGACTTTCTATCCCTCTCCCTTTCTCTCTGTAAAAAATCAATAAAATATATTAAATATATATATATATATATATATATATATATATATATACAACTTAATGAATTTTAATCAAACATACTGTGCATCAAATCAAGAAAGAGATCATTAACTGATGTCTTTTTTAAAAATTACTTTTTATTTTTGTTGCAGGTCTTGTACAACTGTACAAATGCTAATGCCAGTAGTAAATAACATTTTTCACAAAACAAAGTCCTATTTCAATAAAGGTCCTGTCAATTCTAGACCTCATTGCCCTCTTTTGGACGGTGTATCTTTCTTTCACAGTCCCAGGTTTTCAAGAAATTCATCATTTTTCTCCCCTGAGGAAGGAGGAAAAATGGTTCCTTTATTTTATTTTGCTAATGTGTGTGCAAAAGCAACAACTTCTTATCAAATTATTTTTCAGAATATTCATATTTTTAACATTTTAAATGCATTATATGAAGTTCTTGAAAGGGAAACTAGAATGAAATCCCCCCTTTCCTATTCAGCAGATATCAAAAGCTGAATTTTTAGAGAGAAAGTAATTGGGTTGTCACAAGCTTTAAATTCTTGTGATTCTGATTTATATTGATAAGAAGACTGGTCTGTTGGAACAGGGATTCCATTAGCAATGCCTGTACTTTGATGTCAGAATGAGCCCGGCCTTAGTTTCCTGAGACTTTTGGGAAAATCCCCAATTCTGATATGCTTCACCTTGAAAGACTTCCTGTCTCCAAGGGGGTTTATAAAAACAGACTTCTGGATATGGGTCTAACAAAGAGCAATGCAAGGTGATGACAGATCACAGCCAGCACGGGGCTCAGAAGGATGTCAATGGAAGCCCTTAGAAAGCGATCACTGTACTCCTCCAGTCCTCCATCTCTAGGTATTATTGGTGGAGGAGAACTTTGAAAAACTCTAACTGGAGAAGTCATCTTTAAATAGTTACTTTTTTTAGAAGTAGTTCGCATTTATTTTCAACCTGACCTCTTACACAAAATCCCAATTTAGCCTCAGCTGGTTTTACTCAGTGGTTAGAGAATCATCCCATAGACAGAAGGATCACAGTTTTATTCTAGTCAAGAGAACATACCTTGGTTACAGATTCAGTTTCTGGGCCTGGTTTGAGCACGTGCAGGAGACAACTAATCTATGTCTCTCACGTCGATTTTTCTCTCTGTATCTCTCCTGTCCCTTCCACTCTCTCTGAAAATCGATGGAAAAAAAAATATCTTCAGGTGAGGGTTAACCAAATAAAATAAAATAAATAATCTCTATTTAGAAAACTAATGAACACAAATCAGTGTTTGCAGTGGTAAGGGCAGATCCTGCAACACAACTTTTCAGCTCAAAACATCAACTCTGTGGGCTCTTCTTTGAGATCCAGTGTAGGCAAATATATAAAAAAAATTCAATATAAAAACTAAAACTTTCTGCAGGCTATTACTTATAGATCATATACATGTATACATTGTTCCTTAATGTAGCTCTTTCATGCTGAACTACTTGAATGTTACCTATGACTTTTCTTTGTCAGATTGTATTGTAATTCACGGAGGTCCAGTGAGCAATCACAAGTGTTGGGAGGTGCAGGAAGGCAACTGCTGAAGTAGCGCATGTTAAACACCCTTCGTGCAACAACAGAAGGTCAATCTATGCTTGTCCTTTCCCACATTCATGACATATGGAAAGCAATCCTAGAGTCATTCTTTCCCAAGAGTTCTTCCAAAGATAAGAACTGCCCCTGATTTATTTCTGTTTCAGAGTCACTTGATTCTATTTCACTTTTAAACAGTATCACATTCTCTCCTGGAATATACTTTTCTGTTCCTTTCTTATTATTCTCTGACTGTGTATATTTTTGAGGGCATAATTGATTTCTGGCAGTAGCTACGACTAGCTTGTATTTAGGAGGTACTCAATGAATGTTTATAGTGGGAACTGGAGCCAGAAACATTGGGGTTGATTATAGTAGGTACATACTTTAGCTACATAACTTTGGTCAAGTCAATCCACTTCATTTATTTATTTACTTATTTACTTATTTGTTATTTTTAAATTTTATTGATTTTTGGAAGAGGGAGAGAAAAAGAAAGAGAGAGATGAAAGAGAGACAGGGATTGGCTGCCTCTCACATACACCTCAACTGGGTTTTGAACCTGTTAGCTGGATATGTACCCTGACAGGGAATCGAACCTACAACCTTTTGGTGTATAGGACAATGCTCTAACAGCCAGGGCTCAATCCACTTCTTTACATTTCAGCCCCTGCATAGCTAAATAAGGATAATAATTATAAATTAGGAATGGAAAAAGAGATATAAAAATTAGAAATACTTTTTACATAACCTATATAGTGTATTATCTGGCACATAATAACCTTCTGAAATGCTAGTTGCTTTATTTTTTTTAATGTATATTGTTAAAGTCATTGCTGAATTAACTTGTACCTAACTCAATTTAATAAATGCTGTTAGTTTATTGGAAGTATTTTGAATTTTAGTTAGATTTGAGAGGTTTGAATAAGAATAATTTCTTTATGATTTGGCTAACTTTATTTGAGAAAGAAAAAAATACTAATACATGCCGGAGCACTAGAATAATTTAATTCTATGAATGCTTTAAGGGTAGGGAACCAACACAGCCATAGGTAGTATCACTATTCCTAAGGTTTGCTCCCCTGTATTAAATGACATAGGGATAAAATATAATAGCAAAGCTCTCAAAAGTCACTTTATATTTTATAATTGGAATTATCCTAGAGTATTAAATACAATGCTAATTCTAACTTTTTATTTTACATTTTATAATTTCCCTGAAATAGTATCTAAAGTTTATGCTTGATACTGTAATGAATTAGAGGGTAGTAAGAATAATTATGCCCCCCCCCATACACACACACAGTGTAATAAAAATAACTTTAAGGTGACCTATGTAGTTGACACAAGACATTATTGGGTACAGCATAAGGATAGAATCATTCAAGTAATGTTAATATGACTTTGCTAAACTGACAGAGGATATGATATCAGGTTTTCAACTTGATAGATATACTTAGAGGTGTACAGCATAATTAAACCTTCCAAGCTATGTAGATCTACCAAAAACAACATATCCTGAAATTTTGTGTCATCTGGAGCTTAGGTAAGTACAGCTTTTATGTAATTACCTGCACTGTTTATTATAACACCTATTAAGAAAGACTATTTTTCAGAACAGAATGTTCTGTCACTGTTCTGTCAACCTCCTTCCTTTGTCCAGACCCTGAACCATGAATCTGCTCCCCTTAAAGTTTAATTATTTTGAGGTAAGTGCCTCAGAGGAAATTCAAATTTAGCTGTTGACCTTGGTAGCAGATCTTAGCTTCACAAATTAACTTGTGGAAAGAGAAAAACTAAAACAAATTTCCCAACAGCTTGACAGTTGTTCTGTAAGTTACATGACTTGTGATTTATAAGGTATGCTAGCTACTTAAATTTAAATTTAGTTATATAGCTCAAGCAAACCAACACAGTACTCTAGTATTTCTTCTGGCTCTCTTGAAGCCGGTCAAACCAAGTGCAATTTGTTCTTGGGTTGGAAAATGGGCTTGATTTTATAAGAATTGCCATTTCTTCCTCCTACTCACTTTGCTCCATTCACAAAACAATTGGTATTAACCAATGTCACTGCAATAAATCCAAAAAAATAAAATACTACTAAAATTTACTCCTGAGAAGATCAATCCTCACACACCTAACAATTTCATTTAATAAGCAAGAAGTCCTACTAAACATCGTTCCCTCCTCACTTACAGGATCTAGAGACTCGGAAAAGAGTTTGGGAACACATTTTCCCAAACGGAGTTGGTACTCAAAACTCAGTTGACACAGTTGATCAGAGTGTTTCGATTTGTAGAAAGATGTATGCCTCTAACTCTACTCACTGAAAGTCTTGATCTAATTTTTTAGGTAACTGTCCTATTCTGTTTTCTTCACTTCATTGTATTTTTAATCCATCCAGTTGAAAAAGACAGACCTTTATTTAAGATTTATTAAGCTTTAGTTGACAAAATGTAATTGTAAGATATTCCAGTGGACATGATAATTTGGTATATGTAAACATTCTAGAAGGATTGTTGCTGGTTTACTTAAAATATCCATCATTTCACATATTTTTTCTTCTTTTTTTTTCTTTTTGATGAGAACAGTTAAGTTCTATCTTAGCAAATTTCAATTAAACAATACTGTGTTATACATTAGATCTTTAGATCTATTTATCTTATACCTGAAAGTCTATACTGTTTACCAGCCTTTCTCTATTTCTCCTACCTCATGGGAGCCAACATTCTTGCAGTATTTGTCTGGCTTATTTTATTTAGCATTCCAGGTTCATCACTTTGTTCCAAGTGACAGAGTTTTCTTCTCTTTTTTTTAAGGCTGAATAATATTCCAGTGTGGTAGTGGTGGTGGTGGTGGAGTGTGTGTGTGTGTGTGTGTGTGTGTGTGTGTGTGTGAGTGTGTGTGTGTGTGAGAGAGAGAGAGAGAGAGAGAGAGAGAGAGAGAGAGAGAGAGAGAGAGAGAGAGGCTGGGGGGGGAGAGACAGAGAGACAGAGAGAGAGACCACATTTTTATTACCCATTTGTCCATCAATGACCACTTAGGTTGGTTCCAAACATTGACTATTGTGAATAATACTACACTGAACATGGGAGTATATGTATCTCTTCAGGATAATGGCTTCAGTGAGGTATTACCTCACACTTGTTAGAATGTCTATTATCTGAAAAACAAGAGATACCGAATCCTGGCTGATTCAGCCACTATGGAAAACAGGATGGAGGATCCTCAAGAAATTAAAAATAGAGCTGTATTAACCAGTAATCCCACTTCTGGGTATGTATTCAGAGGACTTTTTTATGGAATGAAAAGCTGCTACCACAATAGCTGTCACTTATCTATCTGGTCTTAATCCTTTTGGGGGAAATAATTTAATAAATCTTGCTTTCCAAATTATTATTTTTGACGTACCAGCTATCAATGTAACATAAGGTTTAAGGAAACAGGTTTAGAAACTTACAGAACTCATCTAGATTTCCAGTTATACTATTTACTATCTATAAAATAGTATTTAAAAATACGTAATGCACAGTTATTGTAAATATTGGATTTTATAATGTGTATATAAATTTTTTTGTACAATGCTTAGTGATCCATGATATAGTCAATGTAAATATATATATATATATATATATATATATACACACACACACACACACACACACACATTATGATATGCTACTGAATAAAACAATGAATACCCTATATTCATTGTTTCAATATTAAAACACTATAGTGGTCAGCAAATATTGTCTTAAAAGGACAGATATTAAATATATTTGACTTTGCTGGCCATATAGTCACCAACTACCCAAATGTGTCGCTGTAGCACAAAAGTAGTAATAGAGAAGACTCAAATGAATGGTGTAGCTATGTCCTGATAAAACTTTCTTTACAAAAGCAGGCACATGTTTGTTGTCTCCTGAGACAGACTAACATAAGTTTATTTGGTACTTTTGAAAGTAAGATGGATGTTATGAAAATTGACATCAAGTATCTGGAATATGTTGCTTTTTTACACCCTACCATTATTTAATTATAATTAAGTAAATTAAATAATTTAATTTCTGTTCATACTTATTTTCATTTGTTTTCGTGTTTATTCAACGAATACCCATAAAATAACACATCTCAAATATTGAACCTCGTGTCAAGACAACAAAAATGAATAAAGCATAATACCTTTCCAAAGTAAAAACCAATTCATGGTTTGTTTGTTTTATTTCATGAAATGTCTGTATTTATATATAAACAAGTAAGATTAACATTATTGATTTTTGAAAGAATGAATAGTCTCTCAAAGTCCACAGCTATGTTTGGCTGCAATATTTTTTATAATATTTGGCAATTCCCCATGATCAAAAGGTAGAATCTATTTCTCCACTCCATGAATCGAGCATTGGCCATGTGGTTTGTTCTGATGATAGAACATTGACAGAGGTAATGCAAGCAGAGGCATGTTATTCAGAATTGGGTTTTATCTTTTCTGGCTTTTCCATATGAAGAAGTCAAGGACAGCCTACTGGAGGACAAGAGATCTAATGGAGCAGAAACAAGCCATTACAACTGAGACTTCCTAGATTAACCAGTCTGTCAACAACAGATATATAAGCAAGACCATTCTAAGCCATGTAGCCCCAGCTAAGACTTATAAAAATAAGTAATGAAGAAACAGGCACTGCAATAAAAATGGGCCCTAAAAAGTCTGTAATAATAGTCCCTCACTTACCTGTGATTTCACCTTCCACAGTTCCAGTTCCTCATGGTCAACAGCAGTCCGAACATATTAAATAGAAAATTCCAGAAAGAAACAATTTATCAGTGTTAAATTACTCACCATACTGAGTAGCATGCTGAAATCTCACATATTCCTGCTCCATCTTGTCCGGGACATGAATCATCCCTTTATTCAGCATATCGTTGCTGCTTAAAGGTTGTCATGGTGTTGCAGTGCTGTGGTCACATGACCTTTAGAGTAGTCTGACACTATGTCGTGATGCCCATGTCATTCATCTCATTATCTAGGCATTATTATCACTTGACATCATACCAAAAAGGGTGGGTATAGAACAATATATTGAGAAAGACCACATTCACATAACTTTCATTACATTCTATTGTTATAATTTTTATATTTATTATTGTTCATCTCTTACTGTGCCTAATAGATAAATTACACTTTATCATAGGTATATATGTGTAGAACCTAGTATATAGAGGTTTTGGTACTAATCATAGTTTCAGGCATCTACTGGGATTCTTGGAACATATTCCCTGTGGACTAGTACTCTAATTCATAACATTTCTGGAAGCCAGGAAAGCTTAGTTGTCTGTACAATAGGGTCTTCCCTTCACTGGCATTTGTCATTGATTTATGTTATATTACTAACTCTTAGTAATGTGGTAAAATTTCTGACATTTTGGAGGGCCATTAATTCCTATAGCTCATTTAATAACAATTTCTATCGTAAGTACTAATGAGGCTCAAGGGCTTGTAATAGATTATACCCCTTACTAAGAGGTGAGTAATTCTTCCATTTCCCACAGTAGAAAAAATGTAACAAGCACAAGGCACATCTTCACTTAGCAAAAAGTTAATTCTGGAGCTATTGGATGCCCAATTAACATTGTTCCCAGAGTAGATTCACAGACTGAACAAGGAAAATAGTGTGCTCATTGTATGGCAGCCCAGGGCATCTAAGAGCAGTGCCGACTCTCCTCTGGAGGACTGCTCTTCCCTCTGTGGCTCCATCCAATTCTCAACAGAGGGCTGCCCTTTTTCTGCTACTTCTACAAATGATCCCAGTTTATCCTTAGGATTTTCCCTTAGGAAAAGCATCCTTTCTGGTGGCTCACCATTTTCTTTTTGTTCTAGGAAAGGCAGTATATTTACACATATGGGAGAGAGGAGGTGTGGAGAGTTTACAATAGTGGGGATCCTTCAGCTGCTTAGAGGGTCTATATTCAAGGGTGAAAAAGAAGAGAAATAAAGAAATGCACTGTGATGATTAGCTCAATTTTCATAAATTGCCATTTGTGCTTATTTGTTGGTTTCATTCTTCTGAGGGGTTTACCATTTTTTTCTCATCTGGTCATTACTTGATATAGAAGTCATACTCTGATAATGTATTTAATTAATTTGATGATGTATACAAGTGTCTCCTTAAATATGGTAGTTTTGTCATTCCTTTAAGGAATTTTGGTGGGACTGGAACTTATATACTAAAAAAGTTGAATTTGGAACATAGTAAGGTACTTGAAAAATGAAGTCAGGCTTCTGATCTGGGCTCCTCTCTGCTCTTCACTTTTCTCACTGTGACAGAGTAGTTGGGAATGAAGTATACACATAATGAAAGTAATCCACCTGATATAAGCTGAAATAAAAGGAGGCTACATTGAAAGAACTCTTGGCCTCTCAGAAACCAATCTCTTTGAAAGTTAATTCTTTTGTTGTGATAATAGCCATTCATCAATCTTCCAGCCTATGACCTTGAAATTGCCATTTTCGTCCATTTCTTATGTTGGGTATTCACGTTACGAGTTGTTATTTATCCCATTAAACTTTTAGCTCGACTTGATTCTTACCCTCTCATCCTCAGCAGGGCTTTAACACCGAAGCAAGAAGTGGCTACAGGCGTCTTATCTCTGACTTACTTTCATTGTGTCTATTGATACCCTACAGACCATTTCAAGAACAACCTAAGGCACACTAGTTTCCTTAGGTTACCAGGTTCTTCAAATCTTAGAATAACCCTGTGTTTCTATATAATTTCTAAACTTTATAACATTTTCCAACTCTGTGTCCTCCCACTGCTGGCTGCACAGCATCATTTGAAATCTTATATATCCACTTTTGCCTTTAACATGTGACATATCTATTCTCAGGCTCATATATCTGAGCTTAACCCTACTCCTTTCCACCCCCACCCCCAACCCCCTCAAAAAATTTTTCCCCCATCTAACTTAGTTTGGAATATCTGAATTATATCTATTATTTTATACTGGAATCAAACTCTATTTGCTTCATGGATCCTATTCTGGATTCTTCAAACCGCATTCATATCCTCTCTTTCAAAGCTCTTATTTATTGGTTTTAGATAAGGCTCATAAGACTACAATCACTTTCAAATAAAGACATACTTCCTTTGTATCCACTAAAGTTTAAGGCAGCTGGTATATCTGGAGGTATTAACTAGTTTTTGAATCACATCATAGATTACTATGTTATAAGCACTCTTCTAGGCACTACTGTACCTAGAAGGACAAACCTCTACTTTCCGGATTTTTAATATTCTCTGTAGTGGACCTTCTTTCTAATTTGAAGAACTTACTTTGGAAAAGTAAACAAATGGCTGTAAGAACTTTTACTAAAAGAATGGGTAATCAGAATGTAAAATCTATATTTGGTAAAAATGATATGTGATTATAGTATTGAAGTTAATGTTCTTTTATGTATTATAAGTTAATTTTTAGAAACATCCAAAATAATGCTTTGAAAACTATTTTAAGAATAGTGAGTTATTTCTCATTTTGATATATAAGATTTGAAGTCAGAGATTTTTGTTATATATTTGTAGTCTCTGCCATGTCCGTCTCTCATCTTCCTAAGAGATCTTTTAATGACATTGGAATTACTCCCAGATTTTAAAATAAGACCCACAAAGCCAGCTCTACCAGAAAAATGTCTTCTCATATAATTGAACCAATCTAATAACGTTGGTACTGAGTCAATAATTCAAAGCATTCAGAGTTTATAATATATATAACTTTCAGAAAGGAATATGAAGATGCTAAAGAGTTTTGTTATATTGCAAATGTTTTGCACACAAAAAAGGAATATTTGCATAGAAGTTTGCTTTGGAAGGCTTTTATTTAAATATTTTTATTTAGCCTATGTTAACTCTACTGCACTTAAATTTTAAAAAGAAAACAAACACAAACAAAAAGACATTAAATTTATCCTAAGATTGAATTTACTTCTATTTAAAGTTTCTCTATTGAAGAAAACAACAGCTATACACACAGACATATACACACATGCAAAAACACACACTTTTTAGATTGTCTAAACTATATTTTAACACATGACATTTTTTGATTCTACAGAATTTCCTTAGTGCTCTGTTTATAACTCTTTATGGAAAACTAAGTTTACTAAAGTAAATTCTATTGCTCAGAATAAATAATAATTTGAAAAGTTAAGGAAAATGAATCATATCAAAGAGAAAGGCCCAATGAAACATGAATTGTAAATATTAGAAAGGCAAGTCAGCCAATTATTCTGACATTGCATTATAATTAGATGACCTCTTTTAAACTTAGGAGAAGTGATATAAAATATGTACACATGAAACAAAAGCATTTTTTTTAGTATCTTTCATGGCTACCCAATAGGAGTCTACCTGACCTTCTTCTTTGATAATGCTTTGCTAGCTTCTAATCCCCCTCTTATCACTATATAAACAAATACGTTCAAACCAAAAAACTTGATTGAGGATGTTTAATAAAACTGGAAAATTGAGGGACTCCTTGAAATTTTCTTTTAAAATATCTTAATTCAGAGATATATGGAAACAAGCAAACAACTTTCTGATTCCTTATCTGCTCTAATACAGAAAGGATACTAGAGATAAGAGGATTTCCAAATGATAAAGATTCACCAGGGAGTTATAACCATGTAAAGTTGGTATATACCCAATAAAATAGTTATAAAATGTAGAAAGCAATAATTGAAAGATTTAGGGGATGGAATAATTAACTTGTTATACAATTATGGTGGGAGATTTAAGCCAGTGTCTTTTAACATTGTATAGAAAAAGATGAAAATGTCAATATAAGCAAAAAAACATGAGAAAATAAATATTACTAGTGAGTAGAGTTATCTCAAAAATTACTTATACAATAATTAATGTCTGTGAAAAAGAAGTTATTTTATCCCATCTACCAGAATATTAGTTCTATTTGAAGTTATAGAATAAAATAGTCAAGGTTCAGTGTTGTCATACATTAGAAATAACACAAACTCGATATCAATGCCAAGCTTGGTGTAACTATGTATCACTCAATAAGATCAGATTATGAGGCCTAAAATGAAAAGTTGTTTGAGACCTCACCCTCTCCATCTTTTCCACACTCTTATTCATTCCATGAACACGCCATAATCAACTTCCTTGCATTCCATTAGTAACTAAACAAAGTCAAACTCATTAGCTTAGCAAAATCTTTAATAAAAGAACATTTATTATTGCTTCTCCCCACTACTACTTAAGGCAAGATTACATCAATAGTGGACTATTCCATTTTCTAGTTTTCAGCTTTATTAGTTTGCAGCCAAAACTTAATCAAGATTGAAGATCAATGAACACAGAGTCGGTCTAGCCCTTGAGGGAGTGAAAGCAAAAAAATAAATGTGACTTGGGACGGTTCTTATCACCACCAGTAGAACTGTAGAAAATAAAGCAGCAGCTAGATGTTTACGGACTGTTTTAACACTAACCTAGCTTGGCTTGTTTATAATTTGGAAAAGTTAACGCAGTTAAGGCCAGTCAATGCAATTATAAAAAAGAAGAAAACTTGATTGTCCATGCATGAAAACATTAAGAAACTTAAATTTTCCTCTTTTGTCCAAGTATCTATAATTATAGATAGAAATAATTCTTAGCTACTGTAAAATAAGGAAGTGCATTTACATGGCTCCTAGCTACATTGCTGATTATTCAAGGAGCATAGGAAGGCTGTGGTTTAATAAGCACAGTTTTGGAAAACCATAGGGGGAAGGCCATTACTGCATAATGTTGCTGGGCCTTCATCATTAACTTGAAGGCATAGCCAAAGCTGAACTTATCTAAACTAGTTCAGCTACCATTCCATTATAAATTTGCCACAAGTTATTCTATTACCACTTGCTCTTTCATAAAACTGAAGGAAATACAGATATTTAATGCTGCATCTTAAAATTAGTCTAGTTTACTATTTTCCTATAACATGGTTCAAAATGTTTTCAGCCTGGTAGGAAAAACAGAACCTCTTGCTTTGTATTAGAATATTTTTTAGGAACAGAATGAAAGCTAGAGAATAGAAATGCATAATAGATATATTTTTTTTAAAGTTATGAGTCTGACAAGTTGGAAGTTCAAAGGAAAGTTAAAATAAAACACATGGATTACATTTAAGGCCATTCAGATAACTTGACCATATTCTTAGTGATAATTATTACTGTTTTAATCAGTCTGCTGCAGGACTCAATGGAGCATCATCACAGAACACTGTGCCTCTTACAACTCCTTTAAATTTATTTTGAGGGCCTAATCTTTTCCCTGCCCCAGGATGAAAAACAAGGCAGGTCCCAATGGCTTTTATAGTGAATAGAAAATAGTGAAAACTCCCCTCCAGTCTCTTCAACTCACATGTCATATTCTCAGGTTAGTAACCAATTGCATGGGTCTGAGTAAGAGTCATAGCTTCAATCTTGATGTCAAGTTAAAGCCTCTTGCCTACTATAAATGAAAACCTAGAAGATCGAGAAAGAGGTACATAGTTCCTTATCTCCACCAAATACATTTATTCCTCCTTTTCTGTCTTGTTACTTTTAGTTTCAGGCCCCCTTTGAGTGGAGCAGTGGGAAGGAGGAGAGGAAAGGGAAGCAGGAAAGTTCCTAATGATTGGTGTCACTGTGGAGATCTACCACCTTCTGAACCTGGAATGTTTAAGCTGATTCTTTTTATTAAAATCCTCAGCACTTTGATCACTCAAATTAGGTTCCTCAAGCATTTGTGCACTCATCTCTGTTCTAACTTTTTCTTTGTGACTCCTTTAATAGGTTTGCATCTATCTGTCATAATTTCAGCTTCTTTCTGCTGAGAACTTGGATAGTTTCAAAAACACCTGCTTTCTTCTTTTTTTAAATGCATATATGCCCCTCCCCCAAAAAATTCTCATGCATGATACCCTGAGAACCCTGAAAAACTTGTGAGTTTAAGCCAATTCTTAGTAAGAATGGTGCCTTTTCTCCACCATCAAAGCAACTGATTAATCATTCAGTAAAACTTCAAATGTATTTGTTTTATGGCAGAGATCAGTTCATGGCATCCCACAGACTAGCATAGAACCCTATTGGTTCTATTTAAAGACACTACCCAGTGAAAGCCCCTCTCCCATGAATCTTTTCTATAGACATTATGAAAAGCAACATGCCAATATCTGTCTGTCCAAATTACATCACCACGTCAAGCCCATATCATAATTGGTTGATAGACCTTCTGGAATCTTGTACTTGCACCTCTATTTGGAATGGGGTATAAACTGCCATGCTCTCTCAGTTACAACTTCCATTTTACATTGTGCTATGTTAATATTGATGTCATTATTGCTCAACTAATTTCAGTGGAGATATCATCACTGAACAAATTTAGTAGATTAATTTCAGTTTTGGCTAGAAGTTGAGTGAAAAAAAGTAAGGGACTCTGATCTATTCAAGGTGAGTTTTTATAATGATTAATGCATGACATTATATCCTTTTGCAAAATAAAATTTTGCTTTTTAGATGACAGGAGTCCTTGAATAACACTGTGTTCAGAAATGCCTTACATATTCATTGATGTGTTTTCCAGAAAGGTTTGGTAGAAAGGTGTCCAAATCATTCTTCTAGCCACAAGAGAAACTAGTAAAGAAAACTGCTGACAGTAAAGACGGCGGGGCTAAGTCCAAGAAACCTGGATTTTCCACTTCATGACAGTGTCACTTCACACAAGATATTTAATTTCCTTGAATTTCATTTTTCTTGTTTCAGCCTGCTTCACAGATGATAAAAATAAGTGCCTCACATAGAACGGCTTTAACATCTAAAAAAAATTAAGTCACTTAATCTCATTATTGTTATCACAATTCTTTGGATTTTATTTAAATCCTAATGTGAGATATAGTAGCTTGGGCTTAAAAAATTACCTAAATATCTTCAGATTGGTAACATGACTAGTTGTGATGATTTGAATACTAATTTTTCACATACAAAAAAAGAAGTCCAGTTAGGCTGCAATTGGGGGAGATGGTGTGAGAGATCAGAACCAACTAGTTGAATGTTGTATATATCACAGATGTGGCTGATATTATTTTTGAAAAATCTAAAATGTATCATTCTAATTTTTTGAAGGTTGTCAGAACTATAGTTACTCACCTATAGCTGAATATTCAAGTATATTTTTCCATGACTAGATGTACAGACAACTCATAATATATCTATTTTGACAGGAAACTCGATATATCAAAAGAACGATTTTGGCTTAATCTAAAGCAAGTGCTAGAAAAGGTAAAAAATCAACAGCACGCAGTAAAGTTAGTACAATTCCTCTAGTTTTTCAATGACTAGATTGAAAACAGCTGTGACTTTAGAGAAGGATCCAACCCCAAATGTGCAAGTTGTGCCAAAACCTCAAAACCACCAAAGGTATAAAACCACGTCCTACTTAATTGAGGCTGAATGAAGAATGATAGTAACATATTGCTTGCGGTTTTAACATGCAGCTTGCTTTAAGCCAGAAGAAAAAACAGCCCCAGATGTGCAGATGGCCACACATTTCCTTGTCTGATGTTCACATGTAGCCTCCTAGTTAACTGTTTATAGCAGATCTGAATAAGAAAAGAATAACATTTTAGTTTGGAGATTATTTCCAAAGATGAATATCTAGACATATAATGCACACTTTTCTCATTTAAACTTAGAATCTCATAGGAGTAAAGTAATGTAGCTTCCTTAAACCACAAAATGAAACTAATTCTTCAGACACAGCAGTTTGCTGTCTGGCTAAGAAAGCACCAATTGAATAGTTGTTTATCACAATCTCTAGCTAAAGGGTGGTCTAATTAAGATCTAATTTATTTCTTTTTTTCCCATCACCACTTGCTCCTCCTCCACTTCCATCACCTCTCAATCACCACCCTGTTGTCCCATGTCCATGAATCCTTTCTCTCTTTTCCCCTCAATCTCTTCAGTTCTCCCAGACAGCTCAGACAGCTGTCAGCCTGCTGTCTATCTATGAGTCGCTCTCTATTTTGCTTGTTATTATTGTATATAGTCACTTTACTTTTTAATTTCATCATCGTCTTGGCATCATAAAAGCACAGACATGATGCATTACTTTTTATGAAGATGCTTTCTTTATCTAGGATTTTCTTTTCATTGGGATCTAGATTGACAGCAAGCAATAAAGTTTTTTAAAAAGGCATTAATTTTCGGCAGTTTTCTACCTTCAGGAAGTAATATTTTCTAAAACATATCATGAACATCAGGACCTATTTAGTGTGTGTGTGTGTGTGTGTGTGTGTGTGTGTTGTTTCTTTAAAAAAAATTATTGATTTTAGAGAGAAAGGGAACAGGATAGATCCAGCCCATAACCGAGGCATGTGCCCTGACTGAGAATCAAACCATGACCTCCTGATTTATAAGTCCACACTCAACTACTGAGCAAACTTTTATTCTAGGTCCTGGAAAAATCTACAATTTAATTTTTTATTTTAATTGTTTTTTTTTATTGTTTAAAGTATTACAAATAGTAGTGCATATGTTTCCTTTTTTTCCCCATTGATCTCCTTCCGGGCTCCCCTACCCCCCAGCACATGCCCTCACCTGCTCTCTTCCCACCCCCCCCCACCCCCCGCCCCAGTGTCTTGTATCCATTGGTTATGTGAATATGCATGCATACAAGTTCTTTGGTAGATCTCTTACAGTCCCCACCCCTCAGCCTTCCCTGCCATCCCACTGTAGTTTGACAGTCTGTTCAATGCTTCTTTGCCTTTGTATCTATTTTTCTCTCTTTTCTTTTCTTTAAAAAATCTTGCATCTGCATATTAGAAATAAACATATAAAAACAAAAAAAATGTTTGAATCTCAATTTCAATGTCCAACAATTCTGAGTCCCAGTTTCAATGTCAAATAGTTCCTTATGTGTACATGTCAGCAATGATAGCTGGATGGTGGACAAATGGTGGCAATGCAGGTCCCACCCTCTGGTTTGGTCCTGTGGGCAACCTACAGAAAAATCTACAATTTTAAATAGCTTATTTGTTTTTTGTTTATTTGTTTGTTTGTTTTGTTTTTTTGGAAAAGGATAATATTCTGAGGGACCATCATTATTCTCTGGAGAAGTTTAACAACCATTTTTGGATTTGTTTGTTTATTTTTCATATAGAAAACCTCTAACAAAGAAAAATAGTTAAGTGAGATAACTGTGTTATTGTGTGTTATAGGATTTTTGTTTATAAAATTAATATGATAATGCTAAGTGAAAAATAATGTGGAATTACATATACAACATAATTACAACTAAAATATACTAAGAAAAGAGTTAAAAGAGTCAGCAAAATGTTAACAGGGATTGTGCTTGAATGAGAAAATAGGTATTTTTTAATATTTATTTAGTAATTTGAGAATTCTTACTTTTAATATAAAGTAAAATTAAGAGGATTAATTCTATATGACTTCAGAGTTCTTATAGCTCAATTTTCATATCCCCTTTATATATTTTTTGTTTTTGTTTGTTTTCTTTGTCCTCTCAAATTACCATTCTTTGGAAACTGATATAAACTGGAATAATGTACATTTAATAAACCCCAAAGTTTTATTATTATAAATACTTCCATTTAAATCAAAGACATATCATTTACTTTTAATTTAATGTTTTCCATATGTTGATTGTAATTGTAAAGGCTCTGTCACATTTAAGGATTCTGAGTAGGTAAATAAGAAAAGGCAAGTGAACAGACAGAAATCAAGTTTTTTTAAAAAAGCAACACATAAGAATCTAGTTGGAGAACATTTATCAAGTAGTAGATAACTCAGTGTGGTTTTTGTTCTATTCATAAATGTTAGTTAAAAAAGAAAACTATGACTGCAGAGTAGCCTCATGAGAAATTAGAGTATTGCCACTTAAACGCGATTTTAGTACAGGGGGAGAGTCCTTTCCTGTCCTAACTTATCTAGCTTCTATAATGGCTTAATCTCCTTGTTGATAGGTGTGTGTGTGTGTGTGTGTGTGTGTGTGTGTGTGTGTGTGTAGAAGAGAAAAGAAGAGGAGAGGGAAGGAGAAGAGAGGGAAGAGGAGAGATGGATAGAGCAGTTAGTCTTGTAGCCTTACACTTAGCAAATTGTAATCATAATTATTCTAAGGATAAAAGTAGGTGATGTTTCACTGAAGGAAAAAGGCTGTAAAAATAGCTTTCTTTGACTTCATCCTTATATAGCTTAAAAAAAGATGTGTCAGTGTTCTAGGAATAGATTTTTAGATGTAATAGAATACATGCAACTTAGTAAATAGTTGAGTGGGTATATGGTAAACAGTCTTGATAAAATGAGTCATGTTGGATTTCTGTGTGAGTATGAAAGTGTTAGCATTGAATAGAGGGATAATTTTGTCTTCTAGTATATTGCACATTATTTCCCATTTGACATTTTTGGTAGCTTAAAGAGCATTACCTTAATATCCTTCTTCAAGTTACCAAATATATTTACTTGGAAATGATTTTTACATTTCTGCATGGGTCTTTCTTTTTGGTTTACATTAAAATTTGTCATCAGTTGATATTTTGGTAAAACAGTTGCTAATATTTCTATACAATCATTGACCTCCATTAGCATTTTGTAGCCATTATAACATTATTGAGTTCCTAACGTATGTACAATATTTTACTAGAAGACTATTTATATGGCACTTGGGGACAGTACTTTAGATTAGAAGAGAAAATCCTTGAAGGAACTCTGGCAATGGTTTTCACATGGAAGGATAGTGTTTAGCCATTTATCTGAACACCATCTGTCCTTCTTACCAAATTATTGTTATTTACATCCACAGGCCACCTCTTCATTTATTTGTATTTAACTATTTAGATAAGTATAAATTTTTCTATATTTATATGATGCCTCCAGCAATATGGATATTCCATATTGTCAAAAAGCCCTTTTATGACCTGTCAATTAATATCTGGAAAACAATCTAATCTCTGGATAATGGAATAATCTATGAACTGGAATCATTTAGCTTAGATTTTCTAACAATGAAGATTAAACTGCTGTCTTAAATATGGTCATTATTCTTTGGTCATTAACAGCTCCAGAGAGCATTCTGTTATTTATTTACTGAATGAAAAAAATCTCACAAAAAAGCTTTCTTAGCTTTTTGATCTAATTATACACCAGAATCTTTTGTAAAAAAAAAAAGAAAGAAAGAAAGAAAGAAAGAAACAAACAAACAAACAAACAAAAAACACACCAAAAGTGGTATTGGGGTTCAATGTCCTCAAAAATTATTGGTTACAAAAAGCACAAGGGAAAACATAAATATTACAAAGAAGATAGGAAATGTTGAACTCAAAACTTCATAATTTATAGAACTAGTTGAGAAAAATCATTAAATTTCATTCTAACTGTTCTTATTGAACTAAATGGAGATGACATAACTTCCATGCTTGCATCAAGAGATTTGTACAAGGGCCCTGAAATGTTTCAACTGCTCTGCAATTATAAAGTATTGACTTTGTATTATCATAAATAATCATCACTGTTGCCTCACTGGTGTGGCTTAGTGATTGAGCATTGACCAATTAACCAGGAGGTCATGGTTCAATTCCCTGTCAGGGCAGATGTGGGTTTGCAGGCTCAATCCCCAGAGTGGGGCATGCAGGAGGAGCCGATCAATGATACACTCTCATTATTGAGATATATATATATATATATATATATATATATATATCCCTTCCTTACTGAAATCAATAAAAAATTTTAAATAATAATTATCATTGTTATTTTTAAGAGTGAGAAAATCATATAGAGCTCCCCTTACTTTTAAAGATAAATACCTTGCTCAACTTCTGTTGGTCCCTCAAAATGGCATTGCTTCTCCTACAAAGATACTCTTTTGAAGCATATTACCAACTAAGGGAAATAGGATGTTCAGAAATTTCAGACTGACTAAATATTTGGGAATAGTTATACAAAACTTTTTAAAATTTGAATTATTAAACTTTCGAGTTTTCAACTTTAAAATGTTATTTTATTACTGTCAGCTATATTGGCTGTTCACAACATTCTGCAAAGCTCTATAAGAGAAGGTATATTTACTGACAAAATTTTCTTATTTATTTTTATTAAATTTATTAAAGTAACATTGTTTAATAGGATCATATAGGGTTCAACTATACATTTCTATGATAGATGTTCACCATCCAAAATTTTCTGAATGCAATAAATAATATACATTATCTTTTGCATTAGAAAAAGATACAAATCTAAGTAGAATTAATCCTTCCATTCTCTATTTTTTTAAAACTAGAATAAATGAATCTATCTCTTTTGTAAACTGTGAGTTAAAATGTTGCTGTTAGAAAACAATGCTGTATGTATTTTAAAAGTCTTATTTGAAAACTCAAATTCAAGACCATTTAAAACTAAAATCAGTGCTGTGCACTTTTGGTATTTGATTAAGTTCTGCATTATTTGGGTGTCTTCTTTTGTTATTTGATTCTCTATTAATACTGTATGCATATAGTCCTGTAGCTATGCCTGCCTCACATTTCCCCCTTTTAAGAAGAAAGTGTTTCTTTAAATGGAAGAAGCTTAGAATACATTTTTATGTCAAAATAACCAATTTCTTTGCACATAGTGCTATTGTAAAACAGTTGATTGCAATGTAATGAAATCACTAATTTCTGTATTGTAGATATTCCTAAAATGTTCTAGGTGCATTCATAGCCATACTTTATCAGCTCAATATAATCCTGTGATTAGTTCTAAAAATATAGACAGAAGGAAGTGTTCTTTTTTTTATCAGCAATCTGTGACTATTATTATTTTTGAGCCTCACCAAAGGATATTTCTTTCATTAATTTTTAGGGAGAGTGGAAGAGAGAGGGAAAGACAGAGAGAAATACTGATGTGAGAAACAGTGATTGATTGCCTCCTGCATGTGCCGGACCAGGGCTCAGGCCAGGGCGGAGCCTGCAACCAAGGTACATGCCCTTGACCAGAATAGAACTTGGGGCCCTTCAGCCCCACAGGCTGACACTCTATCCATGAACCACAGCCGCTAGGGCCAGTCTATGATTTTAGCTTCCAGTACCATAAATAGTAGAAATGTGTTTGACTTACATGGTGTGGATTTAAATGATTACTATCAATAGAACAACTACTTTTTAAAAAAATTATCTGCTCTAACAACTCATACACAAATTAAGCAAGGTTTTGGTTATGTATTTCTTCTAATTTCTGTGGTCAGTTACCACTGTGTGTGATTACATAGATGTATCTTGTAGAATGAAAGTAAGTTTATTGGATTTTATCAATGGCTGAAATTAGGGTAATTAACAGGCTGGAGAAGAATGGGAATTTATTTCCACAAAGACTTCAGACAAAATAAGAATCTATATTATAAAAGATCAGGGACTGTCATGACAAAAATGGCCAGACAGATGACAGGTCAGCCATGGAGGCTGTAGATCAGGCCTAGAGATAGGCCTGGAGATGCTGACTGGCATAGCAACCAACCAATCAGAACCAAATCTGGGTGAACTATGAGGAGCCAATGGCTGCCTAGGAGGTGGAGCTTTTGACACTGACTGGCATAGAAACTGACCAATCAGAACCTAATCTGAGTGAACTGTGAAGGCAGAACCAAAGGTGGGGGCTGAGGAGGGGTTTTAAGGGCAACAGCTGTTTGATGCAAAGTGTAAGAAAGTGGTTTAATTTTTTAATGACTGGTTTGGCACTATAGTGCCTATGGCTGGCTATTAGTCCAGATATAGGCATTATGTATTTTTGTCTGCCAAGAGCATGTCCTCCTTCTGAAAAAGGCTTCCCCACCCATTTAAGCAATCCTATCCTATATAATCTATCTATACTAATAAAAGCATAATATGCTAATTAGACTGGGTCAACCATCTTCTGGACTTCCAACTTCACTGTGGACAAAGCCATGGTGGTGGGGGCTGAGGCAGAGGCATTTAGGGGTGATCAGTCTGACAGGAGAGGGCAGTTGGGGGCAAGATCAGGCTGACAGGGGAAGGCAGTTGGGGGCAATCAGGCTGGCAGGGGAGCAGTTAGGGGTGATCAGTCAGGCAGGCAGAGTGGTTAGGGGTATTTGGCAGGCAGGCAGGCAGGTGAGCAATTAGGTTCCAATGGTCCCATATTGTGAGAGGCATGTCCAACTGCATTAGCAGATCACTATATTAAATGCTAACAGTTATATTTGCTTTCACACTATCTAAGAGAAAGCTTTCTCTTTTTTTCTCAGCAATAGAAAGATGACCATGCAATTATCTTATTTTCATTCTCAGTCTAACTCAACAGAAACAATTCACTTATCTGATCAGTTAATCTTGTACAAGATTCAAAAACTTGTGTTAAATTGATAGTCCAAATTTATTTGAGATTTTAGAAAATGAAATTGTAAGATTTTAGAGAGTAAGAAGTATCTAATATGTTATTAATATTATGCATACATGTAGACATATTTTTTAATTTTAAAATTGATGCATGTTTAGAATTATATTTCCCATCATTTATATAAACTTATTAGACTATAAAAGTTTCTCAGACTATTCTGATCTGCCCTTGTTCTGACCTCCTTCAACAACCCCACATACCTTACATTTATAGTTAAAACATCTTGCTTCTGAGCACTAGGGTGGTGAGCTAGGTCACCAGTTAAATATTCCATATTTCTTTTTCTTCTAACCATTGCCCAAGGGTGAAATTGAAAATAATTCCCAGGGTATGAAATCTGAGCATAAAATTTGGCTGAGAAACAGGAATGATTCTGTTAAAGCCAATCATGGTACTTCAATTGAACACATTTTCTTAAGATATAGGACAAAAGGAGAAAATGAGATTAGTTATTACTCCTTAAACTAGGTTCATGGTGACCTTGTACAAATTCTGCTGTAATTCTGAGTAAAAGATGTATTTCATAGCCCATAGCAGACCACAATAATTACAGAAGTAATTCTGGAGGGGGAAAAATATAACCTCAAGTTCTTGACTCCAGCTGTTCCTCTGAAATGAATCAGAAAGGAAGCAGCACTCCAGATCTCTCAGAATAGCTTTAAAGTTAAAGGAGGATTGGTGATCAAAGATGCAAACTTGTAGAGGAGACTTACTGAGATAATACACCGATCCTGGTCAGAAATACCCATTTGAAAAGAAAAGCAATTCTATTCATAATCACATACATGCACATTTTTTCTTTTAATTTAATAATGAGGCCTGCCTCATAGGTGATACTGGAACTCCTGAAATTGGTAAATTATGAAATAGTAAATTTTTCAGAAATCTGGATAAATTTAGATGTAGTATAGTTTTGCAATTAAGCAGAGCGTCTCAAATCAGACAAACTGAAGTTTGCATTCTGGCCATGTTGCTTATTGTGTGACCTTGAACATGTAAACTCACTAGGCCTCAATTTTCCATTACAACCTAAAGTATGAAACTCATGATTGTGTTTTAATATTGAATTTAATGATGCCTGTAAAGCCACTTGTGCTCAGTAAATGTTAGATCTGGTTATAAATCAGGGTAACCTACTAACTAGAGAAACGAGGCAACTTACTGATTAGTTCCATTGCATCTTATGTTTCACCACTGTAGACCCGTCCAAGAAAATAGCATTCTCAATTGCATTCCCTAGAATGGTAATCAGTCTTGTTCATAAGGAATGAATTTGTCTTTTCTCAAGGGAATGAGCTACCATTTTTATGTTTCTGGGTTATAAAGGAACCATTGGCAGTCGGTGTTGGGTTGATCCAAAGTCTTCCTTTGTACCTTTAAAAAAATATATATATTTGATTGATTTTTTACAGAGCGGAAGGGAGAGGGATAGAAAGTCAGAAACATCGATGAGAGAGAGGCATCGATCAGCTGCCTCTTGCACGCCCCCTACCGGGGATGTGCCAACAGCCAAGGTACATGCCCTTGCTGGAATCGAACCCGGGACCCTTCAGTCTGCAGTCCAACGCTCTATCCACTGAGCCAAACCGGTCTCGGCTCCTTTGTTCCTTTTATTTTGATGCTCAGGAAGGACTTGGAGCTGAAGCAAAAGGAAATGGATAGATTTTTGATAAGTTATGGGAATGAAGAACTAAACATGCAGAACAACTGGAAACAAGGAGACAGTGTTAGAGCCCAGGCATCAGGGATGCAGATTTCTGGGCCACATCTTGAGAAAGATTCTCCTGTGGGTCACTATCCAGGTAGTGGGCGAATATATGTATGGAAAGACTGCTAAGTCCATGGGAATTTTCAAAGAGTGGTGCTGGATTTGAGAAGCAGCTCAGCCCCTCCCTCCCAGACAACTCCTTAGAGCAGTGTCAGAATTGTCTCTGTCTTCTGTTATGACCACATTTGAAAGGACAGGAGATCAGAAACTCGTTCTGTAAATTGTAGTCATCGTGCAGTGGAAGGGAAAACCCTGTGCCTGATTTGAGCCTTGGAGCGCCACGTTATTTGGCTATTTAATGAAGCCACCTCACTGAAACCCCTGCCCCCATTTAAGATTACCTTTGGACCCCCTTGACAGGCAAAGGGAATTTCTACATTTCTGTCTCTTAAGGTCGGTGTGGGAGTACATTAGGTGACCCCAAGCTGGGAAGAAAAGAGAGGAGTTATTATCATTATAACCACTTTAATATATTTTAAAATCAAGACCACTGTTTGATCTTCTAATCAGAGGCAAGGAGAGTTTGATTAAAAGGCTTTCACATTTGAACTCTCAGAAACAGTTCAGCTCTACAATTTTTGAAAATGGAAAAGTATTTTCTACCCAAATATATTAAACAATTTTCAACCCTCATAGAAGGTAATTTGATGTAACTGTTGTTAATTGTGCTGCTTTTTTGCACCCTGGATTCCACCAGATAAGAGATGGTTTCATTAAAAACCCACCAAGTAAGGAAGCCCTGAACAAATGAGGAAAATGAAAAACATGTTCCAAGTGAGAAGATGGGAGTGGGCCCGATGGGAAACTAGGGACAGATAACCAACTATCTCCCTCTTTCAAAATGTAAAATAAATGTTTTCTCTTTTCTTTTTGGATACATTTATTTTTTCCATGACATGCAATGTACTTTGTAAAAGAGCTTTCAGAAATCACTTTTTTAAACAGGTGCAGTTAACATCCTTTAATTAATTAAATAATTTTTATTAAGTTTTTTAAGTTATTTTTTATTTTTATATATTTTATAGTTGATAGTATTACAGATATCTCCCACTTACCCACTTCCTCCCAGCCTCTACCCACCCATTCTCAGGTCTTTACTACCCTATTGCCTGTGTGCACGGGCTACGCATATCTATATATATAAAAGACTAAGCGACCAGCTGACTGGCCAACTGGCTGGTAACTATGGCATGCACTGACCACTGAGGGTAGATGCTCAATGCAGGAGCTGCTGAGTGACAGCAACTTTGCAGAGCATCCTCTCACACTCCAGGACCCCTCGGCAGGTGTTGGATTGCCAGTTTCTGCTTGATCACCATAGGCCAGGCTGAGGGACCCCACCTGCTGAAGAGACCCCTCTCACCCCATATGTGACCTTCAAACCCCAGCACTGCTCCAAGTGCTATTGGCTGGGAAGTGACTATGGGAGGTTGGCTCATGTCTGGCCCATCTCACCCACCCCACCAGTCACCTTCTAATTAATTTACTTTCAATGTAAAGCACGAATCCATGTTCTGGGCCTCTAGTATGTATACAAGTTCTTTGATTTATCTTGTCCCCCCAACCCCACCTTGAGGTACAGACTGATAGACTAATATCCTTTAATTTAGGTGGACTAGAAGACTACGAGAACTGGGAGAAGTTAAAACATGATTGCTTTAGACAGGTTGAGCAGCAGAAAACAATGCTCCTACTAAAAATTAGGAATCTTGTCCTATTCAATAATTTTAGGAAAATGCAAATTTGGAATAGAAACCTTCCAAGATGTTGAGTTTATAAGGTTTCCAGAGACTTGTACCAATCCTTTATCAAAACCAGAGGTTTGTAGTCCTTTTAAGAGTTGTTATGTCTGAATTTATTCTGCGAGGGAAATGTAAGTAATGATTTCCATTTTATAAATCAGTTACAGTGTACCAAAAGTGTGTGTGAATAAGCAATGTTACACATATAAGCCTACATAATAATATGTTGTATAAGCAAACAGAGCTTGTCATTCTTTTAGTGATTTCAAAATATTTTAATTTTAAAGCAAAAATGATTAATATTTATAGAAAAGAGAGTAGTATGAAAAAGAAATGAATTTATTAAACCTTAGCCAATACATATATTTGAAATTTCCATCATTCTCTATGTAGTTATTACTTCAAAATATGTACCAAGATAAAGGTGTTGGTGGTATAGTGGTGAGCATAGCTGCCTTCCAAAATATGTACCAGCATAGTATGAAGCATAATTAACAAACAACTAGATATTTTAAAAAATAAATTTATGGTTCAAATCAGATTTGAACAATGTCCTTCTTATTCTATCATTAACTCCCTACTCAAATTATTGCTAATTGCCCAAGGAAAAAAATTATTGCCTACCATGTACTTTTGCATACATTATCTCATTTTTTAAAATGTTTTATTATGTTTATTGAATTTATTGAAAGCACATATAATTTTTGCCTAACTGAATAGATTTCAAGTTGTAAATATTTGATTTGTATTTTTTGTTCCCCACATTGTAGGTAGATGTATTTGTTTTTTCATACAAGATGTACATAAGGCTTACTAGATGCAGACCATTGTGCTAGGCATCACTAGGAGATACAAAGATGAAGAAGACCTGATTTAAAAAATAATCATAAGGTGTACTCAGATATTTTTAATAAAGTGAATTTTGATATCTTCTAATTTTCAGCATGACCATAGGCAGTTCATTTTATTAAATATAAGAAAGGTTCACTGAATTGATAAAAATCTTTGCAGGACATTTAGTCTTATCCAAAAGGTCCTTGATATTTTGTCCAGTCCAAAACATCCACAGAGATATTTAGCCCATGCCCACCATCTACCTCACCCCATGAGCCATCACTAGCTAGGATACTGAGATATGAAAGGTATTAGCAATATAGCCACAAAACAATTATTGGACCAATAAAACATGATAGTGTTTTAATCCTATAAACCAAAAGTATAAAAAAAAACAGTTATGGGCTCTTTGAACCCAGACACATTTACTAAGCCTGCATGTTTCTGACAGAACCAGATATCAAGGACAATTTGGCATAGACCAAATATGCTCATGGTCACTTTTTTTATATCATCAAATATCAACACAAATATCAACATTCAGTCATGGATCACGTTTGCATGGATGTTTTGGATAGGACCAAATGCTTGCTAATCAACAAAAATCATTCTGCTAGTAAGTACCTGAGCTATAATTCAAAACAAGCCCCATCTCTTCATAATTCACCGTTTTTATATATACTCACCCTTACAGCTCTATAGCTGATTTCTTTGTGAGGCTGTAATTATTCCACTCTGTGAGTTGATAAGATTATGTATCAAAGGATTTGCCTATACAACCTCCTCTTCAGATTTCATTTTTCAATCTCTAAAAGAAGGTCATAATAATATGTGGCCTGCAAGAATTCATAGGACATTCAATGAAGTGGTACCCATAACGCACTTTGTGTATCATGTCATCTACTTACTAGATAGTATACCTTCTCTAGTTATGAATAATAAAATATGTATATGTGCAGCATAAAACATGTATCCATTTATGTTATCATATATATTTATCATATATATGAAAAGTATATTTAAATATTATTGCCTGGATGGCCTGGCTGAATGGTTAGAGGATTGACCCATGAACTGAAGGATAGTGTGCTAGATTCAGGTCAAGGATAGGTGCCTTGGTTGAAGACTCAATCCCTACCCCTGGTTGGGGCACGTGTGGGAGGTAACCAATCAACATGTCTTTCTCACATCAGTGTTTCTCTCTCTGTGTTTCTTTCCTTCTTCCATTCTCTAAAAATCAATGGCAAAAAAATCCTCAGGTAGGATTAACAATAAATGTATATATACACTAGTGGCCTGGTGCACTGATTCATGCACATTGAAAGGAAATTAATTAAAAGAAAGATTTCGTGCAATAATTACATTACTGCAAAAAATTACATGTCAAAGTAGCATATACAATATACCATATTTTCTTGTATATAAGATGACCTTTTAACCTAGGAAAATCTTCTCAAAAGTCAGGGATCATCTTATATGCCAGGTGTAAAAATACCTTAGCTTGCAGTTATGATGGGCGTCACTAATTCCCCAGGGACTTGCCCGGCACTTGCTCTCTCTCTATTGCTTGTTATCTTCCTCCTATCATCATCAGTTCCAGTCCGTCTTATACACCAGAAAATATGGTAGTATTATAAAATTAAAATGCACATGTGATTGGCCAGCAAGAGCTTTATATGTATTGTGTATACATGAGTCAGTGTTCATTTTTAAATTGCCAGTGTGCGTCATATGTACCAGCTAGTCAGTTGGACAGTCAGATGGACAGACAGTTGGTCACTTAGCCTATTATATCTAGAGATATGTATCTATATATATATAAAAGCTTAAGTAACCAGAACTAGTGGTTGACCAGTTTCTGTGATGCACACTGACCACCAGGGGGCAGATGCTTAATGCAGGAGCTGCCCCCTGGTGGTCAGTGCACTCCCAAAGCAGGAGTGCTGCTGAACCAGAAGCTGGGCTCATGGAGCTTCTCCTGCCTCCATGGCAGTGCTACCGAGCAGCGGCAGCGGCAGGCACAGCAGGACTGGGATAAGCAGCAGCTGCTTTGGAACTGCTACATCCCTTGGGGGATGTCAAGCTGCCAGTTTCAACCTATCCTGGCCTGTGGGGATCGGGCTGAAACTGGCAGTCTGACATCCTCTAAGGGGTCCTGGATTGCATGAGGGTGCAGGCCAGGCTGAGGGACCTCACCCATGCATGAATCCATGCACTGGGCCTCTTATATATATTTTAAATGAAATACATTTTGGTATCTATAAATGATCTAACCTCTTTTTGATTATATTTTTTCTTTGTTGCATTTCCCAGTGTCTCAGAGACCTTTTTCTCTTTCTTCTTCTTTCCCTAAGATGGGGTCAGAGTGTATAGAGGGAAGGGGTGAGGGGGTGGCCATCTGTCTATAAGTCAGGGAGGAGGAATTCAAGTGCTCATGCAGGTACTCCTTGCTTTTCTAGTCAGTGGGCACTGTCCCTTGCATAGTTGCTGCTTATCCTTATGGATTTTATAGTGCAAGTATGTCGTAAGGCACCATCTGGTCATTTATATTTTTCTTGACTCAAGTAGTATGACTCTAACAACCTTAGTCTTAATCTCTATAATAAACACTCTGAGTCTGGCTGATAATTATTTATATTTGATGATGACTTAAGAAGAACTATTAGCAGTTCTTGCTGCATAATTGTTTCACATACTCTGCTGGAAAACTCCACAAATTGACTCCTAGTCATCTTTCTTCTTCTCTAAGTCCATTTGGGGGCCAACGAGAAGAGCAGCAGAAGGAAGGAAGGAAAGAAGGGAGGGAGGGAGGGAGGGAGGGAGGGTGGGTTAGGGAGGAAAAGGAAGAAAGAAACCCTGTTCTGTTGCCTACTTTATTTGTATGTCTCTATAGCATAGGTAAGTACAGGCATACCTTAGAAATATTTCAGGTTGGGTTTAGGTAACCACAATAAATGAGTATCATAATAAAGACAGTCACACAATTTTTTTTTGTTTTGTTTCTCAGTGCATATAAAAGTTATATGCACACTATACAGTAGTCCCTTAAGTGTACAATAGTATTGTTTAAAAAACAATGTACATTCCTTAATTAAAATGTTTTATTACTAAAAAATGCTAACCATCATTGGAGCCTTCAGCAAGTTGTAATCATTTTTCTGGTGGAGTGTCTTGCCTCCATATTGACGGCTATTGACTGATGAGGGTTGTTGAAGGTTTGGCTGGCTGTGACAGTTCATAAAATAAGACAACAATGAAATTTGCTGCATTGATTGACACTTTCTTTCATGAGCAACACGTCTTATGCAATGCTGTTTGATTGCATTTTTAAAAAATATATATATTTTTACTGACCTCAGAGAGGAAGGGAGAGGGAGAGAGAGATAGAAACATCAATGATGAAAGAGCATCATTGATTGGCTGCTCCCTGCATGCCCTCTACTGGGGATCAAGCCTGCACCTAGGCATGTTCCATTGACCAGAATTGAACCTGGGACCCTCTGGTCTGCAGGCTGATGCTCTATACACTGAGCCAAACTGCTACGGCCTGTTTGATTGCATTTTACCCATAGAACTTTTTAAAAAATGGACTCATTCTTCTCAAACCCAGCTGCTGCTTCATCAACTAAGTTTATGTAATACTTTAAATCCTTTTTTTGTCATTTCAACAATATTCACACCTTCACCAGGAGCAGATTCCATCTCAAGAAATCACTTTCTTTGCTCATTTGTAAGAAGCAACAGTCATCCCCCAAAGGTTTATCATGAGATTGCAGCAGTTCAGTCACATGTTCAGGCTCCAGGTCTAATTGAGTTCTCTTGCTGTTTCTACCATATCTGTAGTTACTTCCTCCACTGAAGTCTTCAACCTCTCAAAGCCATCCGTGAGGGTTAGAATCAGCTTTTTCCAAAGTTCTGTTAATGTTGATATTTTGACTTCTTTCTATGAATCACAAATGGCATCCAGAATGGTAATTCCTGTCCAGAGTTTTTCAGATACTTTTCCCAGATCCCTCAGAGGAATCACTGTCCATGGCAACTATAGCCTTAGAAAATGTATTTCTTAAAAAAAAATAAAATTTGAAAGTTGAAATGCTCCTTGATCTATGGGCTACAGAATAAATGTTGTGTTAGCAGACATAAAACAGCATTAATATTTGCACAGTTCCATCAGAGCTCTTGGGTGACCAGGTGCATTGACAGGACTCTTTTGTTCTGAGCAGTAGGTCTCAACAGTGGGCTTAAAATATTCAGTAAGCCATGTTGTAAACAGATGTGCTGTCATATTGGCTTTGTTGTTCCATTTGTAGTTCATAGGCAGAGTAGACATAGCACCATTCTTAAGGGTCCTAGAATTTTCAGACTGGTAAATGAGCATTGCCTTCAACTTAAATTCACCAGCTGTGTTAGCCCCAGACGAGAATCAGTCTGTTCTTCGAAGTTTTGAAGCCAGGAGTTGACTTCTCCTCTCTAGCTCAAGAAGTCCTAGATGGCATTGTCTTCCAATATAAGGTTGGTTCATCAACATTGAAAATCTGTTGTTGAGCATAGCCACCTTTATTAATTATCTCAGCTAGATCTTCTGGATAATTTGCTGCAATGTCTACATCCGCATTTGCTGCTTCACCTGGGACTTTTATGTTACAAAGACGGCCTCTTTCCTTAAATCTCATTAACTAATCTCTACTAGCTTCACACTTTTCTTCTGTAGCTTCCCCCCTATCTAAACCTTCTTAGAGTTCAAGAGAGTTGGGGGCCTTATTCTGGATTAATCTTTGGTTTCAGGAAATATTGTGGCTGGTTTGATTTTCTATTCTGACAGGAATGACAAATAGTTTTCTGTCTGCATGACAACTCACAAATGCTTAGTGGTGGCTACCTGGATTGCAATGATAAAAAGAATTCATAATCTTTGGTTGGGCTTCATGAAAGTGTCCTTAAGTGTGATAGGATGAGAATGTGGTAAACTGCATGCCACATTTCTGACATTCCTTACCTATGGCCTTAGGAAATTTCCACTCTGTGGAGACAGCTTTAGGAGGGCAGACTCCCCTCAATCCCCCTTTTTGTAAATTGTTTCTGGGTTTTCCCCAAACCACATACCACCAAGAACCAAACAACTGCTGATTAGGCATTTTAAATGTCCCCCAAAATGAGAAGATTTCAGGATACTCAGTATACAGATTTGTGGAGTGACCCATATAATACAGTATCAAGATGCAATGTCAGGCCGAACCAGTTTGGCTCAGTGGATGGAGCGTTGGCCTGCGGACTGAAGGGTCCCAGGTTCGATTCCGGTCAAGGGCATATACCTTGGCTGCGGGCACCTCCCCAGTTGGAGGTGTGCAAGAGGCAGCTGATCAATGTTTCTCTCCCATCGATGTTTCTCTACCATCGAAGTTTCTGACTTTCTATCCCTCTCCCTTCCTCTCTGTGAAAAATCAATAAAATATATATTTTTAAAAATGCAATGTCAGGCTATGACCATTTTAGGTTAAGACCTCCCTAGAATCTCTTGTTATAGTAACTGCATCCCACAAAGTTACTGTATCTTTAATCATAAACAAAAAGCTTATTCATTAGACCTTTCAGTCTGCTTATCCAAGATTTTTTTTAGTTCTTTTCTAGCTCTTTTTTCTTTGTAACAAAACAATGATAAAAGCACTATCTTGGCTATATATGATATTTTACAATTTATGAAACACTTTAAACTCTTTCCTCCTATCTCATACTTTAAATAGCTTTAGGTAGATTAATGTTACTCCCATTTCTTATAAAAGAAATAAAAAGAAAGAACAAAAGTATAAGTCATAAAACTATTTTCCTTCCTAAATTCAGAATGATTCTAGATCTCAGCTACCTGGCTTTCAATTTCTTTAATACTAATCCCCAATTAATCAGCATGTGTAGATATAGTGTATGGAAATGTAGAGTTAAGACAGATATTCATAAAGAATCTGGAATATTTGCTCAATATATTGAGAGAAGTTTAATAAGATGTCTGTCATTGGCTAGGCATTGCCCTGCTCTTTGAGTGAGTCCCGAGGTGGAATTTCTCACCCCAGCCAATTGGGTTCATGAATGCTAAAGTGAAGTATGATCTTAGAATACTCCCCACATTTTCAGGGAAAGATAATGGCTAGTCTATAAGTACATATTCTGCTTCTTGGGATAAAAGAAAACTAACACCAGGTCAACTAGTTGAAGTATAAAACTACATTGACCTTTAGAGAACGGACATGAAATGTTTTCTACTCCTTGGGCAAAACATTTATGCTAGTGTGATTTGTGCAGCTCGGTTATACTAGTAAGTGGTGCACATCCTGAATTTAGCTCTGGACTAAAGCTTCTCTATTTGTGTCAATATGCATACTGACTGCCACAAAGACTTGATGCAAAGCAATGGTAATTTGAGGTAATTTGTCAGTAGGAAACAGGAAAATCAATTATTTTTTTCCACTCATGGTAAACCACTTTTCATTCTTAATGATTTTCAGATGTATATGTGGGGATACAAATGTTTTCTCAGTATAGTTAGTGTCTAACCATCTTTCTTTTCTTAAAGAATAGAAGATAAATAACATGAATATAGCAATTAAGTTTAAATCCTCTTTTTCATCTTTATTTCTTATGCAATTAGAGAGAATAAACATATATAACACTGCAGGATTTTTCAGAAGATTAAATGATTTGCTGAATGGAAAATTATGGTGTAAATTATAAAGAAAATGTTAACCTGGGATGCAGGGTCCATTTGTTACTTTCAAAGCCATCAGGGTCTGTGGATAAATTTTAGGACATTGAAAATAACCAGAATTATATGAAAAATGTGTTTGTGGATGTACATACATAATGCCTCATATTTGCGTGTCCCCCACCCCCTTTATTGATTAAGGTATTGCAAATGTATGCTTTTGTTCTTTCTGTATATCAGTATTTTACTTAGTAACATAAACAGTTTCTCATTCTTATTTTATTGATGAAGAAATGGAGGGCAAATGACACATTATTTGAACAAGATTCTTGGCCTAAGGACCCAGTTTTCTTGATTCTAGCTTTCTGTTCTTTCTACTACAGTTAGCATGCTTTCAAAACCACAGAACCAGAATTCTATTTGAATCTATCTTATGATTTCTGAGGCACAGAAATAGCCTCAGTTATTTACAACTTATTTATGCATAAAATTTAATGTTCTCTGTCATCATTCCCTTCTGTCTTACGTTACATTTGAATAATAGACCAAGTAAGCAGAGACGGCATTCAAACCCAAGCAGCGTGTGCTTTATGGGAGAAGTTTCTGGGTGAGAAGCTGCCCTCTACTGGACTGCAGTTTTATATGGAGAATGTTCTAAAAGGACTTGCATTCCGCAGCTTTTTTTTTTTTTCCAGCCTAATTATACCTGATAATTCAGTACAGGGAGAAAGAAAATCCAGGCTCTGTTAGCTGTCTCACTAGAGAAGGGTCTTGAGCATGCAGAGATGTTATCAGGATGGCCTTACAGAAAGTGAATCATGTCTGCTATTTGGAGAACAGACTGTTGCTTAGTGTAAAGCTGACCACTTAGGATAGCGTAAAGAATGAAAATAATGAAAATAATGAGTGATGGGGAGAGGAATGGCAGTGAGATGTAGGGAAATATGTGAATTTGGTAGATGTTTCAATATTTCAATGAGAAGATTTTAAAGGCTGTTGTACTGATTGATGAGAGGAATGTGGGAAAGCAAGGGGTTGAGGAGGGTTCCTGGATTTCTCACTTGAGTAACCATGATGGTGATGATGATGATGATGATGATGACGACGACAACGATGATGACATCAGAATAAACTCAGGGGACAGTGGGACTTCTGAATGAAGACACTTATTAATTCAAACTTGGAATGATTTATTTTCTTCAAAAGAGGACTTTAGAAACTTAAAGAGTTTGTGAAAATACTTGAAGAGGTTTTTCGTTTGTTTCTTCGCTTGTTTACTTTTTGGACGGGGGCATGATGGCCAGCACAGCTATGCTAATGCACAGCAGAGAGATTTTCCACAGCTGAGGATAAATCTGACCAGTGTTTCAATTGGATAAACTCCCCTGTCTCACCAGTGGTGTAATTTCCATGCCTGTCATGTTTGCTGTGCCCTAGAGCCAGTCAAGTGGCAGCAGTTTGTTCTGTTTACCAAGAGCATTTGTAGCTTGAAATTGATTTGTTAACTTATTTCAGTGACTGCTCAGCATGCTAAGAATAGGAGGTTGAGGGGCATCTGTGGGGACCTCAGGGTCCTGCATGATGACCTGAGAACTTGGAATTCTCAGCTGCACTTGGTGTGGCCTTCCACATGTTGTCTGAGCAACCTCAGGACATGTGCTGCTGCCTCTCCCTTCCGTGAACTGTGCACGTGCTGTGGACGAGGTGCCAGCAATGTTACCATATCTTAGCATTATGGGGCTGGCAGTTTCAAGTAAAAAACACTACAGTTACACATACTGTCAGGAAACAACCCTTTGGCTTAAATTAGGTTTTAAATAAGATTGAATGTGTGAAAGAAAAAAGATGAAGCCATGAGCAATACTATTTACAGTTATATCCATCTCTACGATGACATTCATTTTTAACTAGAGGTCCGGTGCATGAAATTCATGCACAGGTATGGTCCCTAGGCCTGGCCTGTGATCAGGGCCATCTTCCCGCAGCCAGCCCCAACCCCCCCCACCACCCAACCCTGGTTCCTCGTTCATCATCAGGTCATTAGAGCCTGCAGGTCAGGGTGAGAAACCAAGAGGTCGGCCCTTTCCACCTGCTTGCTGGCCCTGCCCCCACTGTGGGTTGCCCTCTGTGTGTGGGCCACTGGCAGGGTGAGGGTCTTCGCCTGGCACCACCCACATCCACTGCCACCCACCACTGGTTTCCTATTTGCCAGTATATCTCATAGTGACTGGTCTAGTGATCATTCTGGGCATTCTGCTTTTAGGTCAATTTGCATCTTACCCTTTTATTATATAGGATAGAGGCCTGGTGCAAGGGTGAGGCCTGGCCGACCTGCTCTGATTGAGGCCTCAGATCAGGGTGAGGTTCCCACTGGGGGGCAGGGCCAGCTGGGGCAAGGGGCCACGGGCAGTTTGCAGGCCGATCAGGGTAGGAGTCCCCGCTGGGGGGCTGGGACAGCTGGGGAGAGGGGCTGTGGTTGTTCTGGTCTCTGTTCATTCTGGTCATCGTGCTGTTTTGATCGCTGGGCTTTTATTATAGAGGATTCTTGCTTCCACACAAAAATGTAATCAATAAGGATAACATGTTCATTTAAAAAAACAACAACACATTTTTTATTGATTTCAGAGAGGAAGGGAGTGGGAGAAAGAAAGATAAAAACATCAAAGATGAGAATCATTGACCAACTGCCCCCTATTCGCCTCCTACTGGGGATCCAGCCGGCAACCTGGGCATGGGGCCTGGACTGGAATTAAACCTGGGACCTTTCAGTTCACAGGTTGATGTTCTATTCACTGAGCCAAATCAGCTAGGGCAGCATGTTTATTTATAAAGATAAGAACATAAACAAGAGTTTTATTGACTTGCTCAGGGTCATTTTATAGTTTACAGTATAGACTTGGCAATAAATAGAACCAAGGTATTTTGCCCCCTAAGGGACATTTGGCACTGTCTGGAGAATTGTTTGTCACATATCAAGGGTGTGGTGCTGATACCTATTTAGTAACAGTTGGTTATGTTGCTAAACATCCTATAATGCACAGGAAATCCCCCAACATACATACACACATACACCCACACCTCAAAAATGACCCAACCCCAGCTGACAAAGTGCTGGACTCTGGATTTAGGCAGGATGACCTAGATCTAAGTTTGTAGGTTTTAGGCAGTTGATAATAGGGAGTTGATTTGTCCCATATACTGTATCTTTTGCAATCCCAAGGAATAATGTCCTCATAGATATGGAAATGGGCCACTTAGCTAGCTACATGAGGAAGTAGTAGAAAATGTTTATAGCTGTTTCTGTATTCCAAGAGAAATGTGGGGAGTTATTATATTGCTTTACCTCTCCACCGATCACTGAAGTGGTTACCTTCAGACCTCTCCATAGTCCTGTCTCCTCAAAATACATCTCCTTATCTTGTCACTGCCCTCAAATTCAAACTTCTTTAAGGTAGAGCAGCTATCTTTTTCACTTTTATATTCCAAGTTTGTTATAAACATAATATAATGTAGGCATTCTATGAAATTTGGTTGAAATAATGAAAGCCCAGGGCAAGCTCTGGACAAGGCTAGAGGCTTCCTTTACTCCTTCTAGAAGAACACGTATGCAGGAATAGTCTTCTGAGAATGAAAGCAGTGAGCACTTTCAGGAAAACGTTTCTGTATTTCTATGAAAGACAGAACACAAGCAGCTGCTTTTGCTCACCAAAAGTGCTGCGCATTTTGAGGAAGTGATGTCCATAAAATGAGACTGGGAAATATGGATGATAAGGCATCTATCTTTGAAAAGCTCCTCTCTGACAGTACCTTATGTCCTGCCTGCTCAGATAAAACTATTTTCTCTTTGTGTAGAATCACCCTATCTATGAAAATAATAATTTAATCCTACCAATGAGATAAATGTGTAAGATAATAGTGTTTTACTTCAAAAGGTTTTGATCTCTTGATAAAGTGGTACTTACACCTATAGCTTTCATACCTCCTATCTTAAAACAAGCTTCTCTGATCAACTCCTTTTCCCTGAAGATAATACACAGTCTGTCCAACTCCTTTCTAGAAAATATGCTTAGTAATTATTTATGTTTCTTTTCCCAATTTCTTTACTCTCACACTATTTTAAACACATTCCAATCAATCTTTCACTCTGCCACTCTACCAAAATCCTTCTCACAACCACTAATGCTCTCCATTTGCCAGTACAATGATTATTTCTCAGCCCTCTTATTCTGGATCACATCATCCTTCTTTAAAAACATCTTTACTCTTCTTCTTTTGGGACACCACTTTCTCTTCACTTGTCTTACGCATTTTCTCTTATTTGTGTTCTCTGTACTGGATCCTCCTCATATTTCTGAACTCTCTAAGTTGGAGTTGCTAAGAACTTGGGCCTTGGAACTCCTCTCTCTTCACACAGTCCTTCACCTCCAGCACCAGTCTTTAACTCCCTGTCTGTTCACTCCCAAAGTTTCACCTTTGGCCCAGATTACTTCATTGAGATCCAAATTCTGTAACTCTTGATATTTCCATTTAAATCTCAAGTGCTCATCTAACAAGTTCAAATCTGAACTGATAGTTTCCCTTAATCCTGCTACTTCTCTGTTTTAGGCAACTTCCTAGTTTTACTTGTTCATGCCAAAATCTTCAACATCATGCTTTATAATTCTCTTTTATTCACACCCTATATTGCCCAATCACTTAATCCTGTCAGGTCTAAAAACAGACTGGATGCAGAATTTGATCACACTGGTTCAAGCTACCGTCATCTCTTATTAAGTCACTGGAGTACTCTTATGCATGCTCTTCTGTTTTCACTCTTGCCCTCCTTATAGTCTTCCCTCTACAGAGAAGCCAGGGTAACATTTCATAACGTAAGTCTTGTCACATCATTTCTCTGTTGAAACCCTCCAAATACTATTCTTCACCTGAGATAAAAACCAAAATCTTTACATGGTCTCTGTAGCCCTATATCACCTGTCCTTCTGTTCGGGATCTCTCTTCTCCCCTCCTTATTTGCTCCCCTCGTCCTACCAACACTTCACACAAGGTCATGCCTCAGCATTTGCAGTAACTATTGTCCTCCTCTTTCCCTTCATGCCCTGGTCCATGACACTGCCACCTAATACATAGTGTATAGGCATATTTGTTTATTGTCTGTGGATCTTCAGTAAAAGATAAGCTTTAAGAGAGCAGGATCATTTTTCTCTTACCTGAAGTAGTATTTGGAACCTTGTAGAGTCTCAATGAGTACTTGTTTAGTGAACAAACAAGGTAATCAATGAAAAAATGAATAATTATGGCTGGCTTCTATGCACTAATTAAAATTATGCATATCCCAAAACTTGAGAAAATATGAGAAAATTCTTAATATGCTATGTTAAGTTGCCAAAACAGTCAAAGCACTGCTTTGAAAAAAAAAGCCCAACTTTTCATAATGTATAATCTCACACAACACACACACACACACACACACACACACACACACTCACACACACACACACACGGGGCAAAAGTAGGCTCATAGTTGTGAGTACACAAAAGTTTATTCTTATAATATTATTTATTAATTATTATGTCATTTATTTTATTACAACTGTCTTTCTGAAAAAGGACCGTCACTTCTGAAGCTTAGAAGAAAACTAGAATGGACCCATGTTTCACTAATCTTTCTATTTTGAGTCTTTTATTCCCAAAATACTGTTATAAGGCATTAATTCTCCCCCTCTACCACCATAAAACATGTTTTTTCATTACTTTTTACCCCTATTGGCAAGTATTCTTCATTGATTACTTATAACTTCTTAATCAGAAAGTTTCTTTGAGTAATACCTTTTTTTTTTTTTTTTGCAAGATAGTTCTTACCAGAAAATAAATTTGGGAGTGAGGAAGGAGATATGGTGTGAAGACATTGAAGAAAAATTTCAAGTACAGAAAACTAATACATTTTAACATAGGTAAATACATATATGTTTGAACATCAGGCCTTTTCAAAATTCATCTAAGATATCTTTATACTCTTTTAAGGTTTACATAAGTATTTGCATTTTATTACTGTTATTTTATAAATGAGTATGTAAAGTAATTTTCTAAATAATTAGCTTTTCAATAAGTAAGAAATTTGAAATAAAATAGCAGCTTTTCATGGTAATCAGATAAAATTTGCTTTACAATCCTTTAAGGGCACGCTCCTCTCTTGAGCCAGAGTATACGACACAGTACTGATTTGGAGTCTTGAACCCAAAAGCGAGTGACACATAAGAAGGTCTTAGTTATAATTTCTCTTTGATTTTGAGGGTCATATTTATTTTCATTATATTTGAGGGAAATTTCATTTACAGAGTATCTATGCTCACCATACTCATTTATAAAAAAAACCAATTCAAATTATTGACATAGTTTCCTCTTATTTGCAGGATTTCTGCCTTAAAATCCTTTTTTTTTTTTTTTTTTTTTAGTGAGGGAAGTATTAGCTTTTCTGATCACAAGGCACTGTAGAAGTTGTTAAGTCCATTTTCATTCAAGCTTGTGGAGAGGTAAGCTCTGGCAGAAGCTCCAGACACAACAGCTGAAGTCTTGTGTTCATAGTCTACTCCACTAGTTTCCAGTTGGAAAGTCTAGTTTCAAGGCCTTGATCTCAGTGTTCTAGTAATTTGGGCCATAATACTACTACTTCCTATAAGAGAATTAAATAAAGTTACCTATAAGAAAGTAGTCAACATAGGGTCTGGAACTTTTCAATCTCCACAAATATCATTTTTCTTCCAACAGAGATGAAAGTTATCATGTTTATTAAAATGTTATTACTTTTAAATGAGCAAACAAAGGCTTAATTTGTACCATAGGTAGGCTACTTACAAGACTAATATCAATATTCAAGTCAATTTAATAATTTAGAATGGGGTTATATATATATATATGTATGGACATGTATATATATACGCATATATACATACATATACACACATACACATATGACAATTACATTCATACTAAACACTTTCACTTTAAGTTTTTCACCCAAATATTTTCAGCAATTTGTTTGATGTTCTGTAATTTTATTCTCTTTAAGAGGTTCAGAAACTGAAACAATATATATATCTACTTCTCTGAGGATACTTATACTAAGTGATAAACTCAACGATATAATCCAAGTCTAAAACATACTTAGATTGATATAAGGTCACAAGTTATTTTGGTAAATTGATGAAAGAAGATATATTTTCCCTCTGAAAAATGGCTTCTTAAAATAATACATTTAGTTCTCTACTTCAGATTTACTAGGGTGAATAAAAGGAACTTCAAGAAAATATCATTTGTCTTACAGTTACACATGGTTATCCCTGGAAAATAGCGTATTTCAAAGAATTACTGAAATCTGGGTTTTTATTTTTGCTCTTAAATTTTAATCAGAGTTTTATGGCATAAAATCATCAACTAAAAAGCAAATTCAGATGTGTGCAAGGAGAGATTGCTCAAAATGTGCATTACCATAGAGAGAAACAGTTACAGTACTGGAGTGCTCTGGCCAAGGCAGGCAACTGCAATCATCTCTAAGGTCAGACAGGAAAGGGCTTGCCTCAAATAGGAGGGAGTAAACCAGGCTGCAAAGAACCTATGTCAGGTAATTATCAGAAAATGTCTTTATCTCTGGTCTGTGGTTTGGGGGAAGGGTAGTTAAGAAGGCCTATGGCTGGGTGGGTCTTTTAAGTTCAGGAGACTATGTGCAGGAGAAAAGTTTAACTAAGGTTTGGTCAAGTCTGTTTCACAACCATTTTGTTTAGATTGGTGCAGGGACAAATAGTTTAGCTAATCCTATACAAAGCAAAAAATTTAATTTAGAAAGTATGTGTCTGGCCTTGAGATAGCAAGGGGGCTTCCAAAGACTCCTCCAAGTCATGGGGGGAAGGTACTTATTTTGTTTCCAGGAACACAAAGGGATTGGAGGGGGCGGGGATTTCTTTAAACATCTCTGTTTTTCAGGATCACAGATTAAAGTTGAACATTTTCATAATCTAGCCAAATGTCTGAACGTCTAGATTCTCAGCCTTTGGTAGGCAACAATAGAAAGCCAACAGTTTCATATTTGTATCAGAATTCACCCTATTTCATGTAGAAAGCTAACATGCAAATTTCATGGCTCTAGCCTTGCTACCAGATTCAAACAATACACTCTTACATAAATAAGTAATAGTGGCCTCCTGCTGTTTCTGAAAGGAAGTATCTTAGCCACTTCATTAATTAGTGTTCTTTAATATACAGAACATTCTCCAATAGAGGCAGTCATTGCTATGCAGATTGAATTGCATTAACTCATAGGTACTTGATTATTATTAAGAAAGGAATGTTATACTCACTACTAAATTTCTTGATTGTACTAATATGCTATGTTGTAAATATTACCTATAATGTCCTTTTAAAATTTTACAAAGACCTTGATGTTTAAAGTGAATATATCCTTGTTAAAAGTAGGAGCATTATAGTGTGGTAGAGAGAACATGATTTTAATTCAAACAGGTCAGAGTTCAAATTCTGCCCACCAGAAACTAACTTTGTGACCAGGAGCAAATGATATACATCAATTTACCTCAGATTTTTTTCAGTATGGTGTTACATTGAAGAATTCGTTAGAGGATTAGAGATAATGTACATAGTGGATCCTCATTGCATATGGATTTTGCACTGTAAATTTGCCTACTGACTGAAATGTATTAGTAACCTCAAAATGAATACTTTGGCACTTTGGTGGTAGTGCATGGGTATACACAGATCAGCAAAAATCTGAATCCTCCAATGTGCACCTTGGCACATTGAAGTTCAAACAAGGCTATGTTTTGCCTTCTTATTTCATGCTCCTATTGTAAAGAGCATGGGCTATGTAGTCCCACATTTGTGGCATTTTTGTGCTTTATGTTGGTGATTTTGCCTTTGAAAATGGCCCCCATGTGGTATAGAAGTGCTATCTAGTGTTCTTTAATGCAATTAGGCTGTGATGTGCATTATAAAAAAAATATATGTGTTAACCTAAGTTTTGTTCAGGCATGAGTTACAGTGTTGTTGGCTCTGAGTTCAATATTAATGAATCAATAATAGATATTAAATAAGGCATCTTTAATCAGAGCTACACATGAGACAAGGTTATATATTGATTGGTTCACAAATGTGACTAGTGACTAATAGGAATCTAATGCTGTATAGGAGTGATGCCTTAGAATATTTAGTTAAATGTTCATACTGACTTTGTGAATATTCACTAATAATGAAAACTGACTCTGTATATATATTTCTGCAACAAGTTTAGTGCTTGACACATTATAGTAAGATGGAGAAAAACACCCCTGCCTGACATCCAGGAGCTGGCCTGGCACTGATGGCAGCTTGGTGTGGATATCCTCCTGTTGAGCCTTAACAATGTCACACGACATCCACATCAGACAAGGTGACTCTGTGACTGGGTTGGATCTCATCTCTCACAGTTAATATGAATTGCCACTGCTGCTATAACCATTTACCTATTAACTTCCCTCTATTCTGCCCTATTCATAGGCAACATTATTGAGATACTAGAGTCCCTGGCCTATAGGAATCAGGCCAAAATAGGTCCTTTGACATCCCCCAAGGTGTTCCAGATTGAGAGAAGATGCAGGCCAGGCTGAGGGACCCCATTGGTGCATGAATCTGGGCACCGGGCCTCTAGTAAGCATATAAAATCTTTGGTTAATCTCTTCCTAAGCAGCAACCTAACCCAAGGCTGATTCTGCTCCCTCCCCTCTCCTCTCCGGGTCCAGGATGAACCAGATTCAGGGCCAACAGTGCCCTAGCAGCAACCTAATCCACGGCCAATTCAGCAAGGAATCCCTCCTCTACTGGTTGGAGCATCTGTCCCCTGGTGGTCATTGTGCATCATAGCTACTGAGCGAATGGTCAGTCAGATGGTCACTTAGGCCAGTGGTTGGCAAACTCATTAGTCAACAGAGCCAAATATTAACAGTACAACAATTTCTTTAAAGAGCCAAAATTTTTAAACTTAAACTTTTTTGAATGCCACTTCTTCAAAATAGACTCGCCCTGGCAGTGATATTTTGTGGAAGAGTCACACTCAAGTGGCCAAAGAGCTGCATGTGGCTCTCGAATGCCAACCACTGACTTAGGCTTTTATATAAATAGATACCCAATTATAGAATTTTTCTTCACTTCCTGACAGCTCTCAATCCAAACAAAGCTCCCACTGTTTTAGACTCTCTCCCACATCACCCAACCAACTCAAATCTTAATCCTTCCTAAGACTCTCTTAGGAAGATACCCCACAGGTCTCCATGCAATGCAGTCTCCTCACTGCAATGAAATATAAACCCATCTTTTTCAACTACATGTGTGTTCCTGGTGGTCCTTGGATGGAGGACTTTGACAATAGATATAACCAGCAGGTAGTGCTATTGTGTTTTTAAATATATATATTAAATATATTAAATATATATATATATATATATATATATATATATATATATATATATATATATTAGAATTTGTCAAGCTAACCCAAGCTAATTATCCCAGATGGATTAAAAAAATAAACCAAAAAGATAATAAATAAACAAACCATAAAATGCAGTGTATAATGTCCTCATAGACAATTACTTTCATTGTTGCAAAGGTGTTTGTTAATTATTTTGCATAGCAGCATAAAGAGTTAAAATGGAGAAAACTTAGTGTATTGCCCATGGCTTTTATTTTCTGATGATTTGACATGTTGGGACCTTGCTGACTTTGGAGGGACTGCTTCTCCCAGGATTAACTAATTCTTAGAAAAAAGCTCATTCATACCTTTTAAATGAACACCAACCAATCCAGAGTCCATAGTGCTGACACCTCTTCTATTACATCCTAATCACTGTTCTCCTGCCCAGAGCCAAGCACCAGGCAACTAGAGATAGTCTCTGTGTCCCCAAACCTGCTGAAATTATTCAAACTACTCAGCCCTAGGCCTGCTTCCCCGGACTTGCCTATTCTTTTTCTATGGAAACCTCACTAAAAGCTCTTGCCTATATTTTCCTCTGCTCCCTCTTCCTCCTGACTGACCAAGTACTTCTCTGCTTGGCCCCCATGGCATAGCGTGGCCTCTTCTCTTGGGATGTATGAGCATAACAAGCTACCTTTTTAATGGCAGTCTTCTCCTAATCTGTAGGCCTTTCTATACCTAAATAATAATAAAATCTATCCTTCAAAACACTTAGTCTTTGTCATAAAGATTTTTAGAATATAACATTAGAGACTGGATAATTTACAGAAGAGAACAAAAAGAAAACAATCAAACATGGTATATAAGTAGTACAAATCTATGCAAATCTACAGCTAGGGCCTGTTGGCCACAAATTTGAAAGGCTTTATGGGAGATTAAAGAAAACAATGTTTGGAGAAATGTGGTCTGCTTGTTAGATAAGAAAAGGTTCAGGGTCTTTTTGAAGAAGGTTATGAATGAAGCAGTGAATTTGGAAGTAAGTGATTCCCCTGCAAAATTAATTGACCAAAATGTAGCATTAGAATTTTTTAGGTTTTAAATTTATTTCAAGATATATTTCATCAAGTAATGAATTAAAAAATGGTCTGTATGATGCTCATTCTTAAAAAAAAAAAAAAAAGCATCTTTCTGACATTTTTTTCCAGAGGCAGAATGTAATCAGGTCTTTTATCTTGATTTTTTAAAGGAAATATTTTAAAGAACATATGATTCTTATGGACATAAACATCTGTGTCCAGGGAACATTGCTTTAAAAAAGGCGGTAGATTATTGACATTTTATAGCTGGGGTTTCAAAAACACCAAAAGAAATGCCAGTTATGGAAGCAGAAATAGCCCACAGGCCAGGGCTGTTCAAAAATTGGGATAATTACGGAAATCAATTCTGGCTTACAAAGAACATAAAAGCTGAACACACACTGTTAAATTGCATTCTGCTCACCTGTGGTTTACCATAATTTTTTTCTTCTTTTTATAATGCTCAGATTTTGTAAAGGCCAAGTAGAGTTTCTAACAGGCCATCAATGTAGCAATAATGGGAACACCAACTTATCACAGGTCTTAAAAAATCTATATCTTATGTAACTTGAAAATTCATAAAAATGGAATAAAAACTATAAAGTCAATTCCAACAAATGACATTTATAGATAATGTGTATATGGGAGTACTTTCTAAAGCTTTTAACTCTTATGTGATTCAACTTATTTATGATGTGGTTAATACTGCTTAGATTTGAGAAGTCATATGTATATGAATAATTCCATGAATCTTTGGTAATTATTCATTCATAATGCACTCTACCCAATCTATGCATAATGCATGAATCATGTGGTTGATTTTTCAGGATAACAGATCATTGTAATCATAAGTTCTATGGCATGAATGGTTGCCTCAGCATGGAGAAGGAGTGATCTACAATGTGCTGTCTTCATGCCCAGAGAATAGGAGACAATATTTATATGATATCACTGCCTGGGAGAAGGAAAAAAAAATGCTTAAATCAAAGGAATGATATTAATAGGGCTTACACCATAGGAAATCCAAGAAAATTCAGCACAACTCTGCTGAGGCCTTATAAATGGGTTCCATAATATATTCTTTAAGCATATTGCTTAAGCATATCAGTAATATTGAAATTCACATTTTATTCTTCAGTTAATATAATTCATACTTACACGAGCTATTTGAAGAATTGTAGGTAGCATATAAGGAATATGTTTTTTGAGACAGGCAGATCTAATGTTGATTCTTAATATTACATTTTTATAAAAGAAAAACTGAATGTAAATGAACTTTTGGAGCTTTCATTTTGCTCATTTGTATACCACTTATATGTTAAAGACATTAAAATCCAAGCAAAATGTAAAAGAACAAGGCTGGGACATAGCAGGTACTCAAATACAGATCAGTCTTCAAAGAACAAATTCCAAAACAAATTGGGATGTTTTAAAGAAAAGACTTTAAGTCACCCTTGATTTTACTCAAAGCGGAGAAGTGAGTGGTTTATGTATGTTATCATTTTATTTCCTTTTCTGAACCCTCTTATTTTTTGTGGTGGCTTAGTGCTTGTAATTATTCTTGTTCAAAACCTCTTCTAAGGAGTTCTGCTATTAATTCATATTGTGCTTTAATATTAATTGAATTATCTGTGCAAAGGAGTAACATATTTTTGAAGACTATAGAATTGGAGGCTTCATCTAGTGAATGTATATTTTTGGCTCATATGTGGATGTGTGCTGGGGGGCGAGTTGGGAGAGAAGGAAGGAGTTCAGGAATTAGGAGCACCATTGTGGTAGCTGGGATGTTGATTTGCTAAATTTACACATTACCCAGGAAAACAACTTTAATTTCTAAAGGAAAGATTTTTGCTCTCTTTTAAGGAACAATATGTTATTAATTATATTCAGAATATTTTCTAGGTATAGATTGCTATGCAAAGTGTTTTTAAGTAGTTTTTATTCTATTGAACTTTTAAATGGTTTTCTATTAAAAAGTAATCCATACAAAAATCAATAAGGAGAAAGTTGTATAATATACAATTGATCCTTGAACAACATAGATACAGTTATGTGAGGATTTTTCGCCAATAAAAACATGTACAGTTTTTTATCCATGGTTGGGAATCCATGGAGGGCAGACCATATGCATTCATGTAAGCCATTTGATGTGGGGCACTTGGATCATTGCCGATTCTGGTATTCTTAGGGGTGGGGATTTCTTAGAACCAATTCCCAAAGGATACTAAGGGACAACTAAGTTTTTAGAGAGTAAAATATATATGCAGATGTTCTACTTCATAAAGAAAAGTTTTTCAAAGGTCAACATTATTAAACAGTACAAAAACTATATTCTTATGATTTTAAGAAAATTGTTCTTTGCATTGTCTTTGACATTTAATTTTATTCTCTTGCTCTTACCATTTCCAGGGTAAATGTGCTTCCTTACTTTTTACTCAGTGCTCACTATAAGTATTAGAAAAACATGATTGAAACTCTGGAGCCCTAATATTGAGAGGCTAAATTACTAAATGCAGAATTAATTTTGAAATCACATATTCTGGTATTCCTTTCTTCAATGCAGTATTTATGTCGTCATTTGGAGGACATTTTTTATTAAGATTTACTTTCCATTCATCAAATATCTATATCCTCTTCCCCCATTGAACAAACGATATCAGCAATGGTACTTTCTTTCAATCCTTTAGCTTGATAATAATAAAAACACATAGTTAGTTTTTTTTATTGTTTTCTTTATTGTTTTCTATTGTTTGCTTGGGGAACTAGGTTTCTTCAGAGATCATCTCAGCTATCAGTATCATCTACTTTCAGGGTGTGTGTGTGTGAGTGTGTGTGTGTGTGTGTGTGTGTGTGTGTGTGTGTGTGTGTGTGTGGTTATCTTCATGGGATTTAAAAATTATAACACATCTCCCTGAAAGTAAGCCTATCCATATTTTGTATAAGAAGATCCAGTGCTCTCAAACTGGATTTCAAATGCAAAAAGAAGAAAATACACACTAATTTCATTCCCTTTAAAACAAGAGATAAAAACAAAACATTAGAGGGGATAGAGATAAAAGAAATCAGGACTTCTTTATATCTTCTCTCTAAAATGGCTAGATTGAATCAGATTTTGAGAAAATCAATTTAGTCTTTCATTTTCAACTTTTATCCTAATTGACTAATTTTATCAATCAACAGCTGACAATGCTTTTTCCTAATCCAGGAATTGTATTTTACTTCTTGAATAATGGGAAGGAAGTAGCTAAATATATTACTGTTGATGTGTTCCTATTATCTAATTCAACTAGCAATGTTTGTAGCAACTTTAAATTTGGGATGATTAAGCCTTTGAAACATTTATTTGCTGATCACTATTTATCTTTATGTTCATTTAGACAGGTGGTCTCCAGGGATCATTGCCTCTTGGTATTGATGACTTCTGTTGAGTATGGGCTTCACCTAATGGCTGGCTTCTAACAAATAATGGACTCTAGTAATGGGAAGTAACTCTAGTAATTAGGCTAGAAAAATACTGGTGTGTTTTTTATTTCCCCTTGGGCTTCCATCTCTTACATCCTGGCTCACTTGCTCTGTGAGAACACAGCTGACATATCGTGAGCTGCAGTAATCCACACAGCAAGATACGAATGTTACTAGTTAATAGCCAATGAAGACCTGGGGCCTGTCAGCAGATATGTAAGTGAGGTCCAGGACAGATATATAAGGGGCTGGGTTCACAGATAAGCCTTGTGATGACTACAGCTCTGGCCAAACACCTTGAATACAGCATTGTTAGGGCACTCTGAACAAGAGGCACCCAAGATAAATGCTTCAACTTATGAACCATAAAGACTTGAAGTAATAAATGTGTTTTTTTTTTTTACTTTAAGCAGCTGTTTTTGATATTTGCTACTTAACAATAAATAATTATACAATCAGATTCTTTGTCTTTCTGATACATCTCTTAACAATTTCTATTTTTTTCAAATTCCATTCCGATCTGTCAATGCCTATTTATATCCAAAAGTTTACAGAAAAGAGCTACCATAATTCTTTTTCCCCATTTATGTTCCAAGTAATATGTTTCTTATATATTATACAATATTGAGGATTTCAAACTAGCCTTTCTTATTTTATCAAGCTATATTTTTATTTAGAAACACACTTTTCTCAATAGATAACAAGCCAGTAAGAGAATATATTTCTTTTAGGTAGATTAGTAGAGATATCTTCAAATTATATAAAATAATCAATAATGAAGTCAAACAATTTAAATCATACGGACAGCCCCAAGTTAAAAAACCTCTTCAATTAAAATTTTCATTCAATAATAAGACTTTTAATAGATAAAGAAACAAGAAATAAACTTATGTTTAAAAGAATAGTGGATAAACTCTGAGTCATGCTGTGAACTTCTTTTCATAAGACAAAAAGCCTTATGGAGAAAATGTGACTATATTTTATTAGGAAATACAGTTTCTAGAAGAGTTTAGAAAGTTGAAGATAGGCCGTTTTGATTGACTCTCCAATCTTGCCCCCATAAGATGCAATAGAAATTATTCATAACAGTGGTTATATTTTTTAAAAGATAAATATGTAGTATACAGAAATTAAGCAGCAACATTTGATTATGTGGTGGGAAACTATCAGAAATATACCTAGTTATATATAGTGTTGAATAATTATATTTACTGCTTCTAGAGTATTTGTTTTTTTATTTAAAATCATAATATACAGACTCTTTTGTTACTATGAATTACTCTTATAAACTGGAGACCCCAGGCAAAAGAAATGCCACATAAAGAAGAGCTGGCATTATACAGAAATTAACAGCCATATTGGTCTAGAAATGTTCAACATATTTTTTTTTCATTTGTACAGGGGCAATGAATGCACTGTATTAAATATGTAAGGTCTTAATGTGCATGGGTTTGATTACAGAAACTAATAAAGTATTCTCTAAATAAAAAGTTACAGGACAAGAAGTCACCTAAAGAACTCAGAAAGGATCTGTTAGATGCCCTCTTGGTTTCCATAGTCTCAGTATAGATGTTCCCCCTATGGTTATATTCTCTTTTGTAAGACCCGAAAAGTATTTTGCTAAATGTTTCCTGGTAATCAAGAAGAGGTGAAAGAAGTTCAGAGGTAGAACTGTTAGAATGAAGTATATTTTTCTCCATTCTGTCCCTCAATATTTTCCAACAAGGAGGATAACATTATTCTTCTAAAATGGGATTTAATAAAAGTTGAATATAGTTTTAAGCAAGTTTCCCATTGCAAAATATTTCTTGATTGACAAAAGTGTTTATGTAGCTAATATTAACATGCAAATCAAGTGGGTATGCCATTCCTGTCCTATTAAATTTGACTTTTAAAAAATTGCTGTTCTTTCTTATAAAGACATGTGGAGGAGGAAAAAATGATTTTCCTCCTACATTTTTAAATTCTTTTGGCTGGACTAATGAAATTAACATGAGACAGAGTAACAGAAGAAAATGACAAAATGCATTACATATGCGCATATGGACTTCCATAAAATATGAGACCCAGGACAGATTGAGCAACTAAGCCCTGATTATATGGCACCTTGCACTAGGGAGAATAGGGGGATTATGCCTTGAGACTTCAAAGTAAAGGAAGGCAACTCACAGGGAGCCAGAAAAGCAAATGTTTGGTAAATAAATGTTTACTGGGCCATCTTCAACAATGGGCCACCTTTGAACCAAAGGCCCTGCACTAGGAGCCTCCCTTTCTCTCACACTCTAGTTCATATGAAAATATCCTTGTCTGTCATGATGCTTCCTTCCTGGAGCAGGTCCTCTGAATTATTTTAGGCAGTGAGGGGGAAGAGCAAAGGTTTTTCCCAAGTCTTTCATTTCTTGAAAATAACCAGCTTAAAATGATCAATATCCCACAGAGGCATATTTTGGGGTAGCAAACTCTGTTCCCCTCAGATGTTTACAGTGGGAAGTTTGGAATCATTATAGGAGTAGATAGATAAATAGATAGGTAAGAGATATAGCTACATATGTATATTTTGCTCAATCTTCATCATTCATCTAAAAGTATTTTAATCTTAAAATATATTTGTAGACCTTGGACTTATGCTGATAACAATAATTTTATTAATCATTTTAGCATTTTTCTAAGGTTTTCCAATGGATTCCTTGTTGTAACAATAGATTTGCCAGTATTTTCTAATGTCTGGGAAGTACTCACAAGAAATTGAAACTTGTGGAAAAGAGTTTGCAATAAAAAAATAGAATGGTAATAAATTCTTCAGAATATTCAGTGTATTCAAAAGTAATATTTTCTTAAAACTTGAAACAACTTGTTTTTTCTTGGCAATGTAATATTCAAAAAGTTGCAAGGATATATATATTTATTGTAATTGAAAATAAAATGAAAAAGAATCCAAATTTTATCTGATTTACAATTACTGTAACCTACCAATATTACTTTTGTTGTGTGTTTCCCCCCCAAAAAAATATCTTGTTCCTATTCAATGCTATTGGCAAAGTTTGTTACTTGAGGTTTAAATGTTAGAATTAACTTTTCTTTAAACTTGTCTGTTTTCAATCTGAAGGCTCTTTCTCCTCTTCTGAATGGTTGTGATTGCAAATTCAATTGGTATGAAAAACATCTAGTGGTTATAAAATAGAAATAGGGAACAAGCAAGACATTTGATAACAAATAATTTGCTATAATGTGTTTAAAGGAACTCTGTCCTTGAAAGAAAGTGCTTAATGAATAAAATGCCCCAAGAGAGACTAAAATAATCTATAAAGCTGTAAGAAAGTCTGTAGTTTTGGAAAATATGACAGAAAGAACATCACTTGGAATTATTTTTAACTTTATCCACATTGTTAGTTCTTACTTCTTCAGAGAAAATCTGATTTCAACATAGAGTTCTCACTTTATTTTGAATTACAAATTATTTATCTAGATCAGCTAAGGAAAAAGTTTAAGTATTTTTTATTTTAAAAAAGGATACAGCATTTTGAAGAAGTATTATGTTATTTCAAACATGCTATGTAAAGCAAATAATCTTATGTAAGCTATTCAAAGTTTTTGTAAATAATGTTATTCACATTCGATCATGACACCCAAATCATTATTGGTGATATTAAACATAAAATTATATAAAACTGATATATTTATAATATTTCATTAAATACATCTTTTGATAAACTAGGTTCATAGGAAGTTATCGTATCATATCCAATTCCTTATCAATATGAAATTTTGAAACAAAAAATCATATTGAAAACTTTAAAAACAGTAATAAATCAGTGCCCCAGAAGAATGTGTGCCTTGGTTAAGGTGTGATAATATAGTAATTCAGGTAGAAAAGATATAACTTCAAAACAGATAAATTAGAAGTTGTGTAATACATATAGAGATGTGGTATAGATCAGTAACAGGGTTGAGAAGGAAATAGAAAAAGCATGCATCTCTTTGTGTCTAAATGACATGTTGAAGCATTTTATTAAGCACATTATATATTTTTATAATAGCAATAGTAATAAAGTAGATAGCATATTCATTTTATAGTTGAGCATACTGTGACAAATGATATTCCTTAGCCAAAGTCACAAGCTTACCATATGTTTCAGATCCAGTTATTTGCAGTATCTTGAATACAATAAATAATACTTCTATGAAGATTACTTGAGAAATTTAGAGAAATTTGTCATTGAACCAACTCACACGTGTGACCAAACTTACTATACCTGATAAAATTGTACGAGCAAAACAACAATGACATGTGAAGTATCATAATGCATATATTTGGGCAATGGGGATGTGGCTAGAGCTTGGTTATGGAGTTCTTAAGAGGCTTGTAAGCCAAAAGGCCACTTGTGATTTAACTTTCCAAGTTCAAGAAAACCCTAAGTGCCAATGTAAGGAACATGGACTTTATTCTGCACTCAATAGAGAACTATCAAAGATTCTGACCAGATGGCAACCAAATCAAAGTCAAAGTCTAGAATTTGCATTTCCTCAACTTGTTCTAGGAAGAACACATTCTCTAACATAACATCATTTCTGAAAAATGTTCAACTGAAATGCATTATGCTGCAGTTATTTTAATTTAGAAGTAAGTTTAATTTAAAATTAAAATGTTATTTAATTTAGATTTAAAGTAGAACATAGCTTTATAACAATTATATTTTCATCAAATTTTGGTACCTTAATTTTCATTTAAAACTAAATTATTAAATTTCTTATTAATGATTAAATGTAAATTCTTTCTTACAGTGAACAATTGTCAGCCCCCAAAGGAAAAATTGTAAGACTCTAGGTAGACAATATTTATTTTAAAAAGTCAAAATTTATAGAATGTATTAGAAAAAAAATATGGTAAGTGGACAGAAAACATGGAGTTTTTCCCAACCAATTTACAATAAACAAATTTACAGAATACCTTCTACAAGCCAGAAACTCTTACAGGCTCTAGCTGGTTTGCTCATTGTTTAGAGCCTCAGCCCAGGACTGAAGGGTCCCAGGTATGATTCCAGTCAAGGGCATGCACCTCAGTTACAGGCATGATCCCTCTTTGGGAGGCAACCAATTGGCATGTCTCTCTCACATTGATGTGATCCTCTCAGTTTCTTCCCTTCCACTCTCTCTAAAAATCAATGGGAAAATATCCTCAGATAGGGATAAAAAGAAACTCTTACAGGTCCCAGGGTTACATACTAGTAAAGCAGTGAAGGTAATCCAAGCCCTCAGTGACCTTTTATTTCAGCAAGAAGGAGACATTTAATAGACAAACAAATAAGGAAGTAAAACTCTGATAAATGCAATAAAATAGGCCAAAGGAAAAGAGAGTTGGGGGTTAGTGGGGCACACTGCAAAAAGAATACTTGAGTGGAGATCTGAAAAGTATGAGGAAATGAATTGCAAACTTATCTGCAGGTCAGCATTTCAGACAAAAGGAAGAACCAGTGCAAATGATTTAGTTAAAAAATGTGCCTGCACTATTTCAGCCCTCCAAGTGTGCTTGAGAAACTGGACAAGGACCTACAGCAGATTAGTAGCAAGGAGGTAGCTGGGGAGGCCAATATATTGTGAGACATTATTTGAATTTTGATATTTAATCTCAGAAGGGAATTTATTAAATAATTTTTTATGAGTAGGAAGCAAGGGCAAAAACAGAGCTCTTAGTAATAAAATAATCCAGATAAAAGACAATAATTTAGAGTTTGTAGAATTAAAGTTCTCAAGTAGTGAGATTCCTGATCTATTTTGAAGCTTCAGTCAACAGATTTACTGATAGATTGGGTGTGATATATGAAAGAAACAGAGGAAATATAGAATACTCCAAATGAGAAAGAGAATGAAGAAGGGGAGATGTTAGAGCTAAAGAATCAAGAAGTTAATTTTATTCATGTTAAGTTTGAGATGCATGTTATCAGTAGATATATACCTGTAGATGTTGACTATTTAGTGGTAAATGGAAGTCTAAAATTCAGAGGAATGGTCTGATTTAGAGATATAATATGGATAATACTAAGAATATAAATAATATTTACTACTATAAGATTGAATGAGGCCACTATGGAGTAAATGTAAGTAAAGTCTGAGACTTAAGTCCTGGGGCTTTCCAGCAATTACAGGTTAGAGGGAAAGGCAAAACCAGCAAAGTAGCAGCAATGAGGTAGCAGTAGTAGGAGGAGTATCAAAGGAGATTGGTATATGGAAAGCCAGGTGAAAAAAGACTTTATGATGGAATAAGTGATCAATTGTCTGGGTAACTAAAACCAGTGAATTTAGCAATGTGTTGGTATTGACAGTAACCATTCCTTGGTGTGGTACTGAAGACTGTCTAATTATACTGGCTTAAAAAAAATAAATGAAGGATAACAAATGGAGGTTATATTTTCAAAAAGTTTTATTGCATAAAAGTGAAAAGAAATTAACTTGCACAGAATGTGGTCACAAATACATTTTTTTATCTTAAGATTTTTTATTGATAACATCCATCAGCTGCCTCTGCATGCCCCCTACTATGGCTTAAGCCCACAGTCCAGGCATGGGTTCTGACCGGGAATTGAACCAGCAACCTTTTTGTGCATGGGGTGACACTCAATCAACTGAGCCACACTGGCCATGGCCATAAGCACATATTCTATAATGGCATGTATTAGATCAGTTTTTAATTCTAATTGGAATGATTCAGCAGAGATGAAAAATCAAAAATGTAGCAGAGGGATGGGAAATTGAGTAGATGAGAGAGGATTAAATATAGTGTATATAAATATGAATATTTCCCCCATCTCTTCTAATAATAGAAAAATATGCAAATTATCCATTACAGCGTCTTGTCATGACTGGATCAGCAGGCTCAGGCAGCTGCAAGGCCCAGGCAGGATAGGATGTGATAGGAGGTGATAGGGAAGGAGAGGGAGAGGAAGGCAGGCCTGCATGCAGACAGGCTGAGAGGAGAAAGAGAAATACAGAAAAGGAACAAGAAAAAGATGCAGGAATGGAAAAGGGAAGGAAATGCAGAGCTGCACCCGGGAGCGTGTGGTGACTGCGGGGGTGGGGGAGCAGGTGCTACTGGCATAGGCCATTGGCGGGGATGCACCCACGGATCTGGGATGGAGTGGTAGACAGTCCAAGGCCTTCTGGGCAAAGGGACTCCTGCTTCGCGGCATCAGTAGTGCCCGGCTGAACAGGCCTTGGCTACCCTTGCTGGGCTGGGCATCCCTGGCAGGGAATGGGAGCAGGATAGCAGTGGGGAGATTTGGGAGGGGGGAATGGTGAACACCTGGCTAGGGCTAAGCCCTGGGCTGGGGGTTAACACCCCCCACCCCACCCCAAATGGAAGCTTTAAAAAGGGAAGGAGGGAAGAACTTTATAAAAGAGTCAGTAGAGAGCAGATTTAAAGAAGGAAAGAGGATGTATGAGTGAACTGTAGGAGCTATAATGAAAATCAAGTACATTGAGTGGCCAGATTAGTATGATCTCTGAAAGCATAATAATCTGGCCACTCACTGTGTATCCTATATAATAAAAGGCTAATATGCAAATTATCCCCTTGACCAGGAGTTCGACCAGCTGGCCAACTGCCCATGTCCCCTCCCCCTGGCCAGGATGGCTGGACCCCACCCACACATGGATTCACACACCAGGCACTCTTAATACTGAGTGGCCAGATTATTATGTGTTAAGAGATCATAATCATCTAGTCAGTCAGTGAATAGTTGTGTACTGGGGACATTTTAAATGTAGGAGTCAGAAAAGAAAAAAGATAAATGATAGTGAGTAATTAGGCAGGTAGTTAGATATTAAAACAGTGGAAGTAAGTAGAGAAGAATGTATGGAAAAGGTAGGATGAGAAAGAAAGAGGGAGAGAAGAAAAGTTTTAAAGGGGGAGCTGATAGAGCTTAAAAGAAGAATGGGAAGAAGGAAGAAATGGGAGAGGGAGCAAAACAGGTCCCAGGGAGGAAGTGAAGAAAAAAATTAACATGGGAAGGAAGGAAAAGGGGAGGGAGGGATGGATAAAGATAAAGGACAGAAGGAATGTGGGGAGGGAGGGAGAGAAGCAGAAAGATGGGAAGAAGGATGATGGAACAGAAGTAGGAAATAAGAAGGAAAGAAAAGTTTATAAATGATAAGTCAGTAGGAAAAGTGTTACATGAAGGAGAGAGAAAAATTGTGTGAGAGGGAGAAGCGAAGAAGGAAATCAAATACAATTGTGTGTGAAGGGGATAACATAAAAAAAAAAAAAAGTTAATAGTGGTGACCAGGCTGGCAAAGGAGGGCAGTTAGGGGGATCAGGCAGGCAAGCAGGCAGAGTGGTTAGGGCAGGCAGGCAGGTGAGCAGTTAGGAGCCGGAGTCCCAGATTGTGGGCTCCCAGATTGGAGAGGGTACAGGTCAGGCTTAAAGAGCCCCGCCCCCCGCCCCATGCACGAGTTTTGTGCACCAGGCTTCTAGTAATAATAGAGATATAGATAAGTTGCTAGATGTGATCTTAGGAATGTCTACAAATTTTCTTTTAGTACTTTTATTTGGGTTCATATTATATCCCTGTTTTCTTTTTAAAAAGATATTGCAATCCATAGATAGACAAACAAATAAGGAAATAAAACTCTGATAAATACAATAAAATGGGCCAAGAAAAAAATAGAGTTGGGGGTCAGTGGGGTATACTGCAAATAGAATACTTGAGTGGAGATCTTAAAGGTGTGAGGAAATGAACCGCAAGCTTATCTGCGGGTTAGCATTTCAGACAAAAGGAAGAACTGGTGCAAATATTTATTTATTTTGTTGAAAACATAATGGTTTTAGATTAATGAAAAATGTTCAGGTATTTTGCTCTGGAGTAAGTGAGTTTTTTTAAAAATATTTTAAATAACAAATTAGTGTAATAAAAGGCTTGACAAATGTTAACATTATTTTAATGAATTTCTCTTTTCTGATTTGTTTTCCATTTGGTGAGTAATATCAGTAATTTTCTAATGTTCTCTTTTTATTTTCTAAATGGAACATGCTAATTTCTTTATAAATACAGAGATTTTTGGGAAAACAAAATGGATGTAATTTCTTGGTTGACATCACTTTATGATATTTGATACTCAAGATATCCTTTGTTTCTAGACAAATCAACTTCAAAATTTTGTCCAGTGGTAGGAAAAGTGTTTTACTGCACATGAAAAATGAGAGGAGCCAACTTTCTTCTTGAATAGCAGTCCCCTAAAAATGTGCTCAGCCCAGCCGGCATGACTCAATGGTTGAGCTCTGACCAATGAACCAGAGGTCACAGTTTGAGTCCAGGTCAGGGCACGTGCCTGGGTTGGGGCTCAATCCTCAGTGTGGGGCATGCAAGAGGTGGCCAATGAATAATTCTCTCATCATTAATGTCTCTGTCTCTCTCTCCCTCTCCCTTCCTCTCTGAGATCAATAAAAATATATTTTGAAATAAGATAAAAAATGCCACAAGCTCAGCAAGATAGTCACAAACAAATGTTTATTGTTGGAATTATTTTATATTAATATTCTGGTGCATTCATCTAAATGAGCCAGCAGTATCTCCAAAGACTTGGTTTATTTCCTAGTAAAATTATTTAAACTCGAATCATGATATAATGCACTACTATGATGCCTGGTTATCATTCCACTCTAAATCTGATAGTTTTTGGAAGAAAACAACCAGCAGAACACTTGAAATTTGCATTACATTGGAAAAAAATTGAGATTACAAAATACTTTCCATAGTCAATCAAGACCTGCAGTTCCAGGTACAACTTTATGCTTTGATATCTTGTCAACTCTGAGATGCTATTTAAGAAACAGAGGGAAGTGTGGAGACCAAAACCAAGGAGGATTATATCATTAAAAATTTCTAGGTCATTTCAAAAGCAGAGTTATAATGTTTTAAAGATTTTTCATCGATTTTTATAGAAAGAAAAATGGCGGGGGAGACAGAGGAAGAAACATCGATGTGACATTGATTGGCTGCCTCCTGCAAACCCCCTCCCAAGGATCAAGCCTGAAACTGAGGCATGTGCCTTGAGTAGGAATCGAATCAGCAACCTTTTGGTTCATGTGTCAATGCCCCACCACTGAAGCCACACCAGACAGGGTTAGACTTAAAATTTAATAATTTTTGAACCTTTGTGTATTTTGATATTTGGTAATGTTCCTTTACTCTGGGGACCCACTGTTATCTGAGGATACTGATACATGCCCCCCCCCCTCTAAAATAAGATATATTCAGAATTACTGAAGATTGGAAGGAGAATCAAGATTGTAAGAAAGAGCAGAAACTTTAATATCTAAATATAAATTTTAGATGGACAAGTATTATTTATATTTCTATAATTATTACAGAGCAAGACAATGATTTCACAAATATTTTGAACCATATTCAAATAAATACTTTTTTAAAATTAGAGCAGGGAAGAATACATGCATATATTTCATTATTTTAAAGCCACTTTTTAAGGAGATGCTATTAATTAGGAAGAGAACAAATGGAAAACAGGATAAGGATAGCAATAAGAGTTAGCATGTTTTATATAATTTTAGTTTTAACCTTTTCCAGATTATAGAAAATTTGCCAGTGTAACACTGAAAGCATTTCTGTTCCTTACATCAATACCAATGAAACTTTGCTTTCATTTATCTGAAATGAATCATAGAAGATATAATTGTGGGTACAGATACAGACATGTTTTCTATCTGTAAAAATGTAATTTAAAAGCACATTGGATATTTATAAATTAAACATTCATTGTAATAGAAAGGAAAATTGTTATCACTTTTTGTTACCAATTGGTTGACAATATTGATAAATTCGTCTGAATTCAATATGTTAAATTTTGACCTTCCTGATTTTAGATTCTAGTTATATGTCTTTAACAATCATAAATCAATCAATAGAAAACTAAGTGAATTTATATAAGGTATTTCTTATAAGTCATTCTGGAGAGTTGATAGTCTTCTAGAAGATCACTTAAATTCGCTGATTATTTTATCATTGCTATTTTATGTTGAGATTCATAGTTTCTTCCATGATTGAAGAATAATAGAAATGTAAAAGAAAAGTATCTCTTGCCCTGATATTATTATTTTCTTTAGGGAAAAATAATTTCAGCCATATTTTTAAACAACTAGAAAAATAAAAGTGAGTTATTTAGATAAATCACCCCAGAAATAATAGTAGCTCTAGGTTTTAATGTGTCAAGCTTTTTTTCATCTTTTCTGCTTTATACAACCAAAGTATTGTATACTGAAATTATACCAAGCAAGAAAAAGTGCCAGGAAAATATTTTATTTAGTCAGATTCTTGGCTATACTTATATATACTTACTGAGGAAAGGCTATTATATAGGAATTAATCTTTATGTGTACATTTTCTCTTATATAAGAAAGGGGAGAAATAATTAAAATGGTTGGAAATAAAAGAGAATAGAGCTCTGGAGAGAGGACATAAGATGACTGACTTCTGGGAGAAAGTAGTACATTTCCTTTAGAGCAGAATTTGAAAGAATTAACATTTGCTAAATGCATTCCTCTCTATTTTGACTTCCTACCCATGGAATATTAGAAATAGCAATGTTTTCTTCTCCCCACATGAAAAGAAGTAAGCCAAAGTCCAATTTTTGTTTTATTTATTTTAATTTCTCTATTTAACAGAACTTTAGAATGATTTGCAATCTTATAAGAGTGATCTTATAAGTCCCTCTGTGGTATTTATATAAGGTGAATATAAAAAATTATGAGAAAGAAAAATACAAAGTCCGGAAACAGTGTAGAATTATACAAAATAATTTTCATCACATTCTACTGAAACTGCTTTGGTTTTAGCTGTTCTAGCATATTTACCACAAACTAGTTGATGAGTAATACATTTGTTAATGGGCTTAGCAAACTAATAAGGATTTGGGGATGTGCGAATAGGAGTCTCCCTGACCCTTTTTCATTCCCATAGAACTGACTTGTTTTTTTCTTTAAAAAAAAATCAACTGAACTAAAGCTGTTGTGAATTTGAATAACCTGTGATTTTTATCAAAAAAGGAAAGTATGCTTGAGATAGTTCATAATATATAAATATGATTTATATAATATAAACTACAATATAGAAATATTCAAATAACTATTTGAAAAGTATCTTGTCTTATCACTCCACATACTTTATGTCACTCATTCAACCATTAGCATGACCTATGCTGCAAAAGCACTGTCTTTGAGCCTGGCTGTGAATTAAATTAATTGCAAAATGAGTACTTTGTTCAGCATTTTAATACCTTGTTTGTTTTATTAAACTTGAGTTTTTACTCAAATCTATATAGGACAACCTTAAGAATACCTATTTGATCTTAAAGTAGAAAATGCAAACTAACTCAACTTGACAAACATTTACTTAATACGGTGTATTTTTTTTACTAAGTCAACTGTCCAATACTGAATTGTTTACCAAATGCAGAAAGAATCTGTCTCAATTTTTATTATTACCTAACTATAGGAAAAATTTCATGCACACAAACACACATATACATTCATAGAGGCAGTCCTTCTTTTGCACAGTTCCAACATGCATATATTTCAGTTACTGTGTTTTAGTCAAGTTATATCACTCCCAAGAATACAGTTTGAATTTTAATTACAATATATTAACTGTGAGTAAATGTATAAAGTACGAACTTTACTACTACTCCCTTGGCCCACAGACTACTACATAAATAATGGAAGCGCCACCTGATCGATGACCAATCATGTCACTTCCTTCAAGTCTGTCCATGAATGGTCACTGCTCCTCTGTTATTCAGTTCATGAACTGACATGGCCTAGAGCATGTAATGCTAGTAAAATACTCCACATCCAAAAAACTCTCAAAGGTATTTCCCAACATTGAAAGCACAAAGACTAAAATGTTGGAAGCTAATCTCAACTTAGAAGTATGACCATTTACTAAAGCATAGAAAAGTTGCTTGCTTAATATTTTAAGTTGTGTAACTTATTGTTACACAATGAGAAGAATGAAGCAAGCAATGTTTAAGCTATCATAAGTTTATTAGCAAGAATAAAAACACCTTAATTCTAGATGGTTCTAGCATTATAAATTGCAGTGTACTAAATAAATATTGATTTTACTGTGTTTTCATTTTCTTACACATTTATAACTGACAGTAAAGAGCTTTGAATGTTTTGACAAAAATGTTCAAGATCATGGAACAATAATAATTTTTCTAACCAATTATTGGGATGACTTTGTATAGATTCAGGCTTCACAGTCATACAGTTCTGCACTCTCATACAAAGTGAGGACTGCATCCGTACAGTGAGATCAGGGTGTTAACCTCCGATCTGGAACAAGTGAGTGCATCTTTATCTGAGAAGTCTCATATTTGGAGACCTTAATTGATCAATAACAAAGAGAAAAATATTCCAGTTGAGAGTTTATTTTTTCTTCCTCAACTATAAAGAAAACTGTTCACATTCTGATCATACTCTTAATTGCAAGAAAAGCATCTATACTAACAAAAGGGAAGTGCTTTCTCAAAGGCAGAATTGATGTAGAAAAAAATCGCCCATGGCATCTGATGACTTAGCAAGATGAAAATGAAAGGTTGCTGTGGGCCTGACTCTGCTAACACTGCAGTTAATGATCTGTTAACAACCTCAGAACTGTGTCTCTAGGTTATTTGCCAATGAACCATTCATCAAACATAAAGATTCTCAAGCTCCACTGCTATTAGATAGACAGTAGAAATCAATCATAGAGATTCAAACTATATAACAAAGAGAAACAAATCTATGGCAAACATGACAGAATAGAGGAAACACAAAATCAGTATTCTTAGTGAAAGGAGTCAGACATGACATAGTCCATCTTGAATTATTTCACTTGTATAAAATGCTAGAAAATGTAAACTAATCCACAGTGATAGGAAGCAGATCAATAGTTGTCTGGGACACAGGGCAAGCGGGAGAGATGGACTGCCAAAGGGCATGACAGAAAACTTTTCAGTGCCAGTTAACAGAAACGTTTGCATCTTGACTGGGTGGTGGTGGTTTCTCAGGCATATACATCTGTCGATACTTATTGAAAAGTACTCTTTAAGTGGGCCTAGTGTATTGGATCTAAATTATATCACAATAAAGTTATTAAAAATCATAGCAATTCAGGATTTCAGAACATTAGAATAGACTGCCTCAACCCGTAGAGAAGCAAACATGTACTCTTAGGATTTTATAAGTTTCCACGATAATTTTTAAATTTTATTTGCTCAATCACAATGAAAACTTTAGAAAAATGATTTAAGCATTTTCACACTGCTTATATAAATGTGTCATAATGTACTTTCTCTATTGTAAACTCATCGGTTGCTCTGATCTTTAACTATTATAGGCAGTCCTGCAAAATGCGCATATTTTGGTGCATAGGTGTGACTATTTCTACAAGACAGTTTATAAATGCATAAACTGGGTCAAGGAACATGTCTATTTAAAATAGGGATGGCCCTGGCCGGTGTGGCTCAGTTGGTTGGGCATCATCCAGTGCCCTGAGAGATCACTGAATGGATTCTGGTCAGAGCACATGCCCTGGCTGTGGACTCGGAGTGCAGGAAGAGCCAATCAGTGTTTCCCCTCTCACATGTTTCTCTCTTTCTAGAAATCAATAGGAAATAAAATGTGGATAGATGCTGCTGAATTAATTAATCTCCAAAAAGGCTGTGCCAGTTTCTACTCTGATGAACAGTGCAGGAACACGGGAGCCACCCTTAGGGAGGGAGGCCTTGTCCTTGCCCCAGGTGGAGGAGAAGTACAGTTCATTTTCTTGCTCATCTGAACGCTATAAAGTAGCATATCTTTTGTAATTGCATTCCTTTTTCTAAAGGTGAAGTGAGCAAGTTTTCATATATTTGTTGGTTTCTTTCATTGTTATCTCTTTTCGTTGTTGTTAATCCTCACCTGGGCGTATTTTCCCATTGGTTTTTAGACAGAGTGGAAGGGAGGGAGAAAAGGGTAGAGAGAGAAACATCAATTGGTTGCCAGGGATCAAACCTACAACCCAGATACATGCCCTTATCTGAGATCGAACCTGCAGCCCTTTGGTGCATGGGCCAGTGCTCTGACCACTGAACCATACCGGCTAGGGCCATTGTTATCTTCTTTATTGCATGTTCATATCCCTTGCCCATTTTATTTAGATTTATTAGTTTGTTCTTATTGCTTTCTAGTAACTGTATACTTTGAATATTTTTTCTTTCTATATGTGTTAGAAATATTTCCTCCTAATCTGTTATATGTTTTATAACTTTACTTAAAACTTTTGTATAATCTGTGGGACTTCTGGGTTTTGTTGTCTTTTTTTAGGAAGGCCTTTGTACCTTAATATTATATATACACTAGAGGCCCAGCCAATGAAATTGTGTGTGGGTAGGATGCCTAGGCCTAGCCTGTGATCAGGGCCATCTTTCCCCTACTTGACAGTCCCCAGTCCCGCTCTGCCGCCACTCACCCCGGTTCCCCGTGGTTTCTCATTGGCCATCCAGCGATTGGAGCCTGCAGGCTGTGGGGAGGGACCGAGAGGTGGTCAATGCACCTAATAGCAACTGGTCAATCTGTTGTTCTGGTTGTTATGCCATTATGGTCTCTGGCCTTTTATTATGTAGAGTTATTCTAAATACATTATCTTTTAGTGTTTTAAAACTATTTCACCAAAGCTAAGCAATGCCACTGATTATACAACAGCAGTATTTTATTTTTAAATATATCTTTATTAATTTCAGAGAGTAAGGGAGGAGGAAAGAGAGATAGAAACGTCAATGATGGGGGAGAATCATTGATTGGCTACTTCCTGCACACCCCCTACTGGACATCATGCCTGCAGCCCAGGCATCTGGTGTCCTTGACCAGAATCGAACCTGGGACCCTTCAATATGCAGGTTGATGCTCTTATCCACTAAGCCAAACCAGCCAGAGCCAATAGCAGTATTTTATATATTCAAGAAGAAAACATAATATTGAGAAACAATGCTTTCTTACCATCTCAGATTTTATAGTTCCTTTAAGAGCTGCTTTATACATTTATTCAGACCAATCTTTTTAAATAATAAAACTTACATAAAAAAGAAACAAAGAATGATTTAAGCAATTTTATACAAGTGACAACTTTCTTGCTCTGCACTGATGAGTACTATTCAAACACACGTCCATTTGTGTGTATAATCCATTTGGTGCTACCTATGGTACTTTAATCATTGTGCTATGACCATAAAAGAGGTGATGTAGGTTTTATATGTAAACTAGAGGCCCAGTGCACAAACTTGTGCATGAGTGGAGGCTCTCAGCCTGGCCAGCAATGCTGGCTGATCAGAGCTGGCCAGCCAGGAAGGTAGGGGGAGGTTGGCCAGCCATGGGGGGTTGGTTATCAGGAGTGCACTGACCACCAGGACTCAGCTCCTACATTTTGAGGGTCAGCCCCTGGTGGTCAGTGCACATCATAGCAACTAGTCAACCGGTTGTTTACTCCTTTGGTCGTAATAGTTGCTTAGAATTTTATATACAGAGATTATACATTCTCATTAAGTACATATTAATTTATATCAACCATCTAAAGATTGGCAGAACTCATGAGAAAAAGAAAAATATATCATTAAATCTCCATAAAACAGGCACAATATACAGTATTTTTTTATATTTCAACTCAGCAGTGCTTCCCATGTTCATGTAATCAAAGGAGAAAAAATCTCTTTCAGAGTTTTAATTTACTCTGTGGTTTTGTAGCTTTTCTTATAGACATATAACAAGTATAAGAGCCTTGTGTCATATACACACAGTTATTAGGCATACAGGTCAAATATTATAATGAGAAGAGCTAAAAGTCATTCTTATTGGAAAATTATTTTTAATTATTCAAGTTTGAGAAAAACCTAACTATAATTTGGAAATGTTGACAATTGTATTATAATTCTCTATCTGCTAATGATATTCCTGTAAAAAACAATGTCATTAAAATTTAATGTAGAAGTATCCTTTTAAGTCATAATGTTAACTCCAGTCATTCACTGTAAAGTCGCAAGACTTGTTGGTTTGCCTTGTTAAATAGCTATAACTTCAGACACAAACAAAACTCATTTATGACAAACTGGCAGCCTCCACAACCTGACCCTGTGCAAGACGGTGACCTTCTCAGGGAGAACTGGCCTGAACATGTACAGTGGGCTCATGCTCAGCACTTATGGGTTGTGCAAGAGGCTGCTGGCTCATACCCCATCCTCCCTGGGACTCAGACCAGGATTGGGAGCCAGCCTCAGCACTAAGGCCCAGGCCCAGAGGTCACAGCAGCAGTGGGACATGGAGAGTTCCAGTTATGCCAAAAAGTTGTACTCTGGCTTGCTGGGCTACGTGGGGTGGTGGAAGTGTGAATGTTGTCTATGTCTTCAGAAACAACTCTGTGGGTGAAACTGGTGCCAAGATTCCCCATGAATTCAACAATGATCCAATTCATAAAGCCAATTGCACTGGACATATAAATGTTTCCGATTATAGACAGACTAGATGCCCGGTGCACGGATTCGTGCACTGGTGGGGTCCCTCAGCCTGGCCTGTGGGGATCAGGCCGAAACCACCTCTCTGACATCCCCCAAGGTGTCCTGCATTGTGAGAGGGTGGTTCTCAGGTGACACACCCCAGAATCGGGCTCCTTCCTCTCTGGTTCCATGTGTATCACCCAAGAAATGCAGCTGCCAAGTCACTGCAGCTTGTTGAGCATCTTCCCCCTGGTGGTCAGTGTACTCTCACAGCAGGAGCACTGCTCAGCTGACCACAAGGCACCAGACACAGGCCTCACAGCTGGCCAGTGCTGCTGCAGCTACATAAGCCTTTCCTAATCAAAACTGGCTGGGCATAAGCCCATGGCAGGCGGAGCAGGGCCAAAATGAGTGGGAGCGGCAGGGGGCATTAGACTGCCAGTTTCAGCTCAATCCCTGCAGGCCACACTGAGGGACCCCACCAGTGCATGAATCCATGCACCGGGCCCCTAGTATATATATAGAAGGTCATGGAGTCACCAGGGCCCATTCTTCCAGACCCCCCCAGGAGTGCTGCCCTACACACTGGTCTCACAGATCACCAATGTCCTCTTGCACCCTGAGTAGTCACCAGCCACTGGCTGAAAGTTAAGAGCTTCCAGGTATCAAGACCTTATTCCAACAGCTTTCCCATTTGTATGAAATAATTGTCTTTACATCAGAGACTGGCATGACTGCATTTCCACTCATGGGCAGTGTGGACCCCCATGGATTCATCTACTGCATCCTCTTCTGAGATACTACATGATGCATGGATGGGAACCATGTTAAGGACCTGCCCTTCCTGAACTGGCACCCAGCCCATGTGGTTGTGGACTGCAAGAAGGAAGCTTTCCACCTCAGCCCTACAGTGGTGTCACACTGTGGCCCTGGGACAGCAACTATGATGGCCAGCTCTTGTCGGACTTCTCTGCTTTTCTCAAGACTATTGCATTGATGGTTAGAGGATGTCCAGACTGGACCATGCTGGAACACTATGCCCTGGAGGATGATCTTCTGGAGGCTTTCAAACAGCAGCAAAGCCGGCTAAAGCAGGGTAAGTCAGCAGTGCCTGGCCAAGCTCTCCAGATCCAGCAAGCAGACCCTCTTTTTCAGCTCTCTTACCAGCTGCCTGTGGCCTGGCTCCAAATAGCCCTGACCTCTAGGCCTCCTCAAACTCAGTGCCTGGGTCCCAGACCCCAGGCTGCAGTGCTCCCAGCCCAAGGCTTGGGCAGCCAGATGTCCAATAAAGTCCATCCCAGATACCATCCAGAAAATCTCCAGATGGAGGCATCAGGGTGAGGTCTGAGTGACTGGTCATCTGCCAAGCATAGAGTGGGTGCTTTGGTGGATCAGGGCTGGATTTTAAGCCAGGCCCAGAAATCTGAAAATCTGGGTCCCTTTTCTGGCTGAATCTTCCTGTGACCTGTGTGATCTGCACGAAGTGCAGCTCCCTTTCTGGTTGCAGATTCCTCATCTGTGGAAAAGAGAAGAAAGGACTTCCCTGGTGGTTTGAAGACAGATAGCTGCTAGGCTGCTGTGTAAATATGTGAAGTGTGGGCTCAGTGGACTCTGGTTGACAGAGATCGGCCCATCTCAAGAGGGAAGCTGCTGCTTAGCTCTGCCAGCTGTGGACCCAGGGAAAGGTGGGTATAGAGTTGCTGATTTTCAATGGAAGCCAGAAACTGGGATTTTTATATTAGATCTCCCAATATTAAAAAAAGAAATTCATTTCTTTGTAAATTACAATTCATCAAATGTGTTAAAACGTAAGCAATCCACAAATTGGGATTACTGATATGTATGGAAAGATTTTTGAAGAGCTGGCAACATCAATATGATCTTTTGCTGAAAATTGGATTTTTAAAAGAAATTCCTGATAATTTTCCTGTTGGTTATGTTAAATACAAGTAAGTTCTCCTTAGCAAACTAGGGTACATAATGAGAAAAGTGAAGATTGATAAAATCCTTTTAGTCCATTTGTTATGGCGAGTGCTAAATCAATATAAAGGGGTTTCTTAACCATTTTTTTCATTCATCTCAATTTTAATAAATCTGGAAGACAAAGCACATACCTCCAATGGGAGCAAGCCAGCCAGCTGGGAATTTGTCCAACCTCCCAAAACAGGAACAAAAGCAAAACAAGAATACCTATTAGCAAAATCCAAAATTTGTAATGAAAAACCAAAAGCATTAGAATTAGAAGCTCTGCCTTATCTTGCTTCCCTTTTGCCCCTGCCCACCAACCAACTGGATAGTGAGCCTTGGAATCTTGCAATACTTCTTTCCTACAGGCAACACAAAGATGGCATTTCTTTGATTTTATTAGAGGTTTTTCCAAAGTGAATCCTTGTAATGATGGACATAGAGAAGGTTATTTTATGGCTATTAAAAGCTATTTAGGACTTTAAATGAAAATATTCAATGATACCTTTTATGTGGCTAGTTATTTTTATACACCGAAACTTCCATAACATCAGTGTTTACCAATTTTTCAGAAGGAGAACAGGAAAAGACTCATCATATATTAGACATAAATAAGCCACACTGAAACTTCACTTTTTACTTAACTGTTTAAGTATTGTATAAGCCAACAATATCCAAGCAAGATAGCTTCATGATTCAGGAGCTGAGACTCACATCTTTATTTTCACTGACCCATGTGTTGACTTCTGCAAGTTATTTCTACATTCTGAGTCTGTCTTCTATCTTCAAATGAAGTGGGTAGACTAAATCCCATATATTATCAAATAAAGAGAGAATATGCAAATTGACCATCATGCTGCCACAAAGCTGGCAGTGCCCATAGCCACAAGATGGCTGCGCCCAGTCACCTCAGCCCCGCCAGAGTCCCCCAGTCCTTTTAGCACCACAGGGGGTGGGGGTGTTGGCAGGAGCGTGGTGCGGCCAGACCCGCCCTCAGCACCCCAGCCTCCCATGGCTGGTCAGAGGCACAGGCAAACCTCCAATGCTGACTGCCCAGCCAACACCCGAGGTGTAGGCAAGCCTCAGATGGCAGCTGTCCAGCCACCCAAGGTGAGTCTGAGTCGCAGGCAAACCTTGGATGGCAGCTGCCTAGCCGGCCAGGCTCAAGTTCTGGTAGTGGCAGCAGCAGAGGTGTGATGGTGGTGTCACCTTCCCCTGGTCACCAGGTCGCCTCCCACCCCTGAGGGCTCCTGGACTGTGAGAGGGGGCCAGCCAGGGCTGAGGACTTCCCTCCAGTGCCTCAATTTTCATGCACCGGGCCTCTAATTTTAAATAAAAGCTTAAGAGTATCTCAAAGGGCCCTAGGGATTGAAGCGGAGAGTGATTGAGGAGATGTCTATCAACCCATCCCTCATTGCCAACTTCACCATCTTTCAACAAGAAATATACTATTTTGTGTTTATATTCTGAATTTGGTGGATTTTTAAAGCGAAAATTGATGTAGAAATATGTTTTTAAATGCTGGTAACTATTAGAATGGATTATCTCCTAAGATCTGTATGTAAACCTACAAGTGATGGAAGGTGGAATGCAGAACTTCTTATTACTGTTAATAATGACACCAGCATGTCACTAACAGACAGACTTATTAATAGAACAAGTTGTCCATTTAAAATCGGGCACATATTTGTTCAGAGTTGGTTATTTAGAAGATGGAAAGCATTTTTTCCCATAGAAGCATTTTTTCCATAGAAACAGTTTTTAAGGTGAAATGGTTAGGCAAGTGGTCAGCAAACCGCGGCTCCTGAGCTCCATTCTACTCTTTGGCCCCTTGAGTGTGGCTCTTCCATAAAATACCACGGCCTGAGCGAATCTATTTTGAAGAAGTGATGTTAAAAGAAGTTTAAGTTTAAAAATTTTCGGCTCTCAAAAGAAATTTCAATGATTGTATTATTAATATTTGGTTCTGTTGACTAATGAGTTTGCTGACCACTGGGTTAGGCTAACTGAAAAAAAAAAAAAAAGAAAGAAAGAAAGAAACAGAAAGCTAATTCAACTGCCAAAATAGGAATGATCCATTAAAGAAAAAAAAAGTGAGAGCCCTCGCTGGTGTGGCTCAGGTGGTTGGAGGGCCCTACCACACACTAAAAGGTGGCAGGTTCAGTTCCCTGATAGAGCACATATCAGGTTCCAGGTTTGATCCCAGGTCCTTGGGCCACTAGAGGCAACTAATCTACATTTCTCTCTTGCATTGATCTCTCTCTCTCTCTCTCTCTCTCTCTCTCTCTCTCATCAATTTTTTAAAAAGAAGAGTGGCAGAACTACTCTCACAAAAACTGTAGTTAAATTCAGGAAGAAAAAGTATTATAGATGGCCTTTTGATTTTTAATATGTGATGACAAATTACTTGAGATATTTAATATATTTCCCTAGTTTCTTTGATTTTGAAAAATTATACAGAGACATGATTTGAGAGAACCACTTCACTCATGTGGGCATGATGACTATGAAATTCACAACAAAAAAGAGACATGGATTATTTAACTTTTTCAGAATGAGAGATTTGCTCAACCCCATTTGTATCCTGATATCCCTCTTGAAACTAAAGCAAACTCTAAAAATTGGTGTTGAAAGTAGAGGGATAAGCAGTGACAATAGCTTTCACTATCAAACATTTTTCAACTTGTTCAAATAGATTTCTAATCCAAAAGATGCTGATAATTCAGGGAGTAGCTCAGTTAACTGCTGAAATGTTCATATGATTTCAAAATATATCTTGAGATTAAAAGTGTGTTAAAATGACCAGTAATGCCCTGACTGGTTTGGCTTATTAGACAGAGCATCGGCCTGCGGACTCAAAGGGTTTGATTCTGGTCAAGGGTATGTACCTTGGTTGAGGGCACATCCCCAGTAGGGGGTGTGCAGAAGGCAGATGATCGATGTTTGTAACTCTCTATCCCTTCCCCTTCCTCTATATAAAAAAATAAATAAAATATGTATTTTTAACAAATGACCAGTAAATGCAATCCAGAAAAAAACAATTTAAGAGTCTAATATCTAGATAATTTAGTCAATGTAATACAAATATTCATTTTATTATTATTAATTCTACTTAAGTAAAAATATCATATTTGAAAATGTTCCCCAAACCCTATTAAAAAGTCTATTTTGCTTATGTTTGAATATTTTCCATCTTGAATATTATAATGGGAGGAGATGGTTCAGAATCCATGGCTTATTAGTATATTGTTTAAAACTTTCTGAATAAATGGGGCAAACTTCAAAAGTGATCATAATAATTTCCATGTTCTCCAACCTCATTTCTTAGATGTTTATATGGTTTGTTATTCTTGACCTTCCAGCAGTGGGGTAATTGGGCATCCCACAAATATCTTGGTTTCCATGGGCCTCATTGTGGGAAATAGAAATTCCGTATTATTATATCCCAAGATTATAGTTATCATGAATAGAGTTACATGATCATTCTGACCTAAAGGTTAATGTACATTGGATACTCTGCATATATTCTGAAATCTTTAAATTGTGAAGAAGAATTGTTAATAGTCAATCTGAATTGTTTCATCATTAAAGAAGAATAATCATATCTTTATTTTAAGCATTAATGTAGGACCTCTTTCTTTAATGAATCACAAATACACAAAATTCTTTCCATCACTTTTATGATAGGAATGCATTAGTGTGTTTTCACATAAAACAAACACACATCTTTCCAATTCCCCACTTCCCTTATTACAGCACAAATGTAACCGAACAAGGAATTTGAAGTTTGAGTATATTCCCACAGGATTTTGAACATTTGAAGGAATGTGCTTCTTAGGCAACTGTTTTTGGGAAGGTAGTATGTATGTTTCCAGGCAGGGCCTCCATTCTGATATGAGCATGGTTGACACATCATGTATATATAGTAATCCTATGTCATTTGTGGGAAATAGGCATTACCAAACACACACACATGCGTCATGTGGTGGATGAAAATTATGGCTTGATTAAACTTTTGTTTATTTCCAGGAAATACTATAGATTCTTGAAAACTTAAATTTTAGAAGAAAAGAGATGATTCCTCTTTCTGGGAAAGCAAAATGAAGGGGCCAAGTACAACATTTTATTGAATAAAATATTCAACAATGGCAGCATACTGTTGTATGTTGTCTTCCTTCTGTCTTTCTTTTCTCTCTCTGAAAGCCATAAGTGACTGGATGGGAGAAAGAGACATCCTATACATTATAGGATTCTTTTAAAAAAATTTTTGAAAATAATACATAATTTTATTAATAAACAATAACAAAGTGATATAACAACAACCAACATATGATATAAAAACAAGAAAAACATGATATAAAAACACCATTGATGCAAACAATGACTGATAAAGTGACTAAACTTATTCTGATATCTCCCTGAATACCACATTAAGAGTGAAAACACTTTCAGAGGACTTGACTAATTTCTCTGGGGATGAAGTATTTATAACTTTTTACTTCAATGTCACACACTTTCTGTGTGAAAACAGGTTCAGATAGGAATATTCCTACTGTTTCTAGAGTTTGTCAGTAGCCGTCTGAATCTTCTTGCTGTTTGGTTCATTAACTGTATCCCCCACATATAAATAATTACATACCTAACTAAAAAATTACTATAAATTAAAATTTTATTATCATTAAAAAAAATAAAGTAACAAAATATTACTATTCATTTTAGGAGATCATAGATATATTCCATTGGGAATCTACAAGAAGCTACAGATATCTCCCCAGGAAAAGGATTGATATATATATATATATATATATATATATATAATATATATAAAATTTATATATATACAACTTATATATATATATATACAACTTATATATATACAACTTATATATATACAATTTATATATTTTTTAATATATAATTTCAGAAAGTTTATAGCAGTCTTTGAAATCCAGCTATAAATCCCCTAGAATCTCTGATTCAGCTTAAAAATCTCTGATCTAAGTCCAAGTGGTGAGTTGGTAAGGATTGTTGATTTTCTAACATATGAAAATAGTTAAAGGAATCAGCGATGTTTAGTCTGGAATAAAGAATACCAAGAGGTAGGAACAAAATAACTGCCATCAAATATTTGAAGAATTTTCATGTTCAAGAGTTATTACATTTATTTCACGTATTTCCAATGAGAAGAATAGAAACACCAGAGAAGTATATTTTGTGTGAGTAGAAATAAGAATGAGAGAAATTTAATTCAATTTAGTATTAAATCAATGCTTTCCACATGGTATGCTTGATTAGGAGGATGGATGCAAATATCAAATGAAAAACTTAGTCTATTTCCTTGAGATGTTTAGAGAAAATGCTCCAGCACAAAAAGCAAAGTTCCTTTAAGGAGAAATCTTAAAATATATGTATATTCCAGGTCTTTTCTGCTTATATGGCATATATATTTTGACAATCTAGAGTAGATTTCATTCTTAGAAAAGCAGACTTGAATGGTCAAACTTAGTAATACAAATGGATACTATTTAGATAAGGCCCAGAAGCCAGCCATAGTTTTTATTCTGAAATTTCCTTGGTATTCTGAGGTAATAGCTGGAATGTGGGTGAAACAGTATGTGTAGGGCATTTGGAAATGTAGTGCTTCTCTAAGCTAAGGATATGGCTAGGGAGGATCTATTTATTCCAAAACAGATGTCAACAGAGCCCTTCTCTGACGGGTCTTCTGCCTGCCAGGACCAAGGCTCTAGAGCATAGAGACAATTAGTGGACCTTCTGGGGGACTCTCACACTGCAAACAGATTCACTAGATTGTGGGCATGTTGAAAATTTTACTCTCATTCTACTTTTGGCATCCCCAATATATAGAGCAATAAGTGCTCAATTCAATGTCCCAGAAGATTACCCAAGACTACGTGGCTGGTAGTGGCTGTGGTTGCAGACTAATTGCACTGAGTACTCACCTGCCTAGCTGAGTCCCTTCTCCAAGTCTCCTGCTATTTATTGTTCAAGAGACTCTTCTCTCATTGTCATTGGTCTCCTCCCACTTCTCTGTTAATCAATCTGGCTCTCACACAAACATGACTCAATTAATATATCCTGTAAGTGAATCAATGCTTTTGAATTAAAAATAATATATGGTATATTGGTTAAGAGAGAACACTCATGTAGTACTATTTGAGGTTCTATCTCTGTTCAACTACTTAGTAGCTGAATGATGTTAGGCAGGTAATTTAGTCTCTCTATATCTTAGTTTCCTTGTGTATAAAATAAAGGTGTAAAGTAAAAAAATAATAATAATGGGATATGTAGGGGCTAAGTAGTATCTTGAGAAAATGGAATATAGACTTGTTTTCTCTTTTAGAGAACCTCTGTCTTAGACTGAAGTGTTCCAGATAGTTTTTGTATCAAAAGAACCTCAGACAAAAGTTCCTCCTGAAAGGACACAACAGGCTCTGCATATTCTTGGGCGAGAGTTCTGGTTCTAGCAGAGCATGCTGTTTAGGCTAAAAGCCTGGCATGACCCAGTCACATTGACAGAGCAGTTCCACATTAAGTAAACAGTGTGCCAGTGTAATCCAGAAGTCTAGCGAGATCTTCCTGTAGTCTTCGTGGGTGCCTGGATCAGCAAGTCCTCTGTGAGCCAGTAACTGCAGGCATGTTAGGGTGATATCAGTTTTGAATAGTGACAGTCTTTGAGTTGCAACAGGAAGAATAACATCTGAAAAGTGGTCACTCATAGTGAGTGAATGAAATGTCCTCCTTTAAAATAAATAAATTTGGAAGAATTTGAAAATAATAGCTTCAGGGGAGTGGAAAAACAAAAGGGAGCCCTGACCAGCGGAATGGTTAGAACATGGGCCTGAGCACAGAAGGTTCTCCAATTCGATTTCCAATCAAGGACACATACCTGGGTTATAGGTTTATCCCCTGTCAAGTGTGGGAGGCAACCAACTGCTGTGTCTCACATTGATGTTTTTCCTCTCCCCCCCCCCCCACTCTAGCCTCTTTTCTACTCCCTGAAAATCAATGGAAAAATATCTTCGGATGAGGATTTAAAAAGCAATAAATTTGGAATAATTAATTAAAAAAACAAAGAAAAAAACATTTGCTCAAAAGATCATTGATCCCAACGGGATTATATCTAAATTTGTAGGTTTGCATTTTCCTTTCTAATCATGTGCATTACAAATTGGACTACGGGTGGAAACTGGAAAGGAGATAATGCTTTAGTTTATTTCTTCAAATTAAAGTCTGAAAATTATGTTAGAAGGAAACAAGATCTATTGACTGATACAATGCATTGGTCATTGCAAATAACCTGCTCATCTTGAACAGTATTTCTGTGTTCAATTAGTTTACTATAAAAATCCTAACTCTGGGTACTAATAGAATAGTCACTGTTCAGCAAATAGATCTTATTATCAAATTGACTATGTCCTACCCCACACTAATGTAAATCTATGTGTTTGGTGGCAAATCATTAATACATAATTTTAATTAATAAAAATGGATGATTTTAACGTGCAGCCAGGGTAAGAAATATTATCTTAGAGTAGTACCTCTCAAAGTGTGATGTAGCCATATTTGCATCACCTGAGAACTTGTCATAAATGCAAATTATATGCTCCAATCCAGATCTTCTGAATCAGAAACTCAGGAATGGAGCTCAGCAATCAACATTTTAACATACCCTCCAGGTAGGCATTTTAACATGCCTACTTTGTGAAGAGTGTCATAAGGCTGTATAAAATATTACCAATTTTCTACTCATTAATTAATACAAATAGAACTTGTTCATTAACCAATTACAACCAAGAGGTCATTTGGAGGTAAGAACAATATTTAATGCTTTCTTCTATATCCACCCAAAATCTAGATAAATGTATAAAACACACATTGAATTCTCAACAAATATGTGCTGATTAACTTTCTCCTGTGTATTCCTAGGTGATTTTTTATGCCTAAAATGGTAGAATACTGATCATGTTCATCCTTTCCTTATATGTGTTTTGTTTACTTCTGTAGTGGAGGTGAACAGGGACAGAGAAATACCTGTCACTTATTTATTCAACAACTATTCATTGTGTATTATGTGCCAAGTACTATTCTAGGTTGGTAGGATACCTAGTGAACAAAATAGAGAAAGATCCTTGCTCTTGAATGGATAACCTTCTGGTGGAGGTATCATAAAATAAGTAATAAATATAAAATTGCAAATCATATATTACATCTGAGAGTGATAAGTACTATAAAAACTAAAGAACAGACAGGGTAAAGAGTATCAGAATTGTGGAGGATGAGTGAACTGCGGGAAGCTATAGTAAATAGGGTGGATAGTATAACCCCCAAAGAGAAAATGAGATTTGAGCAATGAATGAATGAGGGAGATGAGGGAGTGAGCCAATCAGAAACCTCCTTGGCAAGCTGTCTGGAGGTTGGGGGAATGGCCAATGAGAATAAAGCCTGTAAAGTGAAATCATGCCTGGAGTGCTTGAAGATCACCATGTGGCCAGCATGGCTGGATCAGTGTGAACAACGGTGAGCAGAGACGGGGTGAGAGAAAGAGCAGAGCATCAGAGAAGGGAGGGCATTGTACACCATGTGGAAGCATATGGGTATTTATACCAAATCAAATGGGAAACCACTGCAGTGACATGGTTTGGCTTACCTTTATTTTTTCTTTTTAATATTTTTATTCTTTAAAGTATTACAAATAGTACATATGTCTCCTCTTTCTCCCCAATTGACATTCCCTCAGCCTCCCCTACCTCCCCCTGCACATGCCCTCAACTCCCCTCCCAGTGTCTTGTGTCCATTGGTTATGCTTATATGCATGCATACAAGTCCTTTGGTTTATCTCTTACCCCCCCAACCCTCTCCAGATTTTGCACTGTAGTTTGACAGTCTGTTCAATGCTTCTCTGCTCCTGTATCTGTTTTTATTAATCAGTTTATAATATTTTTATTATCCATAAATGAGTGAGATCATGTGGTATTTTTCTTTCACTGACTGGCTTATTTCACTTAGCATAATGCTCTCCAGTTCCATCCATGCTGCTGCAAATGTAAGAATTCCTTCTTTTTTATAGCAGCATAGTAGTCCATTGTGTAGATGTACCACAGTTTTCTAATCCACTCATCTGCTGATGGGCACTTAGGATGTTTCCAAATCTTAGCTATTATAAATTGTGCTGCTATGAACATAGGGGTGCATATATCCTTTCTGATTGGTGTTTCTGTTTTCTTGGGGTATTGTATGACATTTCCTCAAAAAATTAAAAATGGGACTGCCATTTAACCCAGTATTACTACTTCTTGGCTTACCTTTTAAATGAGTCACTCTACTTGCCAAGTGAAAATAGACTGGAGTGCAGCAAAGGTGCAAGGGAAGCAACCAGAAAGCTCTTGAAATGATCTTGAAAAGAAAGGATGATTGCTCAGATTAAGTGCCAACAGAATATATTGTGTTAGACTTTAGGTATACACATGAACTCATGTGGAATCTAATAAACAAAATAAACTGATGATCAAGATAGGTCCAGAGACAGATCTCAGTGGGGAGGGTGGTGGTGGGGAGAGACAGGAAGAAATTTACCAAAGAACATATACGCATATATGTGTAGCCCAAGGACACAGACAATAATGTGATGAAGGCCTGGGGTGGAGCAGAAGTTGGATGGAGGGGAGAGGGGCAAAGGAGGAAATGGGGAACATCTGTAATACTGTCAACAGTAACAAAGAGATTTTGGATATGTTTTTAAACTAGAGCCAATAGAATTTGTTTACCAATCAGGAGTAGATGGAGTGGAGACAAGGGGGCTGGGGGGAGAGGAATCACAGTTCATTCTAAGGTTTTTGCTCAAACAATTAGAACATACTGAAAATACAAAATGAACACTAGCCCTTTAGCCATCCTGTGCTTGTCTTTATGCCAAGTGATGGCTGAATTTAAGAATCATGGTATCTATGTCCTTTGAATTGCTCACAGTGCTTTCCCTAAAGAATACATACCTAACAGATTTTATTCATTTATTTATGTGTGTAGCCAGTATTGATCCAGCTCTAGCTGATGGGAAGGCACTGGTGATAAATTGCTAACAAGACAGGTGCTATTAATGTAGAGCTCACAGTAAATGAGATAATGTGATCATGCAGGACCCTCCGCTTCATCTTGACAGCTCATTTTATTACTCTGCCTTTCCTGTACTGTCTGAATGATTCTTTAGAAAAGGTACTCTCCCTAATTTGGCTGCCAGATTGTGACTAATTCTGGGAAAGAATACACTATTAATGTAAGTGTAGGTATTTCTCAGTATGGAACAACATAGAGAAAGGAGTGGCTAACATTCTGGCGAGCCATTAAGGAGCATGGATAACATGAACCTGTCTGAAATGACTCAGGCAAATTACTTCATTCTTTTTTAATAAGTTCTATGCATATAAGAATATAAATATGTCTTACATGCTATATAATATAGTTTACAAAGAGCTTTGACCTACAAAAACTTAAAAAAAAAACCTAATGTCTTAGCCCCAAAAAGAAAGAACATGGTTACATTTAGAAAAATAACAATGCTGCCTAAACACTGATTTATTAAAAAGACCATTTGTGCTTTCAAATCAGCTCTTGACATTAACAAAGTGATTTCCAGGAAAAACCAAGGACTTTACTGACATATTTGTTTTCTAGATGATTAAAAAATATTATATGCTATAAAACAGAACCACCAAACACGTGATCATTAAAAATTTATTTCCTCTTTGGTACTAATACAGTATTAAGCCCCATCCGAAGGTGGGTCATGAAATAAATTGATGAATTAGATGCAATTTTACAGCATTTAATGTGATTTTTCTGTTTGTTAGCTCACAGTATCTTTTAGATGCAAAATGATAAAGTAAAAATATTACATTTTGAACTGTCCTTTAGAGGAAAATTACATGCCTAAGGGCTGTGCCCACAGAGAAGTGATGGGTTCCCAGAATATTGTTACAAAACATAGTTCTTCTTTATTCCCTCCCCACTCTCAGCACTAACAAAAACAAACAGAAAATATGGCAGGAAAAACACTTTCACAGGCAGGATTTGGCCAGTTCAAGTGCAATATGTATCATCCTATGGCACAAGAGGCATTCTTAGGAAAATGATTTTATAGTATCTGTTCACAGCCCTGCTTCCGCTCTGTGCGGCACTGCCTGGGAAGCACAGCTAGCTGGCAGTGCCAGCCTGTCAGTCACCCACCTTGGAGACATGCCAGACATATGCAGAGCATTGTGGTTTTCTCTATGGGAACTCAAGGAAAATGTGTGCTTTTGTGTGAATGTATTTCCATAGAATACAGAAATTTCAGGAAATTCTAATGAGTAGGACAGAGAAGATAGGTGGAAGAAGAGAAAGGTTTTCTAAGAGGCATTATTATATAAAGGCTGACCTAGGACACTTTGGAATAGAAGAATACAAAACTAGTTCTGACTATCCTAGGAGATATCCATGTGGTCCACAACAATAGCTTCTATATTATCAGCAATCCTATATAATAAAAGCCTAATATGCTAAGTGTCCGTAAAGACCAAAGTGTAACATGCTAATGATATGCTAAGGCCCCTCAACTGTTCACTATGACATGCACTGACTGCCAGAGGGTAGACACTCTGACCGGTAGGTTAGCTTGCTGCTTGGGTCTAGCCAATCGGGACTAAGTGAAATGGCCCAAACATGCCCTGGAGCCCTCCCACGTCCCTCCCCAGCCCTAATGATGCACCAATGGAGTCCCTCAGCCAGGGCTGTATCCTCTTACAATCCAGGACCCCTCGGGGGATGTTGGAGAGTCAATTGGGGCCTGATCACTCTCAGTGCAGGAGCTGCCCCCTGGTGGTCAGTGCACTCCCATGGGGGAGCACTACTTAGCCAGAAGCCGGACTCACAGCTGGCAAACTCAGCGGAAGCCTCTTCCGCTTCTGTTGGTACACTAACTATATCTGACTGCTGGCTTAGGCCCACTCCCCACTAGCCAGGTTAGTTGGACATCCCCTGAGGGTTCCTGAACTGCAAGAGAGTGCAGGCTGGGCTGAAGAACACGCCCCCCCCCCCCCATACATGAAGTTTGTGCACCAGACCTTTAGTGCATATATATTACATTATCAGCAATGCATACATGTTACAATTTTTAAAACTATATTTTTATTGAGTTCAGAGAGGAAGGGAAAGTGAGAGATAGAAACATCAATGCTGAGAGAGTGATTGGCTGCATCCAGCACACCTCCCACTGGGGATCAAGCCCACAATCTGGGCATGTGCCCTTGACTGGAATCGAAACTGAGATCCTTCCATTCACAGGCAAATGCTCTATCCCTTGAGCCAAATCAGCTAGGGCTCAATTGTTTTTTGAAATGTCCCAGGCAATTGTTTTATAACATGATGTATTTATGTATGAATGTACATTATCCATACAAGCCAGTACAGACATGCAGGGATCAAATGATAAGAGAACTCTGAAACCTCTTAAATAGACAGATAAAACTGGGTCTTTTCTGGAAGGAAAAGGACAAGTCCATTTTGCATGATTTATATCCTTATAAAATGAAAATTCTTTCTGAATTCCTAAACTCAGTTTCAAAGGACTATCTCTGCCTTGCTCTGGCACATTATGCTTATCACAGAATTCTGTTTTCTTCAAAGTTATTACTTGAGAGGAGAACAGATGCCAAATATAAAAAAATTAACATCTGAAAATCTGATTTTTCTTTACAGATCAAGTAATTTTTAAAACATTTTTGAATTGAGGTTTTGGATAACATTCAATGTTCTTCTCTTCAAATTTTAAGTCTTGGATATCTTGCCAAGCATATAAACCAAATTTTATTGGAACTATAACACTTTAATAAAGAGGTCTCGATACTGCTTCCCCACCCACATGGCAGAACTCTTTCTTATTAGAGCCATCTTTTACCAAGCTGCCAACTTCCTTTTTGCTAAATGCTCATAAAAATTCATCTTCTCATTTACTCTGTTCTTGAGTTCACATTTTGTTCTTTAAAGATTTATGTCCTCTGAATCTAGTAATTTTTCCTTTTTATTTATTTATTTAGTTAGTTAGTTAGTTAGTTAGTTAATTAGTTAGTTTATTTTTGCTATCACACATCCTATTCCTAATGTCACTGGAAAAGCAGCTTTGCCTCCTAGACACATTGCCATTCCCATCTGCAGGACAAGGACTCTAGATGTAAGGCCTTTTCCTTAATTCAGGCAGCAAAAGCAGTGTCATTGATTCAGAATTCCAGCCCGCCAGAGTGAACTTCAAAGCAAACACATATTTTATCCTATCTCTCTTTTCTCTCCGAAAAGAATTTCCATCTGTAAGTAGTGGTGACAGCTCTGGAGAAGATGAATTTCATAATATTATGGAAAAGAACCATAATAAAAGAAAGATAGTCCTGTCCAATATTTTTCCTGAGTCTCCAAAGAATATATGAAGTTAAATGAGTTATTTCAATAAAGCACAGAATATTTTCCTCTGGATAGTATTATGCTGAGTGAAATAAGCCCGACAGAGAAAGACAAGTATCACATGATCTCACATAAATGTGGAAGCTAATGAACAAAATAAACTGATGAACAAAATAGAACCAGAGACATTGAAGCATGCAATAGACTAATGCATTTTTTGGGGGGAGGGGGAGGGGAGCGATGGCACAAAGAAATTAATCAAAGAACTGATATGCATATATGCATAACCCAGGGACAGACAGTAGTTCAGTGAAGGCCTGGGAAGGGTCAGGAGCAGGGTGGAGGGGGTCAATGGGGAAGAAAAGGGGCATCTGTAATATTTTCAACAATAAAAATAAATTTAAAATAAAGCACAGTGGGTCTGGCTCATTCGTTTAAGAAGAACTTTGTAAAGCAAAAAAAGTAATGTTATTTTGTTTTTTTTGTTTTTTGTTTTTACTTTTTAAGGTATAAGTACTGTTTCTTTGAAAGAATTCTTAAGTAGAAAACCAATGTAAATGGTCTCAGCTTTGCGAGTCAAAAATATACAGGGGATACTGGGGCCATCTCTCCCTCTCACAAGTCCCTTAATATTCCTCAAGGGCAGTTAGCTATGGAGGACTTTATTAAAAACACTGAGGATTCTCAGAGCACAATTTGGAAACAACTGTACTAGGTGATACCAAACTCTGAAAGGCAAAGTTTATGACTTGGGGAAATCTCCTTAGATATATTGTTATCTGCTAATTGCTTAAAATTAGCAAATGAATGTACTAGTATGTACATCTCAAAAGAAGAAATATCTTAAAAGAAGAGCACTATAAACAGGTTTACCTCTCAGATTGTTATGCTAATATTTCAAAGAGAGGTTTAAAACTAGCTAGAATGACTATCTCATTCCCACATTGAACTATATTCTGTTGAAGCCGCATGGTAAAATGTAGTCAGATTCCAGAAGTATCACTTCAGCTGTGGATCTCAAAGGACAAATGTAGGAGAAGACCAATTACCAAACAATTTCTTTCTGATGGAAAGAAATTTTGCAACCGGTTTTATTTTGACACAGAGTAGTTTTGGTAATTCCCATCACTCTCCCTATTGACATTTTCCTGGAGATTACTAGGGAGATAAAATTATGATGGTACTACTTATATGATTCAAATAGCATTACATAACTATTTTCCTTTATTTAGAAGAGTCTTGATTTTAAGTAAAAATCTTTATTCATTTAAGGTAGCTTTTTTCTCTGATAGGACAAGAGTTATTAGTGAAAGAAAAAACAGAATTGTTTGGGGCAAGGTTACTCAAAAGTGGGCGTCTTAATCAGGCAGATTGCCTCAGCTCCCTTTGGGGGATTTAGAGGGCCATGTGACAGATTACCTCAATGTTACTTACCAGAAAATTCAAGACTAACCAATTAAGATTACATTCCTGGAGAAGATTCAGGCTGCAACTGGATCAAGTAGTAAATCAAGGTTTGGTGCCTGTGTTAAAAAAACAAACATAAACAGCCTGGCCATGTTGCTCTGTGGTTGAGGGTCGACCTATGGGCCAGAAGGTCATGGTTTGATTACTAGTCAGGGCACATGCCAGGCTTGGGGGCTTGATCCTCAGGAGGGGGTGTGCTGGAGGCAGTATATCAATGATTCTCATCATTGATGCTTCTATTTCTCTATCCCTCTCCCTTCTTCTCTGATAGCAACAAAAATAATTTTTTAAACAAACAAACAAAAAAGAACAGCTTTTCTGAAAGAAAGGATTTATTGAGCCATATGCTAGCTAGGGAAGGACCAGGTTCAGGGTATGAAGCCTACACAACCAGCAGCAGGGCTAGGTGAGAGGACAAGAAGTCCGCCATCCTGGTGTTGACAGGCACTTTTGTACATTATGCTTTGGGGAAGAAAGATTATAAGCTGTTTTGAAAGAACTTACATTGACTACAGATAAGGGGGTGGGAAACAGGCAGTTCTATGGCAGGTGTGCAGTCTTTAAGGAAGAAATATTTACTATTTTTGATTTGTTGCAGGCAACAGTCCTGAAAGTTCATGCATGTGCAGGATGCAGTAGCTTCTAGAGGTCAACTGATAGATGCCTGGAGGTTGTTCTAACCTCTGACAGGCATTCAGGAATGTGGTCAATCTTTTATTCCTTGGTCCACAGCTATTAACTGGTGAACTATTCCTGTCCCTTTCTCTCATTGTTGGTCACTGTAATTTAATTTAAAACATCTCAAAATTTTTCTCTTGTCCTGGGTTTTAGCACAAGCAACTCCACTGCATTTTAATTTGTTTTAACACCTACCACAGCATATTTATCTTTCTGTTCTTTGCCCATTATCCTTTTTTTTTTTTTTTAAGTCGTGGGAGAGTGGGTTCACACTTAAGTGATCTCTGCTAGCGGTTGCCATTTTCCCTCCACTTTGTCCTTAAGTTCCTACAATCTTGCTTTCCTCCCTAGCAATTTTCTACTCAAAAGACCTAATTATTAAAGCCAAAAATATGTTGGAAAACAATGCCTCAACCCTTCTCCCATGCCTTATGGTCACATTCTTCACGGCTATTTACAGTACATGAATCATCTTTTTTACCTTTTTTAACTCACCCAATTCTCTCTACTCCCTCCTATCACTGATAATATCCCCCAAACAACTTCTCTAAATTATAAGTATTCATATCTAAAATATTCTTCAAACTTTTATATTTAAAAGAGAATAGTCAAATTTTTCAGTTAAAAAAAAAAAAAGACCAAGAAGGAATTAAATGTATGTAGGAAAGAAAACAAAGAAAAGCTTGCTGGTTACATCTGGCCTTCTGTGCCAGCTGCTGCTGCCCTGCATGGACACATTAATTGTGACAGTGATTTTTAGTCTTGTAAATTTTGTTAAGAAGACTTTTATTTTCAGAATATTAAAGTAAGTATTAGTAATTATTGATTAAAAAAATTTTAAAGCATACATATCTAGCATCTCAAAGTTCTGGAGATACTAGTATTTCTCGATACACCTAGTAAAGTGGGCATGTAAGTGCCAGAAGGGAAAAGCCAACTAAAAAGCAATAGGCCAAAGCTGAAATTCACAAAATTTATGGAAATGTGAACTGAGTCTAAGCTAAGTGAGGACATGAGAAAGCAAGTTCAATATTGATAGTTTTCAAACTGCAGGACAAATGAGATCTTTCAGGAAATATCAGAATACCTAACCAGCTCTTGCTAATCCTATCTAATAAAAGAGTAATATGCAAATTGACCGTATCTCTGATCAAGCCATGTCCACAAGCCACACCCACAAGCCAATCAGGAGCAAATAAACCTCAACCAAGATGGCTGCAGCCACTGAGAGAACAGATGGGCCAGGGCAGTGAGTGCAGTGTCCACGCCCCACTAGCTCGGCCACATGGGTGGGGAGAGAAGGAATGGGCCGGGTGTGCAGAGGGAGGGGAAGAACCAGAAAAATGGGTCTTTCCAGTTCCTGAATCTGATGGAGCCCTATGGATGCTGGGCTCCTCCACCTGCAGCCCCCAGTGGCAGCCCAGCATGGCCTGTGGCAGGGGTGTGTCCGGTGGGCACACTACAGGCATCAAATTACTGCCACTGAAGCCGTCCCCCGACATACACACACAGACAAGTAGTATGGTCCAAGAGGGCAACTCCTGAGGTGCCACTCCCATGGCAGCAAATGCGCACCATGCCAGGCAGAGAAGCCAGATCTGAAAGCCCAAGCCCCCGAGTACCCAACAAGGTATCATGTCCCGGTCCCTGAGGAGGTCCCAGGACAAGCATCTCCCCAGAGGCTGTGTGGAAGGAGGAGAGGAACCTCTGGCTAAAGGCCAGGGTAAAGGATGCTGGCATCTTTGCAGGCCAGGCTGAGGGGCCACCACCCTCCTCTGCACCCCCACTTCCCTATGCACGAATTTCGCCCACCAGGCCTCTAGTATATTTATAATTGGGAGAAATGTTCTGAAAAGCCAAAAGCAAACATCTAATAGATGCATAGATATCACGGACTTCTTTCCAAAAAAAAGACATCACTACCCTGTAAGACTTGAATCAATCAGAGAGATAAAAGAATCCAAACAGACTATGACTCTGGAAGAAGAGAGAGAGAGAGAGAGAGAGAGAGAGAGAGACCATCTAGGCAGAAACCCAAGACTATCACAATGGAGGAGAGAAGAGACAGGTGCAGTGAATGCTCTTGTGTGCCATCAAGATTCCCCCTTTTGGACAAAGGCATTCATTCTATCCAACTACCAGATATAATTCCTGTTGATGGTTTGCAGCCCAGCCCTTCCCTAGGATAAAGAGATATGCCTTTTCAAGGTTATGTCTCTTCCCAAGAAGCCAACATCTAATGACTCTTGATGTGAGGTACAAAGATCCAGCCTCTTGCCTCAAGATGAGATAATTCTGAAAGGCCAGTCAAGCTCCAGAGTTGCTGTGGAATGGGCTGAGACCTTCCTTCCTTACATCAGCATCATAGTTAAGATTCTCCGTGAACTTGATTCTGCTTTCTTCACTTACTTCCTCGCAAGTGCTGTCACCAAACACAGTCTTAATGGACTGAATGTTTATGTCCCACCAATATTCACACCTTGGAATCCTAATCCACAGAGTGATGTTATTAGGATATGAACTCTTTGGGAAGTGATGAGGTGATGATGGTGAAACCTTCTTGAACCAAAAAGTGGGCTCTCACCAGACACCAAATCTGCTAGGGTCTTGATCTTGGACTTCCCAAACTCCAGAGCTGTGAGAAACAAATTTCTGTTGATTATAAGGCCCCTAGTCTGTGGTATTCTATTATAGCACCCTGAAGAGTCTAAAACAAAAATTCTGCACTGGCTTTCCCTATAGTAATCTGCCTCTGAATCTGTTTCCTGGGAAACCTACACTAAGATATCCAAGTTAAGTTCCAGGTCCATGGTGTGTCAGAAGAATGTTAGAGATCACCCAATCCGTTTCCTCTTGCACAATCTAGGCAGAAGTTTAATCTATGGATAGGGTTGCTACCTAGGAAACTGAGACTTCCCCAGAGCTCCCCTCTCAGAAGGGCTGGAAAGAGATGGTATGCGGAGAACTAACAGGAAAAAGGTGAGCCCGTCAATCTCATTTTAAAAATCACTTTGCCTCATGTTCACTATTTCATAAAAAGTGACTCCTGTGGTTGTTGGTTTCCTCCTCTGTAATATGGGGAAGGAAAGGGTGATTTCGAGTTCATACAGTAGTATTTGAAAAGTGCTTAGCGCACTGCCTGGTACAGAAAATTAAAAAGGCATTCTAATGTTTATGAAACTGAACACAATGGGGCTGAGGATGCCTGTCACTACTTGAGACAGGGTTGAATCACTTGTGAGCATTTATTCCAATAATGCCGACAATATGGAGAGAGCAGCAGGTCATCCTATAAATTCTGCTGATTATATAGGGGTAAGGAAGAAAGGCTGCATGCAAGGGGAAAGGAGGAATGCCTATAAGGTCCTCTGCTGTGTGTCTCTTGAAGTCTAATACCAAGGTAGTTAATTTTCAATAGTGTTCAAAACAACTCTCCCTGTTATTCGGACAGAGAATGGTCAGCATTCCTGAGGCCAACTCCTGGGGAGGGTCAGGGTCCAGGCACTACAACCAAATCAAAGTGAACTCCTGTCCTTTGTTCGCAAAAAGTATTTTCTTTTCTGAGCAATGGGCCCATCCAGGTTCCCATGTGTCTCTTATATTTTTACAGCTCTGTTTTTCTTCTTGCACCACACCCTCCAGTTTCCTAGGGTGTGTAGGAAAACCTTCTACCTATATAGTTAGTAAAGTGAGTAATCATTAAACAGCTGTGGTCCTATTCTTATTGTGTGCCCTTCCCCCTACCCTCTACAACTATTACATAATTTAATTCTCCACATAATTATGTAAGGTAGCATCTTCTCTCTGCGATGATAAGGAAGGAAGTACCCTTAGAATTCTGGAAAGAAAGCAAAGAATCTGTAATAGTAAGTCATACTTTGGGGAAGGAGAGATCAAGTGGCCTAGATACAAGGACAAGTGGCATTAAGGGACAGAGTAGGACTTACTACAGAGGTCTCTTGGGGATCTTATTCTGTGCTCTAGTGATTAATAAATACATTATTCACTTAAAAATTGATCACATAAGGCAAATAGAAAAACTTTCCTCACGGGCAAAAGTTTAAATGAAATTGTTTAACAGAAATGGAATAAAAACTCCTAAAGAAAATCATTTGGATAATTGGGGATTAGGAACTTCTGGAGCTGTGTCCATAATTCCGCACTTAAAAGAAACCTATTAGTCACCATACTCATACTCATACTTTGAAAAATGTGAAACTTTGGGAAGTGTTGGACTCTTTTTTAATGAAGTAGTTTCATTTTCTTTGCTTGATTGGTCATTAACAGAAGAAGACACGGAGGCTGTTATCAGTTTCTATTTGCATAATAATTGAGAAAAGGAGAATTCAACTTTTTCATTTTTTTTAATGAGGGGTACCTTGCTTGGTAGTTTATTAACATTACATTTAATGATTGTTCCATATTACTGGAATAGGAGATAGTATTTTCTCTTTTTTTTAAAAAATATACCTTGATAGCTAATTTTTCTAGGGAACACAAAACTTGTTATACACTTTCATGCTGCTAACATTTTAAAAATTGAGACACAGTGGGTGTTAACTCAGTCACCTCGTTCTTCCCATTCTCTTTTCCTCTAACAAATAACCTTTGTTGTTATCATTGTCGCAGGAGGAGTCCAATTATATAAAGTGACCTCAGTAATGCCTTCTGGCAGCGCCTGGTCAATCTGATATTAATTCTAATCCAAGCCTTCAGTTTCATGGGCTTGGAGCATTTGTTAGTATTCCTAACATGATAAAAGTCTCAAAAGAATGTAGTTGACATGTATGATTTCCTTTGAAAAATGTAATCTGGTAGGATGAAATATTTAAAGGAGTCTTATCTTTTTACTTACTCTCAGAAAGCTGCATCCGATAATATAGGAAGTTCTTTTTAATTGAAGTACAGTGATGGAGTGAGATACTTTCAATGGATTTTGACATCAATCTTGAATAGCTTTTTGTATCCATCTTAGGTATGTATGCACATATATGCATAGTAATTGTGAAATATTTAATATCTAAGAATTAAATACCTAAGGCAGACCATAAGCTAAGGACCATTGTCCAGAAGACCCACCCTGGGGCAGAGGAATGAGCTGCTAGCTTCTCTTTCCAATTCTGGCATTTCTATGTTTCTAATCTGCCTTCTCACTTCAGTGGATATCTTTTCCCTTTTAATGTATTAATAGGAGAGTCTTAGTCACAATTTAACCATGCTAATATAGTCTTAGTTTGATAGAAATGATACTCTCATCTCTCATTCCAAAGAAAACTTGTATCCTCATCATTTCTTAGGATGTGATTGAGATTTTGATATTTTATCTATACTTCTCTTGTAGTTTATTGTAAATACCAGCTTGCAATAATTTTAAATTCAGCCTATATACTTAGGCTGATGATAAATAAGTCTTAAAAATAATTCAGGTAATGACAATTTCATCCTTCCAGTTGCTCAGGCAGAAAACATGGATAATAACTTATTTCTTTATTTCCCTTATATTATACATCTAATTCTTCAGGAAGTTCTGTTTGCTATTTCTTCAAAATATATCCAGAATGGGACTCCCGCCCTGGACTGGGCTGCCCTCATCTCTGAGAAGATTGCTGCAATCAGTTTCGAACCAGTCTTTCTGCCTCCACTTTAGTTTGTATGCTTTATGTTTCACAGCAACCAGAGGAACCCTTTAAAAATATGTCAGATCATGCTCCTCTTTTGCTCAATTCCTCAGTGGCTTTCCATTTCATCCAAGGAAAAAGCCAAAGTTACATATGTTGTGTACAAAGCCCAGTCATCCTGGCTTCTCGTTGTCTCTCTTGACAACTTGTCTCCCTCCAGATTTGCTTCCATTACACTTGTGTTCCTCCAAATGCCAGAGATTCTCCCATCTTGGGGATTTGGCATTGGTTGTTCCTTCTATCTGGAACCCATTTCCCCACATATCTCCTTAGCTCACTCTCATCTTCAACTTTTTTGTCCAAATGTCACTCTATCAATGAAGCATATCTTAACTATCATTCTCCCTTCTATTATTCTAGTACTTGAGGCCTGATACACAAAATTTGTGCAAAAGCAGGCCTTCCTTTGTCCGGCTGCTGGCACCAGCTTCCCTCTGGCACCTGGGACCTGGGCTTCTCTCACAGCCCTGACATTGTCTGAAAGGTCGTCTGGAAGGATGTCTGGTCTAATTAGCATATTACACTTTTATTGTCATAGATTATTCTATTTTATCATAACAATTATCTAATATTTCATAATTACTATACATATATGATTATATGTATAATCTAGTACACATATATGAATTTTTCAAGTCAGTTTACTTCTATATTTCCATCACCTAGAATAATGCTGGCACATAGTAGCTACTGAATAATATTTGTGCAGTGACTACATTTAATTCTATTCCTAATGTTACAGGTAAAGATAAATTAAAATTTCAAAGAGATGCCATTTTCACTGAACAAACTGGCAAAAAAAACCCCAGATTGTGTATCAGTTTTAGAATAATTTTAAGTGCAACAGTGATAGTGTAATCTTTTCGTTTTATAATTTATGTCTAATTTATTAGCTAACATTTTCAGTAAAATAATAAAACAATATTTGTGAGAGTGAATAGCCCATGTAATCGTACCCTTCTGTTCCATGATATAGAAGCCTAGAAATCAAATGGGGCATTATGCACTTGTGTGGCATGGAGGAATATTCTCTCAGAAACTCAGCACAGTGGTAATTAATTCTTCACTGTCAATCTTGACTCACACTGTGGGTTTCTTGAAGAATGCAATTTGTTGTCGAAACCGGTTTGGCTCAGTGGATAGAGTGTTGGCCTGCGGACTGAAAGATCCCAGGTTTGATTCCGGTCAAGGGCAAATACCTTGGTTGCAGGTACATCCCCAGTAGGGGGTATTCAAGAGACAGCTGTTCGATGTTTCTTTCTAATCAATGTTTCTGACTTTCTATCCCTTTCTCTTCCTCTCTGTAAAAAATCAATAAAATATATATTTAAAAAAGAGAATGAAATTTGTCTACATTTTATGATTTCAACCCCAGGCACACAATGCTCCCAATAAATATACATTGAGTGCATTATTAGGCAACTAAACAAAGATTATATACCTCAGCTTAAATAACATATAGCAATATTTATGCATCTTTCTTTCCTCTATACGAAACTGGTTCTTAGCTTAAGATAACTTTCTATAGTAGACAGAACAAAGGGTTCAGAGTCCAACAAATCTCATCCCTTCATCCTCTGCCTATGTGATTTGAGGAACCCATATTATTCTTTCTAATATCAATTTGTGAAATGCAAATAATGCATCACCAAAGGACAGAAAAAGATGTTGTATGTGAAATGATCCCCAAATTCTAATTACTCCCCTTTTCTTGGGACACATGCTCCGCAGGGGAATGTTGACTCTAGTGGCGGCACCATTGTTCTATTTCCCTGAAGGTTAATTAATTGCTGGCCTCTTAAGTCTGTGTTGAAGTCTTCCCCTTTCTTGTGGGGACAGCTTTTCCTTCCTCCTCTTTTGATTATGCAATTTAGAGTTCTTCTCTAATGCATCACTGTGCATCTTTCTGACTCAAATTTCTATATATCCACTCCTACTTATTGAGGACAAATAAATAATAAATCTCTCCTCAAAAAAAATAAAAGCCTATTTCATTATGAGTAACTTAGCCTATATACTGCTATTTGGGGTTCAAAACGGAATCTCAAAACAATGCTCATTTCCTCCCATTGAGGGAAAGATGGATACTTAGTATGAAAAGAAAATCAAAACAGAACAGTGTCTTGAATTGCAGATGGTGCTATCAATGACCTGATAATTCAGTTCTTTGAGGCATTTCTGTTTCATTTCAATAAACTTTAAAACTGAAATAAGGGAAAAGCATGATCATGAAATCATATTTCCACAGACTCACTTTGGGGAGATGACATCTCAACCTGGACAGCATTTTCTCACCCAGCTTGTTATCCAGCTCTAATCCACAGGTTAACAGACACGATAATTAATTCTTCATAGGAGACATTTCTCTCTATTGCTACCAATTGCTCTCTGAGAATTAGAAATAACAGCCTTACAACCATCCCTTAAAGACTGAACTTAAAACTGCATTGATTTAAAATAAGCCTGACTACACGAAAGCCTGAGACATATAACACGGTCATCATTGTTCTCATCAAATTGCTGATTGCTCAGTAAAACTTGCAGGAGGTGGGGGTTGCTGTTTTCAAGCTCCAATAATTAAGGCAGTGTGGTTTGGAGAAACTACTGGAAAGCTATGATGAAAGGCCGGGAGCATTGTGGCTTTATTAAGAAAATGCCAAACAGTGCGAACAGTGTCTGGAAAATAAGATTACCATTTTTATTCTGGGCTCCGGAGGAGGGAGAAAATAGCCAATTAAAACATTCAGTACTAGGAGTACCATGCTGAGCATTTAGTTAAAAGATATGCTTCAATATTATTTTACCATTTAGCACATTGCCCTTCAAACAACCTAACTTCCTAATAACCGTAGTGTGGAGGCAGGGGGTGGGAATGGGGCACAACTTTTTATTTTGGAAAAAGGAACTACCCAGTGTTTGAATCAGAGTCCAGGATTCATATTTAATATTTTTTTATTTTAAGTATATTTTATATTAAAGTAAATCAGCAGAGAGGAAATTACTAAAATAAATAAAAGAGGGTGTATAGAATGAATGGTACAAAGGAGGAAGGAATGAAGGTGGGAGGAAAGAAAGGAGAAAGGAAGGAATGCTTCAGGTAGATGGCATTTAGGAAATACATGTGATGACTTTTCATCACTGCTCCTTTTAAGAAAAGCTAAGTGGTTTCGTGTGTGTGTGTGTGTGTGTGTGTGTGTGTGTGTGTGTGTGTGTCCCATATGATCATTTGTAAAAAGGTCGTACCCCTCCCTGTCATTATTTGACCTTTAAGGATGCTTAATGAAGACTTAACAGTTTCCTTTCTGTGTTATTTCTTTCTGTTTCTCTGCTTCCTATGGTAGGCAGACTGCATTACATGAGAAGAGATAATAAAGGAAATTAAGAGTGGTTTCTGTTTCTGGCAAGCGAATAACCTTCCTGTTTTCGTTTCTTCATAAGAGACTTTCATTGATAACATTAGCCATGAGGGCTTGTCACAGTGAACGTGCTGCCCTCTGCGTAAGCTTGCACACGTGCACCCACTGGGCCTAAACTGCATGGGAGCCTTGGTTTTATTTTTCTTTGCCTTAACCCCTGTCATCCCAGTTACCTCATTCTGGTCCTACTCTCCCATGTTCTAAATGCAAGTAACTGATGTGTTCTACAGTTAACCGCACATACACTATATTAATTCCCATAATAATGATGTATCCTGCAAATTCATTTATCAGGGTCATGAGGTAAATTAGTATGAAGTGTGTGATTTCAGATGAATTAATACACTTCCTCAGAGCTTCTGTTTCACTATCAGTTTGAAATTCTGGTCCTATTTAGTCCAAACCTCTTAGAAAACTATAAAACTAAGTTTGATTTGCTTATAAGTTAAGAAGACAATTGATATGATGCAGCCTAAGTAGGTTGTGATTATTAATGCTTTGTTTAAAGTCTTCACTTGTGTTGAAAGACATTTAAGGATACTTACAAACAAGGATCAAAGTGACTAAAACAATGTATAGAAATAAGTGAGGTAGATGTCTTGGAATATGCTGGGAAGTCAACATACAGGTCAATAGCAAACTGAAATTAAGGGAGTTATGAGTTTCCAGAGTATTTCAGGCTCCAGAAATGTCAACCTGCCTTTCCCTCCTCCTCATCAGCATTGGCCTCCTGGATTTTGCACTTCCTCTCCTACTCCCCTTTCCCTCAGTTGTCTATGTTAAGATGTATGTTTATGTCAACCAACAGAAATTACAAAATACTACCTTAGATTTTTCCAGCCCTTCACTTTACACTGCTCATCATATTTTTAATGAAATTTTTATGTACATTAGGAAGCTCCTCAGCATATTTCCATGAATTAATTTTCATAAGGCTATGAAATTTCCAAGTAATATGGCACAAAATTAAATAATAGTATTTTAGGAACAAAAGATATGTTAGTCCAACCTTCAGCTGACTGCCCAATTCCAACCCCTTTTGTATGGTCTGAAAGATAGCTACCCATACTCTGTTCGAATTCCTTTAGTGACCAGAATCTCTCTTTCTCATAGGACTACCTACTTAATCCTTAATTTTAGTATTAAATTGTTTCCTATGTCATTAAACGAAATGTTGCTTCTCTCTAGCTCTTATTCATTGGTTTATTCTCTTTACATATGATATTATTTTATATACTTGAAGAAAGCTACCAGGAAGTTTTACATATTTCTCTTTTTCAGGCTAAAGACACCAGATCTTCCCTTGTTCATATGTAATACATCATTATATCTGTTCTTCTCCAGTACCCAACACTAATTCTAAAATATGGTCACTATAAATCATCACAGACTCCGAATGTTGTCATTGCCAAGTGTAGTTGAATTATTTCTCATGATCTGAGCACTAAGCCCCCTAAATCCCACTTAAGACTTGGCAATAAAATTATCAGACACAATTACGTATGATGTAGGTTTATAGTAAACCTGTATTCAATTAAAATTTAGAATTATAATACACAAATTCAATATTATATACAGTTTATAAAATTTATAATTATAAAAATATTTTCAGTAAGTGATCAATGTTTTCCTTTTGATATTATATTTATCTGATAAAGCAGCTTTCCATCTAAAGGCACTTCCCTAAGTTGGAAGACTGTGTCACCATAAATATTATATTTAATTTTGCCTATTCATTTGCAGGAGGAAAAAAGAGGTTTGTTACTTACTTCTCCTAATTTCAGAAACATTAATTGCTAATATGAAAGTTATTTAAATATAAAATATGTTTATATTTTCGGGTAGGAAAGGAGGAAATTTTCAATGATAAAACAATAAATCATTAAAGAAGGAGTGAATGACTATTGCTACACCATATTTTTAAAGCTCATGTAACACAAAATCAAAGAAATTTTAAAAGTAAAAAAAATATATGTAATAGATATATACAACAGACAATATTTGACATATAAAAAATTAATGTCAACAATAGATAAAGAACTCCTATAAATCAATAAGGAAAAAGACGGTAGGAAAATGGACAAGTGAAGAAGAGTTCACGGAGAAATAAAAATAGGCAACAAACACATGATGAAGTATCTCTGGTAATTAAGATGATACAAATATTTGGCAGCACATTATACTCCTCAGTGAGTGAAAACCAGAGTAAGGGGACACTTGCTTTTTTGTGGGTTGTGTAGTATAACTTGGAATAGTCATTTTCAATGTCAGATTAGCAATCAGTATTAAAATTAAAAATTTGTCATAGCTCAATTTAATGTTGTCCTAACAGTTATCAATGAAAAAATAACTTCTGTGTACCAAGAGTTATATATTACAATACTTTTGTGATAGCAAACTAAAAAAGAGAGAGAGGAAGAAAGCATTGGGATAAGAAATAGGCAAAGATGGTCTACCATAAGTATAATTAGATGACCTGAAAAAGAAAAATAGAGTAATGGAACAGAAAAATATTTTTAACCTATAATCAATGAAATGTTTGCAGAAATAAAAGAAGGCCAACATCTATATAGTGAGACAGTCAGGTGAATACCTTAGAAAATAAACCCCCAAACCAAAACATATCATAGGATAATCAGAATATTCAATTCAGAAAAATGATTCAGAAAGGTCATGCCAGATTCAAGTTAATATGGATAATACTATCATAGTTATTCACATCTCAGACAAAATAAGAAGTTGATTTTGAGGAAGAAAGTGTGGATATAATAGGTCAAGCATAAACAGAATTAAATGCACACATTTGCATGCTAAATGGAGACAAAAATGAATTAAGGCTATCAAAGCTTCTTTCTGCTTCTATTTCTGCTTCTAGTCTTTGAAGATGCTCTTTTGCTCTCTGGGAGGAAATCAAATGTATATGCAAGATCTGCTTTTTATTTTTCTCTGATGTGCAATGCAGTTGGTATATCCCCGAAGACAGTTTAAATTGACTTATAATTGTTTTAAAAAGTTGAGTACATTGAAAATGCTCATAGATTATTAAAGTTTGATGTAAGATGTGTTCTTATACACTGTATATACACACATACATATAGCGTGACTTCATCAATATTTTAGCTAGCATAGCATATGTATTGCCTCTGTTGTTCTTCAGCTTACTCCCAAGAAACAAGTTTTATAGCTCTTGGTTAACAAATGTCTTAATATAGTTTAAGGTAATTAAGATTTAAAGTGTTTGTCCTTTTGAGGGGATTTATATTTTAATAGGGAAATTTTAAAGGCCAAACTTTCAAGACCCAAATAATTATTCTAGAGAAATACTGAACACAGAAATGAAAGGGAAGTATATATTTAGTCAAAAGATGGTTTCCCTTTTCTCCCTTCACACATTAAGTTATTATTATATGTTTCTAAGATACCTGGGTTCATTTCAAAGAGTCTATCTATGATTCTTGTTATTTTTAGTAAAAAGCCAATATGAGGTAATGACAATTTATGTTAAATTGGGCTCTTAATGTAAATCACTAAAATTAATGACCACTTGAGAGTCCTTTGAACACTGGTACATTTTTAATTACAATCCTTAATTAAGAATAGGTCCATGAGCTTAAAGTCCTAAAGCCAAAAGTAAATAAAATTGAAATTAAGTGGGGAAAATAAAAAGAACAAAGGGTTATAAGAATATAACAAATGTTCACTTTTGAAGCTAATTGCTCTCACTAATATTTTCACATTTCATCTTTATAAAGTCTTAAAAGTATGCATTATTAGCCCTAGTTTCAGAGGTGTAAATTGTCATTTTAGTCATTTCAAAAGAAACTTAATCTGTTCCAACCTTCACATTTAATGTGTTTGACAGGCAAAACTTTGACCATTAAGTGGGCTTTATCTTCGTACAGTAAGTTTTTAAATTGAGACTTCTAAATTAAAATGGGACCATCAAAATGTTCTACCTTTAGTGACTTAATTCTACTGCCTAGAAAACTAGTTTAAAAAAATAAAATAACAGAAATCTACCATTCCAGAACCATTTTAAACTGAAAAGTTAGCTAAGGCAAAGAAGTTTCAAGACTAATAAACTGAAATTCTGGTCTCAACTCTCTATGTGAAAGTAAATTTGAGGTTAAGTAGTAGATTCTGGGATATATTTTTTGTATACCTTCTCCCAGAGTCAATGCTGAGAATGAAACATAGTCTCAGGTTATCTGAGATTCAGTTTTTTCCTTATTGATTTCAGAGTTGAAGGGAGAGGGAGAAAGAGATAGAAACATCAATGATAAGAGAGAATCACTGATTGGCTGCCTTCTGCAAGCTCCCTACTGGGGATTCAGCCCACAACCTGGGCATGTGCCCTTGGCTGGAATCAAACCTGGGACCCTTCAGTTCGCAGGCCAATGCTCTATTCACTGAGCCAAACCAGCTAGGGCTGAGACCCAGTTTTACTTGTTTTACTGATTAATTCACTATGGATGCTGCTTATCTAGAATCCCTTCCTCCTCCCCTGACTTTATATGGGGTTTCCTTATCAACTTTTTCACGCTGTAGGTTATCTTTCTTCTTCAAGAATTTAGAAAGTTAAAACCAAATTCAAGGCCATAAGGGATTGGCAGGTGCTTGCAGGGCATACTTCAAACTCAACTTGGGTTTTTTTTTCTGTTAGAATTTCTGTTTTCTTTTTATTTCTGGTCTATGGAGATTCCCCTTTCTTTCTGCTGTCTTAGCCATATATTAATATGTAAACACAAATCAGAAATATAAGAACATTTTCAGACACCTAGACTACCATGTAAGAGGAGATGTAAGATTACTTGAACTTTAATAAGCAACTATGTCTTGCAGTCAGCTTTATGCCTAGAAATTCTAGGATTGAGCATCACTAAGCTGCAAGCATTATTCTCACACAAATGTTATACTATGGTAATAATGTTATTTTGAATAATTATTTTTATGGTGATTAATTTCATCTACCTTCATTTATCCAGTTATCTTTGGTAACAATAGTTAGAGTGATTTTTAAAAATCAAATTTATTGAGGTATGATTTACAAATAATAAAGTGCATATTCAAGTATATTTAGACAAAACATATGATGTAAGCACCACTACTGCCCAAAATTAAGGACATTTTCCTCACCACACCAATATGCCAGGATACCCAGTTAAATTTGAATTTCAAAAAATAAACATGTCTTATGCAATATTTGAGATATGATCTAAAAAATACATTTTTATGTAAAATTCAGATTTAACTAGGAATCTTGTTGTTGTTTTCCCTTGGCTGTTTTGCTAAACCTTGCAACACTACTGTGTCCTCCTAACCTATCCCTTTCCACACACCACAAACCCAGGTTAACCCTAATCTGCTCTCTGCCAGTATAAATGAGATTTTTCTCTTATTTTTTATTATATTTACTAGGGTAACATTGACTAATACAGGTTTCCGATGCACAATTCCATAATACATCATCTGTGTCTTGCATTTGAGTTACCATCCAAAGTCAGAGTCACACTCAGAGAGTCTCACAGCATGCTATCCTTGTGTTTGGCTTCTTTCACTAAGGATATCTTTGGGATTCATCCATGCTGTTGTGTGTATGAGTAGACCATATCTATTTGTGGCTAATTACATTTCATTGTATGAATGCAGCATAATTCACGTATTCAGCTGTTGATGAATATTTGGATTGTTCCCAGGTTTTAGCTAATGAGTAAAGCTGCAATGAATATTCATGTACCAACACTGATTTTACTTTTCTTGAAAGCTTTATGGTAAGCTTATCTTTTAATTTATAGGAAACTTCAAAATTGTTTTCCAAAGTGTATATTTTATTTTACATTACTACCATCAGAGTATAAGAGGCTCCATCAATCCACATCATTGCCAGTAATTGGTATTGCCTGTTCCATGTCCATTTTAACCTTTTCAATGGTTGTGTGAACTAGACAGTAATCTCCTTATGATTTTAATTTGCATTTTTTTCAGGCAACTAAAATCTTTCTGTGAGCTTGTTAATCATCTCTATATCTTATTTGCTGAAGTGTCTGCTTAAGCATTTCCCTTATTTTATGTCAGGTTGATTGTTTTCATACAGTTTAAGAGCTCTTATTTATTTTATATAAAGTTATATTGAAAATGATCAATATATATTAATATACATGTATATACCCATATTTCTGCCATGTATTTTTTACATATATAACTAGATATAGAGAGATATGAGAGAGAGCTAGAAGAATGGAGCTTATATATTTCCAACATTTCTGTTTTTATTTTTCAATGATGTTTTTTGAAGTGCAAGTCTTTTCCATTTTGAAAAACTTCAATTCATTTGTTTTTAATGGTTTTACTTTTTTGAGTCTGATTAAAGAAATTTTCACTTACCTCTAGATTGTAAAGATTTTTCTCTTCTTCTGAAAGTCTTACTGTTCTAACTTGACATTTACATTGATGATTCATTTTAAATTAGTCATGGTGTATGTCATAGGGTAAGGATCAACACTCATTTTTCTCTCTCATACGAATATCTATTCATTAACAAAATTTGAGTTACCTCAGATAGGCTGCAGTTTGGGCCAAAGGTATTAACTAAATTTGTTCAGTTCAGGAGGCAAAAAGAAGGAATGAGCTTATCCGAAGTAATACTGTCTCAAGTAGATTCCGGGAAAGGATCTGGGGTCTTTATCTAAGGCATTCCTTTTGATAAACTTTAACCATCCAGGTGTTGGGACATTCAAGTAGTTGCTAGCGAAGAGGCTACTCTATGCAAGCAGGACTAAGTGCAGGCTTAGAACTGAAAAAATCAGAAGCTTTCATTTCAATTTTAAGTGTACGCAAAATGATTCAACTAACTGCCGGAGGAATCGCACCACATCAAACATACGCAGATGCAAATCACACAGCACTTTGTTACTCACACAAATTCCTAATATGCTGTGGGTATATCACGGTGGTGCTGTCCTCTGTGGTCCCACAGCGGGGCTGGTCCGGTCCCGATGCAGGGGCCCTGTGTTCCTCACCTGAGAGCTCAGTTGCACCTGGATGAGGAGGCACTAGCTGTTCATCTGTCAGAGAGAGGAGCGTGGAGCGGTGTCGCTTGCCAGACTGACAAAAGGACATGCCTTTGTGGCTGCCTCGACACCACTGTTGGCTGGTCAGGACCTATTTTTAAAGCCTGTTTTGTACTTGGAGCAGTTTCAGGTGGTTATCAATGAATTATGTCAATGCACACAAGTTAATCTCAAACAGGGTGAGGGGCTACATGTGGTTATCTAGGGGGAGTACATCATTCACACAAATGGTTATCTTAACAAGTTACTCTGAGTCAGTAACTGAAATTCAAATCCTTATCTCTGGGGTATACATGCTTCAGGGCAGTGGGAACATATCCTTAATATCACTCTTTAAGTTTCAAGAAAGTCAACTGAAACATTTTAAAACCTTTTTAACATTGTAGACATTTTAAAATCATTTTTAAACATTTCTATATATTACTACAACAAATATTAACTGAGGGGTTTTTTTGACAATAAAAATGCCTAAGCATAAGGCAGGGTAAGGTATTTTCTATTATATTATTTGCAGTTATATTTAATCATCTTGTTATTAATGTGTAAATTAGAATGATCCTTGAGTTTTATTTTTATTTTATCATTCTCAAAATCCTTAATCTCTATACATCTCCTTCCATATCTCATTACTCTGACTTTTGTTCTGACTGGAACAATCCTAGTCTTCTTCTTTACAATCTGTATTTAATGCAGCAGATGAAATGTACTCTAAAATTATTTTACCCCTTTGCTCAAAGCTTTCTGATGATTCCTCATCTCACTTCTGAGCAAAAGTAAACAAACAACAAAATAGGAAAAAAAGGAGAAAAACTTACAAAAGTTTGCAAATCATTCCAAGGATTGGGTACTTTCCATTGCTGTTTTGAACTCATCTTCTAGTATTCACTCCCTCTCTCACATCCCTTCAATCACTTGGTTCCTTGATATTTTGCCAACATTTTAGGAATTATTTTACCTCAGAGCCTTTGGAATCGGTCTCCCTTTTGTCTCTGATGAAACTGGCATTTTTCCAGATATTTGAATGTTCCTCTCTTTCATCAGTTTTTTATCTTTATTCAAATACTAGAGGCTCGGTGCACAGAATTCATGCACGGGGTGTGGGGGAGGGTCCCTCAGCCCAGCCTGCCCCTCTGACCCTTCAGGGGATGTCCTACTGATGGCTTAGGCTCACAGGGGCAGGCCTAAGCTGCAGTCTAACCTTGCTCTGTGGGGTGATCAGGAGAAGGTGCCACCCCCATCAACCCACTGCTGCTCTCACTGTTGGCTGCCAAGGTGTTTTCATCAACATGGACTCCCGTTCCCTCACCACAAAAAAATGACAACTTTCTTTAGGCATTTTCAAGATGTCTCTTTCATAAGATATGACATTTCTTTCTTTCCTCCTCACCTGAGGATATTTTCCCATTGATTTTCTGAGAGCGTGGAAGAGACAGGAAAAGACAGAGAGAAACATCAATGTGAGAGGAACACTTCTATTGGTTGCCTCCTGCATGAGCCCTGACCTGAGCCCTGGCCAGGGAAGATTTTGTAACCAAGGTGCATGCCCTTGATCAGAATCAAACCAGGACCCTGCAGTCCTCAGGCCGAGGCTCTGTCCACTGAACCAAACTGGCTAGAGCAGGATATGACAGTTCTTAGTTCCCCAGCATCGGATCTTCATTTTTTCCTCTAGGAGTGAGGTGGAAAAACCCTAAGTCACCTTCTTGGATTCTTATTACCCAAATTATTAAGAAGGCTGCCAGTGGCATACCGGGAGCTTAGCCAATGAGCAGTCAGAAAAGGTGTTTCCTCTGCAGCTCAGGTGCAGAGGCGGGCCTGCTGGGGCTGGGTGGCTGCAGCGGCAGTGGCTTGGGCATGCTCCCCCTGCCTCCACTCCAAGGTTGCGCCATCTTTGGCTTGCCTCACAGTGCAAGCAGTCCCCTACCACCCATCTGAATGCCCAACCTCCTCCTGAGCCAGTTGTGACTGTTACGGTGTCCTGGCTAATTTGCATATTACCTCTTTAGGTATAGACTAGAGGCCCAGTTCATGAAATTCCTGCATGGGCAGGGGGGGTAGGGGGAGAGATGTCTCTCAACCCAGCCTGCACCCTCTCTAATCTGGGACCCCTCAAGGGATGTCCCACTGTCCTTTTAGGCCCAATCTCTGTAGGATTAGGCCTAAACCAGCAGTCGGACATCCGTCTCACAATCCAGGACTGCTGACTCCAAACTGCTCCCCTCCCTGCCTCCCTGATTGCCCCTAACTGCTTCCACCTGCCAGCCTGATCACTCCCTAACCACTACTCAGCCCAGCCTAATTGATGTCTAACTGCTCCCCTGCCAGCCTGTTTGCCCCCAAATTCCCTCCTCTGCTGGCCTGGTCATTCCTAATTGCCCTCCCCTGCAGGCTTGATTGCCCCCAACTACCCTCCCTTGCAGGCCTGGTCCTTCCCAACTGCCCTCCCCTGCTGGCCTGATCACCTGCAACTGCCCTCCCTTGCAGACCTGGAACCTCCCAGTGGCCCTCCCCTGCTGGCCATCTTGTGGTGGCCATCTTGTGTCCACATGGGGGCAGGATCTTTGACCACAGGAGGGCAGCCCTCTTGTGTGTTGGACTGATGGTCAATCTGCATATTACTCTTTTATTAGATAGGCTAGAGGCCTGATGCATGGGTGGGGGCCAGCTGGGTTGCCCTGAAGGGTTTCACAGATCAGGGTGGGGATTCCCTTGAGGTATGGGGCAGTCTGGGTGAGGGGCCTGGGTGTATGCAGGCTGGCCATGCCCCCAGCAACCCAAGCAGAGGCCCTGATATCTGGAATTTATTTATGTTCTACAATTGAAACTTTGTTGCCTGGAACAGAGCCAAGCCTTCTACTCGCTCTGTGGCTGCAGCCATTTCTCTTGGGATATTTACCTCCTATAACTGAAACTTTGTAGCCTTAAGCAGAGACCAAGGCAGGCCAGGGCTGCGGAAAGCTTGGCTTCCTCCATCGCCCAGGTAACCCTAGCCTCTGCTCTTTCCAGCTCTGTGGCTGCCACCATTTTGGTTGGGATATATCTTCTATAATTGAAACTTTGTAGCATTGAGTGGAGGCCTACATGGCAAGGACAGGCGGAAAGCTTGGTTTCCTCCATTGCTGGGGAAACCTAAGCCTCCCTCCTGCTCTCAGTGGCCACAGCCATCTTGGTTGGATTTTACTTGCATAATTTGCTCCTGATTGGTTGATGGGAGTGGCTGTGGTGTAGCTTGATTGGGTTATGTCAATTTGCGTATTATTCTTTTATTAGATGGGATTTTTCTTTTCAGTGATCTCTTCCCCCCTGGTCTTCCTCTTCAAAATTGCCCCATATTATCCACCTAGGTCTTCCCTATCACTCTACTTTAGTTTCTTGCATAATATATCACTGTGTGACATATAATGTGTTTTTAAAGTTATGCATGTTTGTCATCCTCTCCATGAGTGTTAAGACAGCATTATCAGTTTCTCCTATGGACTCTTATAATACTCTGCAGTTTGTCTATAGTAGAACTTATAACTTCTTAAATGTTCTTTCTATTTAATTAAGGCTATATGTCATATTTACCTTTGTACCTCTAGACTCAACTCTCAGTAGACATTTATTGAATACATGGATCTATTGGATCACGGAAAACAAATAAGAGACAAGAGCAATGCCTTTAATATTAATTGAATTCAGTTACCTGGCAATAAGTGTCACTTAGTTTTCTATAGAAGTGGTATTAATCACCCATATAATAGGGTTGCAATAAGTACTAAATAAGTTACTACATTTAAAGAACTTAGAATAAGGTCTGGTACATAGTAAACATTCAGTAAATATTGGTATCATTATCATCATTATTAATGGGCCACGTTTTTTCCCTTTTAAGTATTTCAAAACAGTTTGTCAAGTTCTATTCATAACCTCCAGCATAACCCTCAATAAAGTCTTCCTACAAAATGCAATGCAGAAAAAGTGAATACAAATTGAATATAAAGAAAAGTAAAGACAGCTGGATGGCTTTTCTTAGGAAATAACCCATATCCTGGAGCAGATGATTTACCCACTGAGCTTGATCCCAGCTTCCTTGGTTTTTCAATAAACATTTTCTAATTCTAAGTCTCTCAGATGCAAGGGTAACATTTTTTTAAATCTCTTTAGAGCATGAATTGCTCCATAGAAATGTATCTCCAGTCAAGTTAATATCTGACTTGTTACATGGATTAAATTTGATTTGGCATTCTGAGCCTCTCTCTTTTCCAAATTAGATCTTCTCTCTTATTTTAGGCTGCTTAAAAGGTTAAAAATCAAATTAAAACTTGTTTAATTAATTTAGGTTGGTTTTAGACATCATGTGTATATCAAAGTTAAAGGGGCAATCATATTAGTGCTATTTATAATTCCAGGCCATTGCATGACAGAATAAAGACAAGAGATAATTTAATCTAACTCAATTTGAGAAAAGCAAGTTCCAATCTTGGCTTTTGTTCAAACTCCTGAAAAATAGAGACAAAGATCTATCATTTAAAAGTGAAGCTCTGTATGTAAGAATTTTGAATATTTTTCTTCATTAATTGTGCTTTCTTTTGCCCTCTCCCCATCTCCATAATCCTCAGACTAAAATTCCATTATAGAACAATAACCCAAAAAACAATAGGATTTGCAGGTTGTCTTGGATGATAACTGTCACAGTGGTTCAAGACAAAAGATTAAGGGCAGGAATCCTCCATGCAGAATAATAAGTGAGTCTGTGTGGTATAACAGAGAATACTGGACTGAGTATGAAACCTGAGTCTGCAGACAACCTGTGATGCTTCAAGGAACTTATTTTATCTCTCCAAGTTTTAGTTCCACCTTTTGAATAACAGGACTAAATCATACTTGGTTGTTTGGAATAAATTAGGTATCCTGTGAAGGCACTTAGCACAGTGCCTAATAAGTAATATCAATTCAGTTGTTATTCATGTTAATTAAATGTGAATTTGAAGTTTCCTCCTTCATTCTCATACTACCCAAAGGATCCTATTAACACTTTGTTCCTAAGACTCAGTGTGAAGTCAGCAACTAAGGACTGAGCATTGTAATAGGGGAATAAATGCCCTAGTTTCCAATCTTAAAAATCATCTTTAGCCTCTTAGCAACACATTCCCTTAGCCATTCTTCCTGCACATATTGCAACAGCCATGCTGGTTTTGTAAAATATATAAAGCTTAAAACTACTTTCGTCCTTGGAGCAATTCCACAAAATGATGACCCCTATCATTAAAACACTTTATCAAGTCCTACTCTGTTCCCCAAACTACCTCAGATACCATGCAGATCAAATTTACAAGCCAGGAGAAAAGTAGCTAGTCATGGCTAGTAGTACATCATGGGCAATGGAGATAAATTGCAGTACTACAAGTCATAATAATATCCAAAAGGTATATATGAAGGTCTACCCATAGGTGAAGGATGACTGGAAGTGCTGGGGAATAATCTTCAGTGACTAAATAAAGTTTCTTCTTAGACAAAGGTTGGGATATAAATATAACTAGAATAGATTTGAGGGACAATAGGGTCAGTGATCCAATGCAGAGAAATTGAGGGTTTCTCCATATCTGGGATTTGTCCTATGCCACTTTTACATTATGATAGAATTTAAAATAATCCTATTAGATATTCTATACTGTAATAATTAAATGTATGAAAATTGTACTGTTATTTATTTTGTATTTGTCTCAGAAAAACTATTTCCAAGCCATCAGTTTTCCTGGTCAGGTTCCACAGATTCTTTGCCCTTGTGTACTTTAAGGTGGCTGCTCCCAAACACATTTTATAAGTTATAATTAATGGTAAGGTAATCTATGCATCAGCAGCATGGGAAGGTTGATGATTGACTTAGTTATTTCTTAGCTGGTAAACACAGCCAGCAAGGTATTTTGTCTTCTACTACTCCTTTAATTATCATGTATCATCTGCCCTTTTCATCAGTCAGAATTTTCTTTAGGTCTATATATTTTACCATAGCTTATAACCAATTCATGTGTATAAATATAAATAAAGGAAGGTGCAATGGAACTTTCTTTTCCAAACCTGATTTTGAATTTAATTTATCTGTGAGATGCACAAGTGTTTTTTGTTAACTTAAACTTTAACCTCAAACTTCAGGTATAAAGCAGAGTGGCCCAGTGATCTATTTATCAGGATTATAATCTGATATTCTACAAATGCATAACTTAGGTTTTAAAATCAAATGCTAAATAACTCTGTTCTTGGGAGTCATGAAATTATGATTTGTCATCAAGTTACCAATAGGATGTAATCTGAGTGCTCAAAAAGAAAAGCTTTAAGAGGGAAGGAATGTTTGCTTCCTTTGGTATACTTTCCCAAGCATGAAGAAGAATTTCTGGCCTTCTGTAAGTACTTAAAAAAGAATGAGGAGTGACTTCCAGAATCGTGATAGAATGGCCTCTAGAACCATATAGCTAATGTTCAGATGTTGAATGGGTAAACTGCAAACACATGCTACACTTCTGAAAATGCACTTTGAAAAATATTTTCATAGTGGAAGAAAATATATTCTTTGGTTGTTTTTATTCCCCTCTCATTTCAAATTCTAATGTATTTTGACTGCTTCTCATATACATTGAGTAGCCAGATTATTATGATCTATAAACACATAATAATCTGCCCACTCAGTGTATATCTTAATAATAAAAGGCCAGGCTGGACAGACCCCATCCATGCATGAATTCATGCACCGGGCCTCTAATATATATATATATATACCCTGAGTGGCTAGATTATTATACATTCAGAGATCATAATAATTTGGCCACTCCATGTATATCATCCAAGTTAGCAATATCTTAAAAATATTTTTTTATTGATTTTAAGAGGGAGAGAGAAACATCAGCAAAGAGAGAGACTTATTTGTTGGCTACCTCCTGCACATCCCCTACTGGGGATCAAGCCTGCAACCGGGCAAGTGTCCTGACCAGGAATTGAACTGAGCCTGCTTGGTCTCAAAGTTAGTGATATTTATGGTCAATTAATTCATCTTAATATTTTCTGCCTTTGTATGTCATATGGATGAGTATTCAAAGAACATATTAAGATTATCTGTACATTTGAATATTCATCAGAATGTGTTTTAAAATCTAAATAGAACTTCAATTTCTTCAAATCCTAAAATATATTTTTAGAATATATTCAAAATTCAACACTTTCTTACCAATTCCACTGTTATTAGCCCAGTATAGGATACCATCATCTTGCACTTGGACTATAATGTTTCCTAACTTGCTTCCTGGTCTGCCTTGATAGCCAGCAGGGTGATTTTTTTTTATCATTAAGTACTAGGGGCCCAGTGCACAAAATTTGTACGGTCGGGTGGACCCTCATCCCTGCCTGCATCCTCTAGCATCCCACTCCCTGCTCCCCAGGCCTAAGCCATCAGTCAGACATCCTTAGCAGTGCTATTGAGGCAGGAGAGGCTCCGGCCATCACTGCTGCACTCGGCAGCTATGAGCCTGGCTTCTGGCTGAGCACACTGCCCCTGTGGGAGTGCACTGACCATAGGGGCCAACTCCTGCATTAAGCATCTGCCCCCTGGTGGTCAGTGTGCATCATAGCGACTGGTCATTCTGTCATTTGGTCGGTTGGCATATTAGCCTTTTATTATATAGGATTTCCTCTATTATGTTCCAAACTCAATCTGAGAGAAGTACAAGTCTTTGCAGCAGCCTATACAACCTGAAATGATCTATTTGCTATAGCTCTCTCCTTCTGCTCACACTACTTCTTCGTTCATTTTCCTGCAGCCATACTGACCTTTGTGCTATTTCCTGAACATACTGAACATCTACTTCAGTGCATTTGTGCCTTCTGCTTTCTCTAACTGAGATGTTCTTCCCTCAGATAGCTGTGTGGTTCTCTCCCTACTACTTATATGCTGCCCTTAGAGAAGATGTTAGTCAAAACCTTAAAGCCATGTGGCCTTTAATAAAGCTTCCGGCAAGAACTTGCAGGAAGTTAAGGTAAATTTAGAAACTAGAGGAAAGGGGATCCTTGCTCTGTTGTGGCAGAAAATTGTAGCAACAGTGTTGCCTGTAGTAACTGAGTGAAGGAACTGAGGTTTCCAAGCGAAGTGTTAAAAGTGTTCCCTGGTTTCTCTTACTGTTTATAGTAAAATGCAAGAGGACAGAGAAAAACTGACTCCTTCTGCCAATAACCACAAGAATGAGGGTTGAAATACCTTTTCCAACCCCATTCAAATCTCCAAAGACAGCTTGACTGCAACCTTATGAGAAACCCTGAGAAGTGACCCTCACAATCTCTGTTAGATAATGCTTGTTGCTTTAAGATGCTAAATTTAAGTAATTTACTCATTATACTGCAATAGATCACTAATACAATTATCTTATTTTTAAAAATCTTACTTCTATGAATGTTCTAACATTTGACCAGTTTCTCTATAGAATTAGACCTATGGAGAGATTAACAACAGGGTAGAACAGGATTACGTACTCACTTCCCGGATGGTATAGACATAAAAATCTCTGCTGTCATTTTTTAAGATCACAGAAACAAGTTGTAATCATCCTGTTATTTGACTTATTAAGATTCTTCTTCTTTTGAATACTACATTGAGGATTCTCATCAGTATTTTTGGTTCTTTTCTTTTGTTGCTAAAACTTTTAATTTTTAAAAAATTTATTTATATTATATTAGACTAGTTATATTAGATAATATACAATATAGTGACTTACCATTTATATACCTCACATGTGATCACCACACTAAGGCTAGTAATCATCTGTCACCATGCACACTTATGTGAACATAATATTACTGACTGTGCGCTTTCACCTCTTACGTTCATCCCATCACCACCCTTCCCTATGACAACCATCAGTTAGAGCTGTGTTGTTATGGTATGCTTTTTCCTCCCTCATTTGTTTTGTTGTTTTAAATTCCACATATAAGTGAAACTGCACAGTATTTGTTTTTCTTTGTTTGACGTATTTCACTTAGTATAATACCCTCTGCCTATCCATATTGTTGCAAATGGCAAGATTTCATTCTTTGTTTAGCAATATTTCTTATATATATATGTATATATAGATATACATATATACATATGACATGTACATATGTATATGAATATATATCTTATCTAATAAATGAATATATGCAAATTGGTCATACTTCCACTACACTTCCAAGCCATGCCCACCAGCCACACCCTTCAGCCAATCAGGAGTGATACGCAAATGAACCCTTAACCAAGATGGCTGCTGGCCACAGAGAGCAGGAAGGAGGCTTGGGTTTCCCCGGCAATGTTGGAAGCCAAGCTTTCCGCCTGCCCTTGCTGGCCTAGGCCTCCACTCAATGCTACAAAATTTCAATTATAGAAGATACATATATCCCAACAGAAATGGCGGCAGCCATGGAGCTTGAGAGAGCAGAGGATAGGGTTGTCCCTGGCGATAGAGGAAGCCAAGCTTCTGCAGCCCTGGCCAGCCTATGCCTCCACTCTAGGCTACAAAGTTTCAATTATAGAAGGTAAATATCCCAAGAGAAATGGCTGAAGCCATAGAGTGAGCAGGAGGCTTGGCTCCACTCCAGGCTATAAAGTTTCAATTGTAGAACATAAATTAATCCCAGATCCCAGGGCCTCCACTTGGGTCACTGAGGGGCATGGCTGGCCTGCAAACCACAACAGGCTCCTCATCCAGGCCACTCCACACCCCAAGGAAACCCGACCCTGATCTAGGACACCCTTCAAGGCAAACCAGCTGGCCCCCACCCATGCACCAGGCCTCTATCCTACCTAGTAAAAGAGTAATATGCAGATTGACCATCACTCCAACACACAAGATGGCTGCCCCTATGAGGTCAAAGATCCTGCCCTCATGTGGTCAAAGTTGGCCATGACTAGATGGCCAGCAGGGGAGGGCAGTAGGGAGGGACCAGGCCTACAAGGGAGGGCAGTTGGGGGTGATTAAGCCTGCAGGGGAGGGCAGTTAGGGGTGACCAGGCCAGCAGAAGAGAGAAGTTGGGGGCAAACAGGCTGGCAGGGGAGCAGTTAGACATCAATCAGGCTGGAAGGGGCGTGGTTAGGGGGTTATCAGGCTGGCAGGCAGAAGCGGTTAGGGGCAATCAAGAAGGCAGGCAGGCAAGCAGTTGGGAGCCAGCAGTCCTGGACTGTGAGAAGGATGTCCAACTGCCCGTTTAGACCCGATCCCAGTGCACAAATTTTGTGCACCAGGCCTCTCGTGTGTGTGTGTGTGTGTGTGTGTGTGTGTGTGTGTGTGTGTGTGTGTGTGTATCATCTTCTTTGTTCATCTACTGATCAAAACCTATGTTGTTGCTATATCTCTATATCTTGGCTATTGTAAATAATGCTTCATGAACATTGAGGTGCATATATCTTTTTAAATTAGATACCACTTCACCTAGTCAGAATAGCTATGATAAAAAAGTCAACAAATAACATGTGTTGGTGAGGATGTGGAGAAAAGGTAACTTTTGTGCACTATTGGTGGGATTTCAAATTGGTGCAATCACTATGGAAAACAGTATGAAGATTCCTAAACAAACAAACAAACAATAAAAAAAACAACAACCACACTAAAAACAGATCACCATACAACACAACAATTTCATTTCTGGACATTTATTCAAAGAAAGCTCATTAGTGTGTTTTTTTTAATTAAAGAAGGCTGAGATAAGACCAGTAGCAATTGAATTTAAAAGCAGGCAGAATTAGCCCTAGCTTGTTTGGTTCAGTGGATAGACCTGCAGACTGAATGGTTCTGGGTTTGAATCCAGCCAAGGGGACATACCCAGGTATTAAACATAAAGATGATACTTTTGCCTGGCTGGCATGGCTCAGTGGTTGAGCATTGACCTATAAATTAGGAGGTCACAATTTGTTTCCGGGTCAGGGCACGTGCCCAGGTTGTGGGCTTGATCCCCATTACAAGGTGTGCAGGGGACAGCCCATCAATGATTCTGTCTCATCATTGATGTTCTATCTCTTTCTCCCTTTCCCTTTCTCTTTGAAATAAATAAAAATGTATTTAAGAAGCAAAATGATTCTTTAAAAAGATGCTTTTTTATTGAAAACAATTTTGAACAGCCAATAATTTTTATTCAAAGGGTATACTAATATTTTCTCATTTCTTCTTCACATTTTATTTCTCAATAAAGCCTCCATAATCTGCTTCTTATTGATTCCTCACTGACATAAGGACACTAATTTTTATGCCAGAGATCAGGTTTCTTTTCAAAATGTGATTCATTTTCAGTCCTGTACCATTTTGGTTAGTCTCATTTTTATTTCAAGATAGTTATTTCTAAACAAACACTAAACTTAGGACATGTATTTGGACTATGTAGAAGATACTAAATGAATATCTTCAAGTTTGTACTTAATATAAGATATATACATATGTATAAAGGTTCTACTATTTACTGTAAATGTTGCTAAACACCCTTGAGTCCTAAAAATGTCTAATAATGGCCATTGTAAACGTTCAATTCCTGAGATTTTTAAATTTCTCCTATAATGCAGAAATAAATATCTAATTAAAAATAGCATAGTATAGTTGTGTGTTAGATACATCTTCCTTTGGCTGTAGAATAGATAAGTGTTAGAAGAATAACATGGAAAGAGACCAGTTAAGAGGTTTTAGTAATCTTGGCAAGAGATGATGAAAGTCTTAACCAGTATTGAAGAAAACAAAGGGGAGGGATAAATTAGGGAAAAGTTCAGAAGTTAAATTGGCAAGATTTGTTGCATAATCCATAAACTACAAAAAGGATTAATGGGTATTTGGACAGGATTACCTTAGTAATATCAATATTTTGCATTGCTAGCTGAGAAAGTAGACCCAGCTCCTTTGCCTCTAAAAGAATAAATATTCACATAAATTAGGGAATAATGTTGCTTAAGATTCATGTAAATGTTAGAAAATTTTTAAAAAATATTTATGTCTCTCTTGGGGAAACAATCTATATATATAAAAGCCTAAGCTACGATCCAACCATTCAACCATCCAAACAGTACCTATTACATGCAATGACCACCAGAGGACAGACTCTCTGACTGGTAGCTATGATATGCACTGACCACCAGGAGGCAGATGCTCAATGCAGGAGCTGCTGAGCTGTAGTGACTTGGCAGCTGCAGTTCTCAGGTGATATACTCAGAACCAGAGAGAAGGAGGCCCAATTCCGGTTTGCATTGACAGAGAACTGCTCTCTCACAATCTGGGACCCCTCGGGGGATGTCAGAGAGCTGGTTTCAGCCCGATTCCTGCAGGCCAGGCTGAGGGACCCCACAAATCTGTGCATTGAGCCTCAGCAATAATAGTGAAATACTACATTTCTGTTTGGATAGATTGGTGAAGCAGGTTCAGAGCCATTATAACTTGAACTTTCAAAAGTACATAAAAGCTTATATCAGATTACATTTGGATTATAGAGAGGATACAGTCATTGTCTAGGCACAAGATACACTGAATTACACTTCTGAATGTCCTGTGAGTCCAATCTGTGAGTCAAATAAGGAAGCATTGCTAGCCGAGAAGTACACCTGCCATTTTTAATGTGAACATACAAAAACAGAATATTATACCCAAGGAGAAAGCTCTTACTCTAAATCTGTCAAAATATCTTAAAATTGTCAGTGTCATATTGAATGTTATTCCATCTGTAGTCTTAACCAATAGCAGCATTACTGGGGAACTTGCTATAAATAAAATACTCAAACCTCATTCCAGACCTACAGAAGTAGATCATCTAGGATATGGCCTAGGAGTCTATTTAAACATGTTCTCTAGAAACTGTTGATGCAGGTTGAAGGTTGAGAATTGCCCTAAAAAATAAATGTATCATTCATACTGCATAGTGTCTCCAGGGTCTCCTACAATTGCGACTCTATATATTATGCCGCAGTAGGAAGAGAGGGAATATATGGCATATTAGCAAGTTTCTCAGAAAACAGTGAGACCAAAAGCTCTAGGTAGACACATTAATGAAGGTCAAACTGATGCAAAGTACCTGATTTGTGCTAAAATGGAATGTTCTAGTAAAGACATCCATGTAATGTTTGCATAAATGTAAAATAATGAGAGAGTGGCAAATGGGGACTTGAACTCTCTTGATAGATAGTTAACATAGATAGTTATTATACGAGGGCATTGGAAAGCACTTGAAAACTTTGCTAAGAAACTTGATTTTCATATAAAACACAAACTGACTTTTGAGGTGTTTAAGATGACCCTCTGTCCTTTGTCATTCACAGTCAGTTACTCATGTTGGTACTACAACAGAGAAGACCGAGCTCCAATTCAAGCAGTACTTCTAATGCCTTACTTGTTCATTTTGTAATTTTTAAAACTTATTAGGTGGTAGGAAAACAAAATAGTTGATGGACCACAAAAATGGGAGATGACATAATCTCAGAATTCAACTTTATAATTATGAGTGCAAAGCTAAAGAATATTGTTCTCATCTCTTTCTTTAAAAAAAAAAAAAAAAGCTCTTTACTAAAGGTGTAGCAATACATCATCTTGGGAATGTAGTCAGAATATCCCTAGGTTCAGACAAGAAACATTTTAGTCCATTAGGACATGTTCCCTGGGACTTTAAAAGGCAGAGAGAATTGTCTTAATACTTATTTCAATCCTTTATCTTGTGAAAAGAGGACATGTGTAAATATAAGGAAAGGAAATATATATTTTTATGCTTGCTGAAAAATATCTTTATGACTCTACAGTTGGTCATTGAAATTGGGTCTCAAACATTTCTTGTGCTCATATGTTTATTTCTAGTCTTCAGAGGTAATATTTTTTAAAGAAAAGAAATGGGGGAAATAAAAATAGATACAGAGGCAAAGAAGCATTGAACAGACTATCGGACTACAAGGCAGGGGAGGTTGTGGGGGAAGTGCTATAAGAGATCAACCGAAGGACTTGTACACATGCGTAAAAGCATAACCATAGGACACAAGACACTGGTGGTGGGGGGAGGGAGGCAGGTGAGGGTTATGTGTTGGGGGGTTGCAAAACCTGGGGGGAGGTCAAGGGGGAAAAAGGAAACATATGTACTACTATTTGTAATACTTTAAACTATTAAATAACTAACTAACTAACTAAATAAATAAATAAAGGGCATATTTTTTTCTCATAAGAATATTTCTTAAATGAAATATAAAAATGTATGGATCATATATTTTACTAATGAGAAATTAAAATTTTATTCATAAAAATATGGTAAGAAAGGGAACAAAATATTGAGATTATATTGTATACTCATTGGCAACAAAGCCATATCTTTGTTAATAATTTTAGCCTAAAATTTGATAAGAAAAACTTATATACCAAAATAGGCAAATGGCATATAAAGCTATTTAACAGAGAAATAAGCAAATCCATTTAAAGTTTCAACTTCATTAGTCATCAGGAAAATCCAAAGTGAAAATGACAGGTAGATATATTTTTCACACCCACCATACTGAATATAAAAAGTTTTACTTCAAAGGCTTTAAGAGTAAATGAGTAATAAGATTCCCGTATGCTTTTGGTGAGGATGTTTTTGATTGGTCAAATCACTTTGGATATCAATTTAGTGTTATACAAATGGCTACTACACAGCAATAAAAATAAATGATGGATAGCAATACACACTAAAATGATGGGTATCAGGTAATTTGCTGTGGAAAAAAAGCAAGTTACTAAACAGTATCTCTATTTTACCCATTTTATATGGATTTCAAAATAATTAAAATCTATTTATGTGAGATAAAACTAAAATGATAAGCAATAAATTTAGGATATCCTGGCCAGTGTTTCTCAGTGGTTGAGTATTGACCTATGAACCAGGAGGTCATGATTGGATTCCTGATCAGGGCACATGCTGAGTTGTGGGCTCAGTCCCCAGTTTGGTGTGTGCAGGAGGCAGCTCATCAATTATTCTCTCTCATCATTGATGCTTCCATCCCTCTCTCATCTTCCTTACTCTGAAATCAATAAAAATATATTTTAAAAAATAACAATAATTTAGGATAGATATATTTCGAAGGGAGATGGAACAATTCAAAGGGACTGAGGAGGGGGTTCAAACTTTTCAAAGAGAGTGTAGTAATTAACATTGTGCAAAGAGAAAATTCTGTAGTTTCAAGAGGAAGGCAGATTGCTCAGATGTGGATGAAACTTGCCTCTATCACATTCAATTGCTTATGTGATCCCTGTCTTCTATAGGATTTTCCATATTTTAAGTTTTTAAAAAAATATATTTTATTGATTTTTCACAGAGAGGAAGAGAGAGGGATAGAAAGTCAGAAACACTGATGAGAGAGAAACATCGATCAGCTGCCTCTTGCACACCACCTGCTGGGGATGTGCCTGCAGCCACCATACATGCCCTTGACCGGAATTGAACCCGGGACCCATCAGTCCACAGGCCGACGCTCTATCCACTGAGCAAAACTGGCTTCAGCAGGATTTTCCATATTTTATAACTGAGATAATTTCTAGTCTTCTATTTTAATTATTTTTTAAATTGTTGGTTTAAGTATTGCTATGGCAAATCTTGTTATCTACAAATATCTCTGTCCATCACACTGAACTTATGCTTTACTGATTCTCTCTTACATAAATTCCATTGCCAGTTTATCTTCTGACTCTAACAAAAACTCTCCTCAAAGAAAGCCTGCTTTCAAATTTTAAAATTTTCCACCAGTATACATTTTTCAAAAATGACGATGGTATTTCAGTGTAGCATTTTTCTATTAAAAGTGCTTGCTCAATTCTTATGTGTCTTCAGACATCATTTAACTTAGATGAAACTGTTAAGATTTATTTTGTTATAAATTTTATATTATTTGCCTACTGCAGGATGTTGATTTGGCAATACAGAATGATGACACCAATTCAGAAAAGCAACAGACTTTCTGTAGCAGAAAAAAAATCACCTAAGTTAGAGCTCATGATAAAAAAAAAAAAAAAAAAAAAGACAGACACAGATTTAATTCCCTACTTCACAAATTGATATATGTGTGGCACAAAGTAAACTCCTTAATCTCCCCAAACTCAAGGGAGTTTATCCTATATAATAAAGAGGTAATGTGCAAATTGACTGTCATACCCTCACACAAGATGGCCACCCCCATGTGGTCACAAGATGGCTGGCAGGGGAGGACAGATAGGGATAAAGAGGCCAGCAGGGGAGGGCAGTTGGGGGCAACTGGGCCTGCAGGAGAGGGAGGGCAGTTGGGGGGTAGGGACCAGGCCTGTAGGGGAGAGCAGTTAGGAGTGACCAGGGCAGGAGGAAAGTGCAGTTAGGGGCAATTGGGCTGGCATGGGAGGGCAATTGGGGGCAATCAGGCTGGCAGGGGAGCAGTTAGGAACCAATCAGGCTGGCAGGGAAGTAGTTTGGGGGTGATCAGATTGGTAGGCAGAAGCAGTTAGGGGCAATCAGGCAGGCAGGCAGGTGAACAGTTGGAAGCCAGCAGTCCTGGATTGTGAGAGTGATGTCCGGAGACGATTTAGGCCTGATCCCACAGGGGTAACAGATTGGAGAGGGTGCAGGCTCAGCTGAGGGAGACTCCTCCCCTTCCCCAGTGCACAAATTTTGTGCACTGGGCCTCTAGTATACCATATTCATTGGTAGTCGTAGACCTGATCTGGTATTGGCATTAGAGATATATGAATCTGTCAACACAGTTCATAAATGAGAGTAGACAAATAATAAGCCATGCTATTATTATTGTGAGTATTGTTTTGCTCATGCTAGAAATAGTTGGAAATATATATATAATTGAAAAATATTTGACATTTTCTTCCCAGAGCAGCTTGCATTCTAAAATTGCTTCCATGTGTTAAAAATTGGTTTTAATAATTTATGAGAATTAAAAGAATACTACTTTAAAGGCTGGGTTTTGTAGTTACAAAAACAAACAAACAAACAAACAAAAACACAAGCTGTTTGCAAAGTGCATAATTTAGTAAGAACCATGGCATTTCTTCTCAATGATATTGGAAAAAAATAGCTGTTAACTGATTTTTCAATCCAACCAAGGAAAGTAATTTGCTGATTTGAACCTCTGGTTAGCTCCTTACAAGACAGCCTATCTTTACATTAAAATAATATTTATTTCCCTATAACTTTCATCCTTTGCTTCCTCTCCTACTCATTGATTCTGTTAATTCAATTACTTGTTCATTACTTATTCATTAATTTCCGTAATATCTATTTGGGCAACTAATATGGGCTCATTGTTAGCTAAGGAGTAGAATTCTATCTCTTTTTCTCAGAACAATTCCTCAAATACTTTAAGACAGCTATGAAACTCTTTTCCCCTCCTAAGCATCACAATTAATTTGCTATTTATCATTTCATGAAGTTTTCATGTCTTCACCATCCTAATCTCTTTCTTTTGAACATTTTTTAAACTTCTTACAATTGTGTGAAAGTTTTTGCTTTTTGTTATTTAAATTCTATCTTGCTATATACATGATTGTCTTAAAATGTGTTTGATAATTCTACACTTACTGTTGGTGTCCCTCTTTAGGGCACCATAATGCCAGGTTTCTTTCCCCAGCCTTACAAAGGGTTCAGCATTCTGGAAAAAGGGGCTGTGCATAGATTATTAAAGGAGTCCGGAGAAGAAAGATATTTTTGAAAGGCATTGGGGGTCAGAGAAGCTTCAGGTGAAGGAGCTAGAAGACTCTCCCTTGACCAACCACCCGTGCTTTTATTCAACGTGATTTATCCTAAGGCAAGGTGGAAATATACACTTCAAAGGGTACAGCATCAAAGGGTAAAATATGGAAGCATTATCAGTTTAGGGCAGTGGTCAGCAAGCTGCAGCTCCTGAGCCACATGCGGTTATTTGGCCTCTTGAATGTGGCTCTTCCACAAAATATCACGGCCTGGGCGAGTCTATTTTGAAGAAGTAGCGTTACAAGAAGTTTAAGTTTAAAAAATTTGGCTCTCAAAAGAAATTTAAATTATTGTATTGTTGATATTTGGCTCTGTTGACTAATGAGTTTGCCAACCACTGATTTAGGGAAGAGCCTACAGCTGTTCAGATGTTTGGCCAACAGGACGCAATAAAATGCCCTGAACTGTCTGGCAGCTAAAAATCCTATTCAGGTTTGGGGGAAATGCTGTTTAGCGGTTTCCAACAGGTAAACTACATATGTGGCTCACCCTTGTTGAGCCTCCCAAGTCCCATCAACCTTTTGACGGAACTCTTGTAATTATTACATGCTGGAATTGGTTCTTGGTAACTTACAAATGCACTAACTGGAGCTACTATATTATTTTATAATTAATTTATTGATTCTCAGGTTCCCTAGAGCTAAGTATCTTTTTTGGAACTTATAGATCACTAAACTTCAATGTTGGATGTTTTTATTCAGTACGTCTAAGTTGAGTCTGGTGATTACATTTCATTTTTCATTTTGAAATTAGCACTCATGTGGTTCTTTTCTTCAAAGAAGTTTGGAAAACCTTAGTATAGCATATTACTATAAATACAATGATATCAATTAAAATGATTATACAAAAATTAAATCCATATACTGCTTTTGTATGTAAAAATATGGAATTTAAATTGATGCTTTATGAATATTTAGAGTGATCACATCAAACTCAGTGAGCAAGGAGACAAAGCCCTTAGAGAAACAACAACAACAAAAAAACCTAATCTGACTCTGTCACTGATTGTGTAACCTGGAACCAGCCATTAATTGTCATGATCTACACCAAAAAAGATAGTAATACTTTTGCATGCATTTCACTGAATCTTGGGAGGATAAAATAAAGAAATATGGTTATAAATGTGTAATGGGATAGAACTTTAAATAAATTTAAGGTTTTCATCATTATATACTCTCAATGACATTTCCAGAGATTAGTTAAGGCATAATGAATTGATGCAAATTAAAGTTTTCTCTAATATTATGCACAATGTTTCCTTAATCCTTTTCCTTTTTTTCTTTATTTATTAAAGTATCACATTTGTGTTCTTATCAACCCCCCCCCCCCCACTCATGCCCTCACCCACCTGTTGTCTGTGCCCATTGGTTAGGCTTATATGCATGCATACAAATCCCTTGGTTGATCTCTCTCGCCAACCCCCACCTTCACCTATCTTCCCTTTGAGGTTTGATGGTCTGATTGATGCCTCTCTGTCTCTGGATCTGTTTTTGTTCATCAGTTTATGTTGTTCATTATATTCCACAAATGAGTGAGATCATGTGATACTTATCTTTCTCTGACTGGCTTATTTTGCTTAGCATAATTCTGCTGATGGGCACTTAGGCTGTTTCCAAATCTTAGCTCTGGTATATTGTGCCGCTATGAACATAGGGGTGCATATATCCTTTCTGATAGGTGTTTCTAGTTTCTTGGAATGTATTTCTAGACGTGTCCTTAATCCTTTTCTTAAGTAAGATTGTAGCCGAACTGTTACTAACAATGCTGATATTATTAAACGCATTTCTTCCTACGTTTTGAACAGGTTGAAATACAGACAACTGTTTATTGGTAAAATTCCTGTCAGTCAAACTGTTTCGTCAGGGTGGAAGGGAAGTGTAATCAAACTTATGGCTTTTGTGTTGATGAAGCCAATCTAAGGGTGAAGTGCACTTGATACTGAACAATGCCTGGCTGGTCATTACATATTTTGATCAAGTAAACAGGTAAAGGTATTCTGTATGCATTAATACATAATCAACTCTTTAATTTTAATTTTATTTCAGTATTATCCACTGAAAAAAAAAGTAACAGCTCTTTTCTATGACTTGTTTGTTTGAACTTGCAAATTTTCTCTTTGTACGTATCCCTTCTAAGAATTATAGAATAAAATGTACTTTTTAAATTAAAAAAAATCTTTATTTTTGAAAGTATTACATATACTTTCTCTTTTAAAATACCAATTGACCCCTTCTAGCCCATCCTCAGCCCCAGGCCTTCAACACCCTATTATCTGTGTCCATGGGTTATGCATATATGCATACAAGTTCTTTGGTTGATCACTTCCCAATCACCCTGCCTTCCCTCTGAGATTCAACAATCTGTTCATGCTTCTATGGATCTATTCTTTTCATCAGTTCATTTTGTTCAGTAAGTTTCACATGTGAGTGAGATCATGTGATATTTGTCTTTCTCTGACTGGCTTATTTTGCTTTTTAATCAATCATTTTTTTTCTTTTCTCAATTTCTCAGAGAAAAGTATGCTCTTGTATTTATTGCTCATGTTTACAATATTCTGCTTCACCCAAGATTTGAGTAGTGATTCATGACAGTGATCAATAGTATAATGTTGACTAGATTCTTCTAACTAATTCTAAAATAGGAAGGAATGGATTATGCATGCAGACAATCAGCGTATACCCTCACAATCAGCAAGATTTCTTATGCACTTCAGATATATAGTTTTTGGCAATTTGTTACAAATTGCAATATTGTATCTTGATTTTAATTGTATTAAAATGCTAGGGTGCCAATTGCCATTAGAAAGGTCAGGCATGGACCATGACTTGTTCAAGTCTTATCATGTATAAAGTTGGTTCTTGTCTTTGAAGATTTTCAAATATAAAAATAAAATGAAAACAATGCTTCTTTTAGTCATCCACTAGACCTATATTGAGCATCTTCATTCTGAATCCTTCAAATAATGATCACAAAGAAGTGATAATTACCCATACATGAGAGACAGAAAGAAGGAGTAGTTATATGAGGTAATGTGATAGAGAAGAAAGCAGATGGTCTTTAAAGTCAGAGCAAATTGGATTCACAGGAATCTGGAACCTGCCAACTCTGTGTTTTGATTAAATCATTTAAATTATCAAAGTTTCAGTTTCTTCATCCATAGCAACATTGCAAAATATTATATAAGATATGCAAAAATTCACATATAATCTTAACTATGAGATAATATATTCCCGGAAAGAAGTTAGTGCACCTTTTGCAACAGAGGGAGGAAAATGAACTGTCTTCCTTTTATGATAGACAGGCAAGAGATGAAGAGCCCCTATTTAGCAAAGAGTCATTTCAGTAAACCAGAGCTTAGGTAGTTTTCAAATACCATTAAAGTTTGAAAAAATCCATAGGATCTTTTTCTATCAGCAAATCTTGGTAATTTATCTGTAGAAATAAGAGCTGGACTATGATATGGCTCAAATATCTCTCAAGAATCCAAATAATTTTCTCCTTACTGTTTGGCTATACTTAACTTATTTTTTAAGCAGAAGCAAAAATACTCTTTTGTAAATTAGAAAGCAGACGTTTCAAATATAAATACTGGTAAAGGCAATGTTGTAGAAATAAATGAAGACCACCTAAATGAGGACAAGCAGTGGCTATTTATTTACAACTTCAAATAGCAAGGATACTCAAAGGAAGGTAGGGTAGTGGGAAAGCTTTATAATGAAAAAAGGGAAAGGTTTCAAGTATGTTCTGGACAGAGGTTGCTGGCATGAGAAAGCTGTAGTCAGGCTAAGAGAAGTGAAGTATCCTCTGGATTGGCTGGAGAGTTTATTTGGCTTTCTCTGGCTGACTCTAAATTGGAAGAGGGAGATGAGACAAAAATTAGGAAAGTTTGCAGTTACTGACCAAGTCGTAATTATTCTGGACTGATCGCTGCAGTAGTTGTGTGTGGCTTCCCAGGCTGGTCACTGCAGAGTCTGTGTGTCCAAGTTCTGTTTTCTTGTAGGGACTGGCTATTGTTCACTTGTGTATTCAGTCTCTCAATACTCAGAGACTTATTGCCAAAGTAAAATCTGCAATTATTCAGTTAATATAATATAAACTATTGATAGCAAATTCTGGGTCAAGCTAATTAACTAACATGATTAACTCAAGTATCAAAGGTAAGAAGAAAGAAAGGGAAAATGAGCAATGAAGGTTGAAGGAGGAGATACAAGCTAAGAAAATAAAGAAAAATAGCAAGTCAGTGGCGGAAAATATGAATGAACATTATATCAATGAACAGTAATAACTCAAGCTTAGTGACCACAGGTAGCACTACTAGCACAACCTGTGAGCACATATTTGTTGATTTCTTATAAGCGAGACTCTGCTTGGTGCAGAAGATAAATTAAAATTGCAATATCATTATTCTTAGCAATTTTTAAGATGCGGACTAAGTCAGAACCCAATACCCTCAATTTCCGTTGGCAGGAATTACGAAGGGTCCCCAGTGTTCCCAGCTAACAAAACAGACATTTCTTCCATCAATGTGCTTCCCCTGGCCCAGTGATGAGAAAGCCACACTTGGACCTGCTTTCTACTCTTAAGGGATCTCTGCACCAGTCCTCTGATGTTTGAAACTGTGCCATTATTTTGATATCAATCGTCAAAGCCAGGGACTTGCATTTCGGGAGTCAGAAATTGGGCCAGGCTTCATACTCCTCCCATATTTATATATTTCCTCATAGTTATATAAATGACAATATCACCAGTTTAGTTACTTAAACCTTCAAAGACTAAGACATTTCTATACACATATATTGAATATTTTATGTCCCTATTGACTTTAACCATTGCTGAGAAGGTGATTTATAAAGATAGTCCTCTGCTAAATTTGAATAATGTATAGCGCAGTCTCAGTGTCATTGAGAACAGAGGTGTTAAAGATGAAAGCACCTTTAACAGATGAGGGCATAATATACATTTAAACTACCTAAATCTATTCTAAATCACAGTCCAGCCTATAATATGACTCAAACACTTGCAGAGAGTTCTCATTCTGACATTTTTCCCCAGCAAGATTAATTTGTACTTTGAAGGACATTTTTTAAAGGAAGTGGCAGTGTTCATTCACTTTGCCCTTACTCCTCTTTTTCCTTTTTTCACCGCTCCCTCTATCCCTTGTATTATTTTGATAAATTGGCTTCCCTTTCCTTAACACTGCATGCTTTGACTGAATTTATGTTTGCTCAGTGAATCACCAAACTTGCCAGGTGAGAAATTGGGTACATAATCACCACACAGGTGTTGCATTGTGGATAAGTCTATTATGTCTATTTAAGGGGGGAATAAAAGAAAGACTCAGTTAGTGAAAATCATATCCCTGCCTTTTGTATAACTAATATATTGTCTTCTATGGAGCTTTCTTTTCTTACCCCTGAAGCCCCTGCTTTAACCCACTAAGCCATTTGGTCAGTTGCATAGATACATGCCAACTGTTTCAAAACAAACAACATTGAAAGCCAAAAGCACTGAAATGAGACTCATTTACCACTCAGATACAAGAAATTGCTGATTTTTTATTTTAATGTGTTAGGTCCTGAATGGATGCGTTGGCATTCTTTTGGTTCAGAGAGCATTTTAGGAATCTTTTATAAATTGTGCTTTTTAGACCTCTTTAGTATATTTTACCTTTGTGGCTCATGTGTTTTTTGATCACACAGAGAGAACCTGTTGTTTCCTCTCTGAACAGGCAAAAGAAACCTAGTTGTTCTTCCTTTTGTTGACTGAGAAGAACACTCCTGGGTTGTACTAACTGACTGACTCTCCCTAGTGCCCACATGGGTAAGTCATGTGGTGCTATTAAATCATTACCGAATTACACTTTTGGAAACACATCTAACCTAAATTATCAGATCTCATTTGGTCTGTACAGATTGTTAAATAAGACAGTTTTTTCATAACTCTAAAGTTTAACTATAATTTCTAATGTATAAAAATTACAAGTTTCATAGGAAGTCAGGTTAATACAGAAAATCTGCTTCAGCTTGTTTGAGTTCTAGAATGCCTCCTTAGTAATCCTATCTAATAAAAGAGTAATATGCAAATTGACCATACCTATTATCAAGCCACGCCCACAGCCATGCCCACCAGCCAATCAGAAGCAAATTATGCAAATAATCCCCAACCAAGATGGCTGCCAACACTGAGAGCAGGAGGGAGGCTTGGATTTACCCAGCAATGAGGAAAGCCAAGCTTTCTGCCTGCAATTGTTGGCCTAGGCCTCCGCTCAATGCTAAAAAGTTTCAATTATAAAAGATACATAATCCCAACAGAAATGGCGGCAGCCAGAGAGCTAGAGAGAGAAGAGACTAGGGTTGCCAGGGCCATGGAGGAAGCCAAACTTCTGATGCCGTAGCCTAGGCCTCCATTCTAGGCTACAAAGTTTCAAAGAGAAATGGCTGTTGCCAAGGAGTAAGCAGAAGGCTTGGCTCTGCTCCAGGCTACAAAGTTTCAATTGTAGAACATAAATTAATCCCAAATCCCAGGGAGTCTGCTTGGGTCGCTGGGGGTATGGCTGGCCTGCAAACTACCATAGGCCCCTTGCCCAGGCTGCCCCACAACCCAAGGGAACCCCCACCCTGATCCAGGACACCCTTCAGGGCAAACCAGCTGGCCCCCACCCACCCATGCACCAGGCCTCTATCCTATCTAATAAAAAAGTAATACGCAGATTGACCATCACTCCAACACACAAGAGGGCTGCCCCCATGTGGTAAAGGTTCCTGCCCTCCTGTGGACACAAGATGGCCACCACAAGATGGCCAGCAGGGGAGGACAGTGAGAGGTTCCAAGCCTGCAAGGGAGGGCAATTGGGAGCTATCAAGCCTGCAGGAAAGGGCAGTTAGGGGTGACCAGGCTGGCATAGTAGGGAAGTTGGGGGCAAACAGGCTGGCAGGGGAGCAGTTAGATATCAATTAGGCTGGGTAGTGGTTAGGGAGTGATCAGACTTGCAGGCAGAAGCAGTTAGGGGCAATCAGGGAGGCAGGCAGGTGAAGAGCTTCAAGCTAGCAGTCCTGGATTGTGAGAAGGATGTCCGACTGCCCATGTAGGCTCGATTCTACCGGGATTTGGTCTAAACAGGCAGTCGGACATTCCTCCAGGGGTCCCAGATTGGAGAGGTGCAGGCTGGGCTGACGGACACCCCCTCTCCACCACCCCCCACTCCCATGCATGAATTTTGTGCTCCAGGCCTCTAGTTGAATTATAAAGAGGATTAAAATATTCTGTCCTTTAATGACAAAGAGGATTAAAATATTCTGTCCTTTAATGACAACTTGTTTCTATGGGAAAATAGTTGCATTAGGAAAATAATGGGGAAGAGAAATGCAAAGATGGCTTATTCAACTAATGAGATTGAGTGAAACATACAGTGCCCAAGAATGGTAAAACAAGCATAGATACCATTGTAATTAGGTAATTTGAAAAAAATTAGATGTCATCACAATACTCTTTTTTTCTTTATTTGTCAAAAAAAAGTGAAAAATTGTTTTTGTTTGTTTGCTTGATTGTTGCAAACCCTCCTTTCCCACAAGTCTTTTTGAAATTTTGCAATACCATTGACGAATACTTATCTCAAACCATATACCTCAATATCTGAGACATGGCATGCATTTTTATAATATTTTTTATTGATTTCAGAGAGGAAGATAAAGGGAGAGATAGAAACATCAATGATGAGAAAATCATTGATTGACTGCCTCCTGCATGCTCCCTACTAGGGATTCATGTGCCCTGTCCCAGAATGGAACAGTGACCTCCAGCTCATAGGTTTATTCTCAACCACTAAGCCACACCAGCTGTGCTGGCATGCATTGTAAAAAATAAATACATGTGAGCTCTCATTCAATTTGGAAAAAAGAGGCATTTATGCCTAATAATTACAAAAAATATCAACTTTCAATTTGAAGTGTTCTAGAAAAGGAATAAATTATCCACTTTTCTTGAGTTGGAAACTCTAAACTATTCACTTAAAACTTTCTTCCATGGGGGGAGGAGCTGTAAGAGATCAACTGAAGGACTTGTATGCATGCATATAAGCATAATCAATGGATACAAGACATTGGTGGGGGGGGGGCAGATGAAGGCAAGTGCTAGGGGGTAGAGGAGGCCAGGGGGAGGTCAATGGGGGGGAAAAAAAGAGGAAACATATGTATTACTATTTGTAATACTTTAAACAATTAAAAAGAAAAACAAACTTCTCTCTTCCAAACTATAATAAGCATAAAGTTTGAGGTTAAAAGCACACACAAAAAGTAGCCATATTGAGCAAATCACTTACAATTGTAGGATCTCCAGTCCTTCGGGTACAATAGTTAATGAATATCTACCCTGATAGTATCAAAATAACCTCATGTATAAGACAAAAATTCAGGAACTATATGAAAATCTTAGTTTTCATTGAATTGACAGGTTGGTTTAGTCATTAATGTTCATTCTACAAATCAGTATGCTGACTCCCACCAAATGGGGTTTTCTCAGTTAACAGATTTTCATCGTTATAAAGAAAACTGCTGAAAAGGGCTGAGTCTTTAAGGGTGGAAAACAAAGGAGAAGATAAATCTTCTTCTCTCGCTCTGTCAGGTATTATTCTGGGTTCTGGAGAACCAGACATAGTATTTTCCTCAAGCTATTTAGGATTGAGAAAGAAACCAGGTTACAAACAAGCAACTGAAATGTGCAATGACAGATAGAGGAATGCACGAGATCCAGAGATAATGCAAAGAAGGAAGTAATGAATGCTGCTTGAACACCGAGGCTGAGTTGAAAAGTATGTTGCAGAGAAGTTAATATTTGAATTGGCAGATAAAAAGAGTTTTAGGCAGATAAAATAAAATGTGCATATGCATAGGAGAATGGAATTTCAAGTATTGTTGTAATATAAAATGAACAGAGAAGGCGGTAAGAAACAGCTTAAAGAGCAGGCCAGGGCCAGAACATACCAAAGTATTTGGCCTCTTGGCTGAAAAGGATGGGGAGTAAAGACAGAACTACTGGCTTTCCATGTCTAAAGTCTATCATATGAGAATATAGGGAAGATGAAGCTTTTTGATCTGACAAATCTATACTAACTTAAATAAATGGTAAGGTTTGTAGGAAATAGGAAATGTAAGAATGCTTGACAAATGACTTGATGAAACATATGCATACAACCCACAGGCAATCAGATCTCCAGAGATAATGAACAAATTGCCTGCTCAAGAATCCTACACAGTACTGGATGTACAATTACATTGCTGACTAAAGATCACAATGTATAATTCTTCATCACAAAATTAAGAGTAAATCATTGAGAAGGAAACAAATTCAAATATTCTTGGTGGGCTTTGCATAAAGCTTTACATCTGGTTGTTTTCTAGTAATTTCATTTTAACACAATATACTTTGTGCTTGGACATTGACTAAAGTCGAGGTATGACATTTTAGATAATTTTATTTCTTCCTTCTTTAGGAAAATGAAAAAGTGAGTAGATGGCAAATGTTTTATTATAGTGTGACTTGTGCAATAGGTACTTGAAATTCATTTTAAGGGGTTCATTTAATTAATTGAGTGGTATTTGCCTTTCCTTCAGGAAGAAGATAAGGAGCTATGAGGTGAGACAAAAATGTGGCCTTAGTTGAATCTAGAGTCTTACCCCATTTTTTTTGCCAATAAAATACTTGATAATCTTAAATCATCTTCAACTCTGTGAGCAACAGAGATTAAACCAAATATTCCCCATAGACTGCTTAGCACAATGACTAGCACACACCAATCACTCAATAGGTAACAGCTTCTGCTATCAGTTTCCTCAGTCATATATTGTAAAGTTTGGACTGTGTGATATCGAAGGTCCCTTTTGTTCTAACATATGATTTTTATATTAGAAGTAAAATATCTACCAATTTCTTCTTTTTGCTTAGTCTTTCATGGACACTCTTTCAGATGTTAATTACATGGCACTGGAGATGTTGGGTCATCATTACAATCTTTTCCAGGGGGAGAGATTTTATAACAGGCGGTAGAATAATCACCTTGGGAAAAGAATGTGTAAATTCATGAACCTCACTCACAAAAATTTGATTTAGTGGGTTTGGGATTGGGTCCAGATGATTCTCATCATGTAGCCTGAAGATCACAATTCAAGAGACATTGTTTAAAGAACTAATATTGATAATGTGACACTGTATTGAAGAATAGCAATTTTGGAGCTGTGAAAAAGAAGGGACTTTGCTGTTGTTATGAAATAAACAACCCTTCCTCTAACCGGTTTGGCTCAGTGGATAGAGCGCTGGCCTGCGGACTGAAGGGTCCCAGGTTAGATTCTGGTCAAGGGCATGTACCTTGGTTGTGGGCACATTCTCAGTAGGGAATGTGCAGGAGGCAACTGATCAATGTTTCTGTCTCATCGATGTTTCTGGCTCTCTATCCCTCTCCTTTCCTCTCTGTAAAAAATCAATAAAATGTATTTAAAAAAAAAAAAGAAATAAACAACCCATATTGCTTTTTTCCTTAGCAGATTAAGCTCAAAATTCAATTTCAAACCAGATTTCTTTATAAGACTGTGGCCTTGCAAATACTTGTACCATTGCTCATCATGGCAAACTAGACTTGCTGAGTGCACTGCAGAGCATAGTGAAGGACTGCAGCTTCCTGCAACTGAAGCGCCTTTTACCAAGCCACTTTTGCTGCACTCTGTTGCATTGTTTATGGAGGCAGGAAACAGTAGCCAGAGAACCACACTGATTATGTATGTGTGTTGCAGCTTTTCCAGCTGCCAAAAACAAACAAACAAACAGAAAACTCTCCGAGTATTATTTCTCTGCTCTGGCGCTGCAAACCCTTATGACTTTTTATGGGAGAAGTACAGTTTCCGGTTTTAACGGGACTGTTCTTACTTGATAAAACTGCAAAGAACACAAATGATCAGAAAACAAAGAAAAATAATGCTTTATGTGATGTATTATTCCCTACTGGAATTCCTAACTCGTCTCTCAGTTCATGTTTGAGGTTATCATTATATAAACACTCACTATAGAAGTTTCTGGAAACACTGATTAACAAATAAGAGGAAAACAGAGAAGGTAGACCTAAAATGCAAAGCCAAAGTACCAGACAGGATCAGTAGGATATGTTTACCTGATATTTTAAAAGGAGCTTTAACTAAGGCATAAAAAGAGGCAATAAAAAAAGTCCTCTAGAAAAGGTTATCTTCTTAAAATCTTAAACTACTTCTGTCTTGTCATTCAGTAGGGATTTGTGCTGAAGTCTGATATCTATCAATTAGACATGAAACATTGCTATGTTAAATTATTAAATTTCTAAAGTCACAAAATCAGCAAAGAAAGCAAATCCTTAAAAAAAAAACTCCTTGCCTAGCAGAACACACCAATTCTAAGCTATCACAAACTGGTAAGCTTTTTGAATGGAAAGAGGCTTCTGAGGTAGGCTTAGCTTCAGGAAATTGATTGCAGAACAGGATGGGACACTCTCACATTGGCTGGGAAACCAGAAATGTAGCCTTTGGGATTGTAGAGCCAGAGCATAAGAAGAACTCTATCGTCTGAAACAGAAAAAAGCATGCAGAGCTGAAAGCAGATGGGACCCAGAAAGCAATAAATCAAAGAGGAGCATTCATACCATTAAAAAACCCAATGATCTAAAACAGCTATTAAAGCTAGGAGGTTGAGAGCTGGAGTTGTTAACATATGGTAAGGGATCTAATTTAAGTGAGTGATCTTAGATGTTTATACACCATCAGCAACATGAAATCATCCCAGGGTAACAGGCCAGGGAAAGGGAAATTGTCAGGAGAGGTCACTAGGGCAGACTGGGATAAAGCCAGGTGGCCTACTCATCATTTTCCACTAAGCAAATAAACAAGATTGGAGGTCCTAGTTTATAGGCATAATATGCACTTCTCACCTATGTAAATTGCTGTCCTGGAATGAGAAAGAATCTAGGTTATATTTCCCAAGACTACCAAACAATGGAAAAGCAGAAGTAGTTTTTATTTTTTCCCCTCACTGTTTTTTAGATTGTATAATTTTCATCTGTTGATATATTTTTAAGGTCACTGACTCTTGTTGTATTCTGTCATCTCCCTTTGGCAGCTTCCTGTGAATTTGTTTTTTTTTTATTTTTTAGAGCAGTTTTAGATACACAACAAAATCGAGAGGAAGGTAGAGAGATTTCCCACATACCCCCTGCTATCAAACGCACAATCTGCCCATTATCAACACCTCCCACCAGAGTGGTACGTTTGTTACAACTGGAAACCTACATTGACACATCTTAATGACCCAGAGCCCATGGTTTACATTATGGTTCACTCAGTGGTGTACATTCTGTGGGTTTGGACAAATGAATAACGACATGTATTCATTATTATAGTAGCATACGGGGTATTTTGTAGCTGCCATAAAAATCTTCTTAGTTCTGTCTATTCATCCCTTCCCTCTCCCAACCCCTGATCTTTCCCTGCCTCCTCAGCTTGTCTTTCCCAGAAAATCATATAGTTGAACTCATACAGTTCACAGCCTGTTCTGATTGGCTTCTTTCACTTTGTAAAACTCATTTAACTCAATTTTCCCTCATAACTTTGCCTGGCTTGGCAACTCCTCTTTTCTTTCTTTCTTTTCTATTCTTTTTTGCACTAAATAATAGTTCATTATCTGGATGTACCACCCACAGTTTATGTATTCATTCACCTACTGAAGGACTGTCATTTGATTTTTGGTCATTGTGGTTTTTGGTTTTAACATTTTTACTTGGTCTTTCTTTATATCTTCTATTTTTTTGAGGAAAATTTTAAATTCACCCATGGTCTGCAATAGTATGCACAATTGCTTGTTGAAGCATTTTTATAATACTTGCTTTAAAGTATTTGTCAGAAAATTGCAATGTCTTATGCCAGCTGGGTGCTAGATTTTATTGATTATTTTATCCCACACAAGTTGAGGTTTTTCTAATTTTTTATATGCCAAGTAATTTTGGATTGTATCTGGATGTTTTGAATACCAAGTTATAAGGACTTGAGTCTTGTTTACATTCAGTTGTGAATAGCTGGTGGTCTGTTAATTATATATATATATATATATATATATATATATATATATATATATATATAATTGATTTTTTACAGAGAGGGATAGAAAGTCAGAAACATCGATGAGAGAGAAACATCAATCAGCCGCCTCCTGCACACACACACCCCTCCCCCCCGCACTGGGGATCTGCCTGCAACCAAGATACATTATGCCCTTGACCGGAATCAAACCCGGGACACCTAGGTCCACAGGCCAACGCTTTATCCACTGAGCCAAACCGGCTTTGGCAAAGTTCTTAATGCTTCTGATATATGGAATAGGAACAGATATAATCAGGCTGGGAAACAAAAAGAGGGAGAAGGCAGTGGGGTTCAACCAGTCCTCTTGGAGTCAGAGCTTTGTAGAACAGAGAGAAAGGTTCACTTTCCTGAGTTCAGGCTCCTGAAGAATTGTATTTCAATGTCTCTCATCAATACCATGGGATTGCTAGAGGGGCTGAGGCATGAGAAAAGAAAGAAAAGGATTGGGGGAGGTTTCTGTATTTCTTCTGAATGTTAAGGTGTTCCCTTTCCTGCTTAGCCAAAACAAAGGGGTTCAACTAGCTTCTCTCTGTGTCTCAATGCCCACTTCCGGTGAGCTGAGCTCTGGCTGGGAGACAATAGAAGAAAAGTTAGAGTAAACTTACCACTTGAAATTTCAAATTTAAGTCTTCTCCGATTTGTTGTCTATCTTTTGCTTTACAGGGTTCGTTAGCTGCTCTATGGGTTCTGTCCGTATTTTGTATTTATAGTCAGTGGGCAAGACTATGTAGAACCAGAAAACCTTGTGTTGATTTTAAAACAAGTAAATAGAAATAAAATTTGAAAAATAAACAATTTCAGAAATGTTAAATGTAATTTCTTTAATACCTGGAAAATAATATTTGTGGGGTGATATGTACATGTGTGTTATGTGCATAAACATGTTCACAAGCAAGTATATGTACATGTGACTGCATAGCTAAGAACTTTGCAGAATGGATTTACCCTTGTGAAATGAAAAGTTCTCTGTCTGAAATGCCCACCAGTAGTTATTTCTTGGCTGAACTATTTGAAAACCGATATTAAAGTATGTGTGCTAAATTAGAGAAGAATTCTAGCCAATAATTATTTTCACTTTTTATGAAGTACTAGTAAGTTCAACAAAGAAAAATCGAATACATAAAAAAATACAATCAAAGAAACCTACAATTATTCATGTAATTTTCTTATAGAGGTACATTGCCCAATATTGTATATTCACGTTGTCGGCAGGCATCAGTTGAGAGAGTAATACACATGATCTCTTAAGTCACTAATAGAATACTCCGTTTTTTCTTGGGTTACCCAGTTGTATGTGTCAAGTTAATAGAACACATAGGTGATGAAGAAATATTATTTTCTTATAGCTACTTAAAGCTGCACTTCAGATTATTGAAATTAATATTTCTAAAATTAGTATTTGCTAATGACCTCACTTGAATTATGAGAATTGCCTGGACATTTTCCCTCTGTTCATAACCAAAATACATTTGTAAGTTTTTAGAAAACCCTTTCTTAGAGCTCACTGTGACAAAGATAGGGAAGTTGTCAGTAGGTATTTTGAAGTTAATGGAGTTAAATATAGGGTGTTACATACAGAGTCTACCTCTAGGGGTTTTAAATAAATAACTTTGAATTTTACAAAGATAAAATGAAAAATTCTTCTAGCTCTAATCTATTTATGGCAGGTATGTCATAGTACATGGCATCCTTAGTACATGGACTGAGCATACAATAACATGTTCAGCAGACAGAGCTAAATATGAGGGTGCTTTTATTCAAGCTGCTTTAATTTTGGGTCAAGGTGTTTTATTCTGTTTCCTCCTATGGCCAATGTGCTGATCAGTGAGCTGGAAAGATGGGGTGAAGACATGCTGCAAAGGCAATTGAGTTTTATGAAGCAAGAAAACATATATGCCAGAGACCTTTCAACTCGTCAGAAGAGGCATTGTAAAAGTGTCCAATGGTAAGAAATTAGAGGCTAAGAATGAGATCTTTAGTCAAAATAATAGGAAAAAATATGTAAAGAGATATAATATTCTGTGCAAATGAAATAGACTCAGAATATGAGTGCAAAGTTATGTGTAGGAGAATACAACCTGCAGCTGACTTTTTGTGAGCAGCAATGGGAAAATACACACACACACACACACACACACACACTGGAGGTCCGGTGCATGAAATTCATGCACAGGGGGTGGGAGGGTGGGAGGGGGGTGTCCCTCAGCCCAGCCTGCACTATCTCAAATCTGGGACCCCTCAAGGGATGTCTGACTGCCCGTTTAGGTCCGATCCTACTTGGATCGGGCCTAAACAGGCAGTCAGACATCCTTCTCACAATCCAGGAATGCTGGCTCCAAACTGTTCCCCTGCCTGTCTCCCTGATTGCCCCTAACTGCTTCTGCCTGCCAGCCTGATCACCCCCTAACCACATCCTGCCAGCCTAATTGATGTCTAACTGCTCCCCTGCCAGCCTGTTTGCCCCCAACTTCCCACCTCTGCCTGCCTGGTCATCCCTAACTTCCCTCTCCTGCAGGCTTGATCACCCCCCAACTGCCTTCCCTTGCAGGTCTGGTCCCTCCCAACTGCCCTCCTCTGCTGGCCTGATGGCCCACACTGCTCTCCCTTGCAGGCCTGGAACCTCTTACCGTCCTCCACTGCTGGCCATCTTGTGGTGGCCATCTTGTGTCCACTTGGGAGCAGGAACTTTGACCACATGGAGGCAGCCCTCTTGTGTGTTGGAGTGATGGTCAATTTGTGTATTACTCTTTTATTAGATAGGATAGAGGCATGGTGCATGGGTGGGGACTGGCTAGTTTGCACTGAAGGGTGTCCTGAATCAGGGTGGGGGTTCCCTTGGGGTGTGGGGCGGCCTGGGCAAGGGGCCTATGGTGGTTTGCAGGCCAGCAACACCCCTCAGGGACCCAGCAGAGGCCCTGGGATCTATGATTAATTTATGTTCTACAATTGAAACTTTGTAACCTAGAATGGAGGCCTAGGCTAGGGCTGCAGAAGTTTGGCTTTGTCTGTCGCTGGGGCAACCCTAGCTTTTCCTCTTGTTATTCGGCTTATGTATCTTTTATAATTGAAACTTTGTAGCATTGAGTGGAGGCCTAGGCTGGCAATGGTAGGCGGAAAGCTTTGCTTCCTCTGTTGCTGGGGAATCCCAAGCCTCCCTCCTGCTCTCAGTGGTGGCAGCCATCTTAGTTCGGTTTATTTGCATAATTTGATGCCGATTCATTGGTGGGGGTGGGTGTGGGCGTGGCTTTATCATAGGTACGGTCGATTTGTATATTACTCTTTTATTAGATAGGATATACATACATACACACACACACACACACACACACACACACACACATACACACACACATATACACACCACACACACACACACACACCCCACACATACACACACACACATATATATATGCCTAAGCAACCATTACCCCTGAATGACCGAAATGACCAGAACAACTAGCTGATCAGTCACTATGATAGGACTGACCACCAGGGGGCAGACACTCAATACAGGAGCTGCCTCCCAGCGGTCAGTGCTCTCCCACAGAGGGAGCACAGTTCAGCCAGAAGCCAGGCCTATGGCTGGCAAGCACAGCTGTGGCAGCAGGAACCTCTCCTGCCTGCACAGCAGCGCTACTGAGCCGCGGCAGCTGCAGCAGCAACAGGTGCAGCAGGGCCTGCATGAGCGCAGTGGAGCTGCCCCCCACCCTGGCTGGCGCTCCTCCCCAGCCCCCTGCGCTTTGGCACCGCTACATCCCCTGAGGGGTCCCGGATTGCAAGAGGGCACAGGCTGGCTGAGGGACCCCACTCTCACACAAATCTGCACTGGGCCTCTAGTTCAATTTCTCATGCTGGTTCATTTAGTCGGTGTAGAAAAGAACAATGATCTAGCCATATGTTCATATAGAAAAACAGTAGCTATACATGCAGGTTTAGTTTATGCACTCTTGGGCCACAGTGCCCTGGTTTGATCTGAGCGCCACCTTGTTTGATCATTGAGTTATAGAAGATTAAGCTAATTATTTAACCCTCTAAGCCTGAACACTTCATCTGTAAATGGTGGCAATTACATGGTTGCCGTAAGAATGAAATGAGTAAGTACATGTAAATCTGAATCTTGTAGACCACAAAGTGTGTCCTCAAAAAAAAAAATTACTATCACCCAACAATATCATGGCCAGTCATTACTGTACAAATAAAAAATAATAATTAAGAGTGAGATATCATAATAAAATAAAATATGTAACAAACATAAGTATGTACATATACATAGAATAAAACATACATGTCACAAAGAATATTTTATTTTTATGTAAATGGTGTATGAATATATATAATCACTTGACAATTCAGTTGAAGTCCTTTTACATTTAAGTCTTGTAAAGAGAGTCCCACATCATTTCTTTCATAAACCCATACTTGTCATACATTACCTGTGATTTCTAGACTTGGTTTCTTTAAAGTGGAGTGAAATTTAAAAGCATTTGTTAAGCAATCTGAGTACAAAATTCTTCCAGATATTTGCAAATACCGTCCCTTAATCCCCCTGTCACCCCCCACAGGATGATTTTATTGATAATGCTAGAAGTAACTAGGAAACTTAGTAGTTTGCTATTTTACTCAGCATGGAAGCACGAACTATAATAAACAGAATAATAGAAAGAAAGACGTTTGTATTCATTAAGGGGGCAGACTTTTCCTCAATTATTAACACAATCAGGAGAGAAACAGAAAATTCAGAAGACTGAGAAATGGTGGGGAAATTCACTGAACTGAACATCCCTGTACTGTGGGCAACAGTCAATGCACTGTCCTGAGCTAAATAACGAGAATTAATCACATGTATGGTTCTTTTCTACATCTCATTCTGAAGACCCAGCCTCTCATTTTAGATCCACCCTTACTGGTTCTTACTACACCATTGACAGTATATTACTGTTCTCCCATTCCTAATCCCCAGCTGTATAAAGCAGCTTGTTTTGCTTCTCTCTTCAAACCTCAGGCTGAGAAAATATTATTTTTATTTTCCATTACTTTTAACTAATGCTTACTGGTTCCTCCAATTAAGAATAGAGGCAGTATACAATGGTACCATTAAGAGGTTCCTGTTCTGAATTTCACTGTGGCACTGTTCCTTTTCTCATTCTGATTCCTTCTCTTAGCCTGCTCTTTTCCACATTAAATAAAAAATCTAACCATTGCTACACGATAAAGTTCTATAATATCTGTCAATCATCAGAACATAAATTTCACGAGGAAAAAAAAAAAAGCAATGTTCAACTGTCTTGACCAGTACTCGAAAAAAAAAATGCCTGACACATAGCAGGTCCTCAAAAATTATTAAACTAGAGGCTCAGTGCATGAATTCATGCACAGGTGGGGTCCCTTGCCCTGGCTGGCAATCGGATCTATCGGGGCTGACCAGCTGGTGGGAAGTACTGTGGGAGGTTAGCTGTGGGAGCACACTGACAACCAGGGGGCACCTTCTACATTGAGCATCTGCCCTGTGGTGGTCAGTGCATATTATAGTGACCAGTTGTTTGGTTGGCCTGTAGTAATGGTCATTTAGGCATCTATCTATCTATCTATCTATCTATCTATCTATCTATCATCTATCTTTCTATCTATCTAGATGCCTAAATGAAAGAAATGTATCCTGCTTAAATCAACTTCAATCTCTAATAATAACTCAGAATTCAGGGTAAGAGTGGGCAGTAAAAGCCCATTGCTTTAATTAATACTGATGGACATCTGAATATATTTATCCTGATACTTAAAGCTAAGTGTGTGCATAATATGGGTTCGGGGCATTGTTATTAGCAACATCATTTCTGAATTCATGTGTACATGAGCATTTTGTTATGTTTTCAAAAGCATAAAAGGCATCTTAACTTGCAGTAGTACTTGTTGAGATTTAAACAACACAGGTGCATTCAATAGCCTGTTAAAGGCATATCTTCTTAGACTGTACAGATATGCAAGGAGTCTCTGCTTTTCCATGCTGGTAATTTTCTGCAATACAATTGAATGTAAGGAGTTTATAATAAAGCTTTACAATAGTACTGATAGAATGAATCTTATTTAACTTTATGAAATCAAGGGAATATGTTGACAATTGACCCTAAATAAGTACATATCCTAAAAGTGAAACAAAATGACTTATACTGTAAATGCTATTTATAAGCTCTCTTTCATTCCAGAGCCAGTGAGCTTTTACTAACAAGGTGAAAACACACAGACAATGCAAGCTGCAGAATGTATATGGCACAGATATTGCTCAGAAATTCTTGGTAAACTGTACTATTTTTGCTTAATGACTCAAAGATATGGACAACTATCCTAAAACGTTCAAGCTCAGGGACAGGGGGAGGGGATATACAGCCAAGGAGAGACTAGGGTGAGGTTGGTTCTTACAGCAGGTAAGTTGGAAATAGGTGGGCCAGGAAGTGGTTGCAGGAATAAACATCATTTCATTAACTATGAGCTGCCTTCAAAGAACTGGAGAGAATCATGAAGAACATTTTGTATTCAGCAACATTATAACAGAAAGTAATTCTAGATGCAAGAAGAGAGTTCTAGTACAGAATGCATTTTAATAGGAGCTAGAATTGGAGGGCTAACCACAGAACAGCAAGAAGAGAGAGTACTTGTTCACATGACCACACGTGATGTCTGGAAAAGGAATTGGGAGGCATTCTCCATTTACCCAAATGCATTTGCCATTCAGCATAACCCTTCCTAATATCTCAAACAGTGTGTGTTCTGACTGAAAGGGATTCTTTTAAGAGAGACTCCACCACCTATGAAAGTGGCAGACAGAGGCACAGAGACAGCCTCTTAGAAAGAGAGGTTGTCTAAATGAAAGAAATGTATCCTGCTTAAATCAACTTCAATCTCTAATAATAACTCAGAATTCAGGGTAAGAGTGGGCAGTAAAGCCCATTGCTTTAATTAATACTGATTGGGTGAAGGATTCTTTAATGATAGAAAGAGGCAGAGGAAATAGTGGTTAAGGACATTTACTTGTGATTAGCCAAGGGTAGTTGCAAATAATAGACATGTCACCCAGGCTATGTGACATGAAAATCTTTATTTAAATCTCCTACCCTTCAGTTTCTTTTTGGCAAATCTGACATAATACCAGCCACTTCATAGTATTGTCAAGAAATTTTCAGGATGTACTATTTATATAGTGCTTAATTTAGCACTCCATCTACAAAACAAACTACTATACTACAGATCACCTCCTTGAAACTCTAATCTCTCAATAGTGGATTAAAGAAGGACAACTGACTTAAGAGAGTTCAGCACATAGTGTAGAATAAACCATTTTTTTCTGCCCCACTATTTTGATCTAAGAGACATTAGCACTGTTGTCAGTTTGTGTTGGGGGTGCAATTGAAATGCTGTGATTTTAATGGAGCAGCAAGTGTGGTAATGGAGCGGTCATAACAACCATGCAAGAAAGGGAAAATAACCTAGAAAGGGAAATGAGGAGACAAATGAAGCAAAAGTATAAAGAAAAGTGGAGGTGAGGAATGTCATAATACCTAAGATGCTGATAAATTACCCCATTTCCTTACTTTCTCATCCCAGCCTCATAGAAGGCTTGGCTATATTATATTTCATGCCCTGGGATAACTGTAAAAGACTTTCTGTTTATGAGTGTGAACTATATGTGAACCATAGCCTTTTCTGTAATGTGAGGTCAACTTGAAATTGCAATAGTATCCATCACTTTTCACAGAGGGAGGTATAATAATTATTCCTTTTGTCTTAAACTGGTTTAGATGGGTCTCTCTCTTCCTCGCCACCTAAATTTCTTAACTAGAAGAGAAGTAAATACCCACAGGAACGTAAAAGATCACAACAGTAAAAAAAATGTAGTATCAGAACTGATCAGTGAGAAAGATAAGCATCTCTGGCTCCTTGTGTAGTGTTCCTTGCACCACAGCATCCTGTTTCCTTGCTTTTTTAAATTCGCTATTTGTTGAGCACCTTCTACACATCCCTTTCCTTACGTCATCTCATGACACTAACAGCAACTGCATATTAATTGGCATCTCAATTTTGTAACTGATTAAACAAATTCAGAGAAGGGGGTGTGTCTGTGTTTGTGTCTGCACATCCACCAGAATTTGACAATAGGGACCTTTGGAGAAGAAAGTGGAATGATTTGGAGCAAAACTTGATATTGTACTCCTTGTTGTTTGAACTGTTACAAAAGGCTGAGTTGTTTGTGTTGGTTTTTGTTTGTAATTTAAACATCTAACAGACAATCAAACATAAATATACACACTAATTTCTCTCTGTTGCACACATATAATCCACACATGGGCACACAAAAACACAGTCTTAGACCTAATGTTTGAGTTTGAAGGCAATAAGGTGATTGGTTTGTAGTAAAAGTAAAAACTTAGTAATATTCATAATTGTCATGGGGGAAGAAAGGTCTTTGGAACTTTCCTTTTCTTGACAAAATCTTCCTCGATCCATCAATTCTTCACCAGTCACATAAACAGGTGGGGAAAAGTCAGAAATGAAATAAAATGAATACTTTTGTTGCAAACAATAGGTCAAAGATTTAACCTACATAATCTCATTTAACTTTCATTCCCTCCTAGTGAAGAAAGGTTTACTATTTTCATTCTAGACGAGGTATTTGAGACTTGAAGAAGCTAACTAACTTGCTAAAGGTTACCAGCTAGTACGTCTTGAAGCCAGAATTCTAGGTGAGTCTTTTTCTAAACCCATACTTATTAGTTAAGGTCTCAGCAAGAATAGTATGCTCAAATTGCATAATTCTAGGAAAAGCTGAGAGAAGGACCTATTCGTGAAAATTTGGGCATAATAGAGGAAATTAGAAGGGGCAGTGCCTTTTGCAGGACTGGTAACCTCCAAACCTGAGAGGAAGAGGGTGAGCATTGTTGTGGGAATCTGGAAGATAGAGTGTCTCTTCAGAGAGGCCCTCTGTGGGAGCTGTGACCTTCCTGTTAAGATATTACCTCTCTCAGGAAACTCTAATCACCTCGAGCCATGGTTGGCAAACTGCGGCTCTCGAGCCACATGCAGCTCTTTGGCCCCTTGAGTGTGGCTCTTCCACAAAATACCACGGCCTGGGCGAGTCAGTTTTGCAGAAGTGGCATTAGAAGAAGTTTAAGTTTTAAAAATGTGGCTTTCATAAGAAATTTCAATCGTTGTACTGTTGATATTTGGCTCTGTTGACTAATGACTTTGCCAACCACTGACCTAGAGAAATACACTGTCAATGTGATACAGGATTCCTCTTGCAATTAAGTCTAAATTGCCAGAGGCTTATTTTAGCACATCCAATGAGGGAGGAATAAAAGGTCTCAAGTCACTGGTTCAGACTCCTTTGCTAATTTACTGGAATCACTGTGTGAAGGTTTTATTTGCCTACACAAGATATTGGGATGTTTCTTTAAAAGCATTTTCCTTTATGAATCTCCATAGTGATATTGTGAGTGCACTGGTGTGGCCTGGTCGCCAGAACCATCCAGTAATTGGATATGCCAAGAAATTTGTTCAGTCTCTTGTTTCTGCTGCCTGATTAAGAACAGTTCACTATTCATTAAGATCTCTCCAGGAGAAACCCAGAAGAGAAATAATTAGAAACTCCCCCACTGATTTGACTCCTGTTATGAACAAATACAGAGGAACTAAAGAAGGGGTCCTAAAATAGTAGAAATTGGGATACATGGGAGCCATTTATGGGGGAAAGAATGCTACACTAGCACAGAATTTATGAGCTAGGACAATGCTTTATTAAGAGATTAGGTGGTTGAAGCAAGGATGATTTATATTTTAAAAATTGCATACATAATAGGAAAATGAAAGAAATAAATTTCAGGTTCTATTTTAGGGGAACAGGGAAAGAGAAAAGCACAAATGGCTAATATGTGCAAAAACATAAGACAAAAAAAGACTTTAAAATATCAAATATTAAGCCACGTGTGATTAGAAGAGGAACTTTGCATTAGTTTTCATTTCAAAGTGTTCTAAAAGGGATCATAACAATATATTGAAAGGTCAGTGGCATTTTGTAAGCATAGAATTATCAAAACACAGGTGAGCTAACTTAAAAATTGTTCAGAAAACATTCTCTACTTTGAATTCTAAAACTATACCTGAATTGGTTAACTTTGAAAACGGTTTTCAACTGCATATAAATATAGTATTAAATACTCTCCACAATGGTTTGTATTTTTCATAGTAAATGTATCTGCAATCTAATATTATTTCCTATGCCCTGAAAATTGTTCTCTCTATAGACTTGTTTTGCTCTGCATGAATGGCAAAGTAAGCAATCCTATCCTTTCTTTGAGGAGGAGCAAGCAGATATTTAACCTAAGTTTGCTCATCAGAATTTGCTATAGTGTGAATAGATGAATCTCCATATCAAGTGCAATATTGTGATGACCCTGTTCATGACATCCCCACCCCCAAAGTCAGATAATAGAGTCCTATGCTTTTGTATGACTACAATCTTCCATTATTAGCTGTGTGACTGTGAACAAATTACTTAAGCTCTTTAGTTCTAGTTTTCACATCTTTAAAAATTGGAATATCACTTCCAAAGGCCGCTGCATGTGATTGCACAGGCTGAGATTTACTTTGTGAATCACTTTTGAAGCCATAAAAAGTACATTTTATTGTATTATAAAATTCTATGCTCTGTATCTTAAAAAGATGTACAAGTCAGGACCTTCCCAGATTCTCCAAATTTGAATACAGATCATTAGAACTATTTCCAAAAAACAGATCACCATTAAGGAGTAATCTGTTACAGGCTCTGGAGAAAATTCCAAGTGGAATTTATTAAGATTGTGTTTGCAATAGAAATGTTTTTTTCCTTATGTAAAATGTCAAAATAAATAATGTAAAGGGGCAATCTTTATTTGATATTCTTACTTATATTACCTTATGTTTCTACTTATTTAAATATTTTATCATTATTAAATGCATTCAAATTATTTTCTCTTTTCAAAACACATATATTTGAAGTGAGCATTGACATTTCCCCTTATTGATGGCTTCAACTTTATGGGACATCATTAATACTACTCTGTAGCCACAGCACAATCCTTAATCATATTTTGGAGTTGTACTAATAATATAGAAGGAATTATTCTGCCTTCACAGTCTGGTCAGTTCTACACATCTTTAAAATATCTGTTCTATATCATAACTAGAGGCCTGGTGCATGAAATTTGTGCATGGGAGAAGGGGGTGTTCTTCAGCCTGACCTGTGCCCTCTCACAAACTAGGACCCCTTGGGTAGGGTCCCTCTGCCTGACCAGTGATCGGGCCGATTGGGGCTTTCCTTCCCCTGGCTGCCAGCAGCTTGCCCTGCCTCTGCCTCTTCCACTGCCTCTGCTTGCCATCTGTATGATGCTGCCCTCCTCTCCCCCACCACCAGTTGCCTCCCTCGCAATCGCTTGGCTGGCCTGGGCCTCCCTCTTCGGGGTGATCATGGGGTGATGGCAGGACCTTCCCATCCAATTACATCACTCTGCCTTGGTTGGTCTGGTGCCAGTGCGTGCCATCGCATGGTCATCTAGAAGGTCACCCAGACAGTCATTCTGCTGTTTGGTCATTCAGTCAATTTGTGTATTATACTTTTATTTTTATAGATGCTGTCTCTGACTTTTGCTACCGGTGTCTATCCTGAGCACATAGAAATCACATGTTCTTAATCATCTCTACTAGTGCCTATTTCACTCTTTTTAATAAAAACCATTCAAATATATGACATGTAATTAGCATTTTCCTTCTCCCTTTTATTTATTAATTTATTTATTTATTTTAGAGAAAGAGGAAGGGAGAGGGAATGAGAGAGGAAAACATCTATGTGAGAGCAAAACATCAATAGGCTGCCTCCTGCATGACCCCTGCCAGAGAACAAACGCACACCCTAGTCACGTGCCCTGACAGGGAATTGAACTGGCAACTTTTTGTTACATGAGATGATGCCCAATCAGCTGAACCACTTTATCTGGGTGTCTGCATTTCAAGGGCTTATTAGAGACAGGCTACCACACTTTACAGCACAGATAGAGAAGACTTTCATCACAGTAAGTTCTACTGTGTCATTGGTCTAGTTTTTATAGGGCTGCACCTTGAAATGTTAGAATAAATTAGATTTTCAATTTTGGTATAAGTTATGCTTTTGGGTTATACCTAAATTTAGTTCATATAAAAGTAGAATATAAAAGATATCGTTCTTTGTTGGGAATCAACAGTATAGCAACTCTGAACTGGCATCTTTAAAGTATCAGAAAGCATTATGTCAATTTAGCTAGTTTAATTTAACACTGCTAAAATATAAGCAATGTAAAGTTAGAGTACTTTTAAAAGCTATTTTGGAGAGAATTTGGAGGACTTTAAGAAGTCAATTCAATATGGTAAGAATATATCTGTAGCTTACCCATCTCTTACTCTTTAAAAATAATATTGCATTTAATATAAAATATAATCCAAGCTCAACCATCAAGTGCAAGCATCAATGTTTCATAATAGATTACAATAATACACATGTATTTGCCTACACTTCATGCTGTCCACTTCTGAATAATAATTTCCTATAGTAGTTTAATGGGTATCATATAAATAGAGTTTGAAGGAAAAACATATTTATCAAAATATTCTACAAGCTAAATATTCTACAAGTGCTATTGCACTTCTCAGTCTTGTTTTTCATACTTGAGATACAGGGAGTCATTTTCATCCCCAGGTGATCCATTTAATTGTTGAGCACTGTAACTCTTTTATTTGTCTAATTCTAAAGTGGAAAAAGGCAGGACAGTCTTCCATTCAATAATTCTCCAGAAGAAAAGCTCAGCTAGTCTCTAATTTAGCATTTCCAGTGGTGTTTTTCAATCACCCATACTCATTCAGGTTTTATGCCATTGATGCTTTTTCTTACACTGAATTGGAATACCAATTCTATCCATTGATCCATTCTCTAAGTCTCTAAGGATACACAGCAGAAGTCTTATTATCCCTCTTCCACATGAAAACACTTCAATTACTTTATGATAACTATTATGCCCTAGTGCCTCCAAGCTTCTATTTTTCCAAGGCTAACATATCCTCGGGTTCCTTGAGCATTCCTTCCTGTCCAGGCCTTTCTGCTGTTTGAGAAGTCTTCTTTCAGTAGAGCTTGGGGCTCATGTCTTCGCCTTGATGAATTGTCAAAGTTGTAAGGTCAGTCCTGAGTTATTCACTACCCTAGACTTCATGCAGCTGTGGGAAGCACAGTTAATAACTTCAGTCTCTTTTGTGCCAATTAAGAAGATATTAGGGAAGCCGTTAATATTGGTAGGTAATTGGTGAACCTGTTTTTTGCCTATAGACATGTTGCTTAATGCTATAGTAACTCTCGTGAACTTTTAATGTTCCCAAATACTGTAGTTACTCCCATTTATGAGGGAGGCAAGTGAAAAAGTAATACGACAAAAGAGAAATGCATTTGTATGTAATTACGACCGTGGGTGTCATCATAAGAATGGCGGAAAGGGCACGGCATTGAAAGCAGGAATGTAAACAAGAGAATAGAAGGCTGGCTGGATTGTATCACATAGGAGCAAGAGACATACTATCAAAGAAAAGGTTGGTAGATCGTGCTTCAATAACATGAAGAACATCATTAAAAGAAAAATTTCATAGGGAACTATAAAGGAAAAGCCACAATTTGGAAACAATTATTTTTAACCTGGGAAGCTGGGACTTAACAGCCAACAAATACGTATAGCTTATATAGATCAGTAAGAATAATTTAAAACAACAAATATGAAAAACAAAGGTTTTGAATTCATGAAGAGGGAATTCATATGGCCAAGAAAAGAAACTAAACTTCACTTGGGAAAATAACCATAAAATGTAATTACTTAAAATTATATCTATAAGATTTACAACAAATATATACATATAAGTGAGTAAACAGTAATTCTCATTAATTGCTGGTATGAATTTAAATGAATGCACCAACTTTGATAGCAATTTCACAATATCAAGGTTGAGTAAGTGAAAATTATAAACAATTTAACATATATTGACAATGAGGGAGAATATATATTTGATATCTATACTGTATATGCTGCAGTATTTCAAATTGATGGACTAAATTTACTAGGTGTACTGGTTAACAATGGTGGATTTTGTAATTAAAGAAAACATGATAATTTCAAGAAAAACATCAAAAGTACTTTATTTAAAGTAATGTCCATTGTTAGTTGCACATTTCCCCATCTTTCAGGTAATTTGTAGATACTCTCCCAATAGAACTTTTGAGACAAACAATTGAGAGACCCAGTTTCTACTTCTTCGTACGTTTTGAAGAGCTGCTGAGAAAGTGCATGTGCCATTGATCAGAACGATCTGAAGGAGCAAGGTCTGGTGAATACAGTGGGTGGGTTAATACTTCCCAGGCAAAATCTTTTAATGTGTCTAACTGGTTTTAAAATGTGTGATGGTGCATCATCACGAAGCAAAATTACTTTGCCATCTCTTCTGGCACATTCTGGTCATTTCAGGATCAAAGCATGGTTCAAATTGATTATTTGTTGTTGGTAGCGATCAGTATTAACAGTTCCACCTAGTTTTAGAAGCTCATAATACACCACACCTTCCTGATGCCACCAAACACAGAGCACCGTCTTCTTTCCGAAGCGATTTGGCCTTGCAGTCCATGTTGATAGTTGACCTAAGTCAACCCATGATTTTGTGCATTTGGGATTCTCAAGATAAATCCACTTTCCATCACAGTTGAAATCTGATGCAAAAAAGAATTTCTTTCGTGCCATTGAAGCAACATTTTACTGATGACTTTTCGGTTTTCCATTTGTCTTTTGTTCAGTGGATGTGGCACCCATTTTCCTTCCTTTAAAATCTTTCCCATTGCTTTTAAACGATCAGAAATTGTTTACTGAGCAACGTTTAAGCTTTCTGCAAGTTGTTTTTGAGTTTGACACACATCTTCATCCAAACATGCTTGTAATTGTTGGTCTTCAAACTTTTTCAGTTGACCTGGATGTTCTTTGTCTTTCACATCGAAATCATCACTTTTAAAGCATTTAAACCAGCGTTCACAAGTATCTTGAGATGGAGCATGTTCACCATAAGCTTCCTGAAGCTTTCAATAGCACTTTTCTTCAAAATAAAGTAATCAATTAAAACTTCCCACAATGCTTTTTTGGGGGGCACGAAAGTTTTAAAGCTTGCTGTCAATATAACAAAATAGCATACATATCAAATCACATGTATATCAACATATGTGTAACTCCATCTATTGAAAAAAATCCGCATTATTAACTGGTACACCTAGTGTTTGTGTCAATGTCACTAAATCTAAAAATTAATATCTAGTAACATATGTATTTAAATCTTAAAATGCACATGTAATGGGAGAGGGATACATATCAATATCCAGATGGGATTATTTTAGGAGAGAAGCAAGTGATTCATGTCAGAAGAATTTTCTGAATTTATTTCTTGTCTTTAAAAATATACCTGTAGGAAATGCTGTAAATTAATAAAACTTATTTGGGCTGGATGATAATGTCTATAATTGGTTTATTTAAAATTTCTATAATCTTTAACCAATTATTATTATATTTCCCATATTTTTGAATATTTTATTATATAAAATAACACAAAATAAAATAATCACCACAATAAGTATATGAATTAAACCTCTAAGGACAATAATTATATTGGAAAGGTTAAAGAAGGCTTTGCTTACTTAATATAGTTTAATATTATTGGAATTTCTATAGTGCGTGAGTTTTCATACATTTGGTTTCATGAGTGAAAAATTAAAATAAACCGCACAAATGTAAAATAAAATTATGTCAATATAAAATAAAGTTGTACACATGTGACATATTTGTTTGCCTAAAGGCCACACTCAACAACATAGAAGCTGGATGGCCATGAATAATGTGAACTAGATCCATGCCATTCCAGGTAGGCTGAAGAGAAGGAACATGTGATCTTAGTTAAGCTGCAGCCATTTTGTTAACACATTGCAGACCAGGAGTTTTATTGCTAGCTTTACCCAGTGGCCAGATAAGTTTCTATTGAACGCGTACAAAAAAAGTTTTACATAAATGTTAAAGGCACACTTTAAAATTACATTCTCATTGCATTTTAAAGTTATTTATTACGTGTTCTTACAAGCTAATATTTTTTTAAAGTATGATACTTTGTAAAACACTGTGTGATGTGAAGCGAGAATTCTCGTGATCCGTCTGCAATCTTAACATGTGGAAGAAGAAAGCAGGAAGGAGAATTAGACAATCAACAAAAAATAGAACTCAGAACTGTGATTAAATTAAATTAAAAAGCACATGTGTGCCTTGACACATGTGCTTTTAAGTTAATAAAAAAATTCATTTCTGTCATTATTTTAAAGGGCAGAGTTGAGGCTTCTTTTAATTAGATATGAAAATGTTCTAGAATTTGATTCAAGAAAGGGAACTGTAAAATGTAACAGGTCCAAAATGTGGAATGGGCAGTAATTAGGAGGAAATGGTAGAGTGAGCATACTGTGTTTAAAACTGACAATCTTTGTTATTAGTTAATTCTCTTTTCTCAAACAGTGGGTTATTATTCCTTGATTAGCAGATCATGCTACAAGGCTATCATATTAAGATATTTGGCAGGAAATTTGCAATATGCTAGATTATGTTGGCTACTCATAGCCTTAATGAAGTGCTGCTAGAATAAATGTTTGCATTAAAGAGAGCAGAGAAGGAAAAAAAAATCTTGCTTTCCTGGGGCAGGGGAGGGCGGAGGGGGGAGGCCTTTCTGAAAATAATATGTGGTCCAAATTGACTGAGAATGGGAATCTGATCATGTATAAATATTCAGGGTTTGAAAAGCCAGATCTCTGTCCTAACTGGCTTGTACCAGCAGACAAGAGGGTACAAACACAGCAGATTCAAGGTTGGGGCCCATGCATAGCCAGCTAAGTTCTAAAGCATCTTAGTCAAGCTTTCTCTACATTAAAGAGATGATTTGACTCATTAATGAGACTTGGTTGTGTTCGACCTACAGCAAAATGTAGATGATTCTTGCCTCAGCTCCTAGCCCATTTTTACATTGTCCAGTGAAGTGAACATCAGAGGGGACCCAGGAACCAAGAAATGTAACTACACTAAGGCTGACCGTCAGCAGACAAAAAATCCAATGCTATGTCCTAGGCTCAAGAACATGAGACAATGCCTCTGGTTCTGGTGATAATGCAGGGCTGTGGTTGGCAAACCGGGGCTCATGAGCCACATGCGGCTCTTTGGCCCCTTGAGTGTGGCTCTTCCACAAAATACGACGGCCTGGGAAAATCTATTGTGAAGAAGTGGCATTAGAAGAAGTTTAAGTTTTAAAAATTTGGCTCTCAAAGGAGATGTCATTCGTTGTACTGTTGATATTTGGCTCTGTTGACTAGTGAGTTTGCTGACTGCTGATGTAGGAGAGCAAATTGACTAGAGGCCTGCATGTTTTTAAAGGACTTGTCTATCCTAAGGAGCCCCACCTTGTGACTGCTCTAGTTAGAGGACCACATAACTTTCTTAACTCACAGCAACAGGAAATGTGCTACAAATGCAGCAGCCAACACTGGGGCTTTCCCCGAGTTCCTGGATAATCAAGGTCCTCTTCTCAATTTCCACTAAAAGATAAAGCTTGTCTGGGTCATTTTGAGTCTTCATTCAGTGACAGATATTACAGCCTTCCCTTCCTCTGACACTCTCTCCAGGAACTTGGTTCTAAAAAGTTAGTACATTTTCATTGCATGATTACTATGAAGTGGCAAATGGATTAGCAGCTCATATAACTCATGGTAGGCTGACCTTTTATTCTGTGATTTGTTATGGGAAATACTCTTTGAAAGGTAATGTATAATCAACTCAAAACAACAAAAACTGAGGCAAATCATTCACTAGATTATTAGATGAAAGATATAGGTACAGAGTATAATACACTAGCATTTATTCTAATTTGGGGGCGGGGGAGCTCATGTCTATTCACAGATCTTTAGAGTAAGCAGTTCTGAGTAAGCCAGGATACAGCTGACATCTCTGCCCTGATTTTTTTTTTTTTGTCTTCTATAAATCACATCTTTTGAATCCTTCATCTTTTATCGCTCGTACTTTGTGAGAATTCGTGTAGGTAGAGCATTTTGCAAGTGTAAAATGCTACATAAGATATCTTATTGTTGGAGATATAAAAAAATAGAACTTGGATCTCTTTGAAAATGTTCTAATGACTGTATAGAGCAGAACCATTAATTAAACAAAGCATGTTTTATTTAGCAATTAAAACATGGCTCTGGGGAACACTATACTACATCTAGAACAATATGGTAAAGTGACACTATCTAATTAAAGTCACACATTACCTTTGACTCAAAACTGGTAAATATCAATACAGATTAAATTGTAGTAGCACTTTGGAATAACACATTAGGTTGAATACATTATTTAAGAGAAATACAAAAATCATGATAGATCCATTGGCAGCAGTAAAAGAAATTATTCTGATTTATCTTGGTCTTCAGTGAAACATAAAAAACTCCCTTTATTTATTCTTATTAAAACTCAGTTCAAAGATAAATTGATACAAGAAAGCATTTGCTTTTTAAAAAGTGTAGTAATCATATCCTATGCCTAATTTTCTAAGCAGCTCTGCAGGCAGAGCCACAAGTGTCTGGACTCCAAGGTGACAATTGTTTTGCTTTGAATGCTCTCCATGTGTTCATGGGTTATAACACACAGAGACACATACACACAAACGCACACGCACTGTTTTCAGAGAGATTTTGCCACTGATGAGAAGCAGCCAGTTGCCTTATGAAAACCAGGCCTTTGTTTGCAAGGGTGACTCCCCTCTGAGAATTTGTGCATGGTCTTCTGCTTCTCTTGTGAATCTGAATTTTATACATTTATTAATAAGGAAGAAAGAAGATAGTGCTTATGAGGAACAGAGGACCCAGCTCAACTAAAGATATAAATCTTCTGACAAAGAGCCCTGGATGGTGTGGCTTAGATAGTTGTGTATCTTCCCATGAACCAAAAGGTCCATGGTTCAATTCCTGGTCAGAGCACATGCCAGGGTTTCTGAATCCATCCCCAGTAGGGGGCATGCCGATTAATGTTTTACCCTCATATTGGTATTTTCTCTTCACTCTTTCCTTCTAAAAATCAATTTAAAAAAAATTAAAACAAGCAAAAAACATTTGAAAAAGATAGGGATGTCAAAGCTATAGGACAGAGAAGTCATGTTAGGAAGATTAAAGTCTTTGCGTTAAATGAGTTATATCAATCGGCATGCCATCTACTGGGGATGGATCCAGAAACCCTGGCAATGTGCCTTGACCAGGCCAAGGACAACTATTTTTCATTTAAATAGTCATGGCTTTCTGAATTTATGGATATAGGAAATCTGCAACAGGTGAGCTTTTGGGGTGTTCTAGGTTATTGGTTTCCTAGGATTTTTAATACTTTTTAAAGTATTACTTTCCCAAATTTTCTTGAAAACTGTATTCGGAAAATTCAGAATGTTGAAAGTGGGAAATCATCTGTGTTTCATAGGAAGAAAGGGCTCGTGTATCGTGATGATGAATTTTCTGTGTCAACTGGATTGGACTGTTAGGTGCCAGATATTTCGTCAAATATTCTCGGTGTTTCTATGAAACCATTTTTTTAGGAGATGAACATTAAAGTTGGTAGATTGAGTAAAGCAAATTGTCCTCCATAATGTTGATGGATTTCATCCAAACACTTGAAAGCCTGAATAGAACAAACATTGTGACCCTTCCCCCAGTAAAAGAGAATTCTTTTTACTTGATAGCGTTAAAACTAGAACATCAACCTTTACCTGCCTTGAGACTCAAACTGCTTAATGTGTGTGTTTATTAATTAGGAAAATAAGGGAAATGAGTCCACATATGTATATGTCTGTCTGTGTGTTATGTGGTTCAGTGGGCTCCGACTCCTGGAAACTCTATGAATGTGTGATGTCTACAATTTCCTGTCCTCAGTAGCCCTGCTCAGCTTCTGTAGCCTCATGCTCATGGTTTCTTTTATGAAGTCAACCCATCTAGTAGCTGGTGTTCCTCTTTTCCTGCTGCCTTCTGTTTTCCCCAACATTATTATCTTTCCCATAGAACTCTGCTTTCTCATTTTATCCCGAAGTAAGATAGCTCCAGTTTTGTCATTGTTGCCTCCAGTGATGTTTCAGGCTTAATTTACCTTAGGACCCACCTGTTTGTTTTTCAGGAGCTCAAGATCTTTGTAGAGCTCTCCTTCAAAACCATATTTCAGTGTTTTTCCTATCACCTTCTTCCCTGTTCAATATTCACATTTATGCATAGTAATTGGGAATAGGAGGGTATAGAGTATCTTCACCCTTGTTCCAATTTTCCAAGCAAGTGAAGTGCTGCTCAAGATGCTGCAACAAAGGCTGCTACCTTATATGAAGCGCAAAATGCCAGATGTTCAAGCCAGATTCAGAAAAGAGAGGGCACTTGAGATCTAATTGCAAATATCCACTGGATACCTGAGTGCTCCAAAGAATTTTAGAAGAAGGTTAGTCTATGTGTATGTTTTAAAGATACAGTAAAGCCTTGGAGTGCATGGATCATGAAAAGCTGTGGGTTGCTCTGAAAGCAATGGACATGCCTCAGCCCTTGATTGTCCTGATCGGCAGCCTGCACTGTGGACAGGAAACCACTGTCAGGACAGAACATTTAGAGACAGAATGGTCTCCTACAGGCAAAGGTGTCAGGACAGGTGCATCCTGTCTTTCTATTTGATCTCCCTGTATGTTTGTACTTTCATTATATGGACTCAATTCTTCGAACCCTCGACATGGATCTAAAGTTATTAAACTCTCCCCTATTCCTCATGGAGAATGGTAGCTGACCCTTCTCAGAAAGGCTTTTACACAAATGAGGGCATGATATTTAGATTTGTGCCCTGACCCTCACTTATCTCTTAGGTGATATTTTGAATAATCCACCACTTTTAACTTTTGAAGCATACCTTGGAATAATCCCCATAGAAGCATTAAGAACTGCTACATACTTAGAAAAAGATGTGGGTTTTTGTTTGTTTCTGAACCTATGAAGGAAAGGCACTTAAAGGAGGAGGAAGGAGTTTATAATGCAAGTACAGACTGTGTGGAGAGCCAGTTTGAAAAGGCTTTTCAATGTAGCACAATTGGCTGTATACAAATCAAGGAAAAAAGAGTGGGTGGCAAAGAATACATTGCGAATGCCTAAGAAGCCACAAGAAAGCCCGAACTAGATAAAGCTGGTTTAGGAGCAAGGCACAGTTTCAAAACAGGGTCCTTATAGTAGGATCTGTTGTTTTTGCCTGACCACCCAGGCTTCCTACAACCTGTGTGGGTTTATTTGGTTGGCTGCCACTCATAATGCTATCCCTTTGGCTATAATGAGTTTCTAGCAATGGCCTGAGACTCCTGAATGCTTGCAATGATCTTTTATATGGAATCAGGTGAGAGTTATTCTCTCTTTCTTTTAAGATTAAAAACATCAAATTGTATAAGCCTGGAGCTATCAGCAGGTATACTCCCTCTTCATTTCTCTTCCTGGCATCAGGAGAGAAAATAGCCAACACACAACAGAAAAACAAGAGCCTAAAAGGGAAAGATTTCCAGTGGATCATTCAAGGTTCTGGGTGCCAACCCCTGGACTTCAGAGTAATGTGAATAATTCACTATCCCCTGTACAAGTTCAGGTTCTATTGATGGTATACCAAAGCCCTAACATAACTGTCTTTTAGATTAAAAAGTCTGTTATCTACAGATGTATAGTTCATTATTCTTTTTAAAAATGTAACTTAAGGTAAAATTATTGATAGTGTATCATTTCTACAATATCATCTTTGTTATTGTTAATCCTCACCCAGGGATAATTTTTTCCATTGATTTGTAAAGAGTGGAAGGGAGGAATGGAGGAAGGAAGTCAGAGAGAGAGAGGAATGTAGGAGACACATTGATTGGTTGGTTGCTTTTCTGACTAGGACCTGGGATCAAACCTGCAACCCAGCTATGTGCTCTTGACTGGGAATCAAACTCAAGACCCTGAGCACTGCTGCTCTAACCACTTAGGTACACCAGCCGGGTACACCATCATCATCACCATCATCACCATCACCATCTTGAGTGTGTGAAAGAGCTCAGGTTCAGGCATAAACATCTACAATTCTATATTTTTTCTAAGTGTAAAAATTTCATTAAATACTATTTGTATTACCTTTAAGTATGAAACGCAGTTAAACAATCATTAAAATCTGGATTTTACCCACTAATTTAGCAATTTACAAGGGAAATTTCATTGAAAACAAAGAAATAGGAGTATACAGTTTGTAACCCAGTTTTCTGGATTATCCATTGAGGCAATTTGCAGTGACAATTTCCAAATTAAAATGACTCGGACATAATTCCTAAAATTATATGATTGATGGTACACTTAGATGGTCACATCTAAGAAAGTTAGCTGTGTGCAAACATATGGATTTTCTCTAACTTGAGAATATTTTAGAGCAGAAAATATATTTATAATTTATCAGGCCATATTCTTCTGTTCCTCAACCCTTTCTCTCTCAATTTAGAGTGTGGCTGAGTACTGACTAATACTGCCTTCAGGGTAATGCAGAGGAGGAATGGAGGAAATCTAAAGGAAAGTTATTATTGGCTATCTTTGCTATCTGTACAATGAAGGTGAAAATAATATGATAAATATTCATTAAAATGAGGCTAGAATTGTAAGTTTGTAAATTTTCCATAATCATTTTTTAAGCAGTCCTTTAAAAAATAGACAGATGTTATACTCTATCCCAAAGATTAAATGGTATTATAAAAGGGTTGTTTTTATCTCCAACTTCACCTTGCACATTTGAATAAAGAACTTTGTAAAGGACGAAGTGTTTCTATAAATATCTTGGAAGGTCATTTTTTTATTATATTAGAACATTTATCAACATAAAACTAATAATTCCTTCTAGCAACAATATAAGAGGATTTATAACAACCTTTAAAAATAATTGTATTCATGATGGGTCTTAGTGAAAGCAAAGCATTGTAAAATATTGATTCTCTGGGTGTAACAATTCAGAATTTCATTACATGAGGGAAATATAATTTATTTTGAATTAAAATAGAAATTCATCTCAGAGATTCTTATATTTTAGCTGTTTATTTTCCTTTTATTATTTTCACTGCATTTAAAAAATGCTTGATAGAAAAATCTGCTGTAATAGATGATTCTGTGTATACAGATGAAAGCTTAACTATTAAAAATATATGTAATTATTTCTGAAAAGTATTTTTTAATCCAAGAAAATATTTTGGTTGATAAGGATATAAAGTAAACAAACATAAGTATACTATTTAAAGTAATTTAGATACATTTCTTTACATGATATATTGAATTTTTATCAAGCGAGTAATTTTTAATCTCTGAGCCACTAATAAACTAGATTAAAAAAAAAAATATATATATATATATATACACTAGAGGACTGGTGCACAAATTTGTGTATGGAGGAGGGGGTGTCCCTCAGCCCAGCCTGCACCCTCTCAATCTGGCACCCCTTGGGGGATGTCTGACTGCCAGTTTGGGATCAGGCCTAAACCAGCAGTCAGACATCCTTTTCACAATCCATGACTGCTGGCTCCCAACTGCTCGCCTGCCTGCCTGCCTTATTGCCCCTAACCACTTCAGCCTGCCAGCCTGATCACCCCCTAACCACTCCCCTGCCAGCCTGATTGGCACCTAACTGCTCCCCTGCCAGCCCAATTGTCCCCAATTGCCCTCTCCTACAGGGCCAGTCCCCAACAAATGCCCTCCCCTGCCAGCCTGGTCACCCCCAACTGCCCTCCCTCCCCTACAGGCCTGGTCTCCCCCAATTGCTCTCCTCTGCTCGTTTGATTGCCCACAACTGCCCTACCCTGCTGGCCATCTTGTGGTGGCCATCTTGTGACCACATGGGGGCAGCCATCTTATTCGAGGGCATGAAGATCAATTTGTGCATTACCTCATTATTATATAGGATTTATTGCCAGAAAAATGTAGACATACATCTAGCATATATACTATTTGTTGACCATTTATTAGGGGTACATGAATGACTTATTTACATAGATTTAAAACTGATTTAAAGTCAAATCTCTATTTAATGTTAATTGTAAAATGTAATCACCACCATCATTATTTGGTAGTTTACATAGATGAATTAAAAAACTAAAACAAATTGTTCTAAATGATTGAAGAGTTGATTATTGATTTTATCAATTTTCTGGAAACAATCTTTAAAAATTAAAAATATATATAAAACATATTTCCAAGCCAGAACTCTTATTAGAAAAATAGATACAAATAACTTATTTTATCATGAATCATTTTTGATGTTCTAAGAGTTTAAAACTCTTCTTAAAAAATGACTTATATTTCCATGTTATTAAAATAAAAAGCTTTTCCGTTCATATTGTAAATGGGAAAAATGTTCTCATAACAATGAAAACCAGAAGAATTCATTGGAAAAACTGCTAATATGGACTTGCTTAAATTTGGAATATCAATTATTAGATATTTCTCTGCCCTCAGTGAGTTTATATTCACAACTCCCAAATATGCAGAAAGACACACATACACACACACACACACACACACACACACACACACACACACACACACTTGAATTCTCTGTTTACTAAATTTTCCCTTAGATTTTATAATTACAACATATTATATGGGTTCCAAAGTGAGACATGCTGGAGTAAAAACCTGGATCTACCACTAAATGGCAACAAACCTATTCTCATCTTTTTCCTCACCTGTAAAATGGGTGTCTTTTCTGCAATGAATTGATATGCCTCATAGGGCTTTTGTGAGGACTGCACAATATAATAATAATTTAAATGTTTATTGTAATGACTAGGACATATTTAACACTCAAAATATTAACTCTGAATAGTACTACAACTCTACTGTGATAACAGTAGTGGTAGCTCTAGTAGTAATAGTATTTAATGTAAACAACATTTTCCCCACAAATTTTCCTAAGAAATAGAGGAAGAATAGATAGAAAGAAGATAGATGGATAGATAGATGAATAGATAGATGATAGATAGATGATAGATGATTGATAGATAAGTAGATAGATAGATAGATAGATAGATGATAGATAGATGATAGATAGATGATTAATAGATAGGTAGATAGATAGATGATAGATAGATAGATAGATAGATAGATAGATAGATAGATAGATAGATAGATAGAGTATACAGTTCTCAAAGTATGGTCCAGGATCCTCTGGAGGTCTTCCATTTTCTCTCATGAAATTCATGACATCAAAACTATTTTCATCATGACACTAAGACATTATTTGCCTTTTTTACTTTTATTCTTTCAGAAATATAGAGTGAGATTTCAAAGGCCAGAAGACAGAAGCAGGTCTGAAAGTCTAACTAGCCTCTATTAAATAAGGCATTAAAGATATCTGCAAAATGCAAAACAATGTCACTATCCTCACTGGATTATTATTTGTTTTGGAAGTTATAGTTAGTTTTACAAAATATGTTTTAATGTAAACATGCAAGGACTCCTTTATGGTTGTCTTAAGCGATTACTTAATAAATATGTTAACTATGTCTCCATTTTAATCCCTAATAATCATGACTAAAATCCACATAAACTCAATACCTTTGGCATCATCCACATAAAGGAGTCTTAAAACTAAATATTAGGAATGGTCATTGTATAGATTGATGTGCAGTGTGCTTTTCATTACTTTACCATCTATCAAGAACATTTGTCCATTTATCAATATATTCACATCTAAATTTTATTTCTACATGGCTAAATAATATCTCATTGTTTAAATGTATCAAATTTATTTAACCTAAATGTAAAAGAACTAATTTTTTTAACAGAGAAGATAACATAGATTAGCATATGTTTTCTTTGGGAAGAGAGGAGAGCTTGGTTACAATATAAGGATAAACACTTCAATGGAGCCTGCAAAACTGACTGTTGTTTGTTTTGTTTTGTTTTGTTTGAGTTTTGATCACCATATCAATTCCCTAAACAAACTTGATAACCATGAAATTACCCAAGGAAAATGAAAGGACAGTCATTAATTAGGCATTTTCTTATCAGCTCTCATATAATAATAATGGCTCTTGGGAAAGAAACCAATGGGAAATACCAAACATAATTGCCCCTCAGTCCTTGAGCACCTAATCACTGTACATTTAATCAGTAACAAAGAGAATTACCTTATGTTTCACTAAGCTGATAAGATTAAGTAATATGTATATTACTATTTAGTTATGTGCATTACTCAGTGATACTGAATTTAATCTTGATATCTTTACATTTTTTTAGTTCTCTCTGTTTTTGTATATTTAAGGAGAGACTGAAATATTAAAGCTGAGTTTATTATCCAGATTTTCAGATACCGGGGTCTCAATGTCAGTCAACAGTACAATAAGAACTCAATATTACAGAGAAAATACATGGTAAATAATTTAAGTTTTTACTTGACTTTATTATAAAGAGAATATCTTCATTATGTGTGTATTAGTTCGCTATTGCTTCTCTAAAAAGTTTCCTCAAACATTATGGCTTAAAACAATACAGTTCCTTTACAATTCTGGAGTTCAAGATTCTAAAACCACGTTGGATGTTAGAATGGTTGTGTTCCTCTGGAGACTTCAAGAGATAATCTGCTTCCTTGCTTTTTCTAGCTTCTGGAGACCACTTGCATTATTTGGCTAGTGGTCCCTTCTATCTTCAAAGCAGATTCTTCCAATCCCTGATTCCATTGTTACCTCCTTTTTCTAATTTTGATCCTTTTGTTTTCCTCTTATAAGGACTTATGATTTCATTGTGTTCACCTGGGTAATCCAGCGTAATCTCCCCATTGGAAGATCCCTAACTTAATCATATCTGCAATGTCGCTTTTCCCATGTAAGATAGCATATTTACTAGTTCTAAGGTTTAACATGTGGATATCTTTTTTGATGAAGTGCATTATTCTGTAAATCACAATGTTTAATGCTAATCAGTAACTTATTATTTAAAAAGTTTCATAATAATTATATATCTCAAAGCCTATTACTATGAAATATATTAAATATATTTCCCAAAGTATCTATCAATTGAAACCATTGTATATATTTATCTCAATTGTTACAAAATGTGCCAGTAAGTCAGGAATATAAGTTGACTTGTCAGAATACAATTAAAATATCTGCTTTTGAGTTTGATTTGCTGATTTTGTTGACATTTGTGCTCATTCTTTAGGTATGTATTGAGGATCAGTTAGCATGGAAAAATCATCATGTTAAAAAGAATGGTATAACACATATTCTTATCAACAAAGAAAGATATAATGTTTGGGGTGGGAGAGTTATCTGTGTTTGAACATGTGTACACAAATATAAGTCATTACACAACAAAATCTAAAAATGAAGCATATAATAACATAGGAATGAGCAGTACACAGAGTGCAAAGTGAAAATTTTGAGAAGAGAGAAATCTGTTGCTGAAAGTGTTTATGAAGGCTATGAGGTAGCAGGGAGGATACTGGAGGAGCTGGTAATAGAAGGAAAGGGGTGATCTAGTTGGGTCTGAGAACTGGCAGAAGACATCCCAGCTGCAGGTAACCACAGGGAGGGCCAATGATACTAGTGGGATAGTAGACCCCTTTAACTGATTTGGATGGTTACAAAGAGTATCTACCATATTTTCCAGCATATGAGACGACTTGTTAACCCAGGAAAGTCTTCTCAAAAGTCGGGGGTCATCTTATATGCCGAGTGTAAAAATACTGTATCTTGCAGTATGATGGGCGTTGCTAACTCGCCAGGGACTTGCCCAGCACTTGCTCTATTGTTTGTTATCTTCCTCCTATCATCATCAGTTCCAGTTGTCTTATATGATGGAAAATACAGTATATATATATATATATATATATATATATATATATACACACACACACACACACACTAAGTGTCCAACCATCCAACTGATTGCTATGATGCACACTGACCACCAGAGGCCAGATGCTCAATGCAGGAGCTGCCATGATGCACAGTGGCCATTTAAAGAGAAATGTCACCATGGACCTGGTGCCCACAAAGCAACACTCAGCTTCCTCCAAGTGGGACACAGTGCCTGCCCCACCCCAGAGCAACAGCCCATCAAATCACAGTCGATGCTGCTAAGGCTCCATGGTGCAAAATCCAGCCCACAGCCCAGCTCAACCTAGAAACTGTAGCTGTGGACACGAGATAATAATGTCACATAGCAATGCCTGGCTTCCTCTCCCTAGCTACTAGCCTCCTTAGACTTTATTCAGCTCAGGAACAAAACTTGCTTTATAGTCAGGAGGGACATTTTACACTTTAATCAAATGTCTGTGAAGCGTTTTCCCATGCCTCATCTCATTTGATCCTCACAGAAGTCCTGGAGTAGGTAGATAGGAGACTTGGTGGAATCCTATTTTCTTTTTATTAGCGAAAAAATGAAGATTTAGAAAGTTTACAAACTTGACCTGACTGAAAAGAAGTAAGAAATGGTGGAACTTAAAACTGACTTCAATTTTCTCACTGCACAGAATATAATTAAACACTGCTGTAATTAAATATTTTACCCTTTGTTCTCCCTGCTTGATCTACAATAATAATCTGCTTTGTGTTGATATTTACTGCTGTGTTGCTAACAATTACCTGAAAGAAGTTGGGGTGCTTCACTGGGCTGGAAAAGGTTAGCTAAATCAGAAAGCAGGTCTAATTAAGCAAGTTTATCCTATATAATAAAAGGCTAATATGAAAAACCGACTGAATGGCAAAATGACAAGTTGCTATGACATGCATTGACCACCAGGGGGCAGATACTCAACACAGGGGATGCCCCCTGGTTGTCAGTGCACTCCCACAGGGTGAGTGCTGCTCAGCTAGAAGCTGGGCTTAAGGCTGGCAAGTGCAGAAATGGTGGTGGGAGCCTCTTCTGCCTCCACAGCAGTGCTAAGGATGTCCGACTGCTGGCTTAGACCTACTCCCCAAAGGGAGAAAGATTAAGTAGTAATTCAGACATCCCCTGAGAGCCCCTGGACTGTGAGAGGGTGCAGGTTGGGCTGAGGGACAGCGCCCATCCTCCTAGTGCACAAATTTTGTGCACCAGGCCTCTAATCTACATATATATAAAGTGCTCGCTAGGAGAACCAAGATGGCAGCATAGGTAAAACACCTATCTTGCCATCATGCTCAGCAATTTTAATACTACAACTTAACGAAAGAACAAACACCTTCCAGAATCACCAGAAAGCTGGCTGAGTGAAAATTCCACAAATAAAAGTGAAAATAAGACACTGTGACTCGGAGGAGCGGCGGCGGACAGCGTTGAAAGATTCGCGCGGAGAGAGGTTTGGAGCGCGCGCCAGCGGAGAGGGCGGGCGGCTGAAAACCGGCCAGTTTTCTCGAACGGGGAGACAAAGACGTCCCACTGGACTGATTCTCCAGCTTTGGGTAAAGTCCAGAGAACCCACTATCATACGGGGTGATCACTGGACAGTGGGAGGGCACGCCGAAGCTCAGGTGGTGCAGGGCTCTCCCGGCTTGTGGAGAAGGCAGCTTGCGCGCGAACAGCTCAGGTGCGTGACCACGCTGAGAGCGCTCTGCGACTTGTCTCTCATTCGGGAAACCGTCAGTCTGCTTTGTTTTACGACCCTGGGTGAGACATTGGGCGTGCAGAGTCATTTGGGGAGAGTCTGAATTCCCCGGCAGCCGGTGGAGCTCGGCAGCGGCTCTCTCTCAGAGGTGCTGGCAGCCATAGGGTGGAGCTAACACTGTCTGCTTGGCCTGGAGACTCCACCCATCCAACCTGAGCACAGCTGAACTTCACAGACAATTGGCCTGGAAGTCAACCCCTCCAAGTGCTAACAACAATTAACCTGAGCTTAACTTCAGCAAGACTGTGCAACCCATATCCACCTCAGGTAACTGGGGAGGCTGAGCCACTGTCCCTAGTAGGAAGTCTACCACACAAAGCTAATTGACCAACTCAGGGAAGCAGCCACCATGCAGAGACATGGAAAGAAATCAGATGTGAAAGAAATGGAGGAAAAAAAACGGCTGGACATGGAATTCAAAACCACGGTTATAGGGTTTTTCAAGAGGCTCCAACAAAAGGTCAGGGCCTATAAGGAATTAAGCAAGACCGCAAAGGAAATGAATGAGTTCTACAAGGAAATGAACGAGACCCTCAAGGATATGAAGGAGACTCTCAAGAGTATGAAAAAGGACCAACCAGAAATTAAGCATACACTGACTGAAATAAAAATATTATACAAAGACCTAAAAGTGCTCTGGAGCACCCCAAGAACCAAGTTAAAGATGTAAAATACAAAGAGGTAAAATCCACTCAGCTGAAAAAGCAAGAATCCAAAAGAATCCAAAAAATTGAAGATAGTGTAAGGGGCCTCTGGGACAACCTCAAGCATACCAACATCCGAATTATAGGGGTACCAGAAAAAGAGAGAGACCAAGACAATGAAAACCTATTTGAAGAAATAGTGACCGAAAACTTCCCACACCTGGTGAAAGAAATTGACTTAGGAGGCCAAGAAGCGCACCGAACCCCAATATATAGGAACCCTAAGAGGACCACACCAAGGCACATCATAATTAAAATGCCAAGAGCAAAAGACAAAGAGAGAATATTAAAAGCAGCAAGAGAAAAACAGATGGTTACCTATAAGGGAGCACCCATACGCTTGTCAGCGGATTTCTCAACAGAAATGATGCAGGCCAGATGGGAGTGGCAAGAAATATTCAAGGTGATGAACAGCAAGAATCTACAACCAAGATTACTCTATCCAGCAAAGCTATCATTCAGAATTGAAGGTCAGATAAAGTGCTTCGCAGATAAGAAAAAGCTAAAGGGGTTCATCACCACCAAACCAATATTATATGAAATGCTGAAAGATATTCTTTAAGAAGAGGAAGAAGAAAAAGATAAAAGTGTAAATTAGGAACAACAAATACACATCTATCAACAAATGAATCTAAAAATCAAGTGAATTAATAAGCTGATGAACAGGATAAATTGGTGAATGTAACAGAATCACGGACATAGAGAGGGAATGGACTGACAACTCTTGGGGAGAAAGGGGGTGTGGGAAGTGCAGCAAGAGTCTGGACAAAAATCATGCAACTATGGGAGAGGACAGTGGAGGGGGGTGAGGGCAAAGGGTGGGATGGATAACAGGTGGAGGGGAAGTATAGGGGGGAAAAGGGGGAAAATGTAATTAATAAACTGAACAATAAAGATTAAAAAAAAACAAAACAAAGTGGTAACACTAAAAAAAACAAAAAAACAAAAAAAAAAGGAGATATTCACTAAAGACTTCTAGATGAAATGAAAAAATGTCTAAGATATGCTTCAAAATAGTTCAGAAGAAGGCTATGTGCTCATAACGGAAGCTGAGTAACAGTGACATGGGGATTCAATATACTAGTATTCTTCCATCAAATTGTATAATCTGTTTATGTTTGAAAATGTCTGTAACAGAATTTATGGTCAATATTTTTTTAATGCCTGGTCTAAGAAAAAAAAAATAAAGTGCTCGCTGGTGCCAATTGCATGTGTGTGTTTCTCTCTGTCATTGTCAATTATGAATTTCCTTGACACTTCTATTATAGAGAAAGGGTGAATAGCAATATTAAAATATTTCTTCTAATTAATTCCCTTTCAATGTGCACAGGTTCATGCACTGGGCCTCTAGTTGAGAAATCAAGTTACAATATTGTTTTGACTTGACTGGAAAATGTATTGAATGACAGATATAGATTTTAGTTATTACTATTAACAGTAAACAAGAAGTTTAACCCTTTAAATTTTGCTAGCTGAGTTATTATGACCATGGCTCCTGTCCTTTCTGAGTCTCAGTATTTCAAGTGAAAACAAGTACCTCAACAACAACAAAGCAAAACTTGCCCATCCTATTTTCATATTGCTTGGATGATTATCTGAGATCATGCATGCTAAAATGTTTTACAATTGTAAATTAGCACAAAATTAAACGTTTTATTAAAGTAGTAAGTAGAAGACTAATGGCCTGACATAAAACAAATCTTTATTTGCTACAATAACTATTGATAGAAATGCATCTTAGGAAAGAATAATCATCTTTTAGCCCTAAGGAAAATGTGAACAAGTACATAAAAAGAAAAACAGGAGAAGAGAGGCTTATAGCTCATTTATTATTTACTTTTATTTTTTACAGTGGTATAAAACAGTAAATTGTTTCATCCTTAAGTTTAAGAAAACAGACTAATAAACAAAAACAGGATAAAGACATATGTGCTAATGAACCAGACTTTTAGAGATTTGTCTGGATTTGATTAGGTCTCCTGAATCTGATACACACATTCAAAACTATTTTAACTGCAAATATATATGCTTTTAATATATTCTGTTTGGTATTGTCTCTTTTATCCTTTAAGAAGGAAAATAAAGAATGGTCTCTAATATATGCAGACATCAGTTTATATATTTTACATCCCACCAGCTTCCAAGAGGTAACACTTAGAGTTCGTGCCTACCAGAAAAACAATTAAATTTATAGTGCTGTTCTTGTGGGAACCCTTGAGAGGAAATGTTCCTTCATTAAGAAAAGGAATGTGATCAGCACATTGGAATGCAAATTTCTTAGGCACAAGGGTTTCCTTACAGTATTTAATAGACCTTTTCTTCATGGTTCCCTTAGTTTAAGAATTTGTCAGGCATCAACACAGTTCCAGTCATTTTCCAATAAGCCCATAAACAGATAAGGAAATATTAACAAGATACAAGAGATTGTATATAGATTAGATTTAAAACAACCTAAAATGTAACAGTATTAAACTAGGCACAATTTAAATTTCTGAGTGGCATAAAGCACCTTCGAGATTGTTCTCTTGTTTTACTTCAACCCCCCATGCCCAGCCCATGGTCAGTCTTATTCAACATTGGAGAAACACCCATAAACCATAGCCCACTGTGAGGACAGCATTATTTCCTCTTGGAACATTGGAAATACTGTTATTGTTATTTGTCTTAGAAAAAATAGATTTAGTATTTCCCATGGTTTCTTCCAAAGGTATTTGTTGATCTTGATTCCAGTCCTGGATCTGCTGCTCTTCAGTTTTTTGACTCTTAATGAGACATAAGACATTTAATATTACTGGGCACATCAGACATGATAAAGCAATGGAAAGTAATCTGAAAACTTATTACCAGTATAAGTTGTTCCCATTTGTAATGGTGTTGATAATAGACTAGTTTAGCAGTGCATTTCATACATTCTCCACACACACCTGAGAGAGGGTGGGGAATAGAATGAAAAACCCCTTCACCATTAGTTCTTAAAATGTGATCTGTTTTTATTGAATTTTAAAAATCAGAAAGTGGAGGGTTCAAGGCCCTCAGCTGTCTCATCCAAAAAAGAAATGCATGAAAGTTATTAGAAATTGTTGTAAGTTATGTTAAATATGAAATAGCATCTGTGTATATATAAAAGCCTAAGCAACTGTTACAACTGGTCAACCAGTCGCTATGAGGCACACTGACCACCCAGGGGGCAGACACACAATGCACGAGCTGGCCCCTGGTGGTCAGTGTGCTCCCACATACAACCTCCCCTGGACTTGGTGAGATGGCCCTGATCACCAGTCAGGCCAAGGGATCCCACCCATACACGAACTCATGCACTGGGCCTCTAGTGATAAGATGAAATAGTGCTAGGTATAAAATGCACTGTTATCAAATATACAAATTTTTTGTGTGAAAATCTTCATTACAAGCCAACTTAACAGGTTAGGCATTACACATTCTACAAAGCATAATAAAATAAAATTATTTGCCTAGAAGGATCTGTTTGCTACCCATTGGGATCTCTTCTAAGGGCTGGCAGAACAGTTGCAAACCATAAAAAGAAATGACCTGAGTGTGCCAGAAACTGATCATAGTCCACATCACTAATAGAGAGATGTGGACAGGGAATCAGGAAGGCTGGCTAACCTTAATCGCTCTGAAAGATCAGAGCTAATCATTCATTGTTTAGTTGACATATTGGTAGTTGAAGCAGTCTTTGCTGATTGACTATTGGAATTTCCTGCCTAAAGAATATGGGTGTATCCCATAGTCTTAATAAAAGGGAACAGCAAGGCCAGAGCTGGTGGTAGTCCTCCCCCTAGTGATGGGCTTCCACCTGGCCCCCAATATTTCCAAATTAATACTTTTCTAGTCTCTCTCATTTGCGTGTGGCCTTCTACACAACCGGAATCCTGACCATGGAACCTTGAACCATGTGGGACATGAAAGGGGTTCCCACATGAGGGACTCTTGTATGTAATTTAGCACAGCAGGAAATCTGCACCCATTCGTGCCTGCGAGTCTGTCCTAATAACTGACCCAAAAGGCCATCATTATATCTTAACATCTATTCCTTATGGATGCTAACACTTCTGGTGGGATTTATATTAGAGTTGGGGCAAAGCATTATTTCTGTGAAAATACTTCTTCATAATTATAACTTCCATTTGTTGAACAAAGGGACTCCTAGGCCTTTTCCACGTGCTTTACTACTGGCCTGGGTGTCCTTTTTCCCTCACTTCCCTCCTTTTCCCAGTTAACATCTACACACTCATTTGTTAACTTATTTATTAATTATTTTCCCTTTGATAGTAAAAAACAAACAAACAACACTTACTGAGAATGATGAGACAAATTTATATGCTTCCTGCCTTGGTCAAAACTGGAATCCCCATTGCTCAGGGCAGATTTCTGAGCCTCTAGTCTATGTCAGAACCTCTGATGAAAGATTTTACAGATTTCTGTACATCTCCTCCATGTTTTCCTTTCTTTTTCTTTTTTTATATTTCATTGGAAACATATTTGTTTCTTTATTGGTGAAAGTATTAAAAATGTCCCCTTTGTTTGTTTGTTGTTTTTCCCCATTGACTTCCTCCACCTCACACCCATCCCTCCCAGGTCATCCCCAGTCTATTGTCTGTGTCCATGTATGCATATAGGTTTCCCCAGTTAATCACTTTCCAGCTACCCCCATTCCCACCTTCCCTCTGAGATTCAATAGTTTGTTCTATGCTTCCATGTCTCCAGATCTATTTTGTCCTCTAGTTTATTTTATTCATTAGAATCCACATCTGAGTGAGATCATGGGATACTTATCTTTCTCTGTCTGACTTATTTCAGTTAGCATAATACCCTCCAGGTCCGTTCATGCTGTTTGCAAATGGTAAGAGTTCTTTCGTTTTTTTTAATTCATAGGCCTTCCCCAACTAGAAATAAGTTCTCAGGAATATATATATATATATTCCTCAGTGCCTTATGCAGTGCCCTATGCCAGTAGTCAGCAAACTATGGCTCACAAGCAACATGTGGCTCTTTGGCCCCTTGAGTGTGGCTCTTCCACAAAATACAATGGCCTAGGAGAGTCTATTTTGAAGAAGAGTCATTAGAAGAAGTTTAAGTTTAAAAAATTTGGCTCTCAAAAGAAATTTCAATCGTTGTATTGTTAATATTTGGCTCTGTTGACTAATGAGTTTGCCAACCACTGCCCTATACAGTTTATGTGCTCAGCAAATAATTGCTAAGTAAATCTATACAGATACTTTCCCCATAACATTATTTTGAATTAAAAAATAATTCTGCGAGGTCAATGGAGTGATGCCCATTTGATATATGAAGAACCTGAGAAAAGAATGCAAATACATTGCTCAGCATCACATTCCAAGTGACACAACGAGGGCGTTATTTCATTGCAGCATGTCTGACTCCAAGCCCTAGGCTTTATGTTCATGTTTTTGTTTCACCATGGGAATGGTTCCTTTACACTAGAGCTGGAAATCCTATATAATAAAAGGCTAATATGCAAAGAGATTGAACATCAGAATGAGTGGTTGCTATGACATGCATTGACCACCAGGGGGCAAATGCTCAATGCAGGAGCTATTCCCTGGTGGTCAGTGTACTAACACAGGGGGGAGTGCCACTCAGCCAGAAGCTGGGTTCACAGCTGGTGAGTGCAGTGGTGGTGGCGGGAACCTCTCCTGCCTCCACGGCAGTACTAAGGATGTCCGACTGATGGTTTAGGTCCAGCAGGGAGTAGGTATCAGTCAGACATCCCCTGAGGGCTCCCAGACTACAAGAGTGCACAGGCGGGGCTGAGGGGACCCCCCCAACTCAGTGCACAAAAGTCGTGCACCAAGCCTCTAGTTTAAAATAAAAATGTAATCAATGAATACTTGCTTTGAATACAATTTATAAGATCTCAAGTTATACGAGGAATGGTATTAGGTTGTATTAATAAATTAAGGTGTATCTAACAACACATAAGTTGGAGTTCTTATCACAGTGTTCTCTGTTTCCTTTTGTTGTTTTCATCATATTCTCTTTATGTTTTTGTATTCAGTACTTGGCAGTAAATGGTGATTAGGTTTTATACATACGGTTAACATTCTCATGGGCTTTTTTAACCTTACACCTAAGTTTGTTGTTGTTATTGTTTTTTCAAAATATCAACCAATGAAAGAGTTTCTTTAACTGACCTACTTAAACAAAGCAATCTAAAGGTTTGAGGAATGTAGTCACCTAAGGACAGGAGGCTGAAAGTCATCATGTTAATTAAACTCTAGTGTGTGCTTACCCTAGGCAGAGGCTCATCTCATTGAATCCTGAGAAAACTTTTAGGAAGTGGGTCCTATTTTATTTGCATCTTACATGTAGGGAAAAATGAAGCATGGAGAGACTCTATGACTTGCCCAAGATAAAACCACTTAAGTTGTAGAACAAGATTTATCTGACATCAGAGTCTGAATTTTTAACAATACTTAGTATTATCTTTTGCTAGACCTCTGTAAGCATTAAATGTCAAGAAGTTTTAGCTTTAAAGGCCACCAGAATTTCATTACTTCATTATAAATTATATTTGCTCATTACACAAAAGTAATTGCTTGCTGAAATCGGTTTGGCTCAGTGGATAGAGCATCGGCCTGTAGACTGAAAGGTCCCAAGTTCGATTCCGGTCAAGGGCATGTACCTTGGTTGTGGGCACATCCCCAGTAGGAGGTGTGCAGGAGGCAGCTGATCGATGTTTCTCTCTCATCAATGTTTCTAACTTTCTATCTCTCTCCCTTCCTCACTGTAAAAAAAAATCAACAAAATATATTTTTTAAAAAAGTAATTGCTTATTTTCCCTCAAATCTTAGAGTAAAATTATTGATTCAAGGAGGTGTGCCATGTTAGAGTTTCAACCTTCTCTTCAGCAAGCACACTATGCACAGTTTGAAACATACAGGAATAAAGTAGTCCTATGGATGTGATTTGGCTCAGCAGAGGTTTGGACTGGAGCTAGACATAAAGAATACAGAAGAGAGGGCAGACTAAGGATTAGGGTGCCTCACATTTATATACACCACTCACTTCAAAACTCTTCCCACCTACTCTCTATGTGGTGGGGAGTATAAGGGGAAGAAAACAAAAGCAGAAAGAAAATTAATGAATGGGAACGTTCCAGAGTATGTGCTTATTATCCGTGTTCGAGCCAAGACCATAAATAAAGCATTGCTTTCCCTTCTCCAACTCATCCATAGCATATTATTTTCTACTTGTTTTGGTTGTAGGGTATATTGCTCACTGCACTCATTTGATTTATGATTCAGAACTAGGTGATGAATGAAATAAATATTCTTTTGTCTGAAGTTTTTGTGGCAGCTTGAAAACTCATTTGGGAAAAGCATGACGTTTGCCCATCATTCATGGCAGTAAGTTTAGTGACATGTGCAGTGTAGTGAACAGAGGATGAAAAGAAGAGCAGAAGCAGTTTGGTGTCTGGAGACCATGCCCATCAGACTCACAGCAAGAGGAGGAATTGTAAAGATTGCTTTGTCTTGTTTTGTTTAAAGAATTTGGCTTTCAGGATAGCGGCATTTTGCTGTCACCACAAAATAAATTTCTTTGGGAAAAAAAAAATCTCTGCTGGTGAGCAGTTCCTCAAGGTGACCTAGTAGGCTTAGAATTTAAACTAGAAATGTCAACAGTAGAAATGAGTGTGGAGGAGAATAATGTTGATGCCTTCTGAGAAGAGAGCTCAGGGATTTAAAAATAAAATTGGGGCTTTTGATTTGGAGCACCATTTCCTCAAAAAAATTATACTCCAGCTGCAGTTCAGACCTGAGCACTATTCCACAGTCTGGTGGTGGGTGTGCCGTTCTCTACTCAATAGTAAAAACCCAGGCAAAGGAACTCTTCTTACCCTGAGGCTGAGAAGGTGTTAGGACTTGTTAATGTTTCTGGAAAAAGAGAGGGAATTTTGCTTTATATCATGTGTGTTGGGGGAGGGTTAGAAATATTAAACACTAGTAGCCCTGCACATGAATCCGTGTGCCAGTAGCTCACTGTCACCCTCCAGTAGCTCTCTGCCCGCTGCCCCATCCTACTGCAGTTCCCCCTGTCCCTCTCCCCCTCCCCACTCATAGCTTGCTACCCTGCTCTGTCCTGTAGCTCCCCGCCACCTGCTTGTAGCTCGCTGCCCCACCCTCCTGCTGATCCATCATTACATGGTCGGTCTTTACACTTCACGGGGTAACAACCATTTGCATATTGCATCTTTATTATATAGGATAACCAATTGCTGGAATTAAAACAGCTGAAAAACAGCCTGTGAAAATTTTTGCAGTAGGCTGCTTCTGACCTAAGATTCCTTATGACCTAGTTTCTTTGTAATCCCAGGAGCCTTCAAGCAAGGGACTATTTTTTCTTTTTTAATATATTTTTATTGATTTCAGAGTGGAAGGGAGAGAGAGAAGGAGAGAGAGAGAGCAATATTAGTGATGAGAGAGAATCATTGATTGCCTTCCTCCTGCATGTCCCACACTGAGGTTTGAACCAGGCCTGGTCCGGGAATCAAACCTGACCTCCTGCTTCTTAGGTTGGCATGTCACCTCTGAACAACACTGGCAATGTAAGCAAGGGACTGTTTTGATTCCCATTTTACAAATGAGAAAACTGGGGCTTAAAAAGTTGGGGTTTTTTCCTCTACATTTTAAGAATTAAATTTACATTAGTCCACCTCAGATCCTGAGTTCTCATAAGGCCTTGCCCAGGTATTCATCTAGGTTCTAAATATTCTTAATATTTTCATCATACTCAGCTGCACTTAAAAAACTCTGCATTAAACAAAAAAAAAGTTTTCTTTATTAAAGGACTTTTGCATTTGTGAATTTCCAAAAGTGCAGCATTTCCCACACTGGTATAATTAGGAAAATATTGTTTGTACACTTTCATTAAACAAATTTGGAACTTTGGGAAACAGTTTTGGAAAAAGACACCAATGTAGCTATTAGTTGCGTTCATTGTCTTAAACCGAACATATGGCAAAAGGATCATTTCAGCTACCAGATAAGCCTAGTAAGGAAAATAGATCTTTAGTGACCTTTGAGACTCCCATTTAAATTTCATGAAGGTAGTTAGTGATTGGTAAATAGCACTGACTTTCTACCAGACTGCCCCGTTTCAACGTTCATCACCCAGCCCTGCCGTTTTTCAGCTGTGTAAAAGTTTAGTTACTAAACTTTTGTGTGATTCAGTTTCCTTATCTGTCCAATAGAATTAATAATAGTAACTACCTCTCAGGAGTGTTACAAAGATTACATGAGTGAATATACCTAAGGTATTTAGGATAATTTCTGATACAGACTAACCTGCATGTAGGAGTTCAGTAAATATGGAAATCTGGCCTTACTGATTATGTATTTAGATTTTTGTTTTAACCAACAATTCATCTAGAGCACCGGTTCTCAACCTGTGGGTTGCTATCCCTTTGGGGGTCCAATGATCCTTTCACAGGGGCCGCTAAGGCCATTGGAAAACACATATTTCCAATGGTCTTAGGAACCAAGACACTGCTCCTCTATCTGTCTCCAGGGAAGAGGGGGGGTCTGCTCACAGGCAGATACGCCCACATATGAGTGCCTGGTGTGATGACATCATCATGCCAACCCCATCGCATACACCCCATACAAATGCAGGTGTATGTGACGGGCTTGGAGCCGTGATGTACTTATGCGGACCAGTCACACATGTGTAGAGAGTAGGTACTGTGTAGAGACCAGATACTGTGCAAGGAGCAGCTACTGTGCAGAAAGCAGCAGTATTGGAGGTAAAACGACACTTCATGAATTATAATTGCTGGGTAAATGTAAAATCATGTACTGTAAAATCATCAACCACTGCTAAAACAAAAAAAAATTCTGTACCATGGGAACTTAATCTGGATGCTGATCAGTCTTTTTATATTCAGCTGTGGTTGATGTGAATACTGCCCCCTTGTGATAGTATCAGGTATGTAAAAAAAACAACAACACGGGATGGTAAATCATAGGAAACTTTAATGAGCTGTATTGACTGAACTATGCCATGTACCATCTTTTGTATTATTAAAGCTATTGTTATATATTATTCTTATTAGCAAATGATTCCATGACAATGGATCATATAGAGAATGATAAGAAAAGAAAATATAGTGAGGATTTTTTACAGTATGGTTTTACCTCAAAAATTATAGCAGGAATTGAGAAACCGCAATGTGTTATTTGTTGTGAAGTTCTATCAGCTGAATCTATGAAGCCGAACAAACTAAAATGCCATTTTGATAGCAAGCATCGGAGCTTTGCCACAAGGATACCAACTATTTTAGAAGCAAAGCTGATGGACTCAAGAAAGCCAGACTTGACACTGGTGGCAAGTACCACAAACAAAACGTAGCAGCCATTGAAGCTTCATATTTGGTGGCACTCAGAATCGCCAGAGCTATGAAACCTCACATCATTGCTGAGGATTTACTGTTGCCAGCAGCTAAAGACATTGTTTGAGTTATGATCAGAGACAAATTTGTTACGAAACTGAGTGCAATTTCCTTATCTAATGACATTCTCTGCAGAAGAATAGATGACATGTCTGCTGATATTCTTGATCAGGTAATCCAGGAAATTAAACGTGCTCCACTTCCAATATTTAGTATCCAGGTTGATGAACCTACAGACGTTGCAAACTGTTCACAGTTACTGGTTTATGTGAGGTATATTGATGATGGCAACTTTAAAGATGAGGTGTTTTTTTTTTATAAACCTCTTAAAGCGACAACTACTGCACGTGATGTATTTGACACCGTTGGTTCATTTCTGAAAGAGTATAAGATCTTTTGGGGAAAGGTTTGTGGTGTTTGTACAGATGGTGTTCCAGCTATGCTAGGATGTCGATCTGGATTTCAATGTTTGGTACTAAATGAGTCACCAAAAGTCATCAGAACTCACTGTATGATTCATTGGCAAATATTAGCAGCAAAGGCGCTACCACAATAGTTACAAGAAGTAATGAAAAGCATCATAAGTTCTGTCAATTTTGTAAAGGTGGGCACTTTAAACAGTCGACTGTTTTCGCAACTGTGCAACGAGTTGGGTGTGCCGAACAACGCTCTGCTATTTCACACTGAAGTGAGATGGTTGTCGAGAGGAAGTCTTAAAATGTGTTTTTGAGCTTCTTGATGAACTCAAACGTTTTTTTAAGAATTAGCATTGTTTTATTATTTTATTGTTTAAAGTATTACATCTATTAGTACATATATCTCCTTTTTCCCCCCATTGACCTTCCCCTAGCCTCCCCTACCCCTTGTCACATGCCCTCATTCCACCCCCTCCCCCCAGTTCAAAATGTTTTTTAATCAGAAAGCAAGACCGCAGTTCAAAGCACTTTTCAGTGATAAAAGTGAACTGCAGAAAATAGCTTACTTGGTTGACATCTTTGCCATCTTGAACGAATTAAATTTATCATTGCAAGAACCAAACGCAACATGCCATGATTTGTCTGAAAGGATTCGATCCTTGCAAATGAAACTTCAGCTTTGGCAAAAAAAAAAAAAAAAAAAAAAAGGATGAAAATAAAATTTACATGTTGCCTACCTTATCTGCTTCCTTTGAGGAACATGACATTGAACCAGACAAAAGGATTACAAAGATAACGCATATGCTTGCAGACGAAATTTCATCATACTTTCCAAATCTACCTGACACCCCATTTGCACTTGCCAGAAGCCCATTCACAAAGTGGAAGATGTTTCTGAGACAGCACAAGAGGAGTTCATTGAACTTATTAACAGCTATGCAGCGAGAACTGATTTTTCTACAATGCTAGTTAAAAAAATTCTGGCTCAAGTATTTGCAGTCATATCCTCTTGTGTCTGAGACTTTGTTGTGCCTTCTTCTTCCATTTTCAACAACATATGTTTGTGAAACAGGGTTTCCCGACTTGTTGGTTATCAAGTCTAAATACAGAAGTAGACTTGTGGAGGATGACCTTCATTGTGCTCTTGCAAAGACTGCCCGAGAATTTCTGATCTGGTGAGAAAGAAGTAATCTCTACCTTCGCACTGACGTTGGCTTTTTATGCATACTGTCACAAAATGCAGCAATGCAGTTTGCTGTTGTTATATTAAGACTGTTACCCATGCTACACCATGCTTCAAGACAAAAATTTCATGTATTTGTAATTAGAAATAAATATTTAACAATATATAATTTCATATTGTTTTTGTGATTAATCACTATGCTTTAATGATGTTAAATTTGTAACAATGAAAATACATCCTGCATATGACATATTTACATTATGATTCATAACAGTAGCAAAATTACAGTTACGAAGTAGCAATGACAATAATTTTATGGTTGGGGATCACCACAACATGAGGAACTATATTAAAGGGTTGCGGCATTAGAACCACTGGTCTAGAGGAATCTTTACTTAAGTGAATTATGACACCACAATTTAATCTTTATAGGCTTGATAACAACTTTTCTGAAACACTGCCTGATTCTGAGAACACAGATGTAAAAGACAGAAGGACTGATTTTGAGTCCTGTCCCTTTCAAAGCTCAAGAAAATTGCCTAAGCCTCGCTGAGTTTTGGTTTTCTCACCTGTTCATTTCAGAAATTATTCTGCTATTTGGCCACATTCATTAGTACATTTCAGGCCATGTATGTAATACTCTTGACTCATAGGAGACATTTGATAAATTGTAAATATTCTTCTTTGTTCCTTTATTATTGCTAACAAGGTGGTGCTGTGGCTTTAAATATTATGGACTTGGCGATTCACTGACCTTTTAAAGTACTAATCTTATATACTTAGTAATAAAGATTTTTTAAAGGAAACTATGAGAACAGAAACAATTATCAATAAACTCATACTCTAAATATATGAAATGGAATACCAATTATAGATAAGAATTTAATTGAAAATTAGTGTGAGCATTTTAATAAGTTCCTATCTAACTTAGATCTATTTTCTATTGTTATCTAGCTGAATGTAGCATTTCTATATTATATATATATATATATATATATATATATATATATATATATATATATATATAGTTAGTTAGTTAGTTAGTTAGTTCAAGCCTTGGTAGCTTTTATCTGCCAACACCTAAGAAAGCTTTTTTTTGACTTATTGATATTTTTAAATAGCTGAATTAACTAAATTACTTGACTTTAAGCATTGTCTATTCAAACTAAGAAAATGCTAATTTAGGATGCCTTTGCCTTCTCTCCAGTTCTTACTTAATTTAAATTAAGTTTTCACTCTCTGATTAGGAGGTAGTGTATTCTTAGCTCACTTCAAATCCTATTATTGCGTGTTGTATGTGATCAAGCAGGAGTTCTTTGCACTGCAGTGCCCTGTCTCACATCTGCTCACTGAATGCTCTCAATTCTAGAGGACAGGCATCGAGAGCAGCCATTTTCAACCTCTTTCATTCCAGGGTGCCCATACACTAATGACTACAATCCTGCGGCTGATCTGACAAAAAAAAAATAGGCATAATTTTGATTCATTTATACAAGCTATTGTTTTGGCAGTTATTGTGTCTTTTTAATTTGACAATTTAAGGGAAAAGAGGTCAGTGCCCCTGACTAAATAGTCAGGTATTGCATGTTTTAAAAGTTCTTGCAGCCTGAAATTGCTGCCCTGGAGTATCCTTAGATTGGTAGGTAGCATGGGGTTCATGAAAGGACGCTGGCCTGTGAGTTAGAGGACTGAATCCTGTTTTTGCCAGTTCACCTCTTGCCTCTGGATTGTAATTCTTCCTCTACCCGGGAGCAGGCTGGGGGAGATGACTGTGGGGTTTCTTGAAGTCAGATCACTTTAACACATCTTTTAACTTATCCTCTTTTTCTCCGAAAGCTGTCCTATTTTTAAAGAAAGTGTTAGGGAGGGGAGGGCATAAGTGCGGGGGGTGGGGTGGGGGAGGAGAGAATGGGGGAATGAGGACACATATGTAATACCTTAATCAATAAAATTTCTTAAAAATCTTTGTTCATTCTGTGTGAAAAACACTTTATTTTAACTTTCATAGCTCATTCCAAAAAAGTGTGGCGAAATCTTTTAGCAGTGGTTGGCAAACTCATTTGTCAACAGAGCCAAATATCAGCAGTACAACAATTGAAATTTTTTTTGAGAGCCAAATTTTTTAAACTTAAACTTCTTCTAATGCCAAAATAGATTCGTCCAGGTCGTGGTATTTTGTGAAAGAGCCATACTCAAGGGGCCAAAGAGCCGCATGTGGCTCATGAGCCGCAGTTTGCCAACCACTATTTTAAATCATTATATAAAGAGTTTACAGTGTGCACCATTCAGTTGATCTAATTGCATTCTAGGAGACACCTTAGAGTCTCCATTCTTGCCCATAACGCTGCCAATTAATATCCTCTCTCCCTCTCTCTGACTTTCTCTTTAGTTGCAGAGAATAGCACCACTTATATACAAGCAGATGGTAATAGATAATAGTATTAGCAAAATCAATGAAGTGCAATTATTAATAAGATCAAAAAGAGGTGGAGAAAAGACGTGTTGAGGAAAAAATACAGCTAGAATGTTGATTGACTAAGACCTTTCAGCCTTTCAGTTGCCTTATTTTCTTTTTCCACTAGAATCTATTCTATACCTAAGTATGCACAATGCTCAAATTTATATTAATTCTTAAATATTCAATGAGAGGCTTATGAATTAAAAGAATACTTGGCTGCCTTTCCATTTTTACTTAATTGCAATATCACTTAATTTTGTAGTATTTAGCAGCATTGAATCATAACAATAGTAACCCTCCAACTTCCTATTCAGCCTGTGCTTTAAATGAAGTTCAGTTTCTATTGAACTGCATTTATTATACCCAAATGTGATATGTGGAGTTCATTAAAATTAACTCCAGTTTGGAAAAATAAAACTCAAGTTATACTTGAAATAATGGACAAATAAAAAGGTCATATGTTCTTGAATATATAAATAAGGGCAAATTACACACTGCTTATGCGATATTACACATATTCAGATTATTTTACAAAACAGTCTTATAAACTTAAAATTGAAAAATTAAGGATCACTTTTGACTCAATAACTTTTATAATCCAAGGAACTAAAAGAACTGTACATAAATCTTATAGTTCAATGACACAGGATACTTTCTACTTCTTCAAAATGTGAGCAAACCCAAAGAACATTTATACAATTATATTATTTAGTATATGAAACCTACAAGGAGATCCACAGCATTTAATCACTTTAAAAATGTCACTCCCACACCTTAAGGCCTCCAAGCCCCTTGAAAATCCAGCCTCAATCTGATTTTCTTACATATTCTTGTCTTCCACTATTAATCTGAGTTTTATAAAAGCTTTATCATTTTAAAACTTGTTTTATATTACATACTAAAATTCAATCAAAATGTGGATAAGAATACTTTGAAGGAAAACTGAAGAAATACTTGGATGGAAAACTAAAGTGAAAAAGACAGAAGTGATATTTAAAATCTCTTGAAAACAGGATAACAAAGAATATAAAATATATCAAGAAAAAATGTAGATTTAAACATGTTTGATAAATATGTTTGTATATAAGGTGAAAAAGTAACTGGATATTTTTTAAATAAAACATAAATAATCACTTGGTTGATTCTTCTATATTGTGGCAATAACTGGCTTGAACTTCCTCTCCCTTTTAAGTAGATGATTCCTTGTTGGATTCCCTAGGTTATGTTAACATGTTTAAGTAGATGCTTATATTTCATTGAAGAGATAGGTTGACAAAAATAGCTGATAGTTATTATTTATATATGAAATGCTACTTCACTAGCATCTTTTTTCCTTGACATGCCGATTTAGAGAAAAATATTTTGTTCCCAAGATTGTTGTCATACCCCTCTATCAGATGGCCTGAAATTTTTATCTTCCTGCCAACGTTTGCATGCTGAGACTATTCTTATGCATTAGTCACATGTCATGATCGAGACTGTTTCTCAAATGACAGGTTTCTACTGCCACAGTTCAAACGTGGCCAGGCAGGTCATACACCTGCTCGTCAATCTGGAAAGAGCCAAAGTTAGCCTGAGAACTGTCACTAAGGAAAGATACCTGGGATTACTGTTTCCTTCCAAACAGGATCCAGAGCACTACTGCCACACGTTCTATGTGATATAGATTTAGAATTTTCTCCCTGTAATGATTAAGAAATGTTTATGTTTCAAAATCAATTTTCCCATTGTAGTGTGCTGATGTCCAATATAGATTTTGTTTAAATACACACACACACACACACACACACACACACACACACACACACACAAACACTCTTTATTCACATTCCAGATATTGCTTAAAGCTCCTGTTGGTTTTACAAACCATTTCTGAGATTATTTCTACCAGTTATCTACAACTACCTATAAGAGGGGGTCTGTTAAATTTTCTTGTAAAGAAATTACAGCTGTGAGAAATTATGTGGTTTCCCAGAACAGTGATCGGCAAACTGCGGCTCGTGAACCACATGCAGCTTTGCAAGCTTCGGTTTGCCACTCTGTTGTCTAATGAGTTTGCCAAACACTGACCTAGACTCTCGATTACAATAATTACAGGCTGTTGTTGTTCCTAGTGATTAAGCCCCTCTAGAACATCTAGGTAAATCAGAAACCTAACACAGATTGCTACTTCTTAATGTGGCCTATAGTGATATTTCCCCAGAGAGGAGATCTATGGGACTATTTGGGACACACTGAAAGAAAAGAGTGATTGAATTTTAGCCAGAAATGGACTTGCTCCAAAAGATGTCAAGTTTTGTATAGCTCTTACTGATAATGTATGACAGTCCTCTCCCTGATTTAATTTTCTGTACTCCATTTGATGTGGCCTTCTTACTAAACAAAAGCATCCCTCAACCATCAAGCAGCTTGTTAGGCCTAAAACACCATCCATATACATATTCACAAATGGATATATACATTTCCTGTGTTGTATCAGACTTTTAACATATATAGTTGGTTTGCTTTTGCTGATAAGATTTGCTCTATGGTATATCAGATCAAGTAATAATTTACCTGACATTCAATTATATCTTAGGGTCAATCAACCCTATAAAAATAATTTCAGTACACAGATGACAGAACAGACTTAGTTTCAGTCCCTATTCTGACATTTACTAGCTGTATCGCTAGGTTAAGAATTTAAGTTCCTACTTAAGTGTGGAGAGACTATATATCTGCTATACTTCTATGACTTACTAGAAATAGGAGTAAATGAACTTGTATATATTCTAATAATAATATAGCAACCTTTCATTTTTAAGGTTTTTTTTTGTTTAAACAATCCCTATTTTGAAAATATATAGACAGTTTTAGATTACAAGTCCTTTTAAGGATGTTTGTACCACTCCTCTTGCTTCTTAAGATGGCATATTGGAAGAAAAGAGGGCTTATGTTACCACGGCATTGAGTTCACCCTGAGATTGGGGTTAGTGATTATCCCTGTTTCACGCTGGTGCTGGGACTGCACTCCACTGGCTATGTGGAGGCCAGTACCCCTGAGGTGGGGTTAGTCTATTCCTGTCAATAAGTATCTTACTAGTGTACATTAATAGCTCTGTCCTCCTGACCTAGTCACAACTCTATAGTTCTCCCTTGCTGCTGATTCATTCCTGTTAAAGACTCAAAACCTCTGTATCTTCCTGAACCAGGATCCAAATTTGGAACCCCAAATAGCCTGCTCAGTAGCCCTTTAATGACCAGGATACTTTGCCCCCAAGGAGATGTGTAATTGCCCAAATGCTTATAAGTAAATGTGTTATAATAGACTAGTGGCCCTGTGCACAAAATTCATGCACAGAGGGCAGGGGGTGGTCCCTCAGCCCAATCTGCCCCTTCTCACATACTGGGAGCCCGTAGGGGATGTCCAACTGATGGCTCACCCCCAGCCTTGGGCACTCAGCCATCTCCCTGCTCAGCTCAGCTCCAGATGCCTGTGACCACCCGGCTCCAAGGGCTGGGTGCTCACCTTCACTCTGCGCCTGGCCACTTGCCCTGCCCCCTGGCTGCCTCTTGCACTCGCCGTGCCCCACCCCGCCAGCTGCCTCCTGTGCTCGCCCCACCCTGCCCCGCGTCTCAGCCTCCTCCAAGCTCTGGCGGCCTGGGCTCTATGGCGGTGCTCGCTGCTGCTACTGCTTCATCTCCACCCCCAGAGCCCAGCCCTCATGCTATTCTGCCCTGCCCCTCAGCCCCGCCCCTTGCTCCTGACTGGCTGGTAGCATAGCCAATCAGAAGCCAAGGTACGGTCACATTTGCATGTTATTCTTTTATTAGATAGGATGATCATCTCATTAATCCCATCTGTTTGTATAAAATGACATAGTTTACAAACCAAATAAAGTTAATTAAAATTAGTTTAATATTAACTGAGCTATAAAGGATTGAGACTATTGTCTCCATTTTTTTTCATTTAGAAATGAAACTGCAGAATTAACATACTCTCATTACATGACATATATGTGCGCTGGAGCAAAAGGGGATGTATGGGGCTAGGAAGGTTAATCTTTCCTTAACACATAGCTTAAAATTTAGTCACTCTTATTTGACATTATCCTATATAATCCTAAATAATAAGAGAGGAATATGCAAATTATCTATTATACCCAGAGCCATAATGACAACCACAGGAGGGTGAGGCAGCAAGCTACAAATAGGGGTGGGGGGTGGAGGAGCACGGAAAGCTGCAGGAAGGGTCAAGGCAGCAAGCTATGGAGGAGCGGAGGTGGGGAGGGTGGGGGGGGGACGAGGATGAGGAGGCAGCTCGAGGAGGGAGGGCCAGCAGACAGAGAGCTCCAGAAGGGTGGGGCAGCAAGCTATGAGCAGGGGAGAGCTACCAGCAGTGGTGGGCGGGTGGCCAGCTGAGGCAAGCAGCAGCAAGCTACTCGAGCATGGATTCATGTACATGGCTACTAGTATCCCATAACAGATAAGAATTTTATGAGCATATTAACTTGGGGGATTTTTAAAACAGTTCTGTTCAGTCCCACACTAGTACCAATTCCATGAAATTTTCTTCCTACTCACACTATCCTGGACCCTGCAGGTTTAGCATCCACATTTTTTTTTCTTTAGTGAGGGATAAAAATGTACTAAGCTATTGAAAAGAGAATTCACTCACAAGCCATATTTGAATAAGGCTGATTGAAATCTTAAGACACACAGAGGCTCATATCTAATGAAAGACCAAGGGGTAGTATTATCTGTAGGCAGCTTGACCTGAATGGGAAGAAAGGAACAAGGGTTCCAAGATCATAATGATATGGATTCCTGTGACAGGCCATATCAGTTTTTCATACTACTTAGTTTAACCAATGGTGATTCAGTCTATGGGGACACAAGATTCTAGATCATCTAGACTATTTTCTCATTTATAGTACTCCATATAGGGGGATATAATATATAGCCACTAGAGAACAGCAGAGAGCCAAGAGCAGAAGCAGAGGTAGCTAGATAGCATTGACACATTTGAAGCAGCAGTTGATGCAAAAAAACCTGCCTGTTCTCTCACACCTGAGCCAGGTCCCCAGGTGTATTATGTCACTAGTATAGAATTTGAGATACTAAACAACAAGCAACATAGAAATGTAGAAATAATAAAGGCTTGAAAATCAGATACATGTTGAGCTATTAAAAAAAATTACTGAATGCTTATTATACACCATGTACTCAGCTAGACTTTGTAAATAGAAAAATATAGTGAAATCTAGGGAAGGGCATTGCCATACTAAAAAATGATGTTTAAGGTAAATGCACATGGATGTTAAGACATGGCCCATATATAATTTTAGTCCTAATCTAAAAACAGGGTGGAATTTTAGCCCTTCTGGAAGGTATTGCTCAAAATGATTATACTTAATAAAAATAGGAAGGGTACATGAGAAATATAAGTAAATGGAAATGAGAAAGTATAATGAAAGATAAAGAAGGAGAAAGTTTTCAAAATGTACACTTGAATCAATCCTACAAAATACATTCAAGACATAATAAGGAGAGTAAAATATCTAGTAAACAAGTAAGTTTAAAAAAAATTCTGGATTTATCTATAAAACTATTGGTAACCTTCCAAAAAATTGAATCAGTAAATTGGAGAGGGCAAAAACAAGGGAATTTGTTTTTAAACTGAAAGATTGAGAAGAGGAAATGACAGGTATAGATTATTCTTTCACAAGTTTGAAATTTTAAAAGGAGAGAAATAAAATTCTAGTGGGGGTAATATTTTTAGAAGGGAAAGAGAAATGTATGAAATTGGGTCCAGTCCTTGGCAAGATGTGTATTAAAAGCTTCAAAAATCCAATTTGACCTCGTTTTAGAAAAAAATAGTAGTTAAAATCAAAACAGAAACACAAACAAACTCCTTTGTGTTTGGAATATGGGGAAGGAAAAATAATTTTTACACTACCCTTCCAGGTTCTTGGCTGAGATCTCCTCACCCACCTTCCTTCCCCTCCCCCCTGCCCCCTAGTAAGATTAACAGGAGGAGAAACAACTGAAGCTTAACATGTGTACCTCTTTATAAATGGGAAATACTCAGGAAAACTGAATAACTCCCCCAAATCACTTAAACCACCACCTTAAATACCATCTTCAGCTAAAGACAAAAGAAGATAGTGGGTGGGAGAGCCAGTGATGGGAGCTTACCAGAAAAAGCACAGTAGAGTAAGGTTGTTATGCAGATATAAGTTATTATCTCCTCCATTGATAAGTCTCTAGAGATTTAGGCATCCTTCTCTTCCTTGTTCAGTGAATCATTAACAAATATATAATTCCCTTATAAATTTAAAACTCTCATACAAAAGGGTAACTTTCGCTCAGTTTCCCAGCTATTCCTATATCTGCTGATACTTTAAAGTAGCCTAAAATTATTCTATGCCAAAAAGTCATATTTTGGAGCTGCAAATTCAGCTCCCCTTTTGGGAGCCTTATATAACACATTTGAACCTTGTTCTGAAATCATTTCCTATACCATAGTAGTGATCTGGTCATTATTTAATAGGAAAGGAGTAAAGGGAATACTACATAATATAGGCATGCCATGTATACAGCTTGCTAATTTAACACTCTTCAAGTCTGTTCTCCACTGATGGATGGGGGAAGAGACTGGACAAAGGCAGGTTGGACACAGGCCCAATGAAGGTCTGAGTGACCCAGGGAAGGTACTTGCCTGTCTGTTGGTCACACCTTGGAGGCAGTCAGTGGCCACTGCAAGAGCAAGAAAACTGAATGTTTGAACTTCTGGCCCTTTTGCGATGCCTGTCGCGGGGGCGAGCTCCCCGTGCCCATGTGGCTCACAGCCATGTGAAATCTACACAGTGGACTAATGGACTCAGCTGCAACAGGCAACAAAAACTGGACGGACTCTGGCCCTCCTCTTGGCTCTGCTGGATGCCCAGCTCTACCTCTTTCAGGTGTAAGGGACATGAGACTTAACCCCAGGAACGTAACTCCATGCAAATAAAAGCCTTTTACCACATCTTATTCTCCCATGAAGGTTTCTGAAAATGCTTATTTCAGCGGAAATCCAAGAACCCCACTCCCACTCATGTTTGGGAAATCTGTCCCACTGAATTATCCAGTAACAATCCCCATATAATAATCTTAATCATGAAGAATTTATAGTACTTTCCATAGCTAATTGGACAAGAGTTCTGGCTATTTCAGTTGAAGCTTATGACAAAAATTTCATGTGCTATTTATGTTTGGTGAGGTGGATATAGCCCAAGTAAGAAATATGTTCATGCAGGCATTAGGTTCATTTCATTAGATTGCCAGGAGATCTTATATGGATGATATATTGCATTTATAGATGAGTATTTTCTTCACAGAACTCATATCTTTCTTTGAAAGTTCTGTATAATAACTCCTGCATTACCCTGGAGGGAATAAGATGGTAGATTTTTTTTTTGTGTGTGTGTGTGTGGTGTCTTTTTATTCTGGCAAAGGTACGAAGAAGCAATGCGTGTTCATAGACTCAGCAGACAGTACTTGATTAGCTTAACTTGCATTTATGAGACATAATTTATCAGTGTGCTAATGCCTGCAGGAAGCACAATATCTTAGCCTGAAGAACTACCACATCTATTTAATATGTGGCAAGCTATGGAAGGGAAATCAATGTGCTTGTGACTTCTATAACACAAGTCTACATCATAAGAAAAATCTTATGAGGTAGGTCTATGTTAACCAAATAAAGAGAGTGAAAACTCTAGAATATTTAAACAAGCAACTTAATGTATCAATTTCCATGTATATATTTTTTGCTATACTTTGTGAATAGATATAATGCAAATCTTCACTTTCAAAAAAGAACTGACATAAAAATAAATATTTGGGACAAATCCTCATTGATGTAAATCAAATTTAATTTTAGACTTTAATAAAGAATAAAAGCATTTATTTGAGCTAAAAGGAACTGCAGTCTGGGGAGTTAGCAAACTGAATTGTGTTCCACTGAGATAAAACCATCTCAGATAATAAAAGTTCCCAGGCAAGTTCTCAATTAGGTTCATTTTATTTAAATGAGGTATACAAATTGTACAGTTCTGATTGGACAGGGCAAATCTCAGTGCTTTGACAGAAAGATTAATGTTGATTCTGAAGGCATAAATAAGCAGGGCATAGTACGGACAGCCGAGGGTTTACTCTGAGGTTCTTCCCAGTATATAGACGATGTGAGAACCCCTGTCAGCAATTGGCCACATGGCACTTGTTATTTACAAAATGTGGGCTCTTGGTTGACCATGGGGAATCCATCTCATTAGATAAATTCCTTCTAGGGGTTCACTTCAAATGAATACTTCTTCTTAGGGTTTACAATGTGAATAGATGGCTATAAATAATTTTAGTTTAGTTTGTACAGTGTAAAAGGTTAGGCTTACTAACCTTTTGATTGGAGGTAGCCAACCCGAATATTAAAGACTTTCAGTAGTTCAATGCATACATACAAACATATGCTGGTTTATTTTCAGAAACATAGAGGAATGGTAAAAAAAAAAAAAAGACAGTGTATGGATTTGGCAACTCTTATTTTCCCCATCAGTCTGAAAGTTTAAATCACTTTTTAAAATATCAAATAATTAATAGAAAACATCGTTATTCAGAGTCTATACTTTCTTTTCATTTTCTTGGAAACATATAGGGCAAATTATATAAAGTGTGGCAATTGAACTGGTGATATTGACTAATCATAAAGTCAAAATCACTGAGCAGACTGGCAAATAGTTGTATAAAGATCTTTTTAAAAATGTGTGCATTGCAATTCTGACTTCATTGACACAGTTTGTTATTTGACTAAGGGAATAAATAAATGGCTATATATGTATGCTTACACCAGATGTGATACTGTTTTTTTAAACAAAAAAAATAGTTCAATTATTTCTTGGAAGCAAATCATATTAGAATTAACCAAACAGCAAAAATATTCATTCAGTTGCATCTTTGCATTAGTAAAAAATTTATGTAAATAGAGGAAAAGTCCTACGTTCAGAGTAGAAAACCCATGCACTGTCTGTTAATGAGACATTTGGATTGAAAAGGTTTTCAGCAGATTCACCTTAATCAACAGCCACAACTTATTAAAACTTTCATAAATATGAGAATTATAAACACAGAGTTTTAATTCTGGGTGTCTGATAAAAGCAGGCACTCTTTCCTAAGAAATCAGTACTATGAATTTGAAACTACAAATGTGGCCTGAATGATATTTATCTACCAACCTACTTTATAATTTTTAATATATTTTAAAGCACATTTAAAATGTTCATCTAGTGGACCAAAATTTTGAATGGTAAATTATTCTTTTTGTGTAATAATTACAAAATAAGAGATTTAGTCATCAGTAGAGCATCATTAGTCTGAAATGCATCCCAGCATTAAATATTATCAGTTATTTAATATACATTTATAGAAATCCTTGTGTTTAATTATTCCCAGGAGCTCATAGAAGGTAGAAAAGATAATAAATAGAGTGATTAAGTAGATTTGGCAGCTCTCATTCTTCCCATCAATCTAAATCCTTAATTATCTTAATTTATCCATAAGTTTTCTTCTTTCAAAAATCTTGTGGTAAACATTATCTCAGGTTCTCAAAACAACTCCTAGATTCTTCCTGGGGAGGGGTGGGAAAGATAACAACAGATATCTTGCAGATTCTATGTTCATGGCAGGTTTTCTATCTGTTATATTCATTAATATAATCCAAAAATATTATCTTAGCCCTTTGCTCTTGTGAAATTAGGTGATCAGTTTTCAGGGACATTTAAGTAATGTCTTCTAGGAGGTAAAGGAAGTTGCTGTCTCTATTCTGAATGTTGAACTACTGATTGGAATGACTCAAATCAGTCTAACTTCTACTACTTCAGTGAAATTTGTACATTTATATAAACAGTAACATTGGAATACCAAGGAAAATGTCCATCGATCATCTGAACAAAAATGCCCTTTTCTAGACTGAGAGAACTCATTCCATTTTAATTACTGCCAATTCCAATTATACCTTTCTTTCCTTCTAGCAGCTTTGCTACTTTTATGTTCAGTCAAATTTGAAGAATAGTCATTGTATTTCTTTCTATAACCTGTGTACATTAAACTAACCATTTAAAAAGAGAAGTGGAGTTCTCTGGTCCAATGATATATCTGGAGGCTGTTATCTTATGAAAGAAATATAAAGTACTATAATTTTCCAAGGACATGAGGAAGTCTATTTGAATGAAGATATGTACCTTCTTCCCTTAAAGCACAGATTTTCTTCATTCTTGATCTATAGTGTTTAATATTGACCAGATTCTTCATTCCCCCTTTTCATTCATCTGATAATTTACTGAGTGCCTACCGGGTGCCAGGGGCAGGAAAGGGGAAAAAAAAGGATAAATGCCAAATTTTCCTGCTCTAACGGAGAGTTAATTCTAATAAAGGAAACACAATCATATGTACAATAAATAATTAAATTACATAGTGTGCTAGGAGGTGCAAAGTGCTTATGAAACAAAGCAGAATGAAGAATCCCTTGGGTAAGTTCTGCAGGATGATATAAAACAAGAGTGGTTAGAAGAGTGGATATCTTTGTCTTGCTTTCTTTCTTAAAAGGAATACTTTCAATCTTTCATCATGAAGTATTTTGTTAGCTATAAGCTTTTTACTGATGCCATTTATCTTATTAAGCAAGTATCCTTTTATTCCTAGTTTTCTGAAACTTTGTGTCATGAACAGATCCATTGATTATGCTAATTAGTTTGTTAAATTGCATTTCTGGGCTGCACCTCATTTGCTTATACATATAACTTGTAGGGTTTTTGCATGTATGATTATGAGTGATATTGGTCTCTTTCTCTTTTTATGAAATATCTGTTCTGATTTCAGTATCAGGTCGTTTTTATTCCTTAAAAAGAGTTGAGATGTCTTTACTCTGCTTCTGTATTTCAGAAGTGATTGTGGAAAGTTGATTTCTTTTTTAAATATTTGGTAGTGTTCCCCAAAGAAGCTATATGGACCTGTAGTTTTGTTGTTGTTGTTGCAATATTTTAAACTATGAATTTAATTTTTTAATAGCAATAAACTATTCAGGTTATCTATGTCTTCTTGAGTGACTTTTTGTAGTTGGAATCTTTCAAAGAATGTGACCATTTCATTTTAGTTGTCAAATTTATTGGCAGAAACTTATTTGTAGTATTTCCTTATTATAATGTCTTCAATGACTATGGTATTATCATGTATTTCATTGCTAATTCTTGTAATTTCTTTCTTTTCTTATTTTTTTCATGTTCACCAGGCTATAAGTTTCTTAATTCTTTTAATTTTTTTTTCAAGGAATCAGCTTTAGATTTCAATATTTCCGTGTATTGTTTTCTATTTTAATTTTTCTTAATTATTTTATTTTTTTCCTTGGTTTGGTATGAATTTCCCTTTTTTCAGGTGCTCCCAAGTATTCTTAACTTTAACACTTTGCCCCAGCCAGCATGGTTCAGTGATTGAGAGTCAACCTCTGAACTCTGAGGTCATGGTTCAATTCCTTGTCAGGGCACATGCCCGGGTTGTGGGCTCCATCTCCAGGTGTGGCATGTAGTAGGCAACCAATCAGTGATTCTCTTTCATCATTGATGTTTCTATCTCTACCTCTTTCTTCCTCTCTGAAATAAATAAAAGTATATTTTATAAAAATCTTTAACAATTTCTTCAAAAGTTATATCAGAATTCTTCTTAGCCATTTTTCTGGTGCCCAGGACCTTTTTTCTGTGATCTGCAATAGTCAAGTGACTGCTTATACCCTTGAAGGGGTCTGTGTTTCCTCAAATTTTATCTTGGCAGTTACTTGCTACTTCAGTTATCTCATGAGTTCAAGACAGTTATGATTTGGTAGTTTTTCTGGCTCTTTCTCTTATTGTTAAGATGGGAATAATGCTCATTTCAGCTAATCTACACTGAGTGGCCAGATTATTATGATCTCTGAATGCATAATAATCTGGCCACTCAGTGTATATCCTATATAATAAAAGACTAATATGCAAATTGTTCCCTGGACCAGGAGTTCAACCCGCAGGCAGGCCAGCCAACTGCCCATGTTCCCTCTCCTTAGCCAGGCTGGCTGGACCCCACCCATGCATGAATTCATACACTGGGACTCTAATATATATATATATACTGAGTGGCCAGATTATTATGCATTCAGATATCATAATAATCTGGCTACTCGATGTATATGCCTAAGATATTTTATATATCATTTTTCATGTCTTCTTACTTGTTTTCCCTTAACTATGTCTCTTATAAAGAGAATGCACTAGGATTTTATTTTTGTGTATGTGTGTATGTTGAGAGCCTATGCTTTCTACTCATAGAACATAATTATTAACCTGTACTATAAAGTATAATATGGTTTTAGGATTTTTCTGGTTTAATTAAAAATTTTCTTATCTAGGACAATTTATTTATTTTAGGATATAATTGTTTTGCCCTTTTGGATACATTAACATTTTTGAAATATCATTTTCTATTTTTAAAGCAATCAATGTAACATTAAACTATATTATTTATATATTTTTATTAAAATGTTAAACTAATATGAAACTTGAAACTTTATGACTTGAATCTTTCAGAAATTTCTCAAATTTGGGGGTAACCTGCTGATTTTATTAATTTATACCATTAAATAGCATATACTTTTATTATATCTTGTGTTCCTTGATTAGAGTTTTTTAATTACAGACAACATAATCTACTTAAGCTATTTCAACCACAGCAGAATTTTTTAGATGTTTGTGCTGAGACAAATATTTATTTAAAGGACCTCAATAGACACTTCTTCAAAATGAATGTATAGAAAGCTAAAAGGCATATGAAAAAGTGCACAAAGTTACCAATCATCCCAGAGATGCAAATCAAAATGACAGTGAGGTACCATCTCACACCTGCAAAAATGACTATCATCAACAAATCAACAAACAACAAGTATTGGGGAGGGTGCGGAGAAAAGGTAACTCCCATGCACCGCTGATGGGAATGCAGACTGGTATAGCCTCGGCGCAAAAACAGTTTGGAGTTTCCTCAAAAAATTACAAATGGAATTGCCATTTGGCCTAGTGATTCCACTTCTAGGAATATAGCCCAAGGACTCAAAAACACCCATTGGAAAGACTATATTCGCCTGTATGTTCATAGCAGCACAATTTACAATAGCTAAAACTTGGAAACAGTGCCCAAGCAGATGAGTAGATTAGAAAACTATGGTACATCTATACAATGGAATACAATGCAGCTCTAAAAACAAAGAACTCTAACATTTGCAATAGCATGGATGAATCTAGAGAACATTATGCTCAGCAAAATAAGTCAGTCAGAGAAAGATAAGTTATCACATGATTTCACTCATATGTGGAATCTAATAACCAACATAAACTGGTGAACAAAAATAGACTCAGAGATAAATATCTCTGAGTCTATTTTTGTTCACCAAACCGACTGTCAAATTTCAGAGGGAAGGCAGGAGAGGGTGGAGCAGGGGTAGAGATCAACCAATAAACTCATATCCGTATATGCATAACCCAGTGACACAGGCAGTGGGTGGTGAAGGCTTGGGGGGCAGGAGAGGAGAGGAGAGAGCAATGGGGGAAAGAGGAGACATATGCTATACTTTCAACAATAAAGATTTATTTTAAAAAGTGGCATGATTCTAGATCACGTTATTTTGGGATATAGTATAAAATATGAGAATGATATTAAATAAATAATTTAAAAATAAATAGATTTCAGGAGTCAAAAAATTATTTAAAGGAATACAGAAACTGACACTAGAATAAGCTTTTAGAAATAATGTCTGAAATGGGCTGCCATTGAAGCTGCTTCAGCTCCATGTCCAGAAAGCTCCAGAATCCAGTGCTTGGTACAGAACATAGCATCTCATATTAGCTTTTCCTAGCAAAACAGAGGCCTCAACCCTGTCCCAGTCCTTGTGTGGCAATGAATGTGACTAGTAAATCTAATCATGTCAGACCATGGTTTTAGGAGTCATTCTGCTTTTAGTTTTATTTTTCTAGTTTCTGCTAGCAATACAAGTTCACCAAAAGACAACTGGAATAAATATTAGGCAACCCAGTGTTAGGAGCTGTCTCAAAAAATAAATTAATAAACATGCCTTCTTAGTAACAAAACCAAAATTTTAGCAGAATCACATAGCACATGAGTATACAATATCATTTGCTAGCCTTTCTTGAAAGTAGTTATAGTCAAGAATGTGAGTTCTTGACAAGAGACTATATGAAAAAATGTTGTATATACTTTGAGGATAACAGATGATAAAGATTTAACCCATTGAAGGGTCCCCTTGACCATTTCTGTTTCTTCCTTTAATCAGTCTCCACTGCCGATAGGGTGTCTAGGCTCCAGTAGCTAAGATGGGCTATGAGGTGATCGACCACACAGCTAAAATACCAGAGCAGAAATAATTGAACATGATTTTTGTTGACAGCATGGTGTCTTCACACCATACTCTCAGCTTCTTACTTCTGGACGTTTTCATTTTTAAAAATATTTTAGCTTGTCTCAGCTACTTTAACTTGGGGATTTTTACTCGTATAAGTCTATATTCATTCCTTAGTAATAGGACCATCTTGTTTCAATCTTTTAAAACATTTTATTTTTATTTTTTTATGTATCCATTGGTTTTGCTTATATGCATGCATACATTTTGATAGGGCAAAAATATGTGTAAATGTCTCCCAATTTTCATTACTCTAAATCTGGGAGCAATAGTTGGATTTGGGGAGAGTTGTATCTATTTTCTGAAAAGCCTGTTTTCATAGAAAGCAGATTTGTCAGTTGGTCTTAGATAATTTCACTGCAAATCAGAATACCTATATTCTATTCTTAGCTCTGTCACTAAAGCTCCCTATATCCTTATATACCTGACTTTCCTTACCTCTCCACAATTTACTCATCTGTAATGGATGGCATAAGCATATATATGTAATTTTATATTGAAGTAATTTCAAACTTACAGAAAAGATGCCAAATAATAAAAACAGAAAAATTATTATATTTTTACTCAGATTCACCATTTTTTAACATTTTGGCAAAATTGTTTTGTCATATTTATGTAAAATATGTAAAATTGTTTTACATATTTATGTGAATCTATATGATTTAAATAAATATAATAGATATAAGTAGTTTATGCATCGTTTAAGATTTCCACTTACCTATTCATACTTCATTGTATATTTCCTAAGGTACAGACCTTACTCTAATTTTATTAAAATCTACAGATTTTAATGTTATTTTAACTAATATAAATAACACATGAAATTTAAAGAACTTGTAAAAGTGTAAATTGTATTTCTTAAGAAACTAGTCCAAAAGTGTTCTTTAAAAGAGCTACATTTCAAAGGACACTGTAGAACTTTATTTTTGTAGATTTGGAAATATCATACCTGGAATATATCTACATGAAAATCTATTGAGTCCCAATTCTTATTTTTATAAGTGATAAAATTAGATGTATAACTACCAATAGTCTAAAGAGAAAGTAATTCAGACTATTCAGTGCATCAAAGCAAGTCAATTAAGCTTAACTTGATAAAATAAAGTAGCATTTAGCCACATTGTGTAAATGATCAATTAAAATAAAAATGTTCACTTCTGCATTGCTGAGTTCTTTCTGCTCTATTGACAGCATGTCTATACATATTTAGTCACTTTGATGCATCAAATGTGTAGAGAATATATAGCACAGTATCCTCTTAAACAGAATATTATCAATTACACAGCCTATTCATTTCAGGATAAGTCTTCAAGAATGTGAAGAATTAACTAATGAAGGGAGAGATTTCTGTATGCTACTACTTCCCGCCCACCAAAGAGAAAACAGGCAGCCATGTTTGAGCTGATGGAATAATTGTTTGAAATGAAGTCACATCTAAGGCAGGGCTAACAAAGCAGTATTTCCAGAGAACAGCGAGTCTGAATTAAGAAATGGCTAAATGTTAGGCCATCACACTTGAATTTTTTAAAACTTCATCTGACCTGGAACAATAACTGAATTAGCTCTGGGGAGAAATCCATTCCAGCAGAGAAAGGAAATGCATATACACACCTCTTTACTGCCTCCAGGATGCCAAGTTTTTCTGTGGCCTATTGTTCCCTTTTCAGTTGCCATAGTGAATGATAGCATGGATTGTTAAGGTTCTTAGAGAAAAGTTTCCTTCTTTTGAAAAGAAACCTTGCTCTCTAAAGAACAATGTCCTATACACAAAATAGTGTTTTGAATCATTCAGGATTTTGATCATTATGATTTCCTGGAACATGCATGCAGAGCTCTTTTAATAATGATTTTTCAAAACCCTCTGGCCAATTTAATATTTATTTAAAAAATACATTGCAAAAGTTTTATTCCTAACTATACAATTGTGCCAGTGTTTGCCTGTCCCCTAGGCCAATGGTCAGCAAACTGCGGCAGGCGAGCCACATGATCTGGGGCTTTTGGGCCCCTTGAGTGTGGCTCTTCCACAAAATACCACAGCCTGGGCAAGTCTATTTTGAAGAAGTGGCATTAGAAGAAGTTTGAGTTTTAAAAAATTGGCTCTCAAAAGAAATTTCAGTCATACTGTTGATATTTGGCTCTGTTGACTAATGAGTTTGCCGACCACTGCCCTAGGCCCATACTAAATATAATAACTAGTTATAAATATGATTTAGAAATTGTGCAGATGCCAGTTTAATGCCTAAAAACCTGACAAAAGTATAATTTTGTTTTATAGGTATTTTTTCACAATTTTTAATTATGTGATAGAGCTCTAGTTTTTGTTTTGCAACTAACACATATACATGGCCTGATAGTATTCCTTCTCTGTTATCTACTATTTTTGAAAAAGATACTAATAGGATTTTAGTACTAGATCATACATGGATAACATAACCTAAATATTATTTTTTGATAGAGACTTCTGGATAACTGCCTTTTCCCATTGAACTAAAACCCTCAATTGATTATTGGGAATTGGTCACCAAGAATAAAGCCTATGATTCTTAGGCAACTTCTGAAGAGTCTGATTATATAACTAATCTGTAACATATAAGGTGAGAGATCCAATTTTGGGAATGTATACTTGAAAGAAAAAGGGTGCCCTTTTTCCTTCCTTCAAGTCTGCTCTGGGAACATGAATGAGTTAACCAGAGTACATGTTAGGACTGGAGGCCAAGGACTATAATATAGAAATTAAAGAGCAGGAAGCTGAAAACACCCGAACTCCCAGATAATGTAAAATCTTAAACTCTCCCATCCTTCTCTTTATGTGAAATAGAAATAAACTCATACATAGCATAACCAATTTTATTTTTTATTTTTAGATAATTACAGTTTCATATAGAGTTGCACAAATTAATATAGAAAAATCTCATAAACCCTTCAGCAATTTCCCCCAAAGGTGACATAATCACCAGTAGGAAATTTCAATTTTATGATGGGTCTCTGTTGCAAACCTGCTTAGTGAATTAATTTTTGTTTGTGGAATGCACAACATTTAGGTCTTTGTTATGCATTTAAGTCAAATATAGGTCATACCTAATATCTTCCATGCTACAAATTATTAGAAATGAAAACTATGATAAATATTTAAGTCCTTTAAAAATTCTAATTATTCTTGCATATAATTAAAGAAGGATCATAGGTGGAAACCAAAGAGTGAATACAAAGCTGGTATTAAGCCCTCAAGTTGAAGCAGAGCAGACCTGGGGTGGAGATGGGAAGGCACCAGTCCTATAAATGATGCAAGTGGGTTTTTCTGCAATATAGGAGCTGAAGATGTGGCTTTTGGTTCTCTAAACATGGAGATTGGCTGTACTTTCAGTGAAAGGATGGACTAAAACCAAATTAACCAATGTAGAAGGGATGGCCAGGATGGAAGAAATGCTCTTAGGAATTCACAATCAACTTCCCTTGAGGGTATATTCATAGAAAGTCATATTACAAAAGCACCAAAAATGAACAAACTACTATCCACAGTCAGTCGGGATCCATTGGGAGCCTCGAAGTTATAAAAATAATCATATAAAAATGCTTAAAAGAGAGGTCTAGGCTAGTGGTACCCCTCAGTCTTCTGGAATAATTTAAATGTATATTCCTTTAAACCAAGCTAACTAGGTTACACAAAACTTTTCCCAAATAAGAGCTCACAATGCAAAAGTTCAAAGAACTTTCTGAATAGAAAAAATTAACCCCCCTATTTAGATCGCTCGGTAAGAATACCACCAAGTTCAACAGAACACTGACTTTCAATGCTGTGGCATAAATTGTAACTTACTAACAGCAGCTAAAATTGCTACTGCAAATCTAAGTATAGTCTTCAGATAAAGGGGATTAGAGCTATAATTTATCCTGCATTATTAAGATCAGGTAAAGAATGTTAAGTTCTCATTTTGTAATATAATAAAGAAAGGATTGAGAGAAAGTACATATAGAAGAAGTAATCCAAGAAACTATGTAATTTAATGGCCATTAAAGAACAGAAGACTAAGCAGAAACATTAAAGTTGCCCTCATCTTAAAATGCTATCACATAGAAGAAAAATAAGACCTATTTAAAAAAAGAAAATTCAATCAAACAGCTGATAAACATAGGACTCTATGATCCACTTCAATAACCGCCAGAGACATACAAACTAAAATAACACTCATCACTTTGGGCAACATTTTTTAATCTGATAGTACATATATTCGAAGGACATTGAGAAAAAAATCTTTTATACACTGCTGGTGAGAGTATAGATTGAAATATTAACTTTAGAGAATATTTGTCAATATCTAGTAAAATTTAGAATACATATACCATACTCTTGAGAAATTGTACTTTTGGGTATACATCCTATGAAAAATAAATATACTTACATGTAAAATGATGTTTCCTGGCTTTACGAAAAAAATTGAGGATCTATTTATACAAAGTCATACTACAAAAGTACCAAAAATGAACAAACTACTACTACTACAACTATACAACAGCCTGGTCACATAACTATGAAGTTGAGTGCAAAAACAACACATAAAAAATAATATAAGTAGAATTATTCCATTTAAATAAACTTCAAAAACAGACGAAACTGGAACAAATTGGGATGCACAGAGGTGGTAATATTACAAAGAAAGACAGAAATTCTAACATGCCTAATCAGGGGTCATAATTACCTCTGCAAGAGGGATGGCACGCTATTAGAAGAAACACATACACATCTTCAGGGAGATAACAGGGCTTTATTTCTTTCCCTTTGAGACCATATTGTATTTTCTCCTTTATTATTACTGCCTATCATGGAAATGGCTGTGTAAATGCCTGCTGTGACTTAGGCCCTCTCAGCTGTTTTTTGAGATAGGAGCTGCCTTCCGAAATGGAAGCTGCCTATTGAGATAGTGGCTGACTCGTGTGATAGTGGCTACCTGTCCTGTCCTGGCCGCCTGTCACAATAGTGCCTGCTCTGTGATAGTGGCCCCCTCTCCTGATAGTGGCTGTTCCTCATGACAGTGCCAGGTTGGGAAGCTGCCTCTGGAGATAGGAACTGCCTGTTGCAATATTGCCCAGCTCAGTAGTTGCCTGTTGTGGTATTGTCTGGTCTCATAGCTGCACATCACAAGATTTGGGGCTTCTAAAGGAATATATATATTTATGTTTTATTATTGGAGTTACATTGTGGTTACATGAATGCCTACTTCAGAATGATTTGGTATACACTTACATATCTATATCCTATCTAATAAAAGAGTAATATGCAAATTGACCATACCTCTGATCAAGCCATGCCCACAGCCATACCTACTAACCAAACAGGAGCAAATAAACCCCAACCAAGATGGCTGCCACCACAGGGAGGGAGGCTTGGGTTTCCCTGGCAATGGAGGACGCCAAGCTTTCCGCCTGCCATTTCTGGCCTAGGCCTCCACTCAATACTACAAAGTTTCAATTATAAAAGATACAAAATCCCAAAAGAAACTGCAATAGCCACGAAGCTGGAGAGAGAAGAGGCTTAGGATTGCCAGGGCGATGGAGGAAGCCAAACTTCTGCAGCCCTAGTCTAGGCCTCTACTCTAGGCTACAAAGTTTCAAACAGAAATGGCTGTCACCATGGAGCGAGCAGAAGGCTTGGCTCTGCTCTAGGCTACAAAGTTTTAATTGTAGAACATAAATTAATTTCAGATCCCACGGCCTCTGCTTGGGTTGCTGGGGGGCATGGCCAGCCTGCAAACCACCATAGGCCCCTCACCCAGGCTGCCTCATACCCTAAGGGAACCTCCACCCTGATTCAGGACACCCTTCAGGGCAAACCAGCAGTCCCCACCCATGCACCAGGCCTCTATCCTACCTAATAAAAGAGTAATACGCAGATTGACCATCACTCCAACACACAAGAGGGCTGCCCCCATGTGGTCAAAAATCCTGTCCCCATGTGGACACAAGATGGCCACCACAAGATGGCCAGCAGGGGAGGACCATTGGGATGTTCCAGGCCTACAAGGGAGGGCAGTTGTGTGCCATCAGGCCAGTAAGGGAGGGCAGTTGGGAGGGACTAGGCCTACAAGGGAGGGCAGTTAGGGGTGACCAGGCCGGCAGAGGAAGGAAGTTGGGGGCAAACAGGCTGGCAGGGGAGCAGTTAGACATTAATTAGGCTGGCAGAGTAGTGGTTAAGGGTTGATCAGGCTGGCAGGTAGAGGCGGTTAGGGGCAATCAGGGAGGCAGGCAGGCGAGCAGTTTGGAGCTAGCAGTCCTGGATTGTGAGAAGGATGTCCAACTGCCCATTTAGGCCCAATCCTGGTAGGACATACATCCCTCGAGGGGTCCCAGATTGGAGAGGGTGCAGGCTGGGCTGAGGGATACCCCCCTCCCATGCACGAATTTCATGCACTGGGCCTCTAGTATATATATAAAAGCCTAATATGCAAATTGTCCCCTTAAGAGTTCTACTGAGAGACCAGGAGTTTTATCACTCCCTATGACAAGTGCTGACCACCAGGGGGTCACATAGAATGAAATAAGGCCCCAGCCAGGAGCCTAAAGGCCCTGATGGGCCTTTATTGCCGGCCCTGCCTAGGGACCCTGACCGTGCACGAATTTCATGCACAGGGCCTCTAGTGAGTGTTATAATTACAGTAGAGACCAGGAAGATAGTGCAGTGATCATTTCAGATGTTAAAAACGTAAGGAAGTCTTAGTTGTTCTATATCAACTCCAGTTGTTAAAAATGGTGATTTTGGATCTCTATGTCTTTAAGGTCTAGTGCAAATATCTAGCACATTAGCATAAAAACTGCCTAAATTCACCATCTTCACACCCCAAGTCACTCTTGAGTTATTTCCTCACTTTTTTGCTTACAGTAATTATGGGTGTCCTTTCCTCCTTCCATCACCATGGGTCAGTTCACTGAGCGCATGGAGTTTGTTTTATGCTCTGCTCCCTTTACATGAAAGAGACAATGATACCAAAAAAAATGTTTACTGACTGCATCAATTGACAATTTAATGTTAGAAATGGATAATAAAGTCCGTGATGTATGAGTTAACAACAGACTCTGGAACAAGAACCCTGGAATCCTGGAGAACTTTGTTCTAAGCCTAGATTTTTTTTTAATCATTGAGCAGCATTAGCAAATCTCTTAATGCCTCTAACTCTGAGGTTTCTAAATAGAAAAACAAGAGGCTTTGGGATGTTTAAATGGTTCTCAATGGACTTTACAATGATGTGTGGGGTTAAACTTTACTAAACCACGCTGGGTGTGAGGCCCAGCATCAGTGGTTCTGAAGGTCTCCCAGGCCATTTCAGTGAGCAGTTGGGTTAGGCTTCTTTGCTGCAGGTGACAGTATTATGTCCCTCACTGTTCTCTGTCCTCTGCAACCTTGTGGGTTTTCGTGTGTAAAGAGTGAAGTTAATTAAGCTTTTCATGCACAAGTAGTATATATAGCTAAGTGTTATTTCACATGACATTATTGTTTCTGGTAAAAAATAACCAGAAATCAGTCTGCCTAGAGGCATTTTGGAAAAGGCAAAATTTCATATAATTCACTTTGGGAGTTAAAACAGAAGCATTGAGGTAATCTATACCAAAAGCATTTGTTTTGACTTCTCCAAACATACATCCCCCAACTGTCTTTGTGCTCAGGACACCTTTCAGAATCTCTGTCTTTTCACCTTTTAGTGTGCCACTGGGTCCCATGAACATGGCATTTATGAGGTGTCCAGAGAAAAGGAGACAAACTGGCCCTGATTCATTCTGCTGCCATAGAACTAGTAGATACTGATCTCTAACTTCACCTCTGTACCTACCGAATAAGCCTGTGAGCTAAACGCAGAGCGGGATGAGGAGTGACAACACAAAGGATCTTTAAAGGGAAGCTACACCTAAGCAGTCCTGCAGTGAGACAGCCCAGGGAAGAGCCTGGAGTATTTTGAGTTTGGAGAGAGGAGCCAACAATAAAAATGAAGCACTATATTTAGTCAATCGAGGGCAAATGTCAGTACTCCTTATCTGATAATCAAGGTTTTCCTACTATTGGGCCCCAGCCTCCTTTTACAATCTTTTCCTTTGCAGTTTGGCATCCAGACAAATTAAGGCTACTTAGTAGTCCCTGTAAGGGTGTATTATTTTGTTTTAATCATGCTGTTCTCACTGTCTAAGATTCCCCTTCTTCCCATGATTCAGGCTGAAGTCTTAGCTTTACTTCAAGGTCAGCTTCAAATGCTTTCATCCAAACACTCGGAAGCCTCCTGTCCCTGCTCCACAAGACAAGTGCCAGCCGTCTCTTTGCTTCGGATATCCATGACGCTCTTTCTCCTGGTAGCTATTTAAACCAAGCAGCTTCCATTGGGCATGATAGTTATGTTTGAACACACCTATATCTCTACCTTACCCAGGTTCTGACAAGGTCGATTCTGAGACTGATTTCTGTCTGTGGCTATCTTAGTGCCTAATACAGTGTCTTAACTCTTGTTGGGCTCTTAATAAAGTTTACCAATAAAAGAAAGCTGAAAATAAAAATTATTTTTCAAAAGGCATGTTGTTCCCTTACAAAAAGGAAAATATTGGTATTTGAAAGAGTAAAAGAAGTACAGAAAACTTTTATGTTGCCTACAGAATAAATTACTGACGTCCACACACATCTATATACACATAGATAAAACAGTAACTTTAGTTAACATTTTTAGAGCTATATCTTCTGTTCAGAGTGCTGTATATGCATTATACTTTTCAAATTTAACAGTAGCCCCCAAGTACTATTTTCTCTAGTTAAAAGGTAGGAAAACTGAGGCTCAGGGAAGTTAATGCTCTAAGATTATAGACCAATATAGATTTGAAATTGCCTTGTTGATTTATAAACCCTTGCTCTTACCATTATACTACATTTGTTAGATAGATGCAAAATTTGAAGTGTTAAGATTCCTTGAAATTGGTAAGAAATTTCTCCAAACTCCTAAAACTTTAAAGATTACTATTGCTAAGGTGAAAACAAAAGATATAAAACAAGTAGAACTCCCTATCTTCTACAATGTTTCACTTTCAGGATTTTTATTTTGTTATACTTTGAAAAAAGTATTTATCACTACTACTATTGTAAAAATGGGCATTTAATGGAGAAATATAGTCAATATTTTACCTAAGTTATAATATTCTGTTAAGTAAACATTCCCTTTTGCATCTTGTCTGTTTAATTTTATTACATGCAGAGATAAAAATTGTTTTTAAATACAGTCACATAAAAATATGAAGAATTTAAAAGATATGTAGTTTACAAAAACTTTATTGAAATCCAGTTCTTTCAATAAAGAAGTGAGTTCTCAATTGTAAACATTTAACTCAGGTAATCAGAGTATGAAAAATGGTCCTGTCCTTAATTTAATAGGGTTTGTTTCATTTTCAGATCCATTGGCAGTTGGAGGAGCAGCATTCTATTCATTTAATCCAGGGGCATTCTAAGGTGGATTGGCACCTAAGGATTGGAATGATTTGATTTTGATGCAATTGAGCCTATTTATGTCAATTGTCCCTTTCTGTTGATCCAATCCATGTCAAAGGCATATTTTCATATAAAGATGAAACAAGGATGGCTGAGTAGGAAATAGGCTTGCAAGTTTTAAAAACAATAATTTAACCAAAAAGTTAAAACTTTCAAACATTGAGAGTGATATTACATAAGCAAGGTACCAAATTGCTATATGGGACCCACTCTGTTATTTCTCAATTTTTTCATGATCTGAAAGGATCACTTTTTTGCGGGATGTATAGAGACTGTGCTGAGATGCAAATATGCTAAAGACCATTGCTTGGCTTCAAATTACCTAGGGAGCCACCAAAGAAGACATGGAACATAACGCATCAGCACAGGCTTTTCAAATAAGTTTTGAAGGTTATATGTTTAAATATTAATTTTTGGCTTAACAGCTACAAAGTGGAAATGACTAACAAATGTAATAAAAACCCAAGATAATAAGAACTATATTTTAAATGCATGCCCTTGAGAGGTTTCTATCAGAGGTGAATAGCAACTCTAGAATATGTGAATTTCCAGTCCTTCGAGATCAACATCTGTAATTACCAAGATCTATTAGCACCAAGATGCAACTGGCAGTGCTCTGAGTTGCAGATCTTAATGGCATCCTTTCAAAAAGACACATAAAAATTTATATCTATGAATTTCAGGAAACTGTCTTTAATGTAGTTCAAGAAGTAATGGTTTCTCTAGGTTCTAGAAACTTCAAGGTCAAAAGAGATATATTTTAATGAAACAGTGGGTTTTATTTTTCTCCTGAGTATTAAAATTATAACATTATATACTGCTAATATTGGGCCCACTGGTTAAGCACGTATGTTCCCTAGTATTTTTCATCTTATCTCTTCAATATGTGTTAATCACTCAAAAATTAGCAATCTGTGCTGTTACATGCTTCAGCTACTTTAAATAAAAAAAATAATGTGGCTTGAGCTTACACAATGCAAGTGTATTTAAATAATTTCTCTTCCAGTAGTCTTCTCTCCTTCCTTTTAATATATTCCAAAGAAGTTCAGATTATTGAATTATATATATTAACAGCGAATCTAGAAATATTTCTTCTGATTAAAATTTACCATAAAGTAGCTTAATGAAAATTGTTATATTCTTCAAAATATTTTTCCTGTTTTATACATTTGGTAGCCCCTTTACTTGTGAAATATAGAAAATGGAGATAATTTTCTTCCTTGGGTATATTAATAACCAATAGTCAATTCTTAATTCAGATGAAATTCAGATAATTTTACAATGTACCAATAAGTAGAGGCTATTAATGAACAATTTTAAAAGTTGAATTGACTGTCTATGTGTTAGTCATATAGGAATGTCAATAACGATATTCAATGAGTTAGTATTAAAATTAATGACGAACCCATCTAATCAATGTGATAATGATATAAATTTTACTCTCTGCTTCTATTTTAATGTAATATTAACAGCCAGGCCAGTGTTAAGTGGTTAAGTGGTGACCCATGTAACAAGAAGTCACTGGTTCAATTTCCAGTCAAGGTACATGCCTGAGTTGTGGGCTTGATCCCTGATAGAGTGCATGCTACAGGCAGCTGATCATGGTGTTTCTCTCTCATCTACATTTCTATCTCTTTATCCCTCTCCCTACCTCTCTCTCTAAAAATCAATAAAAAACATATTTAATGTAATACTAACATGTCCTTGCTATAAGTAAATTTCAATTAACTTAATTTATAAGGATTTTTCTACTTCTTTATAGTTATTATGGGATTACAATAACTTGCAGCAGTAAAATGGGACTGATTGAAAGATTTTATGTAAACATTTTCATAGGGAAGAGATATGACTTAAAAAGAGGAGGTTTTACAAATTTTTGTTCAATGTAGTTTGCCTTCATCTGATTTTTAGGTACTTCAAACTTTCTTACTTTTTAACTTTTAGATGTATAAAATGCTATTCAGTATGTTATGTGCTTTTTTATTGTTATATTTAAATTGAAACTACATACACACAGACACACACACACACACACACACACACACACACACACACACACACACACACTAAGGATTTAAATGAATTTACTTCCAATTTGTTTTTCCCCCATCTTCCTAAACTGATTTTGCTCTAAAGTTCTCAAAAAAAAATAGGTCTTCTGAAGCAACCTTTAAGAAAAGATTCCTGGATTCGTAGTCTATTTCAATAGGCTGAGTAATCCTATTAATTGTTTGGAGCACTCTTTTGCTTGAGTCTCACACCAGAAGGGTAAATTCAACAAGACTACAGCCTGGAGCAAATGACTGAGGAGCATAGAGCTCTCCATGGTCCTGTCCATGATGCATCTCCATGTGTTCACTCATCTCAGGCAATGACAACTGACATTCATTTGTCTGCTTGAAGATGTATTGAATCCTTCTGCCTTGATTTAACAGTTATGCCTTCCTCACTCAATTGCCTTGAATTCTGATTTCAGTCAACTGGTCTCTAAGTTGTCCTCAAATAATCTCATCTCTCTGCTTATTAATATTATGTAACCTATTATATGAATACTTTGTGAAACTGTTGGGAGAGCAATTATTAATAAGACTGTATACCTCTTCTAATTGTGTTCACTATCTATACTAATGAAAGGGTAATATGCTAATTAGACCAGAAGACCTTCCGGACGTCCTTCTGGATAAAGCCATGGTTGTGGGGCTGAGGCAGAGATGGTTAGGGGCAATCAGGCCAGGAGGGGAGGGCACTTGGGAGTGACCAGGCTGATGGAGGGAGTGGTTGGGGGCAAGCAGGATGGCATCAGGGGCAGTTGGGTGTGATCAGGCTTGCAGTTGGGGGCAATCAGCCCAGCAGGGGGGCGGCAGTTGGAAAGCAGGCTGGCAGGGGGGGGCGGCAATTGGGGGCAAGCAGGCTGGGGTGGCAGTTGGGAGTAATCAGGCAGGCAGGCAGGTGAGTGGTTAGGAACCAGCAGTCCCAAATTGTGAGAAGAATGTCAGACTGCTGGTTTAGGCCCAATCCCCTGAAGGGTCCCCATTGGAGAGGGTGCAGACTGGGCTGAGGGAGAGCCCTCTTCTCCCTGTGCATGAATTTCATGCACCAGACCACTAGTAGTATATATAATAAGGTATATATACTATAATTGCATTTTAAGTGAGGATGTCAACAAGTAAAATAATAATAGAGCAACATGGAGAATATGTGGAGATACATATATAAGTTCTGGAAGAATAACATAAGAAGATGAAAATGGTGGAAAGTTGTGTGTTCAGGTACAGAGACTTACTATTCAACATTGACATTTTTGTATTTATTTATTTTTAACATCTTGAACATTTTCTGATAGTCATAAATTCTTAAAAAACTATAAAAGAAGAAAGGCTAAGAGATATTTTGATTACACAGAGAGTGCTTCATTTTCCAAAGTTGTTTATTAGTATTTCAAAGACATGAATTATAGATCTTATTTCTTCCTGCATACTTCTCTTGATTTGTTATCTTTAAATTGAGAAAGCTGGACTAGATGACCCTTTAGTTGCATTTTGGTTTAGATGACTGACAAAGTATGATTTAAAATGTGCTTTATAAATAATTCTCTTTATACTTCTACTTATACAACCTATATTGACCGATTATCAAAAGCACGTGGAGTTTTAGTATATTTCAAAATATAATTTTTAAAACACACACCAAAATAAAGTAATAAAATGTATAAGTTAGTATACTATAAGAATTCACAAGAAAATTTACATGCAACACAAAAAAGTTTAGAAAATAATAAGAAAATTAATGATTAAGTGATGAGCAATTTTATTAAAATTATAATTTCTTACTTTGAATCTAATATATTTATAATATATTTACTACCTTTAAAATACTGGAAGATATTATTCAAGCTATGACAAATATATGACTTATTCTCTAAATTTTTATTGGAATTAAGAGGTTGTAGCAATAAACATTGTCCCAAAAATTTTGCCCAGAAATTGCCAGTAAATTTTGATGTGTCTGGTATAATAGTTTGCCAGGGCTGCCCTAACAAAATGTCCAAAACTGGGGATCTTAAACAACATAAATGTATTGTTTACAGTTCTGGAGGCCAGCAGCCCAGGATCAAGGTGTTGGTGGGATTGGTTTCCCCTTAGATCTCTTTTCTTAGCTTACAGATGACTGCCTCTCCCACGGTCGTTCTTCTCTGTGCATGTATCCCTGATATTTCTGTGTCCCGATTTTCATTCTTATAAGGGCACCATTCATATGAGATTAGGTCTCACCTTGATAGCTTCATTTTCACTTAATGATCTCTGTAAAGGACCTAACTCCAAATATAGTTTGAGGACTTCAACATTTTGCAGGGAAGTGGAGACAGACACAATTCAGCCCCTAGTACCTGAGGCAGATGGCATGGGTCTCAGCATTCTATTCCTTCCCAGTTTCCAGAATGTGTCTCTACTCTCAGCTTTGTTTGCTATGCCAGGAGTAGAAATGCTCTTCACATTCTCCAGAAAGTAACTCTTCAGTTTTCTGCTCAGTATTGGAAAAGGATATGTATGTTTCTTAATATAATTTTAATTTCTTTTTAAGCACTCTTGATCAATTCTAGTCTTATGAATCCCAGTTTTATTGCCGCTTCAAAAGTTATGAGTGTTACCGACTTCTGTATGCTCTGGTTATTGTGATATTTAATTGATTGTTTCTTAGCTGTCAACTATGCTGGCTTTAAGATCAGAATTCTTACCTGTTGAGTCAATACCATTTTGGCCACCTGGTTTTTAGCTACTGAATTTGTATGACTCTTATGTCCTTTCCCATTCTTTTGTCTTTGATTATTTCTTCATTTTGTAAAACTCCTTCCCCCGTCTGATATTTGGGAGGGGTTTCTAGATAGAATAAATGTTTGTGTTCAACCTGCCACTTTGGTCAGAGTTATAGCATTTGTGAGAATATTCTACCAAAAATAAATATTATTTATAAAATTCAGATTTACTATAAAATATATATTTGCAATAGCCTCAGTGCATTTGCTATTCAATGCAGATTATAAAATTTTCCCCAGAATTAAGTCCGGATAGCTCTTTCACTATTTCTGTAGTTATTTTTCTTGCTTAATTTCTACAGTTGTTAAAATTCAATCCTAAGTGTAAAATTTGAAAGAAGGGTTTATATTTAACTGTCAAGGAATTGGTTGCTATCTCCTACAATTTTATTTAATTTTATTTCATAGCAATAATAATTTAATAATACTATGTACTATTGATAAAGAGTAACTATCAGAGAAAAATGTTTGAAAAATAAGATTAAATTGATAATTTCCATTTCAAATAGTATTCAATGTTTATTAAGAGTATTAATAAAAAGAATAAATACTTTTTACATTTTTAAGATAATTATTTGTGCTATCAATGTTATTTCACAATTGCAAGAGTAAAAATTCAACAAAAGTTAGTGGTTAACTAAAGCAACAACTAATACATGTTGCCCACAGTTATACAGTCGAATTGGTCCAATCTGGGATTTCTATGAATGATTTGGTTCTGTAATTCTAGAGTTTGCTTGGATTTCGTCTAAAGTGCTTCCTGAGATTATATTCATAAATAAATACTTGAGATTATGATTTAAGTTCAGAAATAACACCCAGCATAATACATGTTTAAATCAACAAACGTCATAGATGGGGCCATTGATTTTCAGGATATTGCTTGGTCTTAACTAAAAGCTGTCTTCTATACAAGCTGTATAATTAAATTTTGAAATTTTACATAGTTAACCTGAAAACTACCAACTGTGAAAGTATAAGAAGTATGTTTTTCAATAAAATAAATCAATCTCTTTCAAAACTGCCATGGCAACTCAATTCTAAAAAGATTATTTATTTTAGACAAGACAGTTAAAATTGATTTTAATTACTATTAATTAATTAAATGATATAATACATGGTCAAATATGTAGATTACATATATTACTGTACCTATATACTTATGTGGTAATATAGGTAGGATATATATATATATATATATATATATATATATAGAGAGAGAGAGAGAGAGAGAGAGAGAGAGAGAGAGAGAGAGAGAGAGAGGAGGGACAGAGAAACAGAGAAACAGAGAGAGAAAGAGATAAAAAAGAGATATTAGTGCAAAGTCTGTCTTGTTATGTGTTAGCCAAGAAAATGGCTGAAAGATAGATAAAAAAGAAGGAGTAATATAGGTGTTCTCTTAAGTTACTACATTATATAAAAACAATGCTTGAAAACTTGCTGTTACTATCAACACAGAGATATTGATATAATGAAAGCCAAGAAATTATTATGATATTGTTTGGAAAATCATATGGAATACTGTATACTATTTTGAAGAGGAAAAACAATTACTTTTTTTCTTTTTTAACTTTGAGAATATATTTTGCTAATTCCAATTAAAGAAACATGAGTTGAAGCTCTGTTTTAAAAATATACTACTTATATTTTCTAATATAAGAGAAGAGAATTTTCATATGTCTGCTCCCTTCTCCCCCCCCCCCTTTTTTTATTTTGCCAAAATATGGCTCCAGGGTTTTTTAAAAAAGAATTTTCACATGAAGATTAGAATGTTTATAACATATTGGAACAATTTTGTTCACTTTCCTTTTCCATCTAGATTGATTTAAGAAAATAGATGTTATTTAAAAAAATTTTTTTAATCCTGCTCACATTTACTGAATACCAAGCAAGGTCTGTCTGAGGACAAGGACAACTTTGGCTCCAGCAGTGACTTCTGTAAAACATCCAGGAAAGTGTTCAGAAATAAAAATGGTGCTTTACAAAATTCCCCAGGATGGCTCAGTACATCATAGATTATATAACTATATATTTACACACCAACAATCCTGTGGTTTCATGAAGGACAGTACATTGTGGCCGTAGAGAACTCTGGCATGTAGTGTGATGGATATTTCTATCACGAGAGTAATTTTTTGAGCAAGACACTTAAATTTCCATAAATTTAGGTCACTCTATGACCTCTTCAAAACCTCTTCTAGATCCAAAATGACATATTCTAACTTCCTTTATTTAGATAAAAACATTTTCATTTTAATATAAACTGTAATGATATATAGACAGTATTCACAATTTGAAAATAGGTAACAGACATGAGCTATTTGTGAATGGGCAGATTTTCACATTTATTTATTCTAAATGTTCCCCAGTATTTTGCCTCCAACTTCAGAACAAATGAAACAATGAGGAAGTGTCCCATATTCTGTAGTTGGGATTTATTTTCCAAAGCACCCATTGAGAGTATGACTTCTTCCATTAATTTGTGTACACATGCTAATTTTTAAAAAATTTATCTTTATTGTTGAAAGTATTACAGATGTCCCTCCCTTTTCCCCTTGAACCCTTTCATCCACACCTGTCCCCCATCCCAGGCCTTCATTACATTATTGTCTGTGTCCATGGGTTATGTATATATGCATATAAGTTGTTTGGTTAATCTCTCCCTACTTCATAAGTTTATTTCATTCATTACATTCCACAAATGAGTGAGGCCATGTGATATTTGTCTTTCTCTGATTGGTTTATTTCACTTAGCATAATACTCTCCAGGTCCCTCCATGCTTTCTCAAAGCAGCGTAGTATTCCCTGGTATAAATGTACCATAGCTTTTTAATCCACTCATTTGCTAATGGGCATTTGGGCTTTTTTCAGATCTTGGCTATTGTAAATTATGCTGCTATGAACATATGGGTGCGTATATTCATTATGATTGGTGTTTTGGATTTTTTAGGATATATGCCTAAGAAGTGGGATCATGCTAAATTTTTAAAAGGCCATATTGCACTCGTCATCTATTAGTCAACATTCTTCATTGAATGTATTCATGCCTTGCTGCATATTTGGAAAATTTGGTAAATGAAGCACTGAGCTGATTTCCTGTCTTTGGTAGTCTTGTGAAGGTGGGCAGATGGTAGAATAAAAGACTTCAGTGTGACAAAATAAGCAGAATACATTGAATTTCAAAAAATTTATAAAGGTGAATTAATGACTATTAGAGATGAATATCTAAAAATTGTATATGACTCTTGTTTTTGAAGATTGTGTGAATAAGAATTGTTAAAAATAATCCATGGGTCACATTTAGAACCACCTTATTGATACTACTGTGATCATTATGAAATATTTTTAAGATTAGTCTTTTCTTTGATTTTATCAGTCTCTCATGTTTGAAAAAAGGTTGATATGGTATAATATGCATGAAAATTAAAGTTTTTAAGTAAACTTTAATTAAAAATCTGAGTGATTTTTAAAAAAATACAGAGCTTGTGGGCCTGAGGCCATTAAAAAGGCAATGTAAAATTATACCCAGGAAAAAAGAAGTTACATTGGGAAGGGGAGAAACGGGTGAGAAACCACAACATTTTCCTTTCAACGTTGCAAACTAGTACAAATTGTCAGAAAAGTTATGTGTTGTTTTATTTTATGTTTGTTTTTGTACATGAGGGGAAGAAAAATAGACAGCTGCCAGGAAATAAGATCATCGTGAGGAGTCAGGGATTGAAGCTCCTATGCATCCTACTCCCCTGGGATTTAGACATTACAGCAGCGGCAAAGAAACAGTGGTCCTCAGAACCTGGGAACGGAGACTCTCTTTGTTATGCTTCCTGCCTACTGGGGTCCCCTAGCTAGGTAGCTAGGCCTACCCAGGCGCAGTGAGATTGTGGGTGGGAAGCGCCTTCAGTTATTTGGAGAGGTATGTTTTATAAATACTATTATTATTGAATCTATTATTAAAACTGAGCCCTGGTTTTAGCTGATGTGTTTGTGGAGGCAGTGGGGGGCAGCAACCTACTGTAAGGCTCAGCCTTCACTACTCCACGTCCTCTGCTTTCCTCCAGCACTCCATTTCAGATCCTTTGTGTCTAGTTACTTAGCTTTCTCAAGGAGCTCGCCCTCCTGATTCACCCAGGAGGTCAATCCCCAGAGAAGGGGACAATCAGGCAGGAGCTCTCAGAGGAACAAATCAAAGTAGCAATTTCAGTAAAAAATAAATAGCTGGATTTAGCCCATGATAAAATGTTTTCTTACAGAGTTTGCTTGACACACACATTCATTACTGTAAGTCTCTCCCACACACTGCAGGAACCCAAAGGTGTCAGCTGGCAAGGAGTTTAGATTTCCCTCAGCATGTTAGGATTCCTCCAGCTGCCTCTTAGCCAACTGCCTTGGGCTATGTAATTTAGTCACTCACATCTGTGCACCGCTGTATCCTCTACATATCCGCAGCAGCCTGTGTTATAGAAACTGTTTTTGGATTCTTTTCTTTCTCTGTATTTTTTTAAAGTGCTTGAAATTACACTTATGATGTCCAAATTTCAATGTCCTCTGACACACGTTTTAATTGTAGCTTGTACCTAGGGTTCTCAGAATCATGATTAAGGCCATATGTGGATGTAGGAAAAATATGCCAATAAGGATTGGTTCCCACAAGAAACTCTAAATGAGAAATTTACCCCAAAATATTCAAGTTGATGTTGAACTTGGTGAACTGCAGTTGCAAAACTGGGTATTTTCTAAATTGTAGATATTTTATTATCATTATTTCAAATAGCACCTAGAAATATATGAAATTAGTATCCTTTTCGTGTGAGTTAAGCAACATGCTAAATAGTTGAGCAGCATTTACATAATGAACTTTTAAGTCCACAAGAAGTGGACTTTGAGAGGTCATCTGCCCCAGACCAATCCGTTCAGAGACTGGAGCCCAGAAAGGTGAAGTCCCTTCTAAATGCCACTTAGTTTATGGCAGGACAAGGAGCAAAGTCAGGGTTTTCTGAGTCAGAGAATTTTCTCCTTCCACTGTTACTCTGGATTAGTTTTATTATTTTTGAGAAGCAAGAGGGAAAAATTTTTTTAAATGCAAATTTTTGTATTAAAACAACAAATTATATTAGTTGTTTTAAAGATTTAGGAACATTATAGTTCTTTTTTGTTTTAGGTTAACATATGTTTAAGATAAACATATACGATGACTGGGAAAATATTGAAACTACAGAAAAATAAATATAATAAATTAATTCCGAGAAAAAATAATTATTATTTTGATACAGGGTTTTTTTTTCCAATTTTCTCTTACTTTCTTCTAATAAATATGTGTGAATACATTTATGAATGTATGTATATGCAAACAAGTAAATAACATTGACTAGTACTGGAAAAGTAATTTTATATATTTATTCTTTCTCTTAGCTTCTGGTTATGAACATTTTCTCATGACCTTATGCATCTTAAAGAAATATTTTTAAGTTATATAATACATTATGTCCCATTTGACCAAAATTTCAAACCATCTTCCATTCAAGGTATATTGTACTTTATATTTATCTTTTCCCCTGTTTCCAAAAGGGAGAGAGCACCTACAATGAAACAATATACCACTGAATCGAAAAAGAAATAAATTTGCATTTACAAAAAGTCTAAGATCTCCAAACTCACATTTGCATTGTTATTTGATTTCTGTGGTCATTTCTACCTGAAAGGCCTTTACATAAGGATTGAGCCCAAGACAGAGTAATTATTCTTCTCTTACTAGGACAAATAATAGGACTCTAGTGGCAAATAGGATGATGGAATGAACATCTTGTATTTTAAAATAAAAAGGAATTGGTTGTGAAATTTGGACAAATATTTAGATCAATGCACTGATAAACCAGGAAAATAAAAAGTTTTAAGAGTTTTTGAAACAAATTTGATATCTGATTATGTAAAGTGAAGAAAATAGTATTTATAATGTTAACAAAAATGTCATTGCATCTATTATATGCCAAGCATGACATTAGATGGTGGGGACAAAAAGATGCATAAAACATGATTCTTGTCCTCAAATAATTCACATCCTAATGGGATATACCAATATACATACATCAGTCACTACTATAAAGTTCACCAACATAATAATGGAATTGTGCATACATTTGAAGTGGTGTGGAATGGCAAAGAAATAATGAAAAAATTCAACTCATGCTTGAGGAAGAAGTAGATTTCTCAGAGGGAAGGAGTTACAAATGACTATCCCAAGGGTAAGAGATAGCACATTACATAATGAAATTATTATGAGTAGATAATAGATTGTGTGCTGCAGAAATAACTGACAATTCACTCAGTCATTTATTTAACAAAAATGTACAGAAGGCATACAATATGGCCTCTCTCTTATCATCCCCTATAAAATCCTGCTTTGATTCAGGAAGTTGCCTGTTCTTCAGATGTTCTCCAATGTTCATCAGTCGAATAAAGTTTTTAACCTCTATTTGAGTTACCTAAACTACCTATTTCCCCTTTGACAAGAGAAAGAGGGCAGTAGCTAGAGAGAGAGATTTGCTCTCCAGGGAGGCAGCCTATCTAATAAAAGAGTAATATGCAAATCGACCATACCTTCACTATATCTACGAGCCACACACATAAGCCATGCCCACAAAGCCAGTCAGAGTGAGTATGCAAATTAACCCACTAAGATGGTGGTTAATTTGTATATCTGTGAGCAGAAGAGGGCGTAGAAGGAAGCCAAGCACTGCAGGAGGGAACAAAGCTGCGGAGAAGTAAGTAAGCAGGGTGGGGGAGAAGGGAGGGAGCAAGACAGAGAAGATGAGAAGAAGAGAGGCAGCAGAGAAGGAAGGGAGGCAGCAGAGACGGGAGAGAGCGAGGTAATGGAGAAGGGAGCGAGGCAGTGGAGAAGGGAGGGAGCTTTGCTCAGGCCGCAGGAAGCTCTATTTTTGCAGGAATCTTCCTGCAAAGGGTCTCTAGTCTATATATATAAAAGGCTAATATGCTAAGTGTCCCTCCTACCATCTGACAGGGCACTATGCCACCCAATGACCACCAGGGGGCAGACCCTCAATGCAGGAGCTGCTGTAACAGGGCACTATGCCACCCAATGACCACCAGGGGGCAGACCCTCAATGCAGGAGCTGCTGTGACACACACAGAGAAGTGGCACTGCAGACCTGGCACCCATAAAACAACACTCAGCTTCCCCAAACAGGGACACAGGCCCCACGACCACCTTGGAGCTACAGCCCACCAAATAACAGCTGACACTGCCAAGACCCCATGGCGCAAAATGCAGCCCACAACCCAGCCCAACCCAGCCCTGAAAATGTGGCTGTGGCTGCTGGATAATGACATCATATAGCAGCGCCCGGCATCCTCTCCCTAGTGACAACTAGCCTCCTTACAGTATCTTCAACCAAGGAACACAACTTGCTTTATAGCCAGGCACAAACATTTCACTTTTAACCAAATATCTGTGAAGCATTTTCCTGTGCCTCATCTCATTTGAGCCTCATAGAAGTCTTGGTAGACTTGGTGGAATCCTATTTTCTTTTCATTAGCCAGAAAATAGAGATTTAGAAAATTTGGAAACTTGACCCAACTGAAAAGAAGTAAGAAATGATGGACCTTAAAAATGACTTCAGGTTTTCTCACTGCACAGAATATAGACAAAGACTGATATAGTTAAATATTTTACCCTTTGTTCTCCCTGTGTGATCTACAATAATAATCTGCTTTGTGTTGTTATTTACTACTGTGTTGCTGACAGTTACCTGAAAGAGAAGTTGGGGTGCTTCACTGAGCTAGAAAAAGTTTAGCTACATCAGAAAGCAGATCTAATTAAGCAACTTTATTCTATATACAGTATATAAAAGACTAAGTTGACTCATGAATGCATGATATATATAAAGCTCTTGGTGGTGCCAATTGCATGAATGTGTTTTGATCTGTCATTGTCAATCATGAATTTGGTTGACACTTCTATTATAGAAAAATGGTGAATAGCAATATTAAAATATTTTTTCTAATTAATTTCCTTTCACTGTGGATGAATCTATGCACTGGGCCACTAATATAAGATGAAAGCCAGCTGAAACCAGTTTGGCTCAGTGGATAGAGCACTGGCCTGTGGTTCGATTCTGGTCAAGGGCATGTACCTTGGGTGTGGGCACATCCCCAATGGAGGGTATGCAAGAGGCAGCTAATCAATGTTTCTCTCTCATCGATGTTTCTGACTTTCTATCCCTCTCCCTTTCTCTCTGTAAAAACTCAATAAAAAAAGATGAAAGCCATTCTTGTTTGTTCCTAATTAAGCCTTACTGTAAAGAAGGAAAGACTCATGATGTAAAGGAAGAGGATATATGCAGGAGAAATGTTTGTGTTTCCAAAAAGAGATGGGATCCAGTAGAAAAGTGAAAAGTAGAAATGATCAAGAGCTTACCCATGATTAGAGGAGAAAAACAGAGACTTCCAGTGCAGGCCATGAGAGGATTTGGTCATGGGAAGATAGGGAATTATTTTCTAATGACTTCTGTTTTCCCAATGAAACAACAGAAGTGATCCCATAAGAATTCGGAGAGAAGCGAGGGAGGTGGTAGCATTTTAAAGAAAGATGAGAAGGTAAGAAATGATATCTCTGTATCATTAACATATCATTCACTCAGTTATTATTCTGGAGAAATTGTGAATGACAATGCTAGGTGACCTTTTGAGATGGTGTGCTGGGGAAATGACCAAAAAAAGTGTTTGAATATTATTTTTTAATCAAGAAGGACTTAGCTTTTTAAACAAGTGCAGACAGGATTGATTCTATTATAAACTTGCTTCCATTTTATAATAATTTTGGACAATAATTTGTTAAGACATATTTCTTTAATTCTCTCTGTAAAATAATTATAATTATCACTGTAGTAAAAAAAAAATAATTTGTATGAATGTTTACCTAATATTTAAAAAATCTGGCTCCATAATACCTTCTAAGTCAAGTAAAATTCTTTTAATTTATAAATTGCATATTATTTTCTCATACGTTCTCTTAAATGACATTTGAAAATATGAATATTTGGAAATACATTGAGGCCTGTATTTCTCATGAAGTATGTTTCAAAACATTATGTATTTCTGATCACAAAAATAATACTTGCTAACTGTTGATAATTTAGGAAATATAAAAATTTACAAAAAAGAAAATTAAAACTATCTATACTTCTTAGATACAGATATAACAACCATGTTAATAATTTATACCATATTTTTTATTCTTTAAAGTATTACAAATAGTAGTACATATATTTTCCTTCCCCCCCCCATTGTCCTCCCCAAAGCCTCCCTTACCCCTAGCACATGTCCTCACCTGGCCCCCCCCACCCCATGTCTTATATCCATTGGTTATGCTTATATGCATGCATACAAGTCCTTCGGTTGATCTCTTACAGTTCCCGCCACCCACCCTCCCCAGCCTTCCCCCTGTAGTTTGACAGTCTGTTCAATGCTTCTAATTTATTCCATATTTTATTATGTAAATATATCAGGTACATAGGTAATTTACAGATGTAGATTGTACTTATAAAGACATTTACTAATGGACAACTGGAGGAGTGAGAAAGGGGGCTGCATAATTACAACCTAAAGCAGATATTTTTAAAACTACAGCATATTAGACAAATAAAAAAGATGTAAAATTATAACACAAGCATCCAAAGACTGAAATATTTTATTAGAGCCTTTCCTCATGCAGCTCACCTCCCTACCTTCCCCACATTAAGTCTCCTGCATGACCTGGACCCAGATAAGTAATAAGCCTTGCTTCTCTCTGAATCATAGCAAAATATATATTGTATTACTTTGGGAAACTTCAGATCAAATGAAACCAGGTCAGGTTAACCCTATGGCAGTGTTTTTTAAGCTTGCTGCAAGTTCTTTTATCATTGCAGCTTATTATTGTGGCAGGGCAAGGTTTTCTGAGTCAGAGACTACATGAACTGGGCCAGTGTTTTTATATTTTGAAGACTTTTTTAAAATTTGAAGTATTATGTACAAAATAGAAAGAGCAAAAGTAGCTTAAAATAGCATTTAAAACTACCTTCTCTCTTCAAAAAGTAATTACTAAATCCACAGGATTTGAAAAACATAGATATAGGGAAAAATAGATTTCCATCAAAATCACTTATTCTCAAATTTACAATGTCCATGTTTAAAACCTTAAGACCAAAAATATCCTTAAGGTTTCCTATATTTTTTGTCTTGCTGGTGAAATCTGATATAATAAAATAAGTAATCTATTTTGTTTGTGCATTCCCCCCCACACACACTTGTCAAAATCAGACTTATGACGTACATAGATAGTAAAATTAACATCTGCCTCAGGAAAATTGAGTTCAGGGGGAGAATTGCTTTAGAGCAAAATGAAAATTTCAAGGTAATTGTGGCTTGCTTCAGTATTAACCCACAGTAAATTTGTGAAAAGACACATTGTTTTTTATTTTCTTTTTTTACATAGCATCCTCCTAGTTATCAATGCTGGACAGGCACTTGGGTCAAATCACAGGGTTGACCTACCCAGCATGAAGTAAATCTGATGAAGAGTATTAAACCCAGTGATTGGTCAGCCAGAGAATGATAAAGTGACTTGTCAAAAGATGTAGGAATGTGCAAAAATCAAGCAATAGGGAGAGTTTTGATTTTAGTAGACTTTAAAAGAATACTGGATTTGAACTGAGTTTTATCAGGAAATCAGTAGAGTGATTTTCAGGACCAGTCACAGGCAACAAGGCAGGATTTTATTCCTACACAAGCCACAGAGATGAGCTCAACCTACATTTCTAACGGGGTTCAGGCGATGGGCAGGGCTCCTGCAAGTATGGCAGACACTCAGAAAAATGAATTTTAGAAGGAGATTGAATCTTGATAAAATTTAAGGAGTATAGATTGTTTATAATGTATTGTCTTGTGATTCAATAATTTAAAGAAAAGAATAATACTTGGAAATTAAGAAATAGTTTTGATAATTCTTAAAACAAAAGGATACCAGATGTGAAATTTTCAAACATTTGTAATTCAATTCTGTATAGACAACCTAATGTTGGGTCTTGATTTTTTACCCACTTTGATCATCTCTGTCTTGTAATTGATGCATTTATACCATTGATATTCAAATAGTTACTAATATAGTTGGATTAATAGGTACCACATTTGTTACCTTTATTTGTTGAACTTATTCCTTGTTTTCCATTGTCTTCTACTCATTTTTCTTCCTTTTGTGGTTGTAATTGAGTATTTTATATAACATTTTTTCTCCTTTCCTATATCAGTTATACTTCTTTACAAATTTCTTTAAGTTATTGAACTGGAGTTTGCAATATATGTTTACAACTAATTAAAGCCAACTTTTACCTAACACTATACACTTTGCAGGTAGTGTATCTTATAATCCCTCCCTCCCATTCCTTTTATCATTGTTGTCATATATTTCATTTATACATAAGCATGTATGATACATACATAAGCATATGTAATCAAATACATTGTTGCTATTGTTATTTTAAACAAACATCTCTGTTAAATGAATATAAGAATAGGACAAATAAACACTTAGTTTTACCTTTACTTAATCCTTCTTCAATGCTCTTCTTTTAACTTCATTTCCTTATGCTCTCATCTAACTTCATGGCTTTAAATACTAGTTATATACTGATAAGTATCATATTTATATCTCCAGCCAAATCACCCCAGTCCTCCATATTCAGATACTTAACAATCTAGTCCACACAGGTGTCTAAGAGATGTTTCACACTTAATTCTTGTCTTCTTCTCCCAAATGGTACATTTCTTCCAACTGCCCCTTCCTTTTTAAAGTGTAACTCCATCTCTGTTATGCAAAGGTCTCTGTTCAAAGGTTAGAGAAGTTTTTCCAAACACTAGATCCATAAACTTACAGCCCCCCATCCCAGGTGCTGCTTTCTCTCCTTTCCTGAATTTTCGCCATTTGTTAACAATAGTCGTATAATTAAATTTTGTTTATTATGTGCTTTCTGCAACTAGAATTAAAGTTTTTGTTTCTCTCCTCTGTTCTTAGGGCCTATAAGATGTGTTGGGACATGGGTTGTGGAGTGAATTATTAAGTAGAAGCAGAGTAGGTTCTTGGGAGCCTGGGTAACAGACTTCAGCATCATCTTCCACACTTGGCCATACCACCTAACATGGACCAGCTAGGGACAGAGCTATGCTTCTAATTTTGCCTGAACACCAGTCCTCCCCTAGATAGAAGCTTCTCCTTTCAGCACGCAAGATCTCAGAGAGCAAAGATGCCTGAGTTCAGCTTGGAGAACAGTGACAACTTAAATGGCCCAGCAACATCATCTTCACTTTGATACTCAAGGTATACCCTAAAAAACAGTTTATTCTGTTGCCTAAGGAATCTGTTGGTAGAAGACACTCAGTGATACAGCTTTCTACATAGGGAACACTACTGATTACCAATAAGTCTATAGATGGCACTACATTATTCCTTCAGTCAGGAGTTTGGCTTTATTTTTATTTTTTAATATTTTTGCAGTATAATTTAGATTTAATAGTAGTACATATGTTTTACTTTTTTCCTCCCATTGTCCTCCCCACAGCCTCCCCTACCTCCCAGAACATGTCCCCACTTGCCCCTCCCCACCCCAGTGTCTTGCATCCATTGGTTATGCTCATATGTATGCTTGTCCTTCCATTGATCTCCCACAGCACCCACCCCCCACCCTCCCCAGCCTTCACCCTGTAGCTTGACAGTCTGTTCAATGCCACCCTGCCTCTATATTAATCGCTCTCCCCTGTTTCTTTTCTTCAAAAATACCTTGCATATGCATACTAGAAATAAATGTATAAGAACAAAAAATGTTTGAGGAGTTTGGCTTTAAATGTAATTAAAATTTATTGAAAATAAATAAATAAGTAAAATTCATTGAATTCCTGCCTTTCCGTGTAGATAGCAAAATCTGCCATTTTAGAGATATAAATATTAAGTGACATACCAAAAACCAAATAGTAGTTTTAAACTATTAGGAGAGATACATAGTACTTTTACTCTATGCTAGACATTATTCTAAATAATTTACATGTATCTCTGTAATCAATCCTCATAAAAACTGTAGTTGATATTAGCTCCTATTACAATTATTTTATTGCTGAACTAGCTGAGGCACATCGAGGTAACATTTGCCCTAGGTGACTTGGCTAGTGAAGTTGTAGGATTTGGATTAAAATTCAGGCAGTCTGGTTATAGAGTTCACACTCTTAAAGAACCCACTCCATTATTCTTACAGAGGAGTATGACTGAATTGTGTTTTAAACCCCATTCTTTTTACTCCAACGAAGTTTTTATTTCTTGTACATCTCAGGAGCTGGAATCTTTCCATTTGTAGTGAGCGGGGCGGGGGGGGAGAAGGAGGCTGTTATTTATATAATTATGTTAAAAGAGAAAAGAGACCTGAAATTTATGAAGGCGTCAGGGATTAAAGGAGACACACACACATACAAACACAAAGAGAGAGAAAGAGAGAGAAAGAGAGAGAGAGAGAGAAAGAGAGAGGAACCATTTGATTTATTTCCTTAATATCAGCCTAATTACCAGCACTAAATTTTACCAAGAAGTCTGCTAAAATGTAAATAAGCAATATCTTACCTAATAATAGACAAACATGTAAATTGACCATACCTCCACTACGCCCCCAATCATTCAGCGTGAGTATTAACCCAACAAATATGGTGGGTTAATTTGCATATGCAGGCATGGAACAGCTGGAAGGGCAGGACATCTGCTAGAGGGGAATGGGGGCGGCAGAGGGAGCAACAGGAGTGGTGCTCTGGACAGAAGGGAGGACTTAACCGGCTCCCGAGCAGCTGGGAGCAAAGCCAGGGGAAGAAAGGCCTAGTCTTGCACAAATATCATGCAACAGGCCTCTAGTGGAGATATAGAACACCATTTGAATGAGATAAAGTGTTTACGAACTTTTTTATATTTTTTGGACTTAGTTAATTTAAAGAATTCTTCACACTCAGAATAATAGAGGACATGTTAGGATATTAGCATTAAATGCTATTATCAACCCAAGAAATATAATATTTTTGCTAAAAATATTTTGATGCACTTCTAAAAAAGATAAAGATATTTTGTCATGATTTTATCAAGGAAAGTTACCTAGGTGAGCGAATAACAATATAAAATCCCATCTAATAAAAGAGTAATATGCAAATTTGACCGCACCTTTGCCACACCCACAAGCCACATCCATAACTATGCCCACCAGCCACACCCACCAGCCAATCAGGAGCAGATTATGCAAATAAACCCCAACCAAGATGGCTGCTGCCACTGAGAGCAGGAGAAAGCTTGGGTTTCCCTGGCAACAGTGGAAGCCAAGCTTTCTGCCTGCCATTGCCTGCCTAGGCCTCCACTCAATGTTAAAAACTTTCAGTTATAAAAGATACAGAAATGGCGGCAGCCATTGAGCTGGAGAGAACAGAGGCTTGGGTTTCCCTGGCAACAGAGGAAGCCAAGCTTTCAGCCTGCCATTGCCAGCCTAGGCCTCCACTCTAGGCTACAAAGTTTCAAACAGAAATGGCTGCTGCCCCAAGCAAGCAGAAGGCTTGGCTCCGCTTCAGGCTACAAAATTTTAATTGCAAACATAGATTAATCCCAGATCCCAGGGCCTCCACTTGGGTCACTGAGAGGCGTGACCAGCCTACAAACCTTCACAGGCCCCTTGCCCAGGCACCCCTCACTCATCCCAAGGAAACCCCCACCCTGATCTGGGACACTCTTCAGGGCAAACCAGCTGGCCCCCACCCATGCACCAGGCCTTTATCCTATCTAATAAAAGAGAAATTTATAGATTGACCATCACTCCAACACACAAGAGGGCTGCCCCCATGTGTTCAAAGATCCTGCTCCCATGTGGACACAAGATGGCCACCACAAGATGGCCAGCAGGGTAGAGCTGTTGGGAGATTCCAGGCCCTGCAAGAAAGGGCAATTGTGTGCAATCAGGCCAGCAGGGGAGGGCAGTTGTGAGAGACCAAGCCTACAAGGGAGGGCAGTTAGGGGTGACCAGGCCAGCAGAGGAAGGAAGTTGGGGGCAAACAGGCTGGCAGGGGAGCAGTTTAGACATCAATTAGTCTGGCAAGGTAGTGGTTAGGGGGTGACCAGGCTGTCAAGCAGAAGCGGTTAGGGACAATCAGGGAGTCAGGCAGGTGAGCAGTTTGGAGCCAGCAGTCCTGGACTTTGAGAAGGATGTCCAACTGCCCGTTTAGGTCCGATCCTCCTGGGATCAGGCCTAAACGGGCAAACGGACATCCCTCAAGGATTCCCAGATTGAAGAGGGTGCAGGCTGGGCTAAGGGACATCCCCTGCCCCCTGTGCATGAATTTTGTGCACTGGGCCTCTAGTATCAAAATAATTATATAGAGAACTAGAGACCTGGTACACAAAATTCATGCAGGGGTGTGTGTTTCCCTCAGTTCAGCCTGCACCCTCCTAATCTGGGACCCCTCAAGGGATGTCTGACTGCTTATTTAGGCCCAATCCTGGTGGGATCGGGCCTAAACGGGCAGTCAGATATCCCTCTCACAATCCAGGACTGCTGGCTCCCAACTGCTCACCTGCCTGCCTCCCTGATTGCCCATAACCACTTATGCCTGTCAGCCTGATCACCCCCTGACAACTTCCCTTCCTGTCTAATCAATGCCTAACTGCTTCTCTGTCAGCCCAATTTCCCCTAACTGCATTCCCCTGCTGATCCAGTAATCCCTAACTGCCCTCCCTTGCCAGCCTGGTCATGCCCAATTGCCTTCCCCTGCAGTCCTGGTTGCCCCTAGTTGCCCTCCCCTGCCAGCCTGGTTGCCCCTAACTGCTCTCTCCACTGGCCTGGTTTCCCCCATCTGCCCTGCCCTGCAGGCCTGGGCCCCTCCCAATTGCACTCCCCACTGCTGGCCTGATCACCCACAATTGCCCTCTCCTGCCAGCCATCTTGTGGCAGCCATCTTGTGTCCACATGGGGGCAGCCAACTTTGACCACATGGGGGCAACCATCTTCTGTGTTGGAGTGGCAGTAAATTTGCATATTGCTCTTTTATTAGATAGGATTAGCTCTTTTATCTAATACATATGTGGCTCAAATTTTAGCAATAGTGCACTAAGGACCATGGTGTTTATTTTGCTTAATGTTACATTAATTTGTCTTTCCCTGGACTATTCAGTCCTCAATGACAGTAAGCATATTCTATTTACTTTATGTATCCCTAGTTAAAAGAGAAATACATTAGGAGAAATAAATTAGACATTAATTGAAAAAAAACTATTCTTATGTCTATAACCATCAGACATGGCAATACAAAGACACACAAGTAGGATACTAGAAATGTTACTGAACATTTATTTGGGAAATGGGAAGATTCCAAATAAGTTTAATTTGATACACTACTATCCATGTAAAGTCTTGACTTTTATCCAAAGGCAAAGAATGACAAGCCTTCATTAGTTGATATTTCCTTCTCCCTCTTAAACTACTAAAAACAATAACATAATACCAACAATAAGAATTGCTTAATGACCTTTCAATTTATCATGATACTATACTAAAAGAATTACAGAGAAATCAGTTCTGCCCTTTAGATGTGCATAATTGATGTTGAATAACAGCTGAAAAGCAACTAATTAAAGAAATACAACACTATTACAACGACACAAATAATTTTGTATCCAGACAAATCTGAATCAATTAACCTTTGTTCTCATAACTTATAATCTAAGAGGAAAATAAAACATACACATTTAAATTATACTAGATTTATAAATTCATGACAATAGAACTACCCTTGTAATCAGGATGTCTGATGGAGCACTGAATAAATGGAGGAGTTAATACATACTTTGTTTTTGTAGATTCCTAAATGGCTTCTGTGTCATTTTGATCCAGGTGTGGCCACACTGACTTTTCCTTCCAGGATAGCCTAGCAGAGGAAAGATATAGATTTTAAACAATTTTGAAAAATACCTTTAAAGGGTTCTAGGAAGTCAGGTGTGAAATGCGACATTACTTTGTCTTTTAGGACTTAACTTGTGAGAGGTCTGCTTCATGTAGTTTACATGGCCCTGTATATAGGGGTGACATCTTAATCATTTTTAAGGTCACCACCTTCAACCATTAATGGTCCTAAGAAGTCATTCATATAAGTTTGCTAATTAGTCTTATTTTTTATATCAACTACAATTATTTTGTGCAAGTTTTTGTTCCAAACACATTGTACTTTATGTGTATAAATTTCCTTCCCAAGTACTGTTCTGTCGACATAATCTGTCCTTGTGCATTTTAATCACAGCATTGTATTAGAATAGTACAGGACTTACTGGGGAGAAAACAGAATGTGAATATCCATTCCATAAAATACTGTATTTCCAATAGTGCCTCGCGTTATCTGTAATATTCTGTGACTTCAACAGTCTTATAATCATGGAAAACAGAGAATACATGGGTATAATTTTTGTAACATGTAATTATGCTACATGAAATGTGTCTTATTTCCATACTTACGTATCTTATTATGGATAAGATAGAATTAATTTTAAATAACAGATCATATGAAATAACCATTGATACAAATTTATTTCAAGCATGAGTCAGCTATCAGAAACCACACTTTTTCTATATGACTACTTATTTTTTAGACATTTTATTTTGTTCTTTAATAACAAATCTTTCATACTTAGTAAGACAAATTTGGGTAGTAAAGAAAAACATTTCCTGCTTGTAACTCCATTCTTTCTCAAATGTCTTTGAGCTCTTTATACATTTGTATCTCCTACTTAAACAATGTTCTGAATTGTATTGGAGGAAAGATAATGAAAGAGGTCAGTGATATGATAAATTACAGTTTATGTAGCTAAATTTTAAGTACCATTGTTTGCCCACTCAGGTACATTTTTACAGAGTATGATGCTTGGGTCAATTAAACAAAACTTATGAAACTAAATACACAAACATAGAAAATAGTGAGGCTGTGTCTCATGGAACATCCTAAATACCCATTTGAACAATTTGAAGGATTTAAATTATTTTCTTATTGAGTAAAATTAACAGTGCATATCTATAACTAAAGGTATTTATTTTAAAATTATGAAAAGCACTGCCTTGTTTGTCAAAGTAATGCATGCTGAGCTTCACTGTGCTTTAAATAGCTACAGTTGTTTTGTATGTGTTGTCAGAGTACAAGATTAATTATTTCTAATAGGAACGAAACCTTTGGAAAAGTGACAAAATAAACTTAGCACTCTCCTTATTCAACAGAGCTATGGGGCAGGATAAAAGACAAGCAAGAAAGGAACATATAGGACCAAAAAAAGGAGGGGGAAGGATAGAGACAATTCCTAGTGAACTACAAATCTGCCCAGAGAGTTGATGGATATTGAGGTTGGTGGGTGAGGGCAGGAGACAGTAGGAGCTAAGCAGGAGAGGAGTTCTTAAGAGCATGGTTAGGGGGTTGGAAGCTAGAAAACAGCAGAAGGAAATGTGGTCACATACAACAGGAAGCTGGTTCTTAAATTTGGTGTGTGGATCTTTTAAACATTAACATTTCTACAGGGATAGGCATGTCCAGACTGTCTTGAATGTGCCTTGTGTTTGTTTTCCATTGTTGCATTACATAGTATCACAAACACAGCCACTTAAAATGTGTTTCTTAGTTCAAAATTTTGTAGGCTAGAAGTCTGGGTAGTCTCATGTGGGTTTCCTGGTTAGGGCCTCAAATGATTGAAATCAAAGTTTCAGCCAGACTGGAGGATCTGGGGACTAGTTGATTTGAAGCCTCATTCAGATGGTTGCTAGCATCTAATGACTTGAATTTGTATGACTGAAGCCATATTTCTGCTTATTGGTTGTCAGCAAAGGGCCACTCCTAGCTTTTAAATGCCACCTGCATTCTTTCTCAACGGTTCCCTCCATCTTCCAACTAGAAATGGCCTATCAAGCCCTTTTCATAACTTAAATCTCTCTAACTTCTGCCACCAGCCACAGAAAACTGCTTTTAAAGGCCTCACCTCATTGGACCTGGCCTTCCCACATAACTTCTGTATCTTAAGGAAACTGGATCAACTGATTTTCTGCAAAAAACCCTTTCCTATATAACATATATAGTAATGGGAGAAATGTCACATTATATCACAGAGGAGAGAAATATATAAGAGCAAGGATAATTAAAGGTCATCCTCAAGTCTGATTACCACCCCCTTCTGCAATTTTGATGACCATATATTGTCAGACATTTATACTCAATTCCACAGAAGAATATTCTTAAAAGTTTATTCAACACATTGATAATTCCACATAATCAAGTAAAGCTAAGTCATAGACTCCCCCTCAAAATTAAAACAAATGAAATAAAATTTATAATTCCTGTGTACTAGCAGTTAGCCAAAGAGAGAAAATATATCTATACCATCATCTTTGAAAAATAACATATCAGGGGGAAATGACAGAAGATTCCCAGGTTTGCTACTCTTTTTCATATTTCTTCTCAAAGAACGACTTCCTGATAGAGGTGAAGATAAGTACACATATATTTTCACACCTCATGAGCAATTCCCCAATTTGGAGACCAGGTGAATGGCGAGGTCTGGGGAAAGCACGCAAAAGTATGCAGATAATTCCTTTACTGCAGAAGCAGTTTTGAATTTAGCAGTTTACCAGAGTCAGGAGATTGCCATGCTTGCTTTTTGCTGTTTTTAGGCTGGGAAGCAAGCTAGAGGGAGGAGACCCACTCATCCTAATTGCCCAGAGGCAATTATCCCCAGTATTAAAAATAGAAGAAAAAATCTACCAAAAAAAGAGGGAAAAAAGGCATCTTATGAATAAGATCATGTCCTCTGAAGGATGGTGAGGTAGGTAGAGAACTATTAACACAGTCAAGGGAAATCCTCTTCATTATAGAACAGGGAGAAGAACTGAGCCTTATTAATACTTCAGAATTTAAAAATAATTTTTTTGTGATTTAAATATTTTTCACAAAATATAATAAATGCGACACTGAATGTAATCAGGAAATGGGATGTTCCAAATATTTGTATAGGAGAAAAAGCAAAGAACAGCTAGCGTAGTTAGCCTCGTCACTTCTGCTAGAGCACATAAAACCAGACTTTGAATTATACACGTTGCCATTCTACGATGCCTCTAGAAAGGTAAGCCTAATAGCTGATAGTCCAGTCCAGATCTCTCCTTAAAATGGATTTTAAATTTTTATTGTTCATTTAATGTTTACATTCAATATGATTTTGTATTAGTTTCAGGTGTGCAACATAGTAGTTAGACAGTAATAGTCTACAAAGTCTTCTCCCTGGCTTTTCTAGTACCTACCTGGCACCATACATAGTTATTACAATATCGCCGGCTATATTCCCTCTGCTGTCCTTTACAAGACTATTTAAACTGCTAATTATTTTTGCAAGTTTTATTATGTATGTTGACACTTTGCTTATGAGTTTTTAGGACAATTCAACATTTATGAATTTGTATAAAGCCTTGCTTTGCTTTCAGTGAAAGTTGATTATTTGCATCAATACTTTTACAAAATATCTAGTTTGGTATTTGAGTATAGGGTGGTTTGTTTGTTTTTTAAGATTGTGGTTTGGAACAAAAGAAAATTGAAAGTTTTTGTGAAATTTTTGCAGTAAGAATCTTATAAATGTTATTAGTGAGTAAAGTTAGGAAGAGCAGTCCCTCTAATAGCCCATGGCTAGAACATACTGAAAAGAACATGATGGTTAGCCACAAATCACACAATCACACTAGAAAAAAACTTAATATGACATGTAATGATATATCTATGTTGAATCTCCAAAGAAGATTCTGAGTGTTTCATTTTAATATCTTCAACCTTTTTAGTGCTTTTGTAAACATTTAAATTAATTTAGTTAATTTAAATTAATACCCTTAAAATAAATAACTAGACTTAGAAGAGTGTTAAAACCAAACAGATAATAAATATGAGTTGAATTAATAATGCTCTTAACTTGAGTCACCTGTATAGAAAGACTCTAATTTTGAATCTGAACTAAAGTCACTGAGCTACTTTTTCCTATCAGTGGGGAAATAGGAATGAGTGAGCATAATACCAGCTTCATTTCACATTGTGCAACTCCTTTGTAAAGCACTAGTTTACATTCATGGAAATGACCCTTTTCACTTCATTATCTTTCTGATCAAGTTGGGGATAGTGTTATACTTATACAGTGGAGGTCTAATATGAGGTTGATTAGGTCATTGTGGTTTCTCAAGCTCAAAATGTAACTGTGTCAATGTGATGCCAAGCAATTCCAATTAAACGTGAAAAAAATCAAGGTGTTCTTTTGCATACTTTTCTTTGGAGTCTTTATTGCTGTAATAATAATCTCCAAACTTCAATTTAGATAAAGATTTTTTAAATAAAAAAATAATGTTGCCCTAATTTGGCTCAGTGAATAGAGCATCAGCCTGCAGACCAAAGAGTCCTGGGTTCAATTCCGGTCGAGAGCATGTACCTCAGTTACAGGCTCCTCCCTGTCACTGACCCTGGTCGGGCCACACACAGGAGGCAATCAATCGATGTGTTTCTCTTTCTCTCTTCCACTCTCTCTAAAAATCAATGGAAAAATATCCTCAGGTGAGGATTAAAAAATAATGTTTTCCTCTGAGTGTATATGTGGTATTTTTACATTAATATTAAAATTAAAAATTATCAATGTATTATATAAATGAGGACCAATAACAGACAGCAGATTTCCTCTTTCTTTAGGATAATATTTCTACTATTTTACAATTGCTCTTCTCAATATTTGTGTCTCTACTTATGTACTATGTTTTCTAAGTATACCTATATGGATGAGAGACTCAAGTTAAGAGTATTATTAATTCAACTCATATTTATCATCTATTTGGTTCTAACACTCTCCCAAGTCTAGTTATTTATTTTTAAGGGCATTAAAATGAACTAAATTAATTAAAATATTTACAAAAGCATTAAAAAGGTTGAAGTTAATAGATAGTAGAGAAGAATGAGAGTTATACACACAGAAATGCAAAACAATTAGGGTTAATTTAGTTAATGAATAACCATTTATAATTTATTGATGACTACACAAAATATTTTTTAGAAATTTAGAAAACCATAATGTCAAAGTTTTCTACTATTTATGGAGTGGTTTTATACATAAGTCATATATAATACTGAGATAACAAAGAAAGCAAACACAGTAAGATACAACAAATTTCACAGTCTGATATAAATGTAAAGAATAGAAATACAGTGTAACTCTCTAATTATTAGCTTCCAGTTCCAAACCTGGTTTTATTAAAAATAAGAAATAAATTATGCTTTCAAGCTTAGCCTATCTCTGCAATGTCTTACCCACCAAAATATAATATCAGGAATAATTCATAGCTAGACTGAATAAATGGATTCAAGATGAAATACACTCATTTTTATGAAAGTGATGATGACAAATGATTCATTTTCCTAAAAGTCTTATGGCATAATTGGCCTTGTTAATAAAAATAAAATACAATAATTTCATTGCATTATATTCTAAGGGATTATGCTGATTTTTTCTTATATCATGCAAATCATAATCAGGATAGTTAACATAAAACAGGAAGTTTCCTGAGACAAAAGCAGACTAGTCATAAGATAATGATTATGATTTTTATGGTTGTAGAGGAAAGAATATTGAACATAATATGCTAAAAATAAGAAATTCCCATCATTTTTATATTTGCATAGATCTGAACATTCTGATGACTTTGTAATTTCTAGTTGTAGAAGAAGTTGTATGAATTATGCCAATGGGAAATTAACATGTCATTCCTAACAAAACTATTTTGAATTATCTTCAACTGTTTTTCTCCTAATTTTTCAGCTTCCAAGTTCTTATATTTTTTAAGAAGATTCCACACCTCACACTTACATATATTTTTTCTTATTTAAAAAACAACAAGGTATTCTTTGGCAAGCTAGATAATCTTCAAACAAAAGCCAGCATTTTAAAATGTGATTGCAGGAAACCTAAAAGCTTTATTTTTGGTACTACGAGTCAACATGCTGTCAGTTACCTCCTCCAAGATGCAATTACAGTTAGCACTAAATAATTCTGAGCTTCCAGCAAGAGGCTGTGTTCAAAAAGGTTTTCACAGGCCTGTATGGAAATTCACCTCTAGGAGCCACAGCAGAGCAAAATCCCACTTAAGCTGTGTTCTGGCAGTTAGATCATGGTGGAAATGTTTGGGTATCAGCTGTTCTTCATTATTGAATATTTCTTCAAGAAGCAAAAACATTAATATCAATTTTCCTTTTATAAATTGCCAAGAAATTCTTGGTCACCAATTTTAAATTTTCTGAGAAGTGAGAGCAAATTTAAAAGCCACCTGCAGTTTGTTGCAGCTTTTACACCATCTTACTCTTCTTACCACGTGATATTAAATTGCACATCATTTACCCAATTCCAGGATGCTCAGGAAATATGCGTGTATCATCCAAGCATATCAAAAAAAAAGTTATTCAATGACTAATGCCATAGAACATTTATGGAAACTAAGACAAGAACATAAAAATTCATTAATCAAATATCTTCAATATTTTTAGTGCTATAACTGGTAATTCAACCCCTGTTTTCTTCAATACCCAAACACAGTTTTCATTGTCAAATTAGAAGTAATACGTACTGAGCAGAAATCATTTCAATGAATGTTAGATAGATTATAATTTATGATTACAAAGTTGACCCTTGAACAACACATGTTACAACTGTTTGGGTCCAATTGCACAAATCAGTATTGTTGTTTTTTAATGGAAGGTCTGATAGTACTACATGTTAGCTGGTGGGAAAGTAAAATAATACAGTGCCTTGCAAAAACAGTTTAGCATTATCTTGTGAAATTAAGTATGTGAAAATTCAGGACTCAGGTAGTTACCTGGAAAACTGCTGAGCATGCCTACCAAGTAACCTGTAGAAAATGTGCATGGCATTGCTGGACTCCAAATTACTAAAACTCAAAATGACCATAGACATACGAATAATTAAGTATGTTTTTTCACACAGTGCAATACTATATAAAAGTGAAAATGAATGGTCTTCTCAAATGCCACATAAGTAAATATCAGAAACTTATCATTGAATGTAAACAGCAAGATATAGAGTATCCAAGCATTATTTCACTAATAGAAATTTCAAAAGCATAGAAACTCAACAATAAAGGTCCATAAAATATAGCAACACTAAAATGAAAAGAAAAAAAAGACACAGAAGTTGTTATGGTTATACTTGAGTGGGAGGGAGACCGTATCAATATATAGAACCTCAAAATTAATAATATTCTACTATTAATTTATAAATTATTAGTTGCTAAGAACTAGTTTATGATTTTTTATCTTTATATATTATATATGTTCTTTGGTTTGTCCTATTTTATGTGTATTAAATCCTCACAACAACCCTGTACAAATATTATTTTATTTCACATATGAGAAAACAGGCTCAAAGATGTGAAGTAACTTAATTAAAGTCACTCTGCTTAGGAGATGTAAAATTTGCATTTGAACAGATGCTCCAGAACCTGCGGGTGGCCTGACATATATCACTGCATGTAAAACAGCGAGATAAAGAGTATAAAAACCAGTGTTGTACTCTGGTGACTCCTCAAATAATAATTTAAGCAAATTGGTTAATTAAACAGAAATGATAATACTTAGATAGTCTTAAAATCATATATTACAGTCCAGTAAGCAAAAAAAATCTTGTTTGTGAAATGTAAAATTGATTTAATAGAGAGCACTAGACAACTCTCTTCAGTAGAACCAACTAGACTCTTGAAAGTCTATGTAAGAGACTATTAAAGTATCTCATTGACCTTCTCTGGGGACTTAGGATAAGCACTGAAAATTATAGGAAAATACATACTGAAATAAATTCATTCACTAGGCTAATGGACATTATATTTCAGAACAATGACTATAAGGGAGGTAGCGAACTTGTGAGGGGAAAAAAAAATAGGTAACAATGGCTAAAGTTTAGGCTCTGCCCTGCATCAGGAACCATGCGAGGGTAAATAGTTTGAATGTGGCCTTCTGTCTGATCTTACATCTAATCAGATAATCATCTTACTGTAACACACAAACACACAATCGCTTAATAAAATTTTCAATAAGAATAATTTTATAGGTTAACACATATTTTATAGGCCCTAGAAATCTTAAAATAAGTTGTTGAGGTGAAATTCATATAGCATCAAATTAATCACTTTAAGTGAACAATTCTGTGGTATTTAGTACATTCACAATGTGGAACCACCTCCTCTCTCTAATTTCAAAATATTTCCTTCCCACTAGAGTAAAACCCCATAAACATTAAGCAGTTTCATCCATTTTTCTCTTTTCCCTCAGCCTCTGATCATACCAATCTGCGTTCTGTCTCTATAGATTTGGTATTCTGGACATCTTAAAACAAAAAAAATGTGAATGTTTTGAATCCCAGCTCTTGTCTTGCAAAACTGGAAGGATAAAGTCATGGACAAAAATATCCACAAAAACATCTCCCAAAGTTTATTGGGAGAAGTCAGTCCTGGAAAAGGTGCAGCTAGGGTTCCAGAGCAGGCCAGTTTCTGGAGCTTCCTTTCCATGTTACAGTCATGAGTAGTTTAGTATCCAACCTAATCCTATATAACAAAAGCCTGATATGCAAATCAACCAAATGGTGGAATGACCGGTTGCTATGACATGCACTAAACACAGGAGGCAGATGCTCAATACAGGAGCTGCCCCCTGGTGGTCAATGCGCTTCAACAGGGGGAGTGCCACTCAGCTAGAATTTGGGCTCACAGCTGAAGAGTACAGCAGTGGAGGCAGGAGCCTGTCCCACTTCCGCAGCAGTGCTGAAGATGTTAGACAGATGGCTTAGGCCTGCTCCCAATTGGACATCCCCTGAAGGCCCCTGGACTGCAAGAGGGTGCAGGCCAGGCTGAGGGGACTCTGCATTCAAGAGCACAAATTTGTGCACTGGGCCTCTAATTAAAATATAATAGTCCATGTGTGGAAGCCCACATGGCCATAACCATGTGGGCTCAGGGATGTGCTTCCCTGCAACAGAAAGGTCAGATATACATTGTGCTCTGTGCCAGGGGAGAAGGAAAGGGTGAGAGGAATTGCATGCCTTTTAATTTAGGGGGTGGAGACTAGTCTTATTAGTTCCTAATTGGTTATTGCTTTCCTTCCTTCCTTGAATTCTTCCTTCCCCACTCAGTTGGCGTATCTTAGTAACTCCATCTATTTGTGTTCCTGGTTTCACTTCCTCCTCCCATGATCCTGCCCCTATTTACTTAACTTTTTCTGTCTCAATTTCACCTGAATGGACCCATACAATATGTGACTGTTTGTGTCTGGCTTCTTTCACTCACTATAGAGTTTTTGAAGTTCATTCATTTTGTAGTATGTATCAGTTCTTCATCTTTTATGGCTTAATAATATTCTATTGTACATATATCCCACAATTTGTTTATCCGTTGGATTGATCCTTGGATTGATGAACCATTACACTATTCCCACCTTTTGGTTATTTAGAATAGTGTTACTATGAACATGTGCATAGGTGAACTTCTTTGAGCAATTTTTTTCAATCATTTTGGCTAAATATCTAGAAGTGGGAATGAGGGATTACATGACAATTGTGTTTAAATTTAAAGGAACCAACAAACTGCTTTCCTCAATGGCTGAATAGTTTTATATTCCAAAAGCAATATATGAGTGTTCCAATATCTCCACATTCTTGGCAATCTTGTTTGTTTGTTTATTTGTTTTTAATTATAGTATATCCTGAAATATTGTACTCTTTAAAATACACTGGTTGGAATCCCAATTGCTTTTAAAGGTAAAAACAATCAGAAAACAAGTAAAAAGAAAAAAAACCCAAGCCACATTTCTTGTACTAATCCCCCTAAATCTGCTTCTATCCCAGTAATTTAGAATTCTCATTTTGATGGTAGACACACATAGGAAGGTAAATATATATTATAATACTTTTTTTCTCTTTTAATGTGTTTAGCAGAGTGTTATACATGATATGAAAAGAAATGTAAAGTATGCATGCACTCTGGTGGGATGTTTCTATAACAAAAATCAAGAAGGTTTGATTAACAGCTTATTGACTGAATCAAAGTTAAATGCACTCTTTCAGTTAAAGCATGGATGCTGCATCTAATGAGCCAGCACTTACACATTCAGAACCTAAATTACACATCAGTGATGAGTAACTATCCCTTTACAGTAGATTAACTCACAAGGCTGTGCCTTTTCAAAATAGAAAGCTATACAGAGTAGAGAAAGAAAGAAAGAATTAACAACTACAACAGAGTTTATAAAGAAACTCATCAGTCCTCCAAGAGTTGTATTTTTTAGTGAGCATAATATCCTCACATTTTAAGTGCTTGAAGCAGGTAAATAAACCAAATACACACACATAAATTGGTAAAATTTTTCTGAATAATCTCAGGTACAGGTTAACTACTCAATCAAACCCTCTTCTTTTGTTTACTCCCAAATCCTGCTGTTGAAATTTCTCTAGTTGGGCCCACACACTTAATAACAATGATATCTTATTAATCATGGAAGTGTACCATCTTTATCACCGTTCAAATAAGTGATTTTAGAGGATTTTCTAGTAGATCAAAAATTGCTTAAAAGACCTGGAAGTAAACAAATATTAATACATTATATAAAAATATCAACTCCTACTCTATGCTGATCACTATTCAAAGCACAAGTATTTTATCTTCATAAACATTCTATGAGGAAGGCGATATTACTATTCCAATTTTACAGTTGAAGGAAACAGATCTCAGTATGGTTAAATAAGTTGAGTGACACATCCAGTAGGACATACACCAGATTTCAAATTCAGTCCATCTGACTCCAAGATCTTTGTCAGTGCTATCTAATCAATTTTTTAAAATTATATCCCCACTATACTACCATGACTGGGTTTATTTGTTGTTGTTTTTTTTTTTGGAACCCAGGTAATTCTATTGTTTTTCCATATTATAAAACAGTATCTTATCAGTATAAAAGAAATAAAATATAATGAAAACAGGAAAGAATAGGCTATAATGCAAAAACACAAAAGTAACTGTTCACATTTTTTTATGGATACAAACACAGATATATTTTTAAGGGAGAAAGTGAAAGAAAGGAGAGAGATGGCCTAGCATATATTTAAGTAACTGATCTTAATAACTTTTTAAAAGTTATTATTATGGGTGCATGCAGCTATAGTTAGTTAATTTATTTTTATTGTCATAAAAATCCTAGTGCAGTGGTTGGCAAACACATTAGTCAACAGAGCAGCAAACCGCGGCTCACGAGCCGCATGTGTATAGATATACCCCAACTTATATATACTGGTTCTCTAGGGTGGGGGGAAAGAACCCCAATTTATAACGTTCAACAAGATTATAATGTAAGTACTATCACTATGACCATTAACACTGGTCTAACGCCAGATCACAAGGTTTTGGAAATTTAAATAGCTGGCTCTATAAGCTAGAACTAGCTTATTTGAGCGTACCATTCCATATTTACATATATGGATCTGTTAGCTTATTGAGTATACACATGTTCAACTTTAGTTGCTAATGCCAAATAGTTTTCCATTTATATTCCTATCAGCAATACCTAAGAATTTCCAATGTGTCCCAGATTGTTAAAATTTTAGTAATTCAATTTTAGTCATTCTAAAGGGTATGCTGTTGTGGTCTTATTTTCCATTTTCCTGATTAACAACGAGCTTGATCACTTTTCCATGGACTTATGGCCATTCCACATTTCTTGTGTCTCTTTAAGTCATGTGCTCATTTTCTGCTTACTTGTCTATTTTTTATTACCAATTTCAGAATATCTTAGATACTTTAATTATATCAGTGTTTTATGTGTTGAAAATTTCTTCACAAAGATTATAGCTTGCCTTTTCACAATCTTTTATTTTTTTATTTTTTATACTTATTTTTTTATTGTTTAAAGTATTACAAATAGTAGTGCATATGTCTCCTTTTTCCCCCATTGACCTTCCCCCGGCCTTCTCTACCCCCCAGTACATGACCTCACCTGCCTCCCCACCCCCAGTGTCTTACATCCATTGGTTATGCTTATATGCATGCAAACAAGTCCTTCGGTTGATCTCTTACAGCCCACCCCCCCAACCTCCTCTGCCTTCCTGCTGTAGTTTGACAGTATGTTCAATGCTTCTTTGTCTCTGTATCTATTTTTTCCCCATTTCTTTTCTTTAAAAAATTGTCCCTCTTCGGAATAGAAATAAAATATAACTGCTCTGAGTCCCAGTTTCAATGTCAAACAGTTCCTATGTCCATATGTCAGCAATGATATCTGGATAGTGGACACATGGTAGGATGCAGGTCTGACCCTCTCTGCTTTGGTCGTAGGCAACCTGCAGCAATGCACAGCTGCTCACTGCTAGCATGGCAAGGTGTTGTCATCATCTTCCATCCCTGGAATGTTTTTCCTTTTGTCTTCGTGGTTGAAGCAGATCTATCAATTCCTCTCTGTTGCAGGAATCCACATGGTCTTGGACTTGTTTTCTGAAAATATACAAACATATTCTTGACCAAAAGTTAATAAAGGAATCTTTTCTATAAAATTTACATAGGATCCTTTTTATTTTTGCCCAAACGATTTTCCTTTGGCTTATTGAACCTAAAGCAGTCATATTTTTTGTGCAAAAAATTAAAATTTAAAGTTATCATGACTGCATTATGAAATTTACAAAAGCCTCCATTCATCAAAAAAGGGGGCTAATATAATGTAAGGAAAAATATCCTGTAAGTAAATTACATCTAGAAAATTTTTACTTTACAAAATCAATTTTCATTAGTAATGCTAACAGCAAAATACCCATGAAAAACACACATGGTGTCAAAATAAGCCTTTTCACAATCTTAAAGGATTCAAGTTTATTCATCTTAATCTCCTTACTAGATTTTTTCGTTTTTTGAAATGTACTTATCCAATATCATGAATATATTCTCCTTTTTTGTCCTCCAGATTCTTTATTGTTTTGTCTTCTATACTCTTTTTATTTTCTACATAAAAAATAGTTTTTACATATGACATGAAGTAAGAGCCAAATTTTATTTGTATATTTATAGATATGAAATGCCCTACCATGATTTATTGAAAAATGATTTCCTTTGGAATAGCATTCATTTTATAAACTAAGACTCCACATATGCTTTGATATTTTTCTAGACTCTACTGCTCAATTTCATTCTATCTTTACACCTACATTGATGAAAGAGAAATATGCAAATTGACTATACCTCCATAACATCCACCAACCAATCAGGAGTGAGTATGCAAATCAACCCAACAAAGATGGTGGGTTAATTTGCAAATGCAAGCATGGAGTGAAGACTGAAGGCTCCAGCCCAACTGAAGACTGAATACTGAAGATGACTGAAGACTGAAGATGACTGAAGACTGAAGATGCATGGCTTCTCTGCTGCAGTTGAGTGAAGGAGTGAAGGCCTGGGTCCAGGATGCCGTAGGAAAATGGGTGCCGGCAGCCAGGGGAAGAAAGGCCTATTGCACAAATCTTCATGCAATGGGCCTTTCTCTCTCTCTCTCTCTCTCTCTCTCTCTCTCTCTCTCTCTCTATATATATATATATATATATATATATATATATATATATATATAATCTTAATTAGAGCATACTGATATTGTTCTTCTCTAAGAATATTATGGCTACTTTAAGGATTTTTAAACAAATTTATTGAGGCATGACTGGTTTATAATTAGTTGCTCATATTTAAAGAGTTAATTTAATAAGTTTGACATATGTACACACCCATAAACATAATCAAAAGTCAAAGGTAATGTGTATATTTATCACACAAAATAGTTCTCTTGTGCCCATTTGTTATCCCTCCATTACTCCCTTTAATGTACCCTCCATTCTCACTCAGTAACCACTAATCTGTTCTATCAGTATGAATTAATTTGACAGTAATCTCAGTGGTTAGAGCATTAGCCTGTGCACTGAAGAGTTGTGGGGCTTAATTCTGGCTCAAGAGTATGCAGACCTGGGTTTCAGGTTCTATGCCAGGCCTGGGTTGGGGCTTGTGCAGGAGGCAATCAATCAATGTGTCTTTCTAACATCATGTTTCTCTCTCTCCCTCTCCCTTACACTCTCTTTTAAAAAAAAAGGAGTGGAAAAAATATCCTCAGATGAGTATTAATAAACATATTATTCTAAACTATGATGTTTAAAATAAAAATAAAAACTTTGGGGGTAAATGGATAATTTAGAGAATTCATGGAAGCTAATGAATAGCCAAGGAAAATGATACATATAAGTTGGCATAAATCTAGAACATAGGCTTTGCAATGTGTATTTTGCTGATTTCCAGTCTATTGTTTAATCATGTGGTTTCCTCTTCCTAAGCACTCACTTTCATAAACAGGCTCATGTAACTATACTGTGCTCAAGTCCTGGGCATCAAAATAATAGGACTCTACACTTATAGTTCTCAGTTCTCCTACGGTTTCTTTATTTTCCTGTGGTAACTAATAACAAAATTAATTTCTCTTCCTTTATGTCTTCAAACTTCTAAGATATTCATAGGACAGGTACTTATTGATATAATATGGCAATCCCAAGGTTTATATAAAATCTATATATTCACAGTAACTGGAGGGGAAGGTGGGAGGAAGTTTAGAAAACAATGTGCCTTCTTTTTCTTGTCCTTTAAATTTTGGGGCAGCATTTCTGGTCAGAAAGTGGTTTGGGAAGAAAATCAGCAGAGATAATTGATGTTTTATGCCTTTACCAATGTCTAATGACCTCATAGTGAAAAAAATAGAGATTCAATATGATATGGTAAGCCACAACTTTAAGCCCATGTAAACCATTGCTAAAAAGAGAATTATGCAGACACCTATAAAAAAGGATAGCTGAGAAAGAATTATTAGGATGACTAATGGAGTAAATCCCTGAGCCTTAAGTGGTCTGATAGTCCCACATGTGGAACAGATGGTAAAGAATAGTCCATAACCATAGAGCCAGAGAGTATAATGAATACTAAGTACATACTTAATATAATTATAACTCCCTCTGCAACTGATGACAACCTATTATGTGGACTAAGAGTGAAATGAAGCAGGATACCATGGACTCCCAGAAATTCTTGAAAGCAAAATATAAAAGCTCCAACAAAATTAAGAACAAAACATCTCAAATACAGACTAAAGGTAGGTAGTGAAATTTTAAACATGGTTTAAAAATAGATAAATTCCTACTGCTATTTAGATACTATTATGACTACTGCAATGTGTGAGAAGAACAAATACAAAAATTCTCATCAACATCTGAAGAGTTGTTTTACAACTCAGACTGTGACAACAAATTGGCTCGAAGATATGATAAAAAAGAGCTAGAGGTGAAGTAGCTAAATTAAGGGATTCCAAAGAGGATAAAATGGAATTATTCACAAAGCCCCCAGGGCAAGATCAAAACTCCACCTTAGTTCATTCTTACTGATAATCTGTGAAAGTAAAACTATTAAAATGTAAATTGTGAATCAGAAACTGGGAAATGTTGAAATGGTAAAAAAAAAAAAAATACAAGCAAATCAATGAGAGTGGAAAACAGAAGCAAAGTAGGTTTCATTGTTGAGTATGAAAATAGAGCGAGGGTTTCAATACAATTTTTTCTTCTTTAAACAAGACCAAAGAGTAAAGAGAGAGAAATTCTTCCTGAACTAGTAGTAAAAGCTATAGCTGTCTTAATACATATTTCCTATGTTCTAAATGGATTGTATGAGACATGAAGGAAAAGACACTATTTCCCAGATATGGTTCTCATTTGTGTACTCCCTCCCAATTCTCTGGCTCTGAATCTAAGTGACCAACAAACCTTGAATCTTCAGACTCGAAATTCAGCTTGTTTTTTCTTATCTTCATCCAGATCACCTAACAGCAAACATGACCTCCTTTGATGGGCACCTTCTCTAAGGCGATGACTTAGCATCACTATACCTAATTCATCTGTGACTTCTAGAGAGCTCTCTTTAATTTACCAATCTGTCAGCATAGGTCCTCTTTCCTCATTTCTGTCCAACTATGAAGGGGTAGGTCCAGAATTTAGAATGTGACCAGCACCTTCACCACACGATATGGAATCTCTTTCTTCTCATTATGCTTTGAAAACAAAAGTGAAAATCTCAAAAAGATTCTATTTGAATACTAGATAACTATTTATTCTGAACTGAATATTATATACTTATAAATTAATTTATACTTATAAATTACTTTGAAAACTTATAATGCAGAATTATAATGTGGACATATAGCGAGCACCAAACCTTAGAATTTTGATATTCTGTCATTGTGTTGGAATTTATTTACTTGGGTTCTGTGACTACAGAACACATAAGCGTTTTGCGAAAAATTGATGTAATATAGAAATTTCATTTTCCATTAGAAAGAGACCACCTCATTCCCATCACACAGTCCAGGGTTCCCTAAGGAACACCTTTTACATTTCTGTACCATACAGCAATCTGTGCTAAATATTAAATATATTTACCTGCCTTGGGAACAGTGGCCACCAGATCCCCAGACATCACACTATGTGACTTTGTGTCACCTCTTCCTTGTGTGGTTATGAGTCACATGATTGGTGAAGCCTTTGTAATACTACCTTAACACACACATATTTGTAAGATTATGGCAATTATGGTAGTGTATTTAAAAACTGGTTTGGGCCATATTTTTACATGTTCTTAGATGATTTTGACCCTGGGCAACAAACTTTATGAAAATGTTTGACTTTTTATAAATACTATCTAATAAAAGAGTAATATGCAAATTGACCATACCTCCTCTACATCCACAAACCAGGCCCACCAGCCAATCAGGAGCCAGTATGCAAATTAGCCCAACCAAGGTGGCTAAAGCCGCAGAAAGAGAAGGAGGTTTGGGTTTTCCCAGCAATAGAGGAAGCCAAGCTTTCTGCCTGCCCTGGCCTGCTTTGGCCTCTGCTTAAGGTTAAAAAATTTCAATAATAGAAGATAAATAAAGCTCAACAAAAATGGCTGCAACCACCAAACCAGCAGGAGGCTTGGCTCCACTCCAGGCTACAAAGTTTCATTTATAGGAGATAAATAAATCCCAGATACCAGGGCCAAAGCTTGGGTCACCAGGGGGTGTGGCTGAACTGTAAACCACCACAGGCCCGTCACCCAGGCTGCCCCATGCCCTAAGGGGACCCCCATCCTGATCTGGGACACCCTTCAAGGAAAACAAGCCAGACCCCACCCATGCACCAGGCCTCTATCCTATCTAACCCTCCTACCTAATAAAAGAATAATATGCAAATTGGCTGTCACTCCAACATACAACATGGCTGCCCCCATGTTGTCAAAGATGACCAACCCCATGTGGACACAAGATGGCCACCACAAGATAGCTATCAAGAGAGGGCAGTTAGAAGGGACCATGTCTGCAAGGGAAAGCAGTTTTGGGTGATCAGGCCAACAGAGGAGGGCAGATGGGAGAGAACAGGGCTGCAAGGTGGGGCAGGTAGGGGTGACCAGGCCTGTAGGGGAGGGCAGTTAGGGGCAAACAGGCTGACAGGGGAACAGTTAGGCATCAATCAGGCTGTCAGGGGAGCGGTTAGGCTGGCAGGCAGAAGTGATTAGGGGCAATCAGGAATGCAGGCAGGTGAGCAGTTAGGCCTACCTGATTGGGCCTAAAGAGGCAGTCGGACATCCCTTGAAGGGTCCCAGTTTGGAGATGGTGCAGACTGGGCTGAGGGACATATAACCCCGTGCACAAATTTTGTGCACCAGGCCTCTAGTACTATATATGGGAATATATGAATTAAATATATAATTATAAATTATACATATAATTTATATATAAATTAAAATATGTATATAATTTATTGAGTTTTAACCCAGGCCTGTGAGAAACTATTTACATATATCATCTCATTTTATGCTCATTAAAACATTATGAAAAAAAGGGGTTACTGAGGCATAGAGAGATTAAATAAACTTGCCCAAAGTCACACTATTAGTGCTGAAGTCACTACAATATGCATTAAATGTCTTATCAAGAGATGAGGTGCTAATAGTGGGTCCTGCAGCAGAATTTCATCACCATGTCTTACAACATCCTAATTGACATTTGACATTCCACTGCTGGCAGTCCAGCATCTGTCCCAGACAACATCCCACACATGGAGTCCAGAAGCCCCTGCTCTGATGGGAAGTGGTATAGTATGGAGTTCTCGCCTGTGTTTGAAGTTTCAGACACCAGAGAAAGTCCCGTTCCCACAATTAGCCTATCTCTACTAGTAAGCAGAAACACAGTGCTCTAATAGATAGTTGCAAATACTTTTAACTCTTCAGTGGCTATATGTTTCCCGATGTCATGAGAAAGCTGTAGTTGTATTTTAAAACAACCCCCACCCAAATGAAAATAAACTAAAATATGAAAAGCCCAGAGTAACTAATTCATCATGAGTACAGGGTGCTATTCTATAAATTGTAGATGTTATTCTAGTATGTACACTGTACTGGTTTGCTGGGAAGAAATCTAGCACATGGAGCAGTCACATTCTATGCCAGAGAGAGATTAGCGAAAGAACACATTGTATGGTCTTCTGATTTTTATCACTTTGGTATAACCTACCTCATCACATTAGAAGCATTTGCTCAAAGTCCTTTTGAAACTGATTTGTTTGAAATGGTTGAAGGGATCTTTCTGAAACTCTGGGATGCCAAGTGTTCTAGATGAGGATTTACTGCTCTAAATTAATCACAAGCAGATCATTCCATTCATTCCATCTACTTAGAGTTATCAAAAGTTTCTAATATAAAGTAGACTGCAGTGGTATACAGTAAACATAGTATATTAGTTTTTCTTATTTCAGCAGAGGAAATTCTTTAGCTAAGTAGGTTTGGAACCCAAAGCCTTTACCCAGTCAAGCTTACTCTGTCTTAATAAATGAAAGTGTTATGTGTGTGTTCATTGAAATAAATATGACTATAACATTTTAGTCTAAAATGTTATAGTAACAGACTATATCATTTTATTCTAACCAGTGTATTTCTGGTGTCAATTAGTAACATGTCATATATGTGGGTGTTCTGCTTTGTTCTAAAAATAGAAGAGGGAGTGAAATGGGAGGGAATCTTAAAAAGTAGAATATAATAATGTGCCGCAGAGCTTTATAACCCAATAAAAAATATATGCATTACCAATAAGGAAAACTTAAAGTTCTAGAGGAGAATGAACAAGATTTTCCAGCAATTCATTTGATGGATAAACTAAAGCTAAATTTTTCTCTGAGGTTAAACTTCTTAAAGGATGTGAAGTTAAATTTGGAAATCATCTTTTCTGTGCAAAACACTAGTTTTTGTGAATAATGCAGTAGCAATCTTTACAAGACAGTCTATTATAAATACTCTTCTTTGTCATTTAATCAGAAAATATTACAAGAATTCAAAGAAGACAGAGATTAGTATGGAAGAGGTAGGATTTGGACAAGCTCCTGAAGGGTAGGGATAATTTGAAGGGAGAGAGAAAAGGACATCTCAGGTGTGCAAGTTCAACTGATCAAAGTTTATTTACTTTATTGGAGCAATATTATGAGCTGGAGATTTAAGAATGAGCAAGTACGTAGAATTTGCCTCTCAGTATGACAGAGAATTTTAAAAGCCTAGTTGTAGATATCCTAAAATAATTAAAAATACACAGAGATTGTTAATTTTCTAGTATGTCTACTTGGCAATTAAATTTGCTGTTTTTACAGTCTTTTTCTCTCCCTAATTTTTCTCCTTTCAAACATTCTATTCCTACCTTCATATTCCTCCTGTTTTGTTTTTTCCCTTTCCTTCATGGAGAATTGTTATTCCCGAGGATATTTTTATTTATTAACAGTCTGAAATTTTCATTTTCTAGTAAGAAATTCCAAGGCTTAAACAGCCACACTTTAGGTGACAATTTTGAAAAATTCCTTTCAATCCCCTACCAATTACAAATCAGTCAGATAGTGTAAGTAAGGAGAAAATCAGAGTGCTCACAGTTTTGCTACATTAGGGACTTTCATGGTAGGAGCTCTGCATGATGACTTTTCAAATCCTTTTTTTTCTGGAGCTCCTGGGGGGGCTACTTCAAACAGAGAAGCTATACTTTTATTTACTTTATACTGAAATCCTAAATAAATATTTATTTGGAAAAAGACTTTGAACATTAGCTCATAATTAATTTGCTCTGAGTTCAATACTGCCTCTCATCTAGTTTTGCTTTGTTAAATACGCCAAATATGGGCTGAGGCTTTCAGTTGTAGCTACAGCTAAGAAAGCATGACTTTATGAGTGACTTCCAGAACAAGCTAGATTTTTATCTGTTTTCAATCTTTGTTAAAATAATAGAATAACAAACCTGGAAAGATAAATGACACCTTTGAGCCGTGCTGAAGACATGTATAATTAATAGGTAGCAAGTAAGTTCATTTATCACAAGTCTAGTAGTACACAAATCCTACTTGAATTTAAATTTTATTATGTATACATGTAAAACTTCTAGTATATACACTGAAAAAGATAAAAATTAAGTGTTGCATTTCAAAAGCAGTAGAGGAAAACATTTGAGTTAAATGAGAAGAAAAGCACAATCAATCAAAAGAATCCAGGAGAGTAAAGAGAAAGGAGTCAAATAGTAATTATAATAATAAGTAGAATATAGGAAAAAAGATAAAAAAATAATCCAGTATCATTATCCTAACAAATTAATATGGTAAACTCTTCAATAGAAATAAAAATTGTCAACTAAAATTTTCCAGATATATATGAAGTTTTTAAGAATCACATTAAAAATAATTTGAAAACTATAAAGGAGCAAAATATTACATTGCAATCATATATTTGAAAATGCAGTAGCATGATGAGATTTTATTATACTTCTATCAATAATTATAAACAAAGCAAACAGAAAAATCAGAATACATAATATTTGAACCATATGTTTAGCAAATATGATTTAATAGACAGATGTAATAGCTTAAAAAATAAATTAGTTTGAAGGCTTGGTTCCCACTCCCTTAATTTTAATTACTCACTGAGAATAAAATATATGCATAATATGAAGCTAATTAGTTAATTGCTATTAAACTGCCAGCCAGTCTTTATTAAGCACTGTTACTTAGCTTTATCAAGCATTCGCTCTTTTCCAGGCATTGTAGTGAAGACTAGGGATATCAAGATAAATAAAGTCACACATTTTATCTTTTTAAAAAAATTTTAACAACCTATTTTATTTAATCCAGTAGTTCCAAAATATTACCTTTTCAACTTAATCAATATAAAAATGATGAAATTTTACATTCTTTAAAAAAAAAAAAGAATTGTGTGGATGATGATGAATTCCAGGTCAGAGATTTTTTTAAATCCTCACCAGAGGATATTTTTTCTATTGATATTTAGAGAGAATAGGAAGGAGAGAGGGGTGGAAGAGAGAGAGAAAAAAAAAGAGAGTGAGAGAGAGAAACATTGATGTGAGAGAGACACATGGACTGGTTGCCTCTCACATGTTCCCCAACAGAGGGTGGGAAACAAACCCACAACCTAAGTACATGCTCTTTTTTAATATTTATTTATTTATTTATTTATTTATTTATTTATTCATTCATTCATTCATTCATTCATTCATTTAACTTCTTTATTGATTAAGGTATTACATATGTGTTCTTATGCCCCCATTATTCCTCACCTCCCATTCACACATTCTGTCTTAATAAAGAAAGCTAATGGGACAATAAGCTGCTAATAAATTAAAGAACAATCTAGTAAAGATTGTCCATGAAGACCTATTGTAAAAAGCATGGTAGCATAAGGAAAAAAGACCAGGTGTACCCATAAGCGGTCAGGTGGGGAAAGCATCCCAGCAGGATTGCTTGACCTGGACTTGATCTATAATTAGGGATTTACACAGTTGATTAAAGACAAAGCCTATTTAATACTGAAGGTAGAGCAGCAGCAAAGGTCCAGAGATGTCAATGAGCAAACCCAGGAAACTGCCAGAAATTCCAAAGCATCCAGGACTACAGGACATGAGGAGAGAGTGACAGCATATACTGGGAGTAGAAAGTCATATCACCCATGACTGTTTTTAAATGTTTGGGGGAGAACTATTAGAAAACAACAGCCTGATTGGTTGCATGTGTTTCTAAATTTGGGGGCTATGAGAGGAGGAGAAAGAAAAGGGAGAAGGTGAAAAACATTTTTCTTTTGTTTTCTAAAAACAGCATTTATATTTTCAGATGCAATTGGGTCCACAACATAGAGAGGAACATCAACTTGTTGTTTCACTTAATTATGCATTCATTGCTGGATTCTTGTATGTGCCTTGACCAGGGATCAGACCCACGATTTTGGCATATCAAGACAATGTTCTAACCAACTGAGCTATCCTGCTAGGTCCTGATCTTACTTATATTAAGTAAGCAAAACCCTATAGCTCAAGTGAAATTTCATCTGTAAATAGTTGGCACATCTGAGTGCTGTAAAAATCTCTGAAGAGCAAGTTTGCTACTCTGTGAGGAGTAGGTAAATACTCTGTGTAAAGAGATGGCTGAACCCAGCCAGTGTAGCTCAGCAGTTGAGTGTCAACCCAGGAACCAAGAAGCCACCAGTTCAATTTCAGTCAGGGAGCATACCAGGATTGCAGGCTTGATCCCTAGTAGGGAGGCATGCTCGAAGCAGCTTATCAATGATGTTTTCTCTCTCATCTATGTTTCTATCTCTCTATCACTCTCCCTTCCTCTCTCTCTCAAAAATCAATAAAAATATTATTTTAAAGAGGTGACTGAATTGTAAATAGATGGTATAAATTTCAAAAGGATACTCAATGATTGGCTTGGGATGATGGAAGAACTGTGCTGATGATTACCCTGAAAAATATATCACAACATGTGGTCTACACAATGCTTTTATTTGTTTGTTTGTTTGTTTGTTTGTTTCCTCACTTGAGAATATTTTTCCATTGATTTTTAGAGACAGTGGAAGAGAAAGGAAAAGACAGAGAGAAATATTGATGAGAGAGAAACACATCAACTGATTGTTTTCTCCATGAGCCTTTACCAGGGCCTGGGTCCAGGCCCAGGAGGAGCCTGCAACCTAGGTATGTACCTTTGACAAGAATCGAACCTGGAACCCTTTGGTCTACAGGCCAACACTCTATCCACTGAGCAAAACCGGCTAGGGCTACGCAATGCTTTTATATGCATTATTTTCCTGAGTTCTCATAAGCATTCTACAGTATAAACTTAATCACTGTGTTTCCACAGTTGAAGAAGAAAGTTCAGAGAGGCTGTTTTGCCCAAGGTCACATAGGAACAAAAGGCAAGGTCTGGTCTGAAAGGCAGGTGTTAGGTTTCCAAGCCCAAGGCTCTTTTAACTAACTCTAAATCCTTGACCAGATCATATGGAGATATTAAAGTTTTCCACTGAAAATATGTTAGGTACTCAGAGAAAGTCTTGTGGGCCCAGGGTGGCTGAGATAGACATGGTTAGGAGGAAACACACTAGACCAGAAACTATGCAGATGCATTAGCATAGGCCAAGGGAGCTGGGCAAACCAGTGGAGCATCTGGGCTTACAATGACCTGAGGACACGTTATACAACAGAGTCTGGTAACAAATGTCATGGGATTCATGAGCAGAGGATGCCAGCAAGACATGTCAACATTGGGGGATCTTTTATTTGAATCATTGAGAGAAGGGAGATACATTTTTGCTTAATGAAGAATGGTCTTCAATGTGCCAATTTTCTTTCCATTAATACAACGCCCATCTGCGTTACTGTGGTCCAAGGGTTTGCAAGTATAGAATTGGAATAAGCAGACTGAAAGAATCAATGGAAGGTGTTCTCCAATTGCTATGTAGGATTGGTGCTAAGAGAACTGGGACACCCTGCAAACTGAATGCTCTCATTCTGCCATTTCTGTTCTGAACTAAATTGGAATGCAAGACCGTGAATGCAGAATGCTTTGCTAGCTGAGACACTCTTCTATTTCTGTCATGTTCCAGGTCTAAGTATGAGATCTGTCCTGTCCAACTTCCTCTAGAAAGTTTTAAGTTTAATCCTGGCTTTCTAATTTGTCAAAGCAAACATTGGGATATAATAAGCCATGTATTTTTTATTACATGAAAGCAAAAACGTTAGATAGGGCATCAAGTGAGACAAACATTTTTACTACTTTAATACATTTGTTCTCTTTTTTGTTGACTGTCTTTTCTACTAGAATGTAAGATTGATTAGACGAAGGAGTCTGCCTCTCTTGCTAGCTAGTTTCCACTATCTAGGCTCTCAAATATTAGCTGTTTGATTGAATAAATGGTTTAAACAATTAATTATGTGGTCTTTATCCAGTAAACTGTAGATAAAATATGGATTTATGAGATATAAATCCACTTTAAATATATAATCAGAAAAGCATGGATTTATGAAATGCCACAAAATAGGGCAGCCTAAATATTAAGATCAACATTGTGTAGACCAGATGATCAGGTGATTGACTGCACAACCCATTTTAATGGGCTGTGGACAATGTACACAAATGTATTTTTGCATAGTCAAAATTGAATTTTAACTCCCGAGTTTTGGTCCATTATTATTTCCATTGAGAATCATCTCTCCTCTCCTCCATATTAGTTTCCTGCTATTTTCACTAACAGAACAGGAGAAAGATTGCCAATTCTGATTGAATTTATGAGATACAATTTAGGAGTAATAAATAAGTCATAGTAGGAAGAAAATGATATTCAAATAGCTCCAAATAGGATAGTGGCTAAACTGGAGAATCAAGACACTACTACCAAACAATACATTGTAAATGGGATCTGGTGCTGATGCTAGAGTAAAGAAGAATGGAAGGCTTTTGTTGATTCTTCTCCATATGGTATCAAGTTTTCTTTCATTTGGAGAAATTTGTTTATTTTACTTTTAAAATAATTTTATTAAGACTATTTTTCTAGAGTTCGATTGGGTTCACAGCAAAATTGCGTGAAAGATACAGAGATTTCCAATATATTCACTACCCACACACATGTATAGCCTTTTCTATAGTCACATCCCTCTCTAAAGTGGTACCTTTGTTTCAAATGGTCGGTCTGTATTGACACATCTTAATCACCCCAAATCCATAGTTTGCATTACTGTTCACTTTTGGTGTTATGTTGTGCATTCTGTGGATTGAGACTAATGTATAACTCATCATTATAGTATCATAAAGAGAATTTTCACTGCCCTTAAAATCCTCTGTGCTCTACCTATTTATCCCTTTTTCGCTCCCCAACCACTGATCCTTTCAATGTTCTGAATTTTTCTGCCTTTTCCAGAATGTCATATGGTTATAATCATACAGTAGCCTCTCCACATTGACTTATTTCACTTAGTAATATTAATTTAAGCTTTCTTTGTGTGTTTCCATAGCTAGATAGCTCATTTCTTTTTAGCACTGAATAATATTCTAGTATCTGAATTTATCAGTTTATTTATCCATTCACCTGCTTGCTTCCAATTCTGAATAAAAGTGCTATAAACATTGATGTACAGGTTTTTATGTGAACATAGTTTTCTACTCCTTTGTGTAAATACCAAGGATCATATGGTAAGAACATATTTAGTTTCATAAGAAATGGCCAAACTGTCTCCCATAGCGGTTGCACCATTTTGCATCCTCACCGGCAATGACTAAGTATTTCTGATGGACCACATTCTCATCAGCATGCGGTTTTGTCAGTGTTCCAGATTTTGGTCATTTTAATAGGCGTAGTGGTATTTCATTGTTGATTTAATTTGCATTTCTTTGATGACATATCATGTGGAGCATCTTAGCTGTTTAATGTCTGTATACTTTCTTTCTGACATGTTAGCTAAGGTCTTTGGTCTATTTTTTAATCAGATTTTTTGTTTTCTGATTACTGAATTTTAAGAGTTATTTGCAAATTTTGGATTAGCAGGCCTTTATCAAATGTATCTTTTGTAAACATTAACTCTCAATCTGTGGCCTTTCTTCCAATTCTCTTGACATTGTCTTTTGCAGAGCAGAAGTTTTTAATTTTAATGATATCCATTTGATCTATTATTTGTTTAATGAAGTATGCATTTGGTGTTGTACCTAAAAACATCATTGTCATATTCAAGGTTATCTAGCTTCTCTATTCCCCCCCACACAAAAAAAATATCTGAAAAGAATTTCTCTGTCTTATAATTAATTACAATGGTGACTTTGTTTTCTTGAGAAAAAATATTGATGTTAAAATAAAACATCATTATAGATTGGTACTATCGTTTTTCTTAATGGAAATTCAAGAAAATGTTGTAAGCTTTTACTTTAGTTGCACTCATGCCTTTAAAATTATATGTTATCTGCCTTTTAGTTTGTATTTGTCTCTGATGTGTATGCATTACTAAAATGTATTTTTAATTGATGCCATTAAATAAAGAAGGTGCTATTTTGAGAAGATAACTGACATTTAAAATGATAAATAGCCCAGCTGGTGTGACTCAGTTTTGAGCATTGACCCATAAACCAAGAGGTCACTGACTTGATTTCTGGTCAGGGCACATGCCCAGGTTGTGAGCTCAATCCCCCATAGGGGGTGTGCAGGAGACAACCGAATGATGTTTCTCTCTCACTGATGTTCTATCTCTCTCTCTCAAATCCATAAGAACATATTTTTAAAAATAATAAAATGATAAAGATAAAACTAACAAATTTTACAATCAGTAGGAGAGGGAAGGCATGGCAGAGGAGGCAGAATGTTAATTATAGTAAGATATTAATCATTAAAAAAGATAAGACAAAAAGAGGCTAGGCATACATTATTTGGAAACAACTGATGCTATTGGGAAACATGGTATTATATCAGGATCCATAATCATTGATATTCTGACCCTAATTCAATGCAAACCAACTGAATTGTATGTTTCTTGTGTCATAAAACAACAAGTGCAATTAATCATGTGTTGGAGTGAGGAAGTGAAGCAGGAAAAGAGGGTAGGCAGAGCCTCAGTGATAGAGTGACAGTTTAAGAACAGAGAAGAGCTCTAAAGATACTAAAGTAGTATTGCCAAAGTGGGTGGTGTTGAGGGAAGTCTGCAGAGAACAATCAAGAAGACAAAAAAAACATAGATAAGGAATGAAAAACTAAAGAAATTCTACAACTCCTGAGAAGAGAGTGGTTTGGAGGCTCTATCTGCCACATTCTGGGCAATGGAGTTAATTTGGCTAATGTTATATGAGAAGCCCCTCCCTCCCTCTCTGCTCTATGATATCTCAACCCATTAGAGAGCCATTTTTTCATTAGGAATACGTTTTCTTCATGTTTCTCTCAGCTCATCTTATCCTTCCCTTTCTATTATTATCTTGGATCTTTTTTTAACACTGACGACTGTGACAGAATTGCTACTTGGTATTTTTTTAGCACAAATGCACCAAGGGATATTAAGAATAAAAGACAACTGCTATATAGGGTATTATGTCACTTAACATGTGTCGCTTCAAGGCAATGCATGTTACAGGAAGAAATACAAAAACATGAATAAAAGTATTTACAGAACTTAAAAGTCATGGGAGAATCTTTATAATAGTCACGGCAAACATTTGTGTAGCATTTACAATGGGCCAGATATAGTCCATATGTGAACTCATTCAGTTCTCCCTTGGTTGATACTTCAATTTTGCTCATTTTACTAATGAGGCAAATCTATACTACTGTCCTCGTCCAGAGACCTTGATATCTAGAAGGTGGAAAGTCTTGCTTCCAGGGAGAAACAAAACAGACTTCCTTGCATTAACTGCACAAGTGCTCAAGGGAGAGTTTGGATATAAGAGGAAACAAAACTTTCGATAGCAGAAAAGAACTTTTGAAAGGCAAAGTAGACTCATTATAATTCGTATATGTGCGATACCTAGTTATATTTAGAAAAGTAATTCTAACTTAATTTATTTTTTTCTCATTTTGACATTTTACCTGAGAGCATTTCCATTCCCCAGTATTTTCAGACTGAATTATTACTAGCTGTTGTTGAATAGGAGTCAAAACAATGACTTTTACTACTACCTGGGAAGGGGGACCCACCACAGAGATGGTGTTTTGAATCCTAAGGATTTAAAACTTTTCTGATTTTCTAATATATGCCTTCCTATGAAGGGCATATATTTTAAGAAGTATTTCATTAAATGCTTAGAAGGTTGCGGGGGGAGAAGTTATAATCTATACTAATGAAAGGGTAATATGCAAATTGGTAATGATGCCCTCACAGTAATAAACAGCAGGCTGCATGGGGCAACCAGACCAGCAGGGGTGTTAGCAAGGGATGACCAAACGACTGACCAACAGGCTGTGTGGGGCAATCAGGCCGGCAGGGGGCTTAGTGAGGGACAACCAAACACCTGACCAGCAGGCTGCATGGAGTGACCAGGCCGGCAGAGGGGGCAGTTGGGGGCAACCAGGTCAGCAGCAGGGGCTGTGAATGGTGACCAAGCCAGCAAAGGGGGGCAGTGAGGTGCAAACAGGCTGGCGGGGGTGGGGGTGGGGGGTAAAAGGGGAAAATCAGGCCAATGGAGGAGACAATTGGGGGTGACCAGGCTGGCAGAGGTTGCAGTTGGCAGTGACCAGGCCAGTAGGGGAGGGCAAGTTGGGGGCCATTAGGCTGGCAGGCATAGGCGGTTAGAGGTGATCAGGCTGGCGGTGGGGGGGCAGTTAGGGGCAATCAGGCAGGCAAGCAGGCTAGCAATTAGGAGCCAGCAGTCCCAGATTGTGAGAGGGATGTCCAACTGCCAGTTTCAGCCCAATCCCTGGTCTCAGGCCTAAACCAGCAGTTGGACATCCCCTGAGGGGTCCTGGATTGGAGAGGGTGCAGGCTGGGCTGAGAGGACTACTCTCCAACCCCCCCCCCTGCACGAATTTCATGCACCAGCCCTCTAGTTAAGTGATAATATCAATAGAGTAGAATATTGTCCCAATATAGCATTCAGTTCTCCTGCTAGAGCATAAAAAGAGGCACAAGCCGGAAGCACTGATTTTCCAAGCAGGAGACATTTGTTCAGTGACAATGTCTTATTACAATTAATTTACTCCTAGTATACAAATGACAAACACAAGAGTAATTGCAGCCCCTGCGGATTAGGAAACATTGTTCTCCTGGTTCCTTTCTTCCTGGCCAGTACAAATCGCAGTTGGCAGCTGCTTGCTGCGGTGCTTAATATTTCCTTCCGTCTCGCTCTTTTTCCATTAGTATTTTTTAGCACTGATTTTTCCTAGTCACCTCCTCACACCCTCTCTTTCTCAGTTTCTTCTACTTCACTGCATTTTGTTATTCTTCTACTGATTTTTCATTTATATTTATTTAAGATAGATTAAGAAATGATTTCCAAACCAGACTAGACATCAGAATCAGAATATTTTATTAAGAATAATGAGTCCTGGGTCTCATCTGAGGAAAACTTAACTGGCCATGAACATCAGCAGTTTTAAAGTCTGTATTTTTTAAAGATTCCCATATGGTCCTTATTTTCACTCAGATATGAAGATCCTTAATTTCTATCCTTTAAATTACCCCAGTTAGTTTTCAATTGGTTTATTTCAAAGTACCTGAATTTCTTAAATGCAAAATCAATGCATCATCCGCTTCAGAATAAATGTTCCCACACAGAGGCCCAAGTGTACCTGCTCTCTGAATCCCCAAACAGCATGTGGGCCGAGAAACGGATTTCACATTGAGTGTTTTTCCGATTCGCTACTGTTTTGATGAATGCAAGATTAACAGGCAGCAGACCTCCTGCCCACAGAGCCATTTTGAAAAAATTGGGCTATGATTGCAGAGCTTCCACGTGGAGTCCAGTCATCCCAGAAGAAACCTTTTTAGATGAGGGACCAGCCAGCTTTTTCCCTGAGATTTATGCCTCTTCCGTGTTAGGTTTTATACACAGTTATAAGAGTCAGAAAGCCTGGCAACTCTATCTCTCATGCATTTTCCAAAATATGTGGCAACCATCTGATAAGCACGGAGAGGCTCCGTTTGCTATTCTTAGGCTACTTCTTCAGTGAGTGCATGTGAGGCTGAAACCTATACAGGCTATGCAGGCCCTCCAGACAGGGTTTACTGCATCTGCAATCGTGAATAATTGAATGACCAAGAGCATTGTGACCAGGACACCAGCACTTACCATGCCTTTGGAAAAATTACATCATTATGATTCATCATGAAAGTACATTATTTATGGGAAAATTTTAAGGGTGATTTGGAAAATATCAACTATACAGTTTTCAGTGAGGTGAAAATAAAGTTCTTATGTAATTTTTCTAGACAAAAAAGAAATGCAAATACATATTTCTACTATTTAAGTAGTACCTATTTATTTAAATTTTATAGGGATAATGCAAGTTTGCTTGCATACCTTTAAATTCCATGAGCTAGGTCAATAGTTATACTTCTGTTTACTGATATATCCTATCAGTTTACCTTGACTAGTTAGCTATGATGATTAAAACAACAGATAGTGTCTAGTTATTTGCCCAAGACTGAATTTATTCTTTTTTTCAAAATAAGAATAAATGTATCTTTTTTCTTATTATAACATATACTAGAGGCCTGGTGCACAAAATTTGTGCAGGAAGGGTCCCCTCAGCTTGGCCTGCACCCTCTCCCAATCCAGGACCCCTTGGGGGATGTCCGACTGCCAGTTTAGGCTCGATCCTACAGAGGTCCGTGAAGGATCGGACCTCAGCCGGCAGTCGACATCCCTCTTGAAATCCAGGACTGCAGTCTCCTAACCACTGGCCTGCCTGCCTGCCTGGCCACTCCTAACCACTCGCCTGCCTGGTTGCCCCTAACAACTTGCCTGCCTGCCTCATTGCCCCATCCACTTGTCTGCCTGCCTGATCACCCCTAATCACCTCTGCCTTGGCCCCTGCCCCAGCCACTTCGTCGGAAAGGATGTTTGGCTATCCGGTCTAATTAACATATTATGCTTTTATTATTATAGACGGTAATATTAATTGCTTTTAAAAATAGACACGATAGGGAAAAAGGAAGAAATAAACCCAAAATTTCACCACCCACAAATACCCACAGCTTCCACAATCACATTTCAAAAAACACACTTCCTTCCACATATTTTCCTATGTACATGCATGTGCTCGCACATGCACAAACACACACACACACAGGATTGGGCCATTTAATAAAATTTTTCTTTAAGTAATACAGAAATTTTGATAGTAAATACAGACCTGAATAGTCATTTATATAAATTCAGAGCATTTCCTCATATGATTGATCTACAATTTACCTATCATAGCATTTTACTGTTGAATATTTAAAATGCTTCTAATTTATTGCTCTAAAAATGCATCAATACTTTATTACACATATATCTTTACATATCTGTATGCTTATTTCCTCAAGATAAATTTCTAAAAGGAAAACTGCTGGCCAAAATTCTCCTACAGACATCATGCCTAATATTAAAAAATAAATTATTTATCCCTATGTTACACATGAAAGAAATGAGGGGAATACCTGCTCAAGATCACAGGGCTTTTAAAAATTTGAATTTAAATGAGGATTGGTCAAGGTGGTTGCTGATCTCATCTAACAGGTGCATGAAAATATTTGTAAAGCTCAAACTGAGCCTTGATATTCTCAAGAGATTAATTTCAAGTCCTCCTGGCCTTTAAGATTATTATTTCCAAATAATGATTCTCAAGACCCATGCCTATATAAGGAGAAGCAACAATCATACCAACATTTCAGTGGCATATCAAGCACCCTACAGTCTTCTGATTGTCTAGTGTTCCATGATTGAACTCTACAGAATTCTTGTTTCAGCTCCTACAGTTGCTACTCTTTTCTGGTATAAATTTTAATCAGAAGTGGACCCTCACTCCCATTCTCCCAAACCCTATCAATACAAGATTGTAACATGTCACTCAGTTAACTAAAGATAGGGCATTAACACAAGGGAATGATAGAACAACTAGAACAGCAACTAGTTTTAAGATTAAATATTATCCAATTCTTATTTTAAAACTCCTTTGCTCTTGCCACTTTTTTTTAATTTCTTACCTCCCATCAATCCTCATTAGTTCCATCCTAAGATGAGCTCAACTTCTTCCTAGTGATTCTCTCCCCTGTCTAAAAATTAGAATTGCTGAAGAATCTTTATGAAAATGTTGTTGTCCAGTCCTGCTGGCATGGTTCAGTGGTTGAGATCAACCTACAAACCAGGAGGCCGTGGTTCTATTCCCAGTCAGTCCATATGCCTCGGTTGCAGGCTCAATCTTCACTATGGGACACACGGGAGGCAGCTGATCAATGATTCTCTCTCATCATTAATGGTTCTCTCTCTCTTCCTCATCCCCTTCCTCTCTGAAATCAATTTAAAATATCTTCCTATATAATAAAAGAGAAACATGCAAATTTGACCATACCTCACTCCTGATTGGCTATGCTACCAGCCAATCAGGAGCAAGGGAGGGGCCAAGTGGCACAAGCACCGGGCCCCAGGGGTGGAGATGAAATGGTGGTGGCGGCGAGCACCCAGCCCCCGGGTGCTGTGAGGAGAAGTGGCAGCAGCAGCAGCAGTGGTGGTGGTGGTGGCAGGGGACACCCGGCCTCCAGGCGCTGTGAGTGGAAGTGTTGCGAGTGCCCAGCCCCCGGGGCTAGGTGGTCGCAGGCAGCCAGGGCTGATCTGAGCAGGGTGATGGCTGGGTGCCCAAGGCCTAAAGCTTCGTCAGTTGGACATCCCCTGAGGGCTCCCAGGATGTGAGAGGGGGCAGGTTGGGTTGAGGGACCAGCCACCCCCAGTGCACAAATTTTGTGCACCGGGCCCCTAGTATATAATAAAAGCCTAATATGCTAAGTATCCAGTTGGCCAGTCAGCCTTTCAACCAATCAAAGCATAATATGCTAATGATATGCTAAGGCCACTCAACTGCTTGCTATAATGTGCACTGACAACTAGCAGGCAGATGCTCTGATGGGTAGGTTAGCTTGCTACTTACTGTGGGGACTGAATGAGATGGGCCGGACATGCCTTAGAGCCCTCCTGCGGTCCCTCCCAGGCTGGCCAACCTCCTGCGTCCCTCCCCAGCCCCAGTCATGTACCCATGGGGTCTCTTGGCCTGGTCTGTGTCCTCTTGCAATCTGGGACACATCTGGGGATGTTGAAGAACTGGTTTTGGCCCAATCCCATAGGCCAGGCCAAGGGACCCCACTGGTACATTGATGATGATTTTAAATATATATATATTTTTATTATATTATATTATTATTTTATTATATATATTTGTCTAAACCCCACCCACATCAAGTAAATGAGAATCTTTGGGGAATGGATCCAAGAGATGACTACTTTTTAAGTTCTCCTTATTTCAACCTTGTTATGACCAGATTGAAAATTACTCTTTTAGACCCGCATACAATCTTCCTCTTTCCGATTCCTGAGTCCTCCAATTCTTTGGCCTACTAGCCAAAACCTGCAAACTAGTATGCCTTGCTTTTGCAGAGCAAGGTGTGTGTTTTTTGTTTTTGTTTTTAATCTTTTTTTAAACCTCTCTGCACAATGCCCTAAGGCATGACCTTTCTATATTTAAAAAGATGATTTCCTAAATAAAAATGAAGTTCTCTTCTCAGGGAAAGTGTGTCTGAGTGTTGGGTTAAATATCAGCACTCTCCAACTATGCAAGTTTTTCCTTTTCTCACTCATCTCTATAATAATCTTTAACATACTTAGTACCAAATAGCCATTTCTACCTCTAGCAGATCCCATAATGTTTGTGGCATCAGTGGTCTATTAAATAAACTATTAAGTTGCTGAAACTGGTTTGGCTCAGTGGATAGATCATCGGCCTGTGGACTGATGGGTCCCGGGTTTGATTCTGGTCAAGCATGTGTACCTTGGTTGTGGACTCATCCCCAGTGCAGGGTGCACAGGAGGCAGCTCATCTATGTTTCTCTCTCATCGATGTTTCTAGCTTTCTATCTCTCTCCCTTCCTCTCCATAAAAAATATATTTTTTAAAAAAATAAATAAAATAAACTATTAAGTTGATAAAGCCGCAAAAATCAGTCAGAAAATTCTCTGCCAATAGCCATGTGTTGTGGTCCCTGCCTTAATCACAGGATGATAATCAGGATGTGACCATTGAATCAGTGCATACCTTTTCTCATAGTATGCCTTCTGCCAGCCACCTACACTGTGAATGCTGCCCTCGCTGCATGAATGACTGACAGGTGCCCACCGCATACTTTCCAAAGTTGCGATGTGCCTGTTTAGTTCTTTCATTTACCTCCAAATTAGTTAAAATTTGAGGAACAAAGTCCAATTTCAAATTATGCCACTTTCATGGGGTTTTTTTGTTTGTTTGTTTGTTTTTTAATTCTCACCTGAGGATATTTATTTTTCCACGGATTTTTAGGGAGAGAAGAAGAGAGAGAGAAAGACGGGCAGAAATATTGATGTGAGAGAAACACATCGATTGGTTGCCTCCTGCATGAGCTCTGATTGGGGCCCGGGACTGGAAGGAGCCTGCAATCCCTTGATCTGAATCCAAACCAGGACCCTTTGGTCTGAAGGCTGATGCTCTAGCCACCTTAGAGAAGTACCCTCCTGAGAGTTTGGGACTTTCCCTGTGACTGTTAGGAGAGGCTAAGTCACTCTATATCACCCCCAGTCAGAGCACAAGATACTTTTGTATGTGATCTCTAAGGTTGCCTGCTTTTTCCAGTCATTTCACATGCTATGTTCTGTTTATTTTGCAAAAAGTTTATTTATTTCATCTTCCACAATGACATTTTAAAAATACACTGCAATGTAATTTTTTTGTGAATGGTTTTGTTTCAGGGTATTTGATTTGCTGTCTTAAATAACCTATTACTTTTTTTTTTTAAGAAAAAGGATATAAAACTGACAGAAATGATCAGTTGAATAGCTGGGTTCTGAGATAATGGGAAAATAGAAGATACAAATTCATATCTAAAGCATCTAAACAAGAAGTCTATCCTAATATATTGTTGATAGTTATTGGAGTTTATTAGGTGATTCTATTTTACTTGTTCATATCCAGATGGAGCTTTGGCATGCCAACATATAATTTTTGAGAAATGATACCTCTTACACACAAGAAAAATAGAATGTTTAATAATATCTTGCTTCCAAGCAATATTTTTAGATGTTTGTATGGAAAAGAAATAAAATCTTCTAAGCCATTTTCTCTTTTTTATACTTTTAAAATCTGGTGTTTACATTGCAGATAATAAGAATGGGAATGCAGAAATAATTAAAATAGGTAGTAACTATGTGGGTCTCTTTCTAAGTCAATGAAAGTGAAATTCGCAGAACTATAAAAATAAGACGTGAGTCAAGAATACCTTTCAGTAAAATCTCTATTTCTACTCTGAATAAGGCTAAATAATTATCAGAAAATAACCTTTCATGTTTCTCAGTTCTTTGTCTATGAGCTTATTTTCCTCCTTAATTTCTCTTGCTCTCATTTTTAATTATTTTCATTGTGTGATACAAACTGGAAATATCACTTTTTGTTAGGGTGTCCACAATTAAGGTGTATGAGCAGGGCTGGTCACAGCTTTTCTTCTTTGAGATATGTCTTCACATTAAATATATAAGACAGCTGACAATGATGACATAGAATTAGAGTTTTTCTATTCTCATTTGGCCTAGTAACTGACACCTAATAGACGTTACAGTGAAGTTATACAATCTATAGATGACCATGTACTTATTTTATTGCCTCACCAAAGCTCATACCACTTCTCTTATGAAAATGGAATGCTCTATACTTTGTACCACATATTTAGTGATAGTCTTATCAAGTCCCTAGGTTCCTAGATGAATGAGGCATCATCTTGTGACAGATTACCTAGTATGCCCCAGAGCTGCTGCTAGAAATGTGTAAGCACCTCCTAACCTTGAGAATGGCCCTGCTGATACGCCAGTCAAGTTCTCCTCCCACTGCCAGGAGAACAAAAGAAAATGGAAATGAGCACCCTTCTGGGAAAGGAAGGGAATAAAAGAGTAAACAGACAAAGTACCAAGTATACACGTTTCAGACTATAACGTTAGCCCTAGCCAGTTTGGCTCAGTGGATAGGACATTGGCCTGTGGACCAAAGTGTCCCAGATTCCATTCTGGTCAAGGGCACATACCTCAGTTGCAGGCTCAGTCCCTGACACTGGTCAGGTTACATGTATGAAGCAACCAATCAATGATGTTTCTCTCTTTCCCTTCCACTTTCTCTTAAAAAAGAAAAATCAATGGAAAAATACCTTCTGGTGAGGATTAACCAACCAACCAATGAACCAAATAGCAACAGCAAACCAAAGAGAAAGAATATAACTTTACTTTAAAAAGAACTCAAAATAAATGGTATCTATAGACTCAACCCGAACAATTAGGATAGTTTAAATGTTACTTTTGTATATCCACAGAAAAAAAATCTTTTAAGTAAACAATGGTTTTCATAAAGTGTTTCAAATTCTTTCCAGGATAATTCAAATTATTCCAAAACTCTAAAATTATGTAAAGTTCCTTTCCTCTGCCTACACATATTTGAGACCGTTCTATATTTTAATGACAACTTTTCATTTCAAAAAGAATTCAAATAGAATAGTTTTTAAAATACTTGAGACAGATTTTCTTCCTCCTCTGCCTTTCAGTCTCTCTCTTTACTTTTCTTTCCCACCTCTTGTATGCATATTTTCCCAACAAATACTCCTAAATCCCCCGAAGAGAACTTAGCAAGCCCACAAAAAGGAATTCCAGGCATAGTCACAGCAGCTCAGACACAGTGCACACATTAGAAAACCCTCGTCTCTGACCAGAGACAAATCCAGTTAAAGATTCATTCCCAGTGATCTCTTCCAGCCACAACTAATATCTATAATAATAAAAGGGTAATATGCAAATTGACTGAATGACCAAACAGGAGAACAACCTGGATGACCTTCTAGATGACCACACTATGACACGCACTGGTACCAGACTAGCCAAGGCATGTGATTGGTCAGGGGGCCTGCTATTGCCCCACATTCACCCCACAGAGGGAGGCCCAGGGCACCCTCTATGGGGTGATCGATCTTGTGACTCTGTCGAATCTGGGAACAGGGGAGCAGGGTGGCAATGGGGCAGTGCCAGGCCAAGATGGATGCGGGTGGGGGGCGGCTGTCACAATGGGGCCGCAAGGTAGGTGGGATTGCAAGGGAGCTGGGGCTGCGTAGGCCTGTCCTTGCACAAATTTTGTGCATCAGGCCTGTAGTTCATAGGTAATACTGTATTTTTACAAAAATGAAAACTATCTTTCATTGGTTGTTGGAGAAGGTTATTTTTATTATTTTGGTAGCAGTATTAATTTGCCCATCGTTGATATGTTTGTCTACATTTCTGTGTGTAAAATAAAGTTTGAGTGAGCCCCAGGTGCATTTCTGAAGCATTCATTTTTCCAATCTGTAGCTTCCTCATGCTGCAGTGGGTAGAAATATAAATAGGCAAGAGATAAAACGTGTCTGATAATAAGAGAGTCCATGGAAAGTTTTCCCAAGCCATAATGTTTTTACTGCCCATCCTTTAAAGGGCTTGCTTGTGGTGCTTAGACTAGGGAAAAGAGCCAGAGAGTAGAGTGATCACTTAACTTTCCTCTTATCTGTCCTTTTGATGTTGGCCCTTATTTCTTAGCTCCAAAAATAGTTGCAGCTGAAAGCAGCAACATATTTATCAGTACAGTAGGAAAAAAACACCTAACAAACCATAACCTGGCATACAGACAGATACATACATACATAGGACTATTTATAGATATATGTGGAGAAAGACAGAGGGAGAGGGTGAAGGAGATGGGAGAGGAGGTGGGAGAAGGAGAGAGTTAGGAGGAAAGAGAGAGAGACAGAGAGAGAGAGAGAGAACAAAGTTTTTTTTTTTATTTCAGGACAAATTCTCTTCTAATCTCTTCTGATTCCATGAACCAGATATATTTTTTAAATTTTATCTATATTGTTAAAAGTATTACAAATACTCCTATTCTTCCTCTAATTGACCCTTCCTCCCCACTCCTGCCCTCTCCTCAGGCCTTCACTGCACTATTGACTGTGTCCCTGGGTTATACTTATGCAATCCATATGAATGTAATATTAATCCTGGTGCATGGATTCATGCAGAGGGTAGGGGGCCCTCAGCCTGGTCTTCAACCTCTTGCAATCCAGGACACCTTGGCGGATGTAGCAGTGCACCAAGCGGCAAGCGGCCACGGAGGAGCCCCAGCTGGGGCCGGGCACCCTGCTGCTCACACTCATCCTGGCCCACTGTGCCTGCTGCTGCCACTTGGTAGCGCTGCCATGGAGTCAGGAAAGGCTCCCACTGCTGCAGCTGCACTCACCGGCCATGAGTCCGGATTCTGGCTGAGTGGTACTCCCCCTGTGAGAGCGCACTGACCACCTGGGGGCAGCTCTTGCATTGAGCGTCTGTCCCCTGCTGGCCAGTGCACATCATAGCGACAGGTCGACCCATCATTCGGTCATTCCAGTTGCTCAGTCATAATGATCATTTAGGCTTTTAGATAGATAGATAGATAGATAGATAGATAGATAGATAGATAGATAGATAGATGATAGATAGATGATAGATAGATGATAGATAGATAGATAGATAGATAGATAGATAGATAGATAGATAATATTGGATGACAGGTACTGAGAATATAAAACTTGTGAACATACAAATTTGATGGCATAGCTCTGAAAGGTAAGAGAGAAGAAGGTAATCCACAAAATGAATTAAATACTTTGACTTAATATCTAAGTGATTGTTGAAGAAGTTTATAATATATGCATTTTTCTTTTTTTTAAATAACTTTAGTCATTATTGGTCCATTAGAAAGGTGGCCAAAATAATATTTGGCCTAGTCTAAAGAAGCCATCATTATATATTATTTGTATATGCAAAATTAAAGAAAAATTGAGTAGTGATTCAGTTACCCAATAGATTTACTCCCATTTCCCTTCTATTTCAGCCTTTATGTATTCAGAGATGAGTAAAGGACTTTATCATAGCATACCTTGATAGATTTTAGTGAGTGTAATTAAACTGTAATTAGTCTTTATCTTCTTGGACATTCATTCTTTTCTAACTGAAATAAATGAAAATCATAATAATTAACATACATAATCATCTCAATCTCTTATCATTTCCCCACTTCTCCATTTAACAGACTACAAAGCATTTGAATATGCCTAAACTTCTTTAAACAGCAAAGTGATACCTCTAATTTGGTGTTTACTGAGGTAAAGAGACCGAGTTGCCCTGACCCAATGCCCTAAGCTTTTTCATTTCACACAATGTCACTCATTATGGTTCACTATTTCAGTAGCCAGAGGACAATGTCAAAAAGAACCTGGGTGCAAGTTCCTATCTCATGCTTTTCCTACTTGTATTGGTGTGTTTGTTAGTGGAATTGTAAATAATGAAACTGACTTTTTGCTCAGAAAATGAATTCTATGTGATCAGGGACAAGTAAATTTACCTTAATGTCTTCATTTGCAAAATGGGAAAAATAAATTCATCTTCCTAATTCAGCTTTTGTAGGAGTTATGTAAGATGAATTAACTCACTGGCTGGCATATCATAAGCTTTTAATAAAACTTATCATCATAATCATTTCCATTATTCTCTTGATTGATGATCACAGAGGTATTTCTTAGTTTTCTGATTAGACTATTCTCTTACGATATAATCCTTTAAGGGAAAGTCTAAAGATAGAGTACTTTATATGTCCCCTGTCTCCACTGTCATTTGATATATTGCTCATTTTTGTATAGCACAAACTTAAATCAATAACTACCTTCCAATTATATTTAATGTGCCTGCTTTGAAAATCTAATCACAGCAAAGACAATTTACCAGTATAGTGATTGCAAGATTGTTTATCATGGATAAAAAGGCATAATTAACAAATTATCTAAATGATCATCAATAGAAAATTAAAGAAACTGGTTTGTAGGACCCAATCTAAATTTTAAGAAGAATAAGGATGTTCAATATACTTTGACATAAAAATACACCATGAAACATTTAATAAAAAGTGTTTTAGAGAAGAATATGTGCTGCATGTATGTATGCTTTGATATTTTAAATTAAATATATTGAGATGTATTTTATATAGCATTTGCGTATATACACACTTTGTCATATGAGGTTATCATATCACACAAAGAATATATCTGGCCCTAACTGGTTCAGCTCAATGGATAAAGTGTCGGCCTGTGGAATAAAGGGTCCTAGGTTCAATTCTGGTCAAGGGTCTATACCCAGTAGTGGGTGTGCAGGAAGCAGCTGGTCCATATTTCTCCCTCATCGATGTTTCTAACTCGCTATCTCTCTCCCTTCCTCTCTGTAAAAAAAAATATATATAGATATAGATATAGATATAGACATATATATATATTTAAAAAATATCTCAAGTGTGAGAATGTAGAGTTCATTATTTGATATTGCATATGCTATTGTATTATTTGTACTGCATTATTTGTGTAGCTTTACAAAGCTGTAGCTTTTAAAAATCATTATTCTCACCTCCACCTATGGAAGAAAAATAATTTTTATAAATATAATCCATCTCCTTAGTGGTCTATCACCATACTGCTGTCCCTATCTATATGTCATATATATACATATTTTTTTTTGCTTAATCTCTTTACCATTTTCCATCCAATTCCCTAATCCTCATCCCCTCTGACAGCTATCAGTCTGTTCTTTATATGTATGCTTCTGTTTCTGTTTTGTTTGTTAAATTATTTTGTATTCAATTTCACATATAAGTGAGATCATATTATATTTGCCTTTCTCTGGCTGGCTTACTTCACTTAGCATAATAATTTCCAGGTACATCCATACTGTTGCAAAAGTTAAGGTTTTCTTTTTTATGACTGAGTTGTATATTCCATTATGTAAATATAAAATAGCTTTTTGTCCACTCATCTACTGATGGGCACTTGGGCTGTTTCCAGATTCTGGCTATTGTAAATCATGCTTCAATAAACATAAGGGTGCATATATTTTTTCAAATTAGTGTTTCGGGTTTCTCTGGATATATTCCCAGAAGTGGGATCACTGGATCAAAAGATAGACTGAAGGTGAAATAAAGAGCTTCCTAGACAAAAAAAAAAAGCTAAAGGAGTAGTTTACCACCAAACCAGTCTTGCAAAAAGTGTTAAAGGGTCTGCTTTAAGAAGAAAGAATAAAATAAATATATATATGAAATGTATATTGAGAGAAAGAGAAAAAGAAACATAGGTATAAAAATAAAATGGCAATAAATAAGTACCTATCAATAATAGCTTTAAATGTAAATGTATTAAATGCTCCAATCAAAAGACGTAGGCTTGCTGAATGTATAAGAAAAACATATCCCATATATATGCTGTCTACAAGACGCCCACATCTGAACAAAAGATGCACGCAGACTGAAAGTGAAGGGATGGAAAAAAATATTCCATGCAAATGGAAACAAACAAACAAAAAAAGCTGGGTGCAATGCTTATATCAGACAAAATAGACTTTAAAACAAAGGCTATAGCAAGAGTTAAAAAGGACACTACATAATGATAAATGGAGCAATCCAACGAGAAGATAGAAATCTTGTAAACATTTATGGACCCAACATAGGAGCACCTAAATATATAAAGCAAAACCTGGAGAATATAAAGGCAGAGAGCCATAGTAATGCAGTCATGGAGGGGATTTTAACACCCCATTGACATCGATGGATTGATCTTCCAGATAGAAATCAACAAGGAAACAATGGCATACACTAGGTCAGATGGATTTAATTGATAGTGCCTCCTTTTTAAATGTCTCGGCCCTATGTATCTCTCTTCACTTCCAAATTTTAAGTTAAACTCAACTTCACTTGGAAGCTTCATGTTAACTCAAGCCAAGGAATCACATATACAGTTATTTTGAAATTTGTACATATACTTTTATTTGTACATTAATATCCTATCTAATAAAAGAGTAATATGCAAATTTGACCGCACCTTCGCCACACCCACAAACCATGCCTACCAGCCATGCCCACCTGCCAATCAGGAGCAGATTATGCAAATAAACCCGAACCAAGATGGCTGCCACCACTGACAGCAGGAGGAAGGCTTGGGTTTCCCTGGCAACAGAGGAAGCTAAGCTTTCTGCCTGCCATTGCCTGCCTAAGCCTCCACTCAATGTTACAAAGTTTCAATTATAAAAGATGCAGAAATGGCCACAGCCAGTGAGCTGGAGAGAACAGAGGCTTGGGTTTCCCTGGCAATGGAGGAAGCCAAGCTTTCAGTCTGCCATTGCTGGCCTAGGCCTCCACCCTAGGCTACAATGTTTCAAACAGAAATGGCTGCCACCACTGAGTGAGCAGAAGGCTTGGCTCCATTCCAGGCTACAAAGTTTCAATTATAGACATAGACTAATCCTAGATACCAGGGCCTATGCTTGGGTCACTGGGGGGGTGTGGCTGACCTGCAAACCTCCACAGACCCCTCACCCAGGCCACCCCCCACCCCAAGGGAACCCTCACCATGATCTCGGACACACTTCAGGGCAAACTAGCTGGCCCCCACCCATGCATCAGGCCTCTATCCTATCTAATAAAAGAGTAATTTGCAGATTGACCATCACTCCAACACACAAGAGGGCTGGCCCCATGTGGTAAAATATCCTGCCCCCATGTGGACACAAGATGGCTACCACAAGATGGCCAGCAGGGGAGGACCATTGGGAGGTTCCAGGCCCTACAAGGGAGGGTAGTTGTGGGCAATCTGGCCAGCAGGGAAGGGCAGTTGGGAGGGACCAGGCCTGCAAGGGAGGGCAGTTGGGTGTGATCAAGCCTGCAGGGGAAGGCAGTTAAGGGTGACCAGGCTGGCAGAGGAAGGAAGTTGGGGGTAAACAGGCTGGCAGGGGAGCAGTTAGACATCAATTAGGCTGGCAGGGTAGTGGTTAGCAGGTAATCAGGCTGGTAGGCAGAAGCAGTTAGGGGCAATCAGGGAAGCAGGCATGTGAGCAGTTTGGAGCCAACAGTCCTGGATTGTGAGAAGGATATCCGACAGCCCGGTTAGGCCCGATCCTACCGGGATCGGGGCTAAATGGGCTGTCGGACATCCCTCGAGGGATCCCAGATTGGAGAGTGTTCAGGCTGGGCTAAGGGACATCCCCCGCCCCTCTCCCATGCACGAATTTCGTGCACCGGGCCTCTAGTTTTAAATAAAAAGTTTTTCATTATGCATGTGATTACATGACAGTTCACAACCACTCAATTTGTGATTTAAAAAAGATTCAAGAAAAATATTACTCTTATTCAAATAGTGTAAAATAGCCACTGTAACCCTGGCCAGGTGCCTCGGTTGGTTGGAGCATGCACAGAAAAGTATGGGCTCAATTTAGGTGTCATAACTGTAATAATTCAGAAACTCTGCCTTTAGCAGAAACTTTTTTGCTCATTTACATGAAGCGTAAGTTACAGCTTTCTTGAGGGAACAAGAAAAGATTACAGACTGACAACTAAGGACAGAAGATATCAACAGCAACCATTTCAGAGGGGAATAGTACTTGAACTGAGGCTACCTATTCTTTCAAGTCATTTCACCCCTGGCTATTTACAGTCTTCTCCCACTAAAAGAAACAAGCTTGTTCCTTGTATTGTCAGATGTTGAAGGTAAAACAACTCTCCTCCTTCATTCTACCTAGCAAGGTCAAAGTCCATGTGCCCAACTCTGAGTCTCACTGTGAAACACCTTACTTTGTGTTTTCTGTTTTTCGTTTCAGGAAAAGGTGTTCGTAAATGTGCCATGTCATCGCGAAAAGCCAACTTTCCTTTCCTATATTTTGATCACTGGCATTTAAATGGCCTCTAATTAGGATTTGCTTTAAATACCGCTGGCTGAATTTCTACCAGAAGATATTTTGAAACTGGCAAATATTGACAAAGCTTTTAGAAATGTTTAGCAAATGCCCACAAAATAGGGAAAACATTTCTTTTGTAGCTATTTTGACGATGCAATTATTTTACTGAAAAGTTGGTGGCATTGGACTAAAAGTCCTAGCTCATGCAGGACCAGAATTGGTTAAATAAATAAATAAATGAATGAATGAATAAATGATAAATAAATAATTATTTTCTATGCAAAAGTTTGCAATTGCTATTTTTAATCAAGAGATATGAATTGCTACAAAATGGGCAGTTCTCATTTCATAATTATTTCCCTTATGCAAACAGTGACTCTGGGTACAGCAGAGAAAAGTAGAAATGATCATCCCCAGTGTTATTAATAAAATGATTTACTTTGTCTCTGGTCTCTACCAGTGAGGCATCATTTCATTTTCCTGTGAAGCAAAGGACTTTATTAGCAGAGGTCTATTTTCTAGTGGTCTAGTGGTTGCTGTTTTTAAGATAATTGATATTTACTACATTAATGCTATGCCATCTTCTTTTCATCTCCAAAGTTGTCAAGAAATGAAATTTCTGCCATTATATCATGCATTTGGAAGAAAGTATTGATGTGCGTGTGTGTGTCCGTGGGTGCAGCTGAGATGCATGTGAGATATTAGAATTAACTTCATATTTCATAAAAGGGAATTTAGCAACTATGTGGGTATCTTTGCTCTCTAAACCTTATTGTTCCAGATATCCTCATTTCAAAAGAAAGCTATGGGTACACATCAAGCTATGTAACCCATAAGTTAAGATATTGATGTGAGAAATGAAAGAAAAATATGTGATTTAGCACAGAGAACAGAGCCAATATCTACTTCTTCGATTAATGGTAATACTTTTGTCTTCTATCAATGTCTCTTTGGTGACTCTTCAGTTTTAAGTAAAGGACTGTGCTGATCAGATCACAAAAGTGGAGTCTGTCCATCTGGCACTGAAATGTCTTGGCTTCCAGGACAGAGTAAAGATGAGATGATTGTGGCTGGTGATGAGTATACTTGACTGCTTAATGCCATGATACTCATCTGGAAAACAGAGGCTCCATGATGATACTAATAACCCATGAGAGGCACTACTCCTTCAGTTATCTGTAGCTTTCTCAGATTTGGTCATCCATCTCCTTGGCTCAGTTGAAGTGTAGTCCATTGCCATTTTATAATGTCATACCTATTTTAAGCAACAAAAAAAGAAATTAATTGTGCGTAACACATGTACTTGTCATGAGAATTAATTTGCGCAACACATGTACTTGTCATGAGACATGCATTAAGAGTGACAAGCAAAATAATGGTCATGCAAAGATCTCCTCACTTTGTCCTCATCACCAGAATATATATTTAAATTTATCTTTATTGTTGGGAGTTTTACAGACATACAGATGTTCCCCCTTGGTGTTTTTTTCCTCCATTGGCCCCCTCCGCCTGCATGTACCCCTCCCAGGCATTATTGTCTGTGTCCTTGGGATATGCACATATGTATATAAGTTCCCCTGTTAGTCAATCCCCACCCACCCCCCACCTTCCCTCTAAAATTCATCATTCTGTTCCATTCTTTTATTTCTCTAGGTCTATTTTGTTCAGCAGTTTTTTGTTTTTTTTTGTACATTAGAAATCCAAGTGGATTTTGCAGATGTGGTTAAAATCAAGGACCTTGAGATGGAGAGATTATCCTGGATTATCTGGGTGGTCCATTCTAACCCTAAATCTTTAAAAGTGCAGAATGTTTTCTGGCTGGTTAGAGAGCCAGAGAGATGAGCCCAAGTAAAGGACTTTATGTATCCTTTTTGGGTTTGGAAATGGACAGAGGAGGCCATAAACCAAGGATTGAGGGGCAGACTTTAGAGACTGGATAAAGCAAGGAATTAGGCCTCCAGAAAGAATGCATTTCTCCCAACATCTGAATTTTAGTCCAGTGAAATTTGTGTCAGAATAGTCAACTGTAAGGTAATACATTTATATTGTTTAAGCCACCAAGTTGGTATTAATTTGTTACAGTGTCATTAGGAAATCAATATACTCATGAAATTTCCAGAATTTTACTTCAAGTGTGTAGCATTTTCTCCATTTCAAAATATCCAAACTGAAGCAAATAACAATTTACATAAATTGCCAACAGTAACATAAGTAACCAACTGCAAAATCAATATTAATATTTAGGCTTGGTCTTGTACAGTCCTGTAAGAGTGATTAGTTCTTCATGTATAATGTATAATGTATAATGAGGTATCATTCCATCTTTTAATGAATGTATTAACTAAATTAATAAAAATAATAAGTAAATATAGTAAGGTTATACCATTTATATTGCTCAAAGTGATAAAAACAATTCTCGAGAGAAGTTTCTAGGATAGTCAGTCCTCCTAATGGAAAAAGATATTTTAATGGATTAATCAGATTTTTAAAGACAGACAATAACTATTATTGGAGAGGATGTGGAGAAGTTGGAATCCTCATACCTTGCTGGTGGGAACGTAAAAGGGTACAGTGCTCCAGGAAACTTTTTGGGAGCCCCCCAATTTAAACATAGAATTACCACGTGACCATGCAATACCTAGTTGAACTGAAAAAATATGTCCACACAAAAACATGTTTATACATGTTCATTATAACATTAATCATAATATCCAGAAAGTACAAGAGAAAACCACCCAAATATTTATCAACTGATGAATGGATAAGCAAAATGTAATGAATCTATCTAATGGAATATTATTCAGCCACAAAAGAATTAAGTACTGATTTGTTCTATAACATGGATAACCTTGAATACATTATGCTAAATTGAAAAAGCCAGACACAAAATGCTGCATATGATACGATGCTTTTATATACAATGTCTTAAATAGGCAAATCCATAGTAACAGAATACTAATTAGTGGTTGCCAGAAGGTAGAAAGAGGGGTACTGAGGAGTGACTGACAATGAGAATAGATTTCCTTTGGGTAATGTTGAAAATGTTCTGAAATTAAATAGTGTTGATGATAACACAACATTGTAGTTATACTAAAAATAAATAAAAAGTATAAATGTTATGGTGTGAGAATTATATTTCAAGGAAAAAAAGAATTGAAAGGGTGGATGTTTTTAGAAAATCAAGCAGAAAATTTTGGATCCAGGGAATTCAATATTTTATAAGCACTTTTCATCATTGATACCTATGTCTGTAGTTTGAACAAGTTGTAGTCAAGTTCATATTTGATATGCTCTCACTACAGATATAATAAAGGACATTTTGAATTAAATTTGGATCATTAAATGTCAATAAAAGGGTTATAAAATGTATTTATGATTTTAAATACCAGAATATAATCTCAAGGAGAATAGACACAAATTGATTTGAACTAAATTTATAAGTGCAAATGCATTCACATTTAAGGTCAATACTTTGTCCTCTGAAACTTTCTTGCTTGACTTGAATATTCTACTGATTTGCTGTGTCAGGGTTTACTAGCACAATGTATAAAGCATTTAGCTTCTAAAATATTGCTGTTTATCCCAGAAAATCTGCATGCACTATATCACATGAAATTTTAATTGAGACATTTGTTCTATAATAATGTAGCCTTGCATTGTTCTATTTGCTTACATAACAATATCTCAATTGATTATACTCATTCATTGTTAATTAGCTTCTTACTAAAGGGTAAGAGTTTCTATAATATTCTTAGCAAATAAAATAATGAAATATAAAGAAACTTAAGAGATTCTGAAGTGCCTACCATATTCCCAGATGTGCTACTTCTGTAGTTAAGTATAAAATCAGTCTATTATTGGATGCTGGGCTCTCCCCTTAAAAACAAAGGAAAACTTGCCAACCTGCTAAGTGCACTTATATCATCAACAGGAGGAAAACTCACAAGAATAACCACAGTTCCAGCCAGGAGCTATATAAATACTTAAATTTTTTGGAGAACATGTTTGGAGAATTGAGGATTCCAATTTCACAGATTTTTTTTAATGTATCAAAGATAGGTGAGGGCTTTAAGTGTAATCCTTAGAAATCCCCTGCTTGTCTTTAATAATTGCAAAACTACTTGACAACACATAAAGGTTGGTTATTTTCATTTTGAAGTCACCGATGGTACTCCACAAGTTTCCTTTGTTGCATAGTCTTCAAAAGACAAATCCCAGATTTTTCATTTGACACTTGCATGTCTTGAATCTGTAATGGATACCTTTTGTTCCAGGTGAAAAGTAATTGGAAAATACACCAAGGCCTGGAATTCTAATTCTTACTGAAGCAGTGGGTCAAACATTAACAATTTAAGATATGGTTAAGTTCCATTTTGAAAGACAATTAATCAGATGTGGCTATGGGTCTGTAAAAGGTACTCCTAGAAGAGAAAAAATACAAAAGGCATGGATGGTTGCAATCACCTGGGTATATATGTTGGTTTGGGTGGTTCTCCTTGTAATATTCCCTATCTACCATGCTCTGTGCATTTGCATTGAAATTAATTGGAAACCTTAACTAAAGGAGTCAATGAATAGAGTGTAAAAATGTTTCCACTTTTCGAGCATTAGTGAATTGCATTTATTGGAAATTAAGCAAAAATGAACATATTGAAATATATTTCTACAAAAACAAGGAGGAACGTAGCAAATCAAATTCAGAGAGCAAACATAGAATTTAGTATCAAAATTATTAATTGTGCTCTGTGATATCTTGATTTTGGGAGAAATCTGTGAATAGAGCTTATAGTTTTAATTGGATTCATATTTATTCTGAGAAGGTCTCTAATTCTGTAGTTACTAAATTTGGCTAAATATTCAAATGAATCATAAATAAATAAAAATCACTTGATGAGTTTCGATTTGTAAACATACTTGTCACAGGAATGGAACAACAACAACAAAAAAGTCTCAAAACTTGTACGGAACCACGAGAGACCCCAAAGAGCCAAAACAACAACAGCAGGGGATTGGGGGCGGGGGGCTTGGAAACTGGAGGTGTCACACTCCCTGATTTCATTCCATATCACAAAGCTATCAAACAGTACGTTATTGCCTTTAAAAAAAGACATAGATCAATAGAGATAGAGAGCCCAGAAATAAACCCACAGCTACTTAGTAATTTAATCTCAGAGATGCAGACACACCTCATTTTATTGCACTTCACTGAAGATGTATTTTTACAAACTGAAAGCACGACACTTCACCTGTATAATGATTACTACTTACTTTATTGCCATAGTGTCTTTATTGCAGTGGTCTGAAACCAAACTCGAAATAGCTCAGAAAAGGACAATATTCTCAATTCAACTTTCATGGATATGCATAAATATTTTAGCTCAAATATGTTCACAAGTACTATCATTTTACTTCCATTCAAAGTACTTTTTAAACAAATATGTTTACAAATCAACACTCATCAGATGATCTTTATTTATTTATGATTCATTTGAATAGTTAGCCAAATTGAGTTGCCACAAAATTAGAGGCCTTCTCAGAATAGATATGAATCCAATTAAAATTATAACTTTATTCAAAGATTTTCCCCCAAATCAAGATATCACAGAGCATAATTACTTAATTTTGATACTAAATTTTATGTTTGTTCTCTGTATTTCATTCATTCCATTCCTTCTTGTTTTTATAGAAATATATTTCAATATCATCATTTTTGCTTTATTTCCAATAACTGCAATTCACTAAAACTTGAAAAGTGGAAAGATTTTGAAACTCTATTCAGTGAATCCTTTAGTTAAAGGTGTCCAATCTATTTCAAAGCAACTGCAACCAAAATTTGTTTTATTTTTTAAAATTAGCAATAGCATTTGTAATAATTGTCTAATATATTATCTTTTACTAAATGAAGTTTTAAAACATTACTTGTATTCCACGAATTTAATTAAAAATGGAATTATTTTTAGAATTAATTCATTTTCTTTTGGAATCAGGTGACACTGATATAATGCTGATATTGTTTAATGTTGCCAAGTTCTGCTAGTGGAACTAACATGCTAACATTTTTCATACTTGCATAGATAACTTGAAATTAAAAATTAATGAAATGCATATGAAAAATTACTTTATCTAAATTAAAAATAATGTATAGTAATTTGAAATTTTACTTTCTGCAGCTCCTGTGTAAAAAGACTGTTTTTCTAAATTCCTCTTAAGACAACCTTTAGCTTTTGAAGTAGATGCAAATGCTTATTTAGCAGATATGTTTCTGTGTACATATGTCCAGTGACATCACCACAATCCTCATGAAGGATGCTAAATATTCCCAAATAATTAGTGCAATTTGCATTAATCAACTTTCTTGGAAAATGAAAATGTAGTACTTATGTTTTACATACATTTTTATTTTTGAGCTCATTACTGCTTAAAGAGTATTTTTCAAAAAAGACAAAAAGCAAATATTGTAGATTTACACTACAGAACTTGTAAAAGGTTTCAGATTGCCTCCATAAATCCATTGGCTAAAGTAACTACCCTTTCTTTTCTTTACATATTTTACATACTAATAACCTATAATTTTTCTTATTTTCCACTGACCCTACGAAGTGGTTGTCTGGAGGCCTTGTGCATCTTGAAGCTAGCTACTCAGGCCATAGTACAACTGGCTGTAGCATCAAGTAGCTGGCAGAAGCAGCAAAGTTGAGTAGTTTTTTCCATTATTGACTAAAACCAGAAAGATATACCTTATCCAAGCTTCCTCTGTCAACAAACACTTTGTTTTTATTTAACTTTATTGTTGAAAGTATTACAGATATTCCCCTTCTCCCCCCATTAATACTTCCTCCCCCTTTCGCAGGCCATCACCACACTATTGTCTATGAGTTATGCATATCCTATCTAATAAAAGAGTAATATGCAAAATTACCATACCTCTGATCAAGCCATGCCCACAGCCATACCCATCAGCCAATCAGCAGCAAATTATGTAAATAAAATCCAACCAAGATGGCTGCTGCCACTGAGAGCAGAGAGGAGGCTTGGGTTTCCCCAGCAATGGAGGAAGCCAAGCTTTCCACCTGCCCTTGCTGGCCTAGGCCTCCACTCAATGCTACAAAGTTTCAATTATAGAAGACATATCCCAACAGAAATGGCAGCAGCCATGGAGCTAAAGAGAACAAAGGGTACAGTTGCCCAGGCAATGGAGGAAGCCAAGCTTCTGAAGCCCTAGCACCTAGGCCTCCACTCTAGGCTACAAAGTTTCAATTATAGAATTAAAATAAACCCAAACAGAAATGGCTGTCACCACGGAGTGAACAGAAGGCTTGGCTCCACTCCAGGCTACAAAGTTTCAATTGTAAAACATAAATTAATCCCAGGGCCTCCAATTGGGTCGCTGGGGGGCATGGCCGGCCTGCAAACCACCATAGGCCCCTTCCTTAGGCCTCCCCATGCCCCAAAGGAATCCCCACACTGATCCAGGACACCCTTCAGGGCAAATAAGCTGGCCCCACCCATGTACCAGGCCTCTGTCCTATCTAATAAAAGAGTTATATAGATTGACCATCACTCCAACACACAAGAGGGCTGCCTCCATGTGGTCAAAGATACTGCCCCCATGTGGACATAAGATGGCCACCACAAGATGGCCAGCAGGGGAGGGCCATTGGGAGGTTTCAGGCCTGCAAAGGAGGGCAGTTGTGGGTGATCAGGCCAGCAGGGGAGGGCAGTTAGGGGTGACCAGGCCAGCAGAGAAGGGAAGTTGAGGGCAAACAGGCTGGCAGGAAAGCAGTTTGACAACAATTAGGCTGGCAGGGTAGTGGTTAGCAGGTGATCAGGCTGGCAGGCAGAAGTGGTTAGGGCCAATCAGGGAGGCAGGCAGGCGAGCAGTTTGGAGGCAACAGTCCTGGAATGTGAGAAGGATGTCTGACTGCCTGTTTAGGCCCGATCCTACCGGAATCGGACCCATCGAGGGGTCCCAGATTGGAGAGGGTGCAGGCTCTGTGCACGAATTTCATGCACTGGGCCTCTAGTATGCATATAAATTCTTTGGTTAATCTCTTCCCATGACAACCTATGACATTTGTCAGTCTGTTGTATGTTTTATTTATTTATTTTTAAATATATTTTATTGATTTTTTACAGAGCGGAAGGGAGAGCGATAGAAACTCAGAAGCATCGATGAGAAACATCAATCAGCTGCCTCTTGCACGCCCCCTACTGGGGATGTGCCCACAGCCAAGGTACATGCCCTTGACCGGAATCGAACCTGGGACCTTTCAGTCCTCAGTCCAACACTCTATCCACTGAGCCAAACCGGTTTAGGCAATCTGTTGTATGTTTTAATGTCTCTGGATCTATTTTGTTCATCAGTTTGTTTTGTTCATTTGATTCCACATATAAGTGAGATCACATGATAGCTGGCTTTCTCTGACTGACTTATTTTCAATTAGCATAATAATGTCCAGGTCCCTCCATGCTGTATCAAAGGGTAAGAGATCCTTCTTTTTACAGCTGCATAGTATTCTACTTCATTTTATTATCAAGTACCTGCTAGCTAATACTTAAAAGAGAAACATTTGATTTATTCTGGAAAAGTTTAGGGTAGCAGGGATGCATTCTAACTGATCTTCTTAAGATTTAATGACCTGTTAAAGTAAAATTTACTACATATTCATATTGACACTATTAGATAAGACCATGATAGAAGCTAGAAATATAAAGTCTAAGAATATTTAATTTTTGGCTTATTTTAATATAGCTACTAATAATAACTTACTGTTCTTTTTTAAAAAATGAAGAATGCAAAACTAAACAGAATAATAGGGAGGGAGAGAAATTAATTAGAACTATTGCATGAAAAATAGGATGTATGATCTTTCTAGCTTATAACCAGTAAGCTACAACATTTAGTAAAGCAAAGTTTTAAATAATAAGAATAATAAGAATAATGCTTTTTCTCATCCTTTGAAGCCAAGAAACACTTAAACCCCAACTCAAATATCTATAGCATGTAAATATAAATTTATATTGGCTTCTAGGATGGAGTTTAAGTATCCTTCATGGAGGAGTCATCACTTCTTCCCCAACAATGGGTCTAATCCCCATGTGGTCACAGTATGGCCACCACAAGATGGCTAGCAGGGTAGGGCAGTTGTGGGCAATCAAGCCAGCAGAGGAGGATAGTTGGGGTGACCAGGCCAGCAGGGGAGGGCAGTTGGGGGTGATTGGGCCAATAGGGGAGTGGTTAGGTGTTAATCAGGCTGGCAGGGGAGTGGTTAGGGGGCGATCAGGCTGGTAGGCAGAAGTGGTTAGGGGCAGTCAGGCAGGCAGACAGGCAAGCAGTTGGGAGCCAGCAGTTCTGGATTGTGAGAGGGATGTCTGACTGCCGGTGTAGGCCCAATCCCTGGTCTCGAGCCTAAACTGGCAGTCAGACATCCCCCAAGGGGTGCCAGATTGGAGAGGGTGCAGGCTGGGCTGAGGGACACCCACCCTACCCATGCACAAATTTCATGCACCGGTCCTCTAGTAAATTATATAAGTGATAGGCATCTACCTCCAATCTGTAAGTTTCAGAGATGAGTTCTAAAGCAATTTCTACAACATATGTGGCTATGAATATGTAGACAGATGTTTTTGGCCTCTTAAGTGAGAGGAGAATTTTTGCCCCCCAAATTATCCTCTCACTTAGGAGTCATGGGTGAGTATCCCAGGACCTCCCTTCCTAATATCGTCTTCCTTCCTGCACCTATCTTTTCCCAAATCTCTGCACAGGAAGTATGCTTTTCCAGTCTCCTAGATGTCCTCTCTTTCTGCACAAATTCTTGCATTTTTCTCTTTAATGCTTTCCTTCTATTTTCTTACACTGGATAACAAGTACATTTCTTCTCACCCCCCCCCCCCCATCCAACATACAGAAAATATTTTCAAACAAATGGAAGACCCCTGTTAGGGGGTAGCCGCAAGTATTTGAATCCTGGGGTCTTGATCAATGCTCTCTTATCTACGGAGTTCTAGAGGAACAACTTATTTTGGCCCAATTTTCAAACAAACAATTCAATAAACATTTTTTGGTGATTATTTTGTGTCAGGCACTGCACTGAGTCCAGAAAATTAGAGATTAGTAAACTATACGTCACTCACTCCAGTGGCCTACTGGAGAAAATAGGCAATCACACATATGGCACACTACTGCTAAAGTACTGCAACAGAAATCTCAGCAAGGTGTTGTGGCAACAAGTGCTTCTTGCTTTTGCAAGGTCCATGAACGCATTTTACAGTTTTGTTTTTGTTTTTGTTTTTTTCAGATAAATGAATGTGTATTATAGCACAACATTAAAGATAGCACCTGCCAACCATTTGATTGAAACTTGCTGACAGGGAAATAGCACACACAGACACACACACACACACACACACACACACACACACACACACACACACAATGTGTGCCATCTTTTCTGGTCTATTCTATCCTATTATTCTCCTTAACTACATCTCCCTTTGACCACAGCCCTTTCTTCCTCTCTCCTTGTCACTAAAGAGGTCTCAGTATCATATCCCACATCTGACATTCTACCTCTGATCTCTCTCTCTCTCTTGCTCGCCCTATCTCACTTTATCTCTATCTATCTATCTATCTATCTATCTATCTATCTATCTATCTCTGCCAAAAGAAACAACAGGTATGAGATTAAGCTAGATGAAGCCACAGTTTCCTTTTTTAAGCAAGAAAGAAGAAAGAAAAGAAGGCAGAATGAAAATGGAATATTTATCTTTATAAATGAGTAATTCAGATTACTAAAGGGGAGTTTATTTTAGAATCGTATTTACAGCTGTGTTCCCACATACATAACATACTCAAAGTCACACCAGCCATTACCAAGAAAGGGAAGTATAGCCCCTCTAGGACCTGCCTCTCCCCCATAGAGCATTAGTTAGACACAGTAGGATGTTGGAGAAACTATGTCACTGTATCTCCATGTTAGATCCTCAGGAACCCCCTTTTACAATGCTGCACACACTTCAGTTTTGTCCTGTACATTCAAGGCCAGTGTTCTGTTGATAAGGCTACACTGCATTCTATTAAGAACCCTTCAATTTGGCAAAGATGTCCCACACATTCATCTAAAAGTGCATTTTAAATAGATGCAGCTGGTTCCCTGGGGAGGAGTCCAGTGTCACTAGTTCAGGACAGCAGTGATAGCTTCTAGCTTCATTTAGCTTCCCAGATCTGTTATCTGGAAAAAGAAATAAGACCTAGGATGATCTATAAGGAGGTGTATGCAAAACTGCTTTTCTCTAAGAGGCTTTAGGCAACCCACAGGTATTGTATTCAATCTGCCACATGGATCATAATATCAACTGGAGAAATTATTGCAGATATTATCTGAAAAAATGATAACTAAAAAATAAAGAAAAATTCTTCTATCAGTGACTATCTGTCATGCTAAAAATAGAAGTTAAACCTTTTATAGGGTTTCTCCCCACAGCCTTTATAAAGAACATACATCCCCCCACACCTTGTATTTTCTTTGTGGATGGATTTTATCTATGCTGTGATGTATGCAACCACTGTTATTATCATGTGTGAGAATACATTTAAATGTCATGCCAACTCAAATAAAAATAGTTGGACTCTCATACCACTGCTATTATAAGAAAGGACTAGCATGCTATAAAGATTGCTGTTTGGCCTCAAATGTCACAGTGTATAATGAGCTGAGTTATGAAGGGATATTTCATATACTGGAGTTTACAGTTCAAAAAGTTACTTTTATTTTTTAATTAGAATTAGAACATGTATGTGTGTGTGTGAGTGTTTGCATGTAGCAGTAGATATTAACAGGTACACAAAAACAATTTTGCTTATAGCACTTCTTTTTTGAGTTAATGTATGTGCATGGAAAATTTTGTGACTTCCAGTTAATTCATTCATAAGGAATTGAAAATATCTGAGGGCATGAATGTAGAAAGAGATGCTCTATGTGCGGCATTGTTTATTGTCTCATAGGTCTTTGACCTTTTCTTCATTTAAAAATGATACTAACACCTGGAGCAAAGCTATTAGTTTAATAACAGGAGACATATTCTCTCTTTTCATTCAGTGGAAATATACCGGGGAAAGTAGTACTAATTTACTGTCTATATAGCACTGACAGGGAAATCTAGGGGCTGTAATCATGTGATTTAGAACTTACCTGGAGGATGTATTCAGAGATCCCACTCATATTTTGTTTGCCTATTTGCACCATCTTATATTTAATTATATTTTACAACCTACCCTTTAAAATAAAGAAATCAAACACCCCTCCTCTGCCCCTAATACTCACTTGTTACTGTTAGAGTACAGGAATAAAGGCTCACAGCCAGAGACACGAACTTCAGAGTTTCTTGGTAAACTGGACAGTGGACATCAGATTGTTTTTACGCAATCAGTCAATAAACCAATGATAGCTGATTAGAGAGAACTTGCTTTCCAATTGGCTGAAACTTAGAAGAGATTCGCTGCTAACAAATTCCAATGGCATGAATCCATCATCACCCCAGTGAGCTGTCGTCAGTGTGGCATTATGCACTTAATGACAACCACGCATTTATTGAGACATCAGTCAGAACTTGATTGAGAGTCAGCTTTATTTTAGTGACAACATTTCATTCCATCCAGGTGAACAGCCTCCATAAAGACCAGACAAAACATGTTCCCTAATAGAAAGAGGAAAAGGCACCAAGCAAAAAGAACCCAAACACAGCAGCAGTGGCTTATACTTAGGGCAGATGCTCATGAATTCTCCTAAGCAGAGACTGACTCATGGGCATTTATAGCTAAATCCTGGGCAGAGCAAATGCCAGATTATTCTCCAGACTCCACCACTGCCTGAGAGTCTCCATCTGCTTGCTAATCTTGTGGAGCCAACATCATCAACCATCAGCAAATGCAAAGCATTTAAATGACAGTGCCCTAACCTGCCACTACTACCTTTCTCACTGGCTCACATGGCCATCTATACTAATGAAAGCCTAAGTGGCCTTCGTGCCCTCCTGTCATCACAAGATGGCCACCCCCACATTGTCCCAAGATGGCTGCCCCCATGTTGTCACAAGGTGGCCACTCTCACATTATCACAAGATGACCACCACAAGATGGCCAGCAGGGGAGGGTAGTTGGGGGCAGCCAGGTCTGCAGGGGAGGGCAGTTAAGGGCGACCAAGCCAGCAAGGAGTGGGGGGGGGGCAGTTGGGGTGATCAGGCTGGCAGGCAGAAGCGGTTAGGGACAATCATGTAGGCAGCAGTCCCAGATTGAGCGAGGGATGTCTGAACTGGCATTTGGACATCCCCTGAGAACTCCCAGATTGGAGAGGGTGCAGGCTGGGCTGAGGGACACCCCCAGTGCACAAGTTTTGTGCACTGGGCCTCTAGTTCTGTCATAAGAACACCATAAATGCTGTACACAACAGTGGCTTGAAGTAGCTATTTCTCCAGATACAGAAGTTTAAAGGACTGAGTAAGAATCTGACTTTAATTTGCTTTGGATAAAGGCTAATTACAAGGACATGTGCTCTTGGGGCCTCCATTCTTTGGTATATGAGATATTCTTTTTGATATATATTCCTCCAGGGCTTATCTTTTATTTCCTACTGTTCTCCCCTACTCATCCACTTGAGGTCAGATTTCTCTGAAAGGGATTTTGGCATAGGCATCTATAATTATGCCTGTTTAATTTCTTTGTAAGGAGAGGAACAATGTGTTAGCCTTATCAGTGAAAACTTGGCCCTCTTTACCACCAGATTTTCAGCTTCCATAAGGATCATAGCAAGCTCAGCTAAAGGAAGGGGGGGAATAAACTCTCTTTCTAAAGGTCAGCTTCTTAATTAAATGAAAACTCCGACAGCAGCATGAGAAAATGAAATGACTGTAGCCTGTGCTCTTTCTGAGGAGGCCACACAGAGTATCCAGCTGATTCTGCGGAAAGCAGGGCAAGCTGAATGACTCCCAGACGGGTAAGAAAGAGGCTGCAGCATTACCATGGCGGGAACAAGTAGAATGGATTCTGTGTGACTATAATGGAGCCTTCAAGTGCAACTGTGCTCCATATCCAGTTCACCTTATTTTCACCTTCTCTTTGACTTGCCACCACCATGGCTTCCATTCCCAGACACGCTGCTTTCACTACCATGGTCTTTCATTCAAGGCCGACATGGAGGAGAAATCAGTAAAGAGGCTCAGAGCTAGGTACTTTCACATGTAGGAGCATTACCACTCTTCTCTTAGAAGAGCAAGTTTAAATTCAGAGAGGTTCACTATTTTACCCAAGGTCACATAGCTAGTCAAGTATCGGGCTAGATTGGACAGTGTCACCAGGGCCCAGTCTCCTTTCACAAAAACCAATGTTTGCATTGCTCTAGTTTTCTTCCCTACACCTTATTTTGGAATCTGCAAGATGGCATTCAAAGATGACACAAAGCCTTTCCAGGATCACAAGGCAGACCACTCTGCCTAGACTTTCAACCTAGCTCTGTCTCTTGATTTTATTGTTGTTTTTCAATAATAGGACCCTGACCCCATTTGGTTGGTCAGGACCTATGAGAAATTCGCAGATGATAAGTGAATCTAGAGGTTTTCCAAAGCAGTGAGAGACTGCAAGGATTGAATTGACATTATTCTTTCATCTAACTCCCCCCTTAGATGGCTGCATTATTCCTACCTTCCCCCAACAGCATCACAGTAAATATTAATCCTGTGGCATTGCCCTCCATTTCAAAAATTAGAGAATTCTTGATCAATGATTTTATTCATTGACTAGAGGCCCAGTGCACGATTGAAAGCGTGAAGAGGCACCCCACAAGGATCTGGACCCACGCCTGACGCAAGCAGCGCCAGCTGCTGTGGGAGTCAGGCTGGATTGACTCTGCAGGAGGCAAGACTAGCGCCATGGGGGGCCGAGATCTGCACCTGACTCACAGCATCCCCCAGCCCTCCTGCCTGTGTCCACTTGGGGGCCCCCAAGCCACTGCACCGGCTCAGGCAAACCCTCTGCCTCTGTCTCCGTCTCTGCTCTGGGCCTTACCTGCGTGCGCAACCTCCTCCTGTCTGGTCATGACCCATTATGGAGTCCTGGCCTAATTTGCATATTACCTCTTTATAATATAGATTATATTTATATTCAGTCAAATGAATATGTTGATTGTGGTTATCCTTCATAAAGATATAGGGTCTCTTACATTGTTAAAAATGATCATATAAGGAGAAGGTGGAGGGAGAGGTAAGAGATCAACCAAAGGACTTGGATGCATGCATATAAGCATAACCAATGGACACAGACACTAGGAGGGTGAGGGCATGTGCTGAGGGTGCGGGGAGAAGTAGCTGGGGAGAGGTCAATGGTGGGGGAAAAAAAGAGACATATGTAGTACTTTAAACAATAAAGAATTTTTAAAAATGATCATATAATCCTAAAAGAGTTAAAGCACATTCCAGAATCTGATTGCTTTAATACAAAAGAATGATTTTAATTAATTATGCATATTAAAACTCTTGGATTTGAGGGCTTTTATAGAGAATGAATTCATGTAAGAGCAAAGATGCCACACTGCAAAATTCTATGGGCACTGTCTATGTTGAACTCCAGGGGGAGCCATTGAGATTGTAGGATGTGATATCCTCTTCCAAATAGAAGCAGCAAGTTTAAAGCAATGGTTTGCATCTCCCGCTGCAATGAGAGTTGCCAGGGGAACTTTCAGGATCAATGCCTGAGCTTCGTTTGAGGCAATTAAACCCAAATCTCTGGGGTTGGATCCAGGCATCAGTAATGTTGCTTTTTAAAAATTATTATTATTTTAAATCACTGTGTGAGAGACTGGGATCTGCAGCTATAGAAACTGAATTTGAATCCAAATATTAAACTAAGTGTCATGCTCTTCATCTGTAGAATAGGGATATGAATTGTTCTTATTTTATAGATTTTTAAATATAACCCCTACCATTTTATTTCTAGTAAACATTTAAAATTATTATTATTGGGAGAACCAAGATGGCGGCATAGGTAAAACACCTATCTTGCCGTCATACTCAGCAATTTTAATACTACAACTTAATGAAAAACAAACACCTTCCACAATCACCAGAAAGCTGGCTGAGTGAAAATTCCACAAGTAAAAGTGAAGAAAAGACACTATGACTCGGAGGAGCAGCGGCAGACAGCATTGAAAGATTCGCGCGGAGAGAGGTTTGGAGTGCGCGCCGCGGAGAGGGCAGGCGGCTGAAAACTGGCCAGTTTTCTCCAACGGGGAGACAAAGACGTCCCACTGGACTGATTCTCCAGCTCTGGGCGAAGTCCAGGGAACCCACTATCATACGGGGTGAAAACTGGACAGTGGGAGGGCACGCTGAAGCTCGGGCGCTGCCGGGTTTGCCGGCTTGTGGACAGCTCAGCTGCGTGACCGCGCAGAGAGAGCTCTGCAACTCACTCTCTCATTCGGAAAACCATCAGACTGCTTTGTTTTACGATGCTGGGTGAGACATTGGGCATGCAGAGTCATTTTTGGGAGAGTCTGAATTCCCCCGGCAGCCGGTGGAGCTCGGCAGCAGCTCTCTCTCAGAGGTGCTGACGGCCATTGCCACCGGCACAGGGTCCCTGGGGCCGCACAGGGTGGAGCTAACGCTGTCTGCTTGGCCCGGAGACTCTGCCCATCCAACCTGAGCATAGCTGAGCTTCACAGACAGTTGGCCTGGAGGTCAACCCCTCCAAGTGCTAACAACGATTAAACTGAGCTTAACTTCAGCAAGACTGTGCAACCCATATCCACCTCAGGTAACTGGGGAGGCTGAGCCACTGTCCCTAGTAGGAAGTCGACCACACAAAGCTAATTGACCAACTCAGGGAAGCAGCCACGATGCAGAGACATGGAAAGAAATCAGATGTGAAAGAAATGGAGGGAAAAAAAAGACTGGACATGGAATTCAAAACCACAGTTATAGGGTTTTTCAAGAGGCTCCAACAAAAGGTCGAGGCCTATAAGGAAATAAGCAAGACTGCAAAGGAAATGAATGAGTCCTACAAGGATATGAACGAGACCTGCAAGGAAATGATCAAGACCAACGTGGAAATGAACGAGACCCTCAAGGATATGAACGAGACCTGCAAGGAAATTATCAAGACCAACGTGGAAATGAATGAGTCCTACAAGGAAATGAAGGAGACCCTCAAGGATATAAAGGAGACTCTCAAGGATATGGAAAAGGACCAACCAGAAATTAAGCATACACTGACTGAAATTAAAAATATTATACAAAGACCTAAAAATGCTCTGGAGCACCCCAAGAACCAAGTTAAAGATGTGAAATACAAAGAGGTAAAATCCACTCAGCTGAAAAAGCAAGAATCCAAAAGAATCCAAAAAATTGAAGATAGTGTAAGGGGCTTCTGGGACAACCTCAAACATACCAACATTCGAATTATAGGGGTGCCAGAAAAAGAGAGAGAGCAAGTTAATGAAAACCTACTTGAAGAAACAGTGACCGAAAACTTCCCACACCTGGTGAAAGAAATTGACTTAGGAGGCCAAGAAGCGCACCGAACCCCAATATATAGGAACCCTAAGAGGACCACACCAAGGCACATCATAATTAAAATGCCAAGAGCAAAAGACAAAGAGAGAATATTAAAAACAGCAAGAGAAAAACAGATGGTTACCTATAAGGGAGCACCCATACGATTGTCAGCCGATTTCTCAACAGAAATGATGCAGGCCAGATGGGAGTGGCAAGAAATATTCAAGGTGATGAACAGCAAGAATCTACAACCAAGATTACTCTATTCAGCAAAGTTATCACGCAGAATTGAAGGTCAGATAAAGTGCTTCACAGATAAGAAAAAGCTAATGGAGTTCATCACCACCAAACCAATATTATATGAAATGCAGAAAGATATTCTTTAAGAAGAGGAAGAAGAAAAAGATAAAAGTGTTAATTAGGAACAACAAATACACATCTATCAACAAATGAATCTAAAAATCAAGTGAATTAATAAGCTGATGAACACGATAAACTGGTGAATGTAACAGAATCACGGACATAGAGAGGGAATGGACTGACAACTCTTGGGGAGAAATGGGGTGTGAGAAGTGCAGCAAGAGACTGGACAAAAATCATGCAACTATGGGAGAGGACAGTGGAGAGGGGTGAGGGCGGAGGGTGGGATGGGTACCAGGTGGAAGGGAACCATAGGGTGAAAAAAAAAAGGGAACAATGTAATTAATAAACTGAACAATAAAGATTTAAAAAAAAGAAAAGAAAATTATTATTATTATTGAGAAACATATCACTACTAACCAAGTAATTTAATATTTTTAAAAATAGAAAGTATAATATATTACCAACTAAAACCATTGTTTTCTCAGAGAGTCAAACATATTTAAAATATGATTAATGTAGAATGAGTCAGAAGAGAATTCATTCAGTCAAACCTGTAGAAATCCTACTAAACTCTGAGTGTAGGATATTCATTAAATATAGGACCTGGCTAAAGTCTGGCAGTGAATACTCCCTCGCTGGAATCTTGCTCTAGACTAACTTATCTTGCCATTCTAACCACACTCTACTTTATCTGATATGTCTACATTACTTTGGCTCTCTCTCAGACACCAAGCCTGGATGTATAGTGACCTGCTAGTAGCCTCCAATGTACTCGAGTACTTCATAGTTAACCTTCTCCTAAGTACTACTGCAGCAACAATTGAGTTTATAACTCGACTTTTTGTTTTCAACATGCGTTATGATACTAATGCATTTTTAAAAGACAATTATTAGTCCAAAAGCTAGTAATATTCTAATCTTGTTGTGTAATGCCAAATTTTGATTTCTACATAATTTATGAGACTGATGGGTTTAAAAGAATTATTAGGTTACGTTTTTGGACATGCATTGCATAAAATCGTAATTTCATGGCACCAACAATCAAAAGGAGTAGGGAAGAAGCTATAGAGTAGCAGACATTTTTGTATGATATTGAAGTTAAGCTGGTATAAATTCAAAAGAGTGTGTTATAACTTTAGAACGTAAAATGCAATCCCCATGGTAACCATGAGGAAAATAGCTACAGAATATAAACAAAAGAAAATGAGAAAGGAATTTAAACACTTCCATATGAAAAAGTCAACTAAACACCAAAGAAAGCAGTAATGCAGAAAGATGAGAGACAGAAAAACTTTAAGGTATAGAGAAAACGAATGGCAAATTGACACAAGTAAATTCTTCCTTACAAATGATTACTTTAAATGTAAATGAATTATACTCTCCAATATAAAGAATAGCAGAATGGACATTAAAAATGGTCCAACTATTTGTGGTATACAAGAGACTCACTTTATTTATTTATTTATTTATTTTTTAATATATTTTATTGATTTTTTACAGAGCGGAAGGGAGAGGGATAGAAAGTCAGAAACATCGATGAGAGAGAGACATCGATCAGCTGCCTCTTGCACACCCCCTACTGGGGATGTGCCCGCAGCCAAGGTACATGCCCTTGCCCGAATCAAACCCGGGACCCCGCAGTCCGCAGTCCGACGCTCTATCCACTGAGCCAAACCGGTCTCGGCAAGAGACTCACTTTAGATCCAAAGAAACAAATAGATTGAAAGCAAAAGGAAGGGAAAAGATATTGCATGCAAATAGTAACCAGAAAGAGTAGGGATGGCTATATTGATTTCAGCAAAATGGACTTAAAATCATAAAAGACTACAAGAGAAAAAGAAAGACACTATAGATATTAAAAGTTTCCACACAGCAAAAAGATATAACAATTAAACATGTATACGTCTAAGGACAGATTATCAAAATGTATGAAGTAAAATGGACAAAATTGGAGGGAGAAATAGACAGTTGTAGAATAATCATTGGAGGCTATAGCTCCTTCAAAATGGTTATAAATTCAAAAATTAAAGTGAAGCTGGTAAAACTAGCTGACATAAAATCCATGTCAGCTTAACTTTCTTATCCTCAAGCAAGTACATTTTTTTTTTCCTGAGAAGAGAAAGTGAAAGAAAAAATACAGGAAAGGCTGGAGTAATAAGGAAAAATCAAGAAACAGTCACCACAACTTATAATCAAACAGTAAGAAGCTTCTACATTGGTCTCCTCCCTCCAGCTGCAAGACATAGGCTCTGGACCAGTCCTCAGATACTTCTTACTCCTCACCATTGCAAGGGACACTGCTGGCTGCGGTGTCTGCCTCAGCTCCTCTTCAGAAAACCGAAGGGTTGTGAATAGAGCCATCACGTAAAGGAAAGGAGGGCATGAACCAAAGGGCCATTATCATTGACCCTGAAATAGACCCACAGAAACTCTCCATGATTGTCACCCACAACACTTCATGTTACAGATGAGAGTTTATCAACTGTGGCCATGTTCGGGTCACCAGGAGGACTTCACAAAACAACCACCACCCAGAACCCACCCTTAGAGATTCAGACTTACTTGGTCTGAAATGGGCCTTCATATTTTTTATTTAATTACCAAATGATTGTAATATGACCTGAGGCTTAGGACCACCTTTATAAATGGAAATTTCTAAAATATGGGGCTGGCTTATTTTATTGCTAAAATAATTAATTTTTCCTCTTCTGAACTATTAATTTTTATTTCCTTGAAATCCAAGGGCATTTTCTCAATGCTTTGATATCATTCACCTGATGCATAGAAAACAGTCATCAAATTGTTTTTAACACATACCACAATACTATGTAAAAATGTTTGTATCTTATTTTATTTCATTTTAGTCATAGTCTTACAAGAAGCTCTAGTCGGTCTGAATCTAGAGCCATTAAGTCTCTAGTCCAAAGTCCAAACACATATTTTTGACATTGCACTTCTCAAAAGGGTTTTAGTATCTTGTCCTCCACAATTAGTACTATGCTATGTATATGGAATGAAAATCAGAGAATATTGATAATATACCAGCCCCATCCTTTTCTTCTGGATTCACTGCTATAGAAACCAAATGAACTGCCCACCAGCTATTATTCTTCTCATGCCTGCTGTGGTGGAAGCTTCTGGCAGTATTAATTACTCTACTTTTGAGAAGATTCATATCCTACTAAATTCTTACATCTTATTTTATTTTTTCTTACAACTTATTTCAAAAGCCTGTTATGTTCTTAATTTTATCATCAGAGCAAAGCTTTCAGGTTTCTCCTTTTTTCATAATCAGCACTCCAGGAAGCCCTTGAGTGAATGTGGGATTTCCCCAAGGCAAGGTCAGGGACTCCTGATAATAGTCCCAGAATAGAGACTTTGGAATGAACAAGTGGAAAGAATCCTAGAGCTTCCTTCAAAGATACAGACTAAAACTGACTTGGAATGCTTCCAAGCTGCATGACCTTGAACAGACCATTTAACCCTTATGAGTTGCAATGTCTTTAACATGGATATAGTAGTTTCTGCCCCAGCCAGACCACAGAGTGATATAATGAGCCTTTAAGAGATCATCTTTAAGACACTTTGTACTTTGGAAAAGCACAGGGCAAATGGATATTTTTGTTCCCCTTCTCTCTCACTTGTCTGTATTCCTTTGCATGAAGTCCCTGGACTCACTAAGCACTAACATCACAGAAACAGCTCAATGAAAGTGAAGACCCCAAGTGGCAGCCAGTGCAGTCAGGCTAAAGTCAGATGGCCTGAGCTAGGGACTAGGGCAGAGAGTGGTACAGTAGGAAAAAGAATAAGAGAAAGGTGATACACACCTCCATATGCTTTCTAGAATTTATTTGCAAAATATTAAAAGTATTTCTTGTAAGCATACATATTTGATGACACCTTTAGGTTTTCTTTATGGAATAATCAAAGGATTCTAAGAAGTAGGGACATTATTTTAAAAAATGCCACAACAGAAAGCTCATTTTAAAAGGTTTGATTATATTGGGAGAGAAAATCAACACTTGATCCCCAGATGCTGAAAATATATGATTAAGTATGACCAATAAATAATACAGAAGTAGGACAGCTGATAGACAGCCCACTTTGCTTACTAACACTCGTCTGACTCACTATAAAGGAAAGTGCAGGAGTTAAAACAAATATGTTTCTAATATGCAATCATAACATAGCCTGAGCCTAAGGAACCCTCTTACATGCACCTTCATTCTGCATGTTAAGTTAATCATATTACTAACAGTCACTATCAATGCTATTGTCAACTCGAATAATTTTCAGTACATGTCACAAGATGATTACTATTCCATCCCTTCCCCACCTGCATCCACAGATTGGAAAATGGAGACTCACAGAGACAGAGCACAGAAATGCATAGAGTCTGATGGATTTTTGCTTGCTTTTTTGTTATCTTGTTTCCTCTTGGAATCAGATTTGCCTTGGCGTAATAACTAACCATAGAAGGAGACATATATTTTTTTAATGATCTATGTTCTTTGCAAATTGTGAAGGCAAATATTGAAAAAATATTTCTTATTTCCTTAATTTCAAGTATGTGGAAATTGAGGAAAATGTATTGCCCAAAATAAACTCTTCTTATGGCTAGGGATCCATAAAAATAAAAATTTCCAATGGAAAGAAGCAAGTTTATAGATTAATAATAGATACAGTAACAACTAGTAATGGAAAAATTATTTATTCATAGAAATGAAACAGCAGTATATTTTATTAGTGTGTTAATAGCATGCAACAGAATTATTTTTGAATCCATATTTATTTGGAAAAAAGTTTGCTGCCTTTAACAAAAAGACTTATATTTTGCAAGAGTATAAAAATAAATATGTAAATGAGATGCTTATGTAATTTCTAATGCTAAAATAGCACTAAACTATCATTGGTGGTATTGGCAACTTTAATTAAGAAGTCATTTAATGATAATGTTAACAAATTGGCACCTTTTTCAGTCAGATTGACACTACTCAAGACACAAGCATAATTGATGTTCCCTCAGTAAAATACAGAGTATAATCTATGAAGGATCATCTGATGTCTATAGACAAAATTAAGGTCAAGTACTTGGCAAAATATGTTATAGAGTGTAGCAGATGTTCACAAATTAAATCACATTTCTATTTAAAAAATATAGAGATGCTTATTTGATAGAACCTGGAACACAGAGTGGGTAATCCAAAAGGGATTTTAGAGCTTGGGCATTCCTATTATATTAAAAACAAGGAAACTGACTTGCAAAGAAGCTTACGTGAATAGCCCAAGGTCCCAGAGTTGGTTGTGAGGGTCTAGACTAGAGCCCAGGCCTTTTCTACTATTCCAGGTTGTCTCTCATTTATGACAAATGAAGGAATATTTTAATAATTTACTTAAAATATAGTTAGGGTAAATTATCCTGTGTAGTAAAATTAGACATGGGAATACTAGCAAAACAGACCATTTCATCTTTTGGATCTTACCTGATTCCTGCTTCTGGTTATTGTCCAATCTTATATTTAATATTAAAGCCCAATTCCAGGAAAGCCACCATTCTCCGGGCATTAAAATGATGTCAAATTAATATTAAGTCTTCAACGCACTTTTTTAAAAATGTTTTTTAATGTTACATTAAAAATCAGCAAATATTAGCACCCTGCAAGTCTGTGGGTGCCAGTTCTTCAAATTCAGATGATGAACAAACACTTTCTCAGTTGATCTTTCTCAATATTTAATATCCAGGGTTGGGGTGTGAATACTAAACTTCTATGAATCACAAGTGATTTGGCAACAAATGGGAAAATACACTAACAATTTTTTTAAAAAAATCTTAATACATAGAGGGAAAATATATGTTCTAAGATATATTTATCACATGTGATTTTTAATAACTTATAAACTGGAAATTAGAAAATCTGAGTTCTGTTATAATCTCCTCTGTGGGGTCAGGAGGGAATCTGGCTCTAGCTTTGCACTGACCTACTGGGGTACATTTTCAATAGGACCTACACCAATAAAATGAGGAGAATACAGTTGACTTTCATCCCAATAATGCAGATGCAATGCTAATAATCTCTCCTCATCTTTGGTAATGACAGAACTGGTCCTTGTACCCAGTAACCTGAAAGTTAATGTGGATTCCTCACTTGTGCCCCTCCCTCATATCTAATCATTCAACTTTATCATTAAGATTACATCTCACTGCCTTAACTTTATTTCAGTGGTTCTAAAATGTATGGGTATCAGAATCTCCTGAGGAACCTGGTAAAATATAAAGGTTGAAGTAGGATAAGTTTAGGTCCTATCCTACTCTAGGGAGTCTGGCCCTCTGTGAGCTTTATTTGATATAGGTGATTATGAAATGCAGCAGTTGAGAAAAATTACTTTAATGTATTCTCTTTATATCTCTCTGCCAGGTAATTGCATTTGCTTCTAAAGTCATCTGATTGACTTCAGCTTCTTGCTGCACCAATTTATTCTTTCAACCTGAGAAAGTCCACGCAAAACCAGAAAAAAATAATGGTTGCTTATCATACTCAAGAGTAAGTCCAAATTTATTGTGCATCTAAGATATTTCATGATTTGGCTTTTGTAGTCCTCTCCCAGTCTCAGTTTTCATTACTCCAAATTATGTGCACATTCCACTCATGCCCAAAGCTTCCTCAGACTGAATCTTTTTCATATTCTTCCACATAATTATTCAAAAGTTATTTATTGAGTTCTTACCATTTGGATAGCACTGGATCTAACACAGGAGATAGGAAGGTGAACAGTTGGCAATCATACTAGTGCTCAAGGTGTGAATTGGGATAAATATAATGAGTAACTAAATGGTTTTATGAAGCATACATTGGGAAGCCTTTCCTGGCATGGCAATTCTCAGAGGTAGCTTCCTCAAGGAAGTGATTTTTGAGCTAATGTTTAAAGTTTGAATAAAAGTTACTAAGCTAAATGGCAGGAGGTTTAGAGGAACCTTCATTCTGGAGCAGCATGTGCAAAGGTCTTGCAGTGGGAAGAGAATAAGACGTTTCAATTAATGAAAAGAAGGTTATATAGGTTACAACTAAAAGAGAGAAAGGGTGCCTGGCTGGTGTGGTCCCATGGTTGAGCATCAACCTATGAACCAGGAGGGCAGAGCTCAATTCCAGTCAGGGCACATGCCCAGGTTGTGTCTTGGTACACAGTGGGAGCCACTCAGGAGGCAGCCAATCAATGATTCTCATCATTGATGTTTCTGTTTCTCTCTCCCTGTTTTTCCTCCCTGAAATAAATAAAATTATATTAAAGAAAAAAAGAGAATGCATGAGTAGCCATAGATAAAGTTGGTGATAAGGTCGGAAATCAGTCCAAGTAAGGACTTGTTAGGCATAGTTTTCCTTTATCCTGAAGACCTTATAGATTGAAAATTAGAAAATCTAAGTTGGAAGTTATTAGATATTTTTAAGCAGATAATTGTTTCAGATTTGCATTTGAATATTTTGAGCTCAGTGTAGAAAATGGATTGGGGAATGAAAAGCATAGATCATCTGCTACTTTATAGCAGGCCCTTGAAGCAGTCCAGGAGAAAACAGGTGGTGCTTGGACTAGGCTCTGCTCACCAAGGCTGCAACAGGAGAGATGTTGAGGGAAGATAAATCTAGGCAAGCTTTGCACTCAGCTCAAATAATCACCTTTCCTCCACCTCATCTTTTGGTTTCATCTACAAGAGATAGATTAAATTGGGTTTTCATCCTCTGGGTTCTCTTAGCAATGGGCATTTACTATTGCTACATTTTAAATATTGAGTTATGCATCTTTATTCTATACTGAAATGTAAATTACTAAGAACATTGACTATGTTTTATCTCTTATCTCCACTGCTTGACTAATTCTATGTTTCAATAAACATTTGAATGGTTCAGCCATGAATTGACCAGCCACTTATAATTGGGCATTTGTAATATTGCCACTGTAGACCTCCATTTCATAACTTAATGTGTAATCTCTTCCCCTCATCTATTGTAAGTCCTTGAGCCAAATCCCAATAAGCAAATCTTTTTCCTGGTGCTTCGGATATACTGAAATTGAATTAAGCAGATCCCAACAGGAAAGATTTAACTGAAAATAATTTTAAGAAGGAACATTTTATAGATGTTGGGGCAGGCATATATATATATATCAGGAACTTTGATAACAGGAAGCCTCTACCACCCCTAAATATAAAAAGATAAGAATAAGGAATAGTGTTAATGAATCCTAATGAGAGATAGAGCTATGTGTGTGGGTCTGTCCAGCAGAAGGCGTGCATGGTCAAGAGAGTAGCCCCTGGCAGAACTATGGCCAGGCAGGTAATGACCTGATGGTGGGAGGAACTAGTCCAGTCTACCTCTCCTCCCAGCCTTCAACATCTTCCCAGTGTCTCCCACTGACTGAGCCAGAGGGCAAGGAAATCCAGGTGGTTGAGTTCTTGAGGTCAATCTTCCAAGCCACTGAGCAGGATATAGAACAGGGAACGATGGATCTAGGGAGGCAAATTAAGAATAATCAAAATAGAAAGGAAAGGTTTACACAATTAATAAGACATGGGGATTGAACTTAGTAAAACAGAGAACTCAGTCTAATTAAGTTTTCTAAATGATGATGTGGGCCAGACAGGGGCAAAAATAAAAACACAGAGAACTCCAAAAGGGAGCCGCAGAATCCTCTGTAAATAATGGCAAAAAAAAAAAAAAAAAAAGATGTGTTAAATGGACAATATAGGCAACTGCCCAGGCCTAAATCCTTTGCTGTTTTTCATATTTATGTCCATAATTATATGTTAAGGTCAATAATAGAACCTTCCCAAATAAGAAATCAAATAATCTCAATAATAATCTCAATATTAACATCAATATACTGTATACATTAATGTTGTTGTAACAGTAATAAATACATTTTTACTATCTATACTCACATACTCTATTTCAATTGATTTACATATTGAAAACTCTATGACCTAGAAGTATAAAGCTAAATGAAATTCAACATATCCAATATCCAATATCCATTGAAATGTAAATTATGAACATACATAATTACTATTGATCTACAGAGAATTTGTCATCTATCCAGCAAAGGTTAATACTAAACTATACATGGAGGATATTATAATCCTCCATGTATGGTTTAGTAATCCTTTTTTTTTTCTGGAAAAAAAAAAAAAGCCTAAGCCTTATAAAGAAAGGTGACATACCATACATGACAGGTAGAAAGTGGGGAGACTGGGTTCCCACTCAGGTCTCTCATCTAGGAGCTCTCATTCTTTCATCTGTTTGCCATAGCCTAGTGAAATGATGGAGCTGCCCAAAGTTGGAGTGAAAGGACTGGTTGGTGAGTTGCATATTTAGATACAAGGGCACTAATAGGAATTTACTTCCTTTTCTAATTCATTTAAAAAATCATATCAGAAGAGAAGGAAAATTTGAGTTAATCATCAGGGAAATAATACAGCTTGGTTAAGCAAGAGTACATGATGCCCAATAGATGCGTATTACAGAGGGAAATGAGCCTCTCCTAGAATCCTGGAGAGAGTTTATGATCAGCAGCCTGGGCTTGAAAATGTGTTATCAGGATGGAAAGACTGAAGATGAACTTGCGAAAGGAGACTTGTAGCCACAAAGAGCTATTTGTGGGGAAGTATGCTTTGCAAGTCTGCCTTCCTGGCCAACTTTAGATACTTTTTTTACATCAACTAACTACTTGCTTGGCTGACTCATTTCACTTCTTTCATTCCAAAGGCAAGTTTGGTTGCTCTGTACATTCATGCATACCTCTAGGTATCGGGGCCAGTAAAGACAAAGGGTCACACTCTTTCCCCTCACAGCTTTACATCTTGTGGGGGACACAGATGTAAAGGGTAATAAGGGTAATCTTACATGAAAGGTGTTAAAAGAGCCACTAAGGATGCTTTAGAGGAAAAAAAACATCTTCATCATTAAGAGGTGAGAGGGTTTCTTTTTAAGAACTTGACCTTGAAGAATGAGAATCAAATAAGTAGAAGGAAAATCCAAGGTTTTAAGTAGAGAGAATGGCACCTGTGAAATTCTTGAGGACAGAAGCAATTTTTTTATATGATCATCCCTGTGGGACAGGGATGGAAGATGAGCCAGAAGAAGCAGGAAGGTGGCAAATTATGAAGGAGCTTGTACCAATCTAGGGAATTTGAGAGTAACCACAGAGCTCTAGGGAGCCCCTAAAAGATTTCAGTCAAGGGACTGATAAGGTCAGATTCAAGCTACGTGAAGATCATATTGGAGTCCATGTGAAGAAGAGATAGGAGGAACTCCAGGCAGTAGGCAGAGAGACCAGTTGGAAAACTTGTCCCCAAAACTGGGTTAATAATTATGGAACAAGGAACACAGGAGGAAAGGCAGATTGGATTAGAGAAAATAAGATTGTTTCAATATAATTATTTCCCATAAGTTCTCATCATCTCTCTTTTAACATGTTAAGAAGGAGAAGGGAAGATGTATACAATTGATAAAGAGTAGACATGATTATGCTTGTGTTTACTATCTGTTTTGGACTGAACATGGACTTCCAGGGAACTATGTTTACTGGAAATTCACAGAAGCAAGAGAGATGAATTAACCTTTAACCTCTAGGGGCAATGGTGGTAAGAGCCCTCCATTCTCACCCCTTTGTCACAGTTTCTGTATCTCAAAATTTCAAAGCAAGGAAAGCACTTCACAGAGGTGATCTTGGGTGGTGGTGGCGGGGGGGGGGGGGGGGGGGGGGGGGCGGAGAATCCTAGTGTCTGTCAGAAATAAATGAACTCTCCAAGAATATGCTTTTTACTTTGGTACACTTACCTTTTGCCAAGTTGTGTCTGTTATGCCAGGATTCACATTAGTAGACAGTACATAGGAGGGGAAAGCAACTCTGACACCACTTTGGAGCAGATTTCTTACCTGCCTCACTGCAGATAATGGTCGTTATTGATCTGATGATGGTAGTTTAATTAGCACCACAAACAGATTCCTACATTGGAGAAAGGCTAAATGACATTTGTGCTTGACCTAGAGAAATTACCTGGGCAACCAGTACTTAAAGTTCCTCTCTCTCCTAAATGAGCCTAGTCAATGGTGCACCATCTAAATGAGTGGGTCTGCTAGGGTTTGGAAACTACTGCTCCAAAGATTAAGATTTTAGGGAGCCTCTGTAAACAGATAAATTTCACTTGTCTCCAGTCCCCTAAAATAGGGTAAACACAGCCTGTGAAAAATATTGTGAGAGTCAAGCAAAATGTACACTCTGTCAGTAAATGAATGTTAGTCATTTGAGGAAAATATAATATTACTGTAATAAAGAAAGCTCTGTGATGAAATTATTTGGTTATTGCTTAAATGAGGAAACAGCACTAATTATAACACTTTTTTTTACTCAGGATTCTCTGGTTGCAAACATAAGAAGCCAACTCTATAGTTTATGGAGCAAATTTGTGGAAGGTCATGGGCTCGTAGGCACGAAGAGTAAGGTGATACAGAAGCTGATTGAGACCAGAAACACTTAACTCTGGGGACCTGGGGAGTAGGAATCAACAGGTGTCTCTCCTAAAGGGCAGTTGAGTAAAATGAGTGCCTTATCAAATCAAGTGACAGCTTTTATAAATGGTGACCAGGGAGGAATGAGCCCACATGAAAAAGAGTGATGTCTAAGGCAAGCATGTGCTTTAGAACTCCGAGTCAATCAATATGTTCACACTTTATTTAGTGTTGATCCCTTGATGAATTACACCAATGTGAAACTAGAAACAGCCCAGCAAATATTCTATCTAAAGAACATACCTTAAAGAATGACAGCATGAGGAATAATATTTTTTAAACCTGACTGTCCTGCCTTGACATCCATCAAAGTAATGAAAAAATATAGGTTAAATTGTGCAATGATAAATTTAATAAGGCTGACAAGCCAAAAGAGGTCATGGAAGGGAAGGGCAATAAGAATAGGAAGAGGAAATTTATCCTTTAAGTGAAAAAATAAGTAAAATTGATCTGGGCAGGATTTATAATGACCTGAAAATTAGTTCCTTTCAATATGTGTTAAATTTTCTTAAAATAAATACCCTTTATAGCATTATGAGGATACCCATCCACAACCAATGGAAAATTTTATTGAACTGCTTTTTAGTTTAACAGAATTTTCAGATAATAATTCAGATGATACTTTAGCTTTAATTGTTTCAGAATTGAATCCATGTGTCTTGATGATATAATGATAGAGTTTATAAGAGTAATTACATGAAATAATGTCATTTCCCTAGCACTACAATAGACTAGAGAGAGTAGTTTTAATTTGGGGGCCTAGTGTTCAATCTCACAATTGTTATTGATGTAATTTTGGCAGCATCTGAACCTTTTTAATTCTCAATCTCAGTATGTGAAAGGAGACTAGTAATGTATCCTCAGTACTGTCTACCTCACAAGATTGTGAAGTACATCGAGCAAAAGGATTGGTGGTGAAATCATTTTGCCAACTCTACAGCACCCTATACATCAAAGGATTGAGTTTTTATGTTAACATGCTATTCAACAATAAATTTCATGGAAATGTTGTGAAGCTTTAGATTTCTTTACCAGAGGTCTTAAAAGCAGTATTCATAGAATTTACATTCATCACAACCATTTGGAACAGTATTTTGCAAACTAAAACAACTTTTGTAGAGTTAGCTCCAGTGTGCCAAGTTTATATTATAACCCTGAAAGGAAGTAATATATGTCTGTAATGTGTCCATCTCCATAAATGACTTCTTTATTAAGACTGTGTGAAACAGCATTAAAAATTAAAAATCAAGCTGTAGTTGTGACACCACCTTTGACATGAAAGAGCATGAACATAATTAATATTGCATACAAATATCTCCAAGTATTGGGTAGCGAGCTCACTGCTTAATTGTTCTGAAAATGATAGGGCATGTTCCCTTTAGACTACGTCATCACGATTTTTTTATTTGCCCTTTAATAGAAATCATACTGTATTTTTAGTCTAGAGAAAACAGTGTCTGTGGGAATCACGTCTCCCACCCATGTCTTGGCAGTAGAAACTAGTGTTTCAGATCAAGACTATTTACTGATCCCCATGGCAACAATGAGCTTTATCTTGCCCAAATCCTAATATCACAAGAGCCCAATGGTTGTTTAGTATAGTATCTCAACCCTTAAACAACAGTCTTGAAGTGAGCTATAAATAATTTAAATAGAACCATTTTTAATAAACTATTGGTATAAAGCTAGAAAGTCTTAGGTAGCCTCTTCACCAGATTTTCATTTGGTAATAAATCCCCTGTCTTTTATGAGTAAAGACACTGGGCCTTCCAAAGAAATGTCTGAGTTAAAGGCCTGACTTGTTACCTGACAGAGCAGAAAGTGGGGTGTAACAGTATGGGGACTGGGACACGTAGACGGCTGCCCATGTGAATGGGTTGCCTAAGTTTGGGGACCACTATCCTCTTGTTTTCCGGGCTTGCAACAAGAAATGAAATTCCTAAAAGTTTCTGCAGTGAACCTTGGTCACTTTCTGGGTTGCTAGATATCTGATAGCACACTGGCTAAGAGTCTAAATGACAGCATGAAAAGATTGAGTTATACCTATACATTGCTCTGAGTCCATAGAAGAAAAAATGCTGTATGAGTACCAACACATTGTATTATTCTTTTATCTCCTGGTCAGATCTGACAGGTTTCAAGCATATAAGATTGCACACACATTTTCATAAAATCCTTGTTCCAAGGAAGGTATTTCCTTCCATACAACTACATTATAATTTTTGTTGGAGAGTGTAGGCAGTGGTACTGATATTTGACAGGTTTTTTTCCCCCAAAGTTTCAAAGGCATTAACACTCAGCAGGAATAATTGAAATACCTTTCATACTTTAGAACCATTCCCTTGTATGATCTCTTATATGAGCTGTAACTGGCAGTGCCATTCATTGATTTTTTTAAAAGACATTTTACATTTCTATGCATTTTAACACCCTCTTTTGGTAATGAAAGCATTGTGGACCAACTCTTTCTCTGTTCTCTCTTGAAGGCCTGCTGTTCTTTCTCATTTTTAAGTGCTTCATGAACAAATAAAGTAACTTGGCATTGTTGCTAAGAGGGGTATTTCAATAGTCTGGACCCACTAATGTTGATCTGAATAATTGGCCTCTGCCCTTTGCAATATAAAGGCAACCAGATGACAAAGAGTGTTGTAGATCTAAGCAGATGAGAACAGTTCTAAAAACAGTTGAGCCTGCCCAGGCTTTAGCTTGCCTCCCAAGGTTCTAAAATGAGTGTCTAGTGAGAGTGCTAGTTGGGAAGGATTAGGTGAAGAAAGCAAATGAAATTTTATCTCACCTAAGTGAAAAACTTCATCGTATTCATGTTTGTATTCCGTGTGTTAACTGATTCCATCAGTGCCTTACACAGTTATAGGAGAAAAAAGAAAGAAAGAAAGAGAGAGAGAGAGAGAGAGAGAGAGAGAGAGAGAGAGAGAGAGAGAGAGGATATTTCTGAATCATCAAATAGTTTTCTTATCATATAAAAAGGAGAACGGGTTTTTTTGTTTTTTGATTTTTTAGTTATAATCAGAAGAAAACTCTAAGCAAAGCATTATGCATGAGTTTGGGGAACATTGCTAATATAGTCATGTGTCTGTCTTCACATGTGTGTGATACATGAAATACGGCTATAAAATAAGGAGGCCTAAAACACATATTTGAACAATATATTTGTTTTCCAATGAAGTTTAATTAAATAAGTTATGTTAAAGTGTTTTTGCAAACACCTAAAGTGATACCCAAATATAAAATGCTGCAATTATAGATTGTTCAACAATATTAAATGAGCAGCTTCTATGATCTATATCAATCAAATAATAACACTAACAAAGGGCTGGGTGACTCAATTGATTGGAGTGTAATTCCATACACCAAAAGGTTACAGGTTCAATTCCAGATCAGCACATATACCTAGATTTCGGGTTTGATCCCTGGTCGGGGTACGTACGGAAAGCAAACAACTGATATTTCTTTTTCTCTCAATCTTTCTCTCTCACAAAATCAATAAACATATCCTTGGATAAGGATTAAAATAAATAATGATAATAAGTACATTGTAGGGACCAGGATAAGTGTAATGACTTTGCCCACAGCTATACAACTACAGAAAGTGGGGAACAGCTGATATAAAAAATATATGACAGAAGCAATGCATATATGCATATAAGTTCTTTGGTTAATTTCTTCTCCCTCTCTCCACTTTCCTCTGACATTTGTCAGTCTGTTCCATATTTCTATGCCTCTGATTCTATTTTATTCATCAGTTTATTGTGTTTATTAGCTTCCACATATAAGTGAGATCATGTGAAATTTGTCTCTCTGACTGGCTTATTTCACTTAGCATAATACTCTTCAGGTCCGTCCATGCTGTCTCAAAGGTAATAGAACCTTCTTTTTTACAACTGCCTAGTATTCCAGAAGGCCTAAGGTGGGGCAGGAACCTGGTGGTGGGTAGCAAGGGGGAGAAAATAAAGGAGGGACATCTGCATTACTCTCAATAATAAAAATAAGTAAATAAAATAGATGGCAGACTGTAGAGGCAATATATATTAAAGACCATTTAATGATGAAGCATTCTTACCTGTCCAATATACAGTGGAGCTTTGAAATATACTTTTTATTTCTGAAAGAGCCATTTTATCATTATATTTTCAAATTACAGCTCAAAAGCAGTCATTAAGAATAAAAATAAGTTGAAGAATGGTTTCCTTCTCCACAGACAGTATTGCAATCTATGGATGCAGTGGAAATGTGGCAGCAGAAAGACATGCAACAAGACAGGTTCTCAGTAACTTCACCCCTGAAGTCTCTATTGATTGTGTTTGCACTTATTCTCAGCTTCACTCAGTCTCGCAGTTGGACAATACTTCCCGTTCAAAATAAACCTTCAGTTCTTAATTGCTTGGTGTCAGGCTGCTGCCGTTTCCAGCAATTTCGTGATCAGAACATATTGCTTTCAAACTTGTCTCTCTTAGTCCTTGAAGCAAATTACAAGCACAGAAATACTTTGAAGCATCTTACACTGTTGAGTCTGTAGCAAATAGAAAACAAATCACAATGACTAATATTGTTATGGAAAGGTTGTAGTTTCCATTTACCCCTATTTGTGGACAGACATTTATTGAGTTTTTAGGATTAGAGATTTTCTCCTTCCATGATGGTTAAAATTTTACATGTGGAATGAAAAAAACTGAAGGAAAGCAGTGATTTACTATACTTGTTTCTGCAAAAAGAAATCTCATTAAATAGCTTGTAGTTAGTTCTAAACTGTCTTAAATACGATAAGTTCTTATTTGTTAAAATATAGATCTTCATGTAATGTCTGTGCGTTTTTCTAAACAGCCGCTGTGCCTTATTTCTGTGTTAATGAATGGCTTAGATGACACATGTAACAATTTATGGGCATAAATGGCTTTAATGAATCTCTAGAATGGCTAGTTCCTAAGAAATGTTTAGTAACAAGTAATTTTTGCCGAGTCTCTTGATTTTTCTTTGGAACCAATGACCAGCTGTGTGTGGTAAATGCTCCCCTGCTTTTGCAGCTTCACTATCATCACTCAATTCTCCCATTAGTGTCAGCCTTATTCAGTCTGGTTCCAACTTGCTTGACAGGATGCCTCTTCATCCATCAGAGCATTTAAATCCCCAATCCCAAATGTCTCCTGGGTTCCAGCTAGGATGTGGAGAAAGAAGGGTACAGCATTTCAAGTTTTTCTCTCGTTGTCCAACAATTACAATCAAAATGCCTTGAAATTGCTTACTTCTATTTCAGCTCTTTTCTTCAAACTCTGCCTAGTATAACCAAAACAAAAATAAATATTCTTCATTGTACTTTATTTTAGCATTAATGTTTCTGCCTGTTCTATAGAGATAAGCCCTTGCACATGGTTATGCTTAACTAGGCTGTATACATAAGAAGCTAGAATAAACTTTAAATGATACTCGATTATAATGAGTATAGCCTTTAAACACTGATTTATTTTTTTATAGTTGGTGTTTGGTGACAGTCTTTATAACAGCAACATCTGAGTAAATTAAGGGAAATACCAGTTTACAAAAATCTCTTTAGAAATGTATTTATTTAGAAATGTAACACATTATTAGGTACTACAAACAGATTACCAAGTACAAATTAGGCTTGGTTCCTGAAGATAGGAATATTCTAATTCACTTTGAAAGAAGAATAACTAGTATTAATAGAGAGCAAAAATAATTGAATACTGTTTTGTTTTGCTTTGCTTTTTAAATGAAATATGTAACTAAATTATTGCATAATAACTCAGTACTACCCCCAACCTTCTTGCTTATTCTTAGAGGAAGGAACTTGCATGCCATATGAGTATCCACAGTGGGCACCTATGATGAGCTAGAGACCTTGAAGCTCAGGAGGAATTTGAGACCAGTACATTGGGCTTTCTGTTTTGTGGTTCAAGGGCTCATATGTATAACCTTGAATAATCTCCTTGGAAATTTAAATATATATTTCTCAAAAGACATGAATTTGGATAGAAATGGAAGCCTGTCACTTGCAAGGACACAGAAAAACAAAATCAAAATCTTAAAGAGACCAAAAATTAAATGGATTTACCCAAGATCATCTCCTTGGATACCACCAGTTCCATCAGAGCCAAATTTCTAATGATGACTTCAAAGCACCAAATCATTTAATCTGTCATACAAGGATATATAACACAAATACACAAGCCCAAAATCAAAATGCTGAGATCTTTTGGGTTCCCATGAACTCCATCAATTACCCTAACCCTCAACTAAAGTGGACTCCTCAAATTGGTCAAACAGATTCTGTACCATACTGCTTCTCTGCCATTACTCAAACTCTTCTTTCTAACTGGAATTCCTACCTTCTCATTTACCATTTATTCACTCAGGAACTCAAGACATATATACTTGTTGCTTGATCTCTGCCAATACCTGTGCCTGTCTCAATTCTACTGCAGCTTCAAGAGTGAGAAATCTAATTCAAAATTATACAAATATTCCATGAAATCTTGCTTTTATCTTTTTGATAAAGAATAATTTAATAATCTATCCATTAAGTCATTTATGCAATGAAATAGTATATTGAACACCTATTGTATGCTAAGTCTTTTTTTGTGGTTGGTTGTTCCTTAATTCTCACCTGAGGATTGTGTTTTAGAGAGAATAAAGAGAGAGATGGAAGGGGAGGGAGAAAGATAGAGAGAAACATCAGTTGGTTGCCTCCCCAATGCATCCCAAACAGGGGTCAGGGATTAAACCTATAACCAAGGTATGTGGCCTTGACCTGGAATTGAACTTGAAACTCTTTGGTACACAGGCCAATGCTCTAACCATTGAACACACTAGCCAGGGCAGGCATGCTAAGTCTTAACAATTCAAGTACAAATGAAATCTGTTCCCTGACTTTATGGAATTTGAAATCTAATTGAAAACAGAAACAATAAAATAGTAATTTCCCTATAATTATAAATGGAATGGCAGGATTGTACAAATTGTGCTTCAAAAATCTAAATCATACCAGAAGAGCTATCATCTTCCCAGAGAAGAAGACAACTGATGTAAGCCTAAAAATTCAAGGATAATTAGCTAACTAAAGAAGAAGAAAATGAAGGATATTCTAGGCAGGATGAAAAGGCATAGGGGAAATAGCATGAGTGTGAGAAAACGCAAAGATTTCTAAGTGGTCAGATTGCACATGCAGTGTGAGTCATTTGTAGTGGCTTCTATGAAGCTATTTGGTGGGTGAGTGACAAGAAGTGAGATTAAGATGTCACTAGGAAGTGGATCTTAAAACATTTCTGAAGACTAAGTTAAAAATTTTATATTTCACCCTAAATGGTTTTGGAAAGTATTGAAAATGCTGAACAGGGAATGGCAAAATTGGAGTTTGGTTTTGAATGGCACCCAAATACTTAAGCCAGAAATTTATGAGGCAGTCATGTTATCACCCTCTCTTGCAATCTCTCACATTTAATCCACCAAGTCTCAGATTTCACTGTTAAATATATCTGGGTTCCATTTCTATTTCTTTTCCCTCTGCTGCAACAATCTTAAACCAGGATCAACCAAGATGTCTTCAAGAATTTTTGATGAATATGTTAACTGGTCTCTTATCCCTATCATTTACACACAATAGCATGAATGATCTTATAAAATGGAACACCTGATCATACTGTACTTCTCTTTAAAATGTTTCACTGACAGGATCCTAAAAAAGATGATTAATGAAGATCCTTCCAAGAACTTTATATCTGAAGTGAAACCTCAGATTGACAGAAACTAGCTACTCAAAGAACTAGAGGAAACTCAGAACGACATCACTAATACATTGAAAAAGCAACCCAAGGAGTGATAGAAGATATTTACAGAACAGGGCTTATATACATTATTAACATAAAATAATAATAAAAGGCACAAGTGGCAGTCCCTCCACAACAGAAAAGTGAGGAATGACAGGTAACACCAATCAAGTCCTGCTATGGAGATAATGTTTTTAGCTGCCCCGTATCTATATGTTGTAGCCCTAATCACTAATATGATAGCATTTGGATGTGGTGGGGCCTTCTGGGTGCAATTAAGTTTAGGCGAGGTCATAAGGATGGAGTCCCCATATGAGATTGGTTCCATTAAAGGAGGCTGAAGAGACCAAAGCACTCGCTCTCTGACGCATGAGTATAGAGCATGAAGGTGACTCTCTGAAAACCAGGAAGAGGGCCTTCACCAACTAAGAATCCAACTATGCAGCCACTCTTATCTCGGATTTCCAGCCTCCCGAACTCCTGAGCTTCCATAAACGTTTGTTGTTTAAGTCACCCAGTTTATGTTTTCTGTTGATGCAGACTAAATTAGGCAAGTCTTGAGGAATAGAGCAAGATCCCAATCTGAATTTATCTGTATAATAATAACCAAGATGCCCAATCTTGATAAAAGGATGAGGTACTGGCAGAAAGAATGAGGTACAGACAGAAAAGATGCCTAATGTTTGTTAGGCATTTTGTCATCAGTTGGTGATTTCAGTTTGATTAAAATATATAAAGATCAAAGTGGAGCTGCAGTTTTAAGAAAGGCCAGGAAGAATACCTGCTAGCTGGTTCCTACTGAAGACCAGAGATACAAGCAGCACCAGTGGGTAGACTGAGTGGCTCAATGTTTTGGATTTGTGATGCTTCCACCTGAGAATACCATAAAAATTTAAGAGTTCGATTTTCTTTCAGACACTTCGGTACTTAATCATAGAGTAGAGAAAAGTTACTTCAGAGTTCCACTGGTTAGTATGCTTCTGAGACTGAATACAATATTTTTTATGAAAAAATCAATGCAAGTGTGTTGAAAATGTGATATTTTATTAGAATCAGGGCAGACAGTCTTAGAAGACTGGATCACAATTTCACATATTATGTAAGAGGCTTCGTTATAGACTCCTCATATTAATATATACCTTGTGATCCAATACTTCATTTGCCAAATTTTTCCCTGTTCCTGGCTCCAATCCTTGTGTGTGTGTGTGTTTTTTTAATTTTTATTTTTTTAAATTTTATTTACAATATAAGTTATATTTAATAGTAGTACATATGTTTTCCTTCCCCCCCCCAATATTCTCCCCCCAGCCTCCCTTACCCCTCAGCACATGTCCCCACCTGCCCCCCTCCCTGCCCCAGTGTCTTTCATTCATTGGTTATGCTCATATGTATGCATACAAGTCCTTCGGTTGATCTCCCCCAGCATCTGCCTCCCATCCACTCCAGCCTTCCCCCTGTAGCTTGACAGCCTGTTTTAGGCCACCCTGCCTCTACATCAATCACTTCCCCCTGTTTCTTTTCTTCAAAATTATTTTGCCTCTGCATACTGAAAACAAACATATAAGAGCAAAAAAAGTTTGAGTGTCAGTTTCAATGTCCAACTGTTCTGAGTCCCAGTTTCAATGTCAAATAGTTCTTCATGTGTAGATGTCAGCAATGGTATCCAGATGGTGGACACATCGTGGCAATGCAAGATCCATCCTCTCTGGTATGGTCCTGGGCCACTGCTAGCATGGCAAGGTGTCATCAGCGTCCGCCATCTCTGGACCATCCTCGTGGATGGAACAGGCCCGTCAGTTCCTCACTATCGCAGGAACCCACATGGTTCTCTGCAAACACACAAACACATTCTCGACCAAAGGTTAACAAAGAGATCCTCTCTGCAAAATAGAGTTGGGATTCTTTTTATTTTTGCCTAAATGATTTTCCTTTGGCTTATTTTGACACCATGTGTGTTTTTTCATGGGTGTCCTGCAGTTGGTTTTATAAATGGAATTTTCTTTTCTGGAGTAAGAATTTTCTACACGTATTTTACTTATAGGATATTTTTCCTTATATGATATTACCCCACTGTCCCCCCCCTTTTTTTTGGTTAATAGGGGCTTTTGGAAATTTTATCTTGCAGTCTTGGTAGTTTTAAATTTTAATTTTTGCACACAAATATTACTGCTTTAGGTTCTTTGGATGTTAGGCAATTTTGCAGTGAGATGAACTACTAATAGATATTTTAATTAATGTTTTAGGAAAAGCTTTTTGTCCAGTACAGTTAGATTTTCTTGAGTATTCACTTATTTCACTTGTCCAATTTAAATTAATCTGAAAACTTGATTACTATTTTACTGTCAATTTTAATACTCAAGCAGAAATCTTAGTTTACCCAGTAAATACTTGTGGAAAGGAATGTTTGCATTTTTGAGTAGGTCCTCAGCATTCCTGGTAATAAACTAAATTTAGATATAGGGCAGCTATTGCTGGCCGAGTCTCTGTCTGCCACCTGGGTCCCGGTGTGAGTTGTGCTTGGGAGGCGTAGCAGCCGTGGGGGTAGGAGACCTTCCTCGGGAGGGGTGAGAATTCAAGCCCCTGCAAGGTTTGTGGATGAGGGTCTGTGCCCCACCTCTGTTGATCTTTTAGACAAATGATCCAATAAAAAAAATGGGCAACAGACCTAAATAGAACCTTTTCTAAAGAAGACAAAAGGAAGGCCCAGAGGCATATGAAAACTTGCTCAAAGTCTCTAATTATCTGAGAGATGCAAATCAAAATGACTGTGCGGTACCATCTCACACCTGTCAGAACGGCTTACATCAACAAATCAACAAATGACAAGTGCTGGCGAGGATGCGGAGAAAAAGGAACTCTCCTGCACTGTTGGTGGGATTGTAGACTAGTGCAGCCACTGTGGAGAACAGTATGGCGTTTCCTCAAAAAACTAAAAATGGAGCTCCCATTCGACCCAGTGATCCCACTCCTTGTGTTTTTTAATGATAATTTGCAGATATTCCTGCCCTTGGCTGTCTCTAAGAGTGTTATATAGATAACAGAAAACAGTGTTTAACAAGAAGGAAAAATTAAAACCAGAAGAAGAATCAAACAGGAAGTTTGGTATTTTATCTTCATGAATGCTAATATTCACCAGGGACACCAGGGGCAGGAGGTGCCAGCTATCTACTCTATATCTGGATTTTTTAAGAGTCTGAACCAAGTTCAAAAGTTACTATCCATGGAATTATATGAAACTCATACAACTTTGTCAGTAGAGCATTAAATCAAACATTTATAACACATTAATGAACACTACAGCCTTACAAGGTTAGTGATCAATTTCTGCATTAGGTAAAAGGGAGATAATTATAGTTGATAGTAAAGTAACCAAAAACATTTACTAAACTATAAATCTGTATAAGTAAAAACAACAAGCCCCTTCCTGCCCCCAGATTGCTCATTTGCCATTTTTAAAAGACCCTCTGGTCCCCAATGGCCCTAGTAAATTCTAATTCTCTTAACTATTCATGTACTACTGCCCTTCATAATGTTGTAAAAAACATTAAGTCTTCAACATTATTTATGTTCCAGCACTCAGAGAATTCATGGTATAATCAAAGAGTCAATGTAGCATTAAAAATTGTATAAAAAGGGTGTTAGCAAAGTTCAGGAGGAATGTGGATAAAGACTTCAAGGAAGGCTTCACAATAAAAGTGGACTTGCAGTTTGGTCTTACAGGATGACCAATACTTTGAAAAGAAGGAATTCTGGGTGAAAAGAAAAGCATGAGTAAAGCTCAGTTATATAGAGTGTGATGTGTGTGTGTGATGTAGTAAAGAGTTCATTAACATTGGCAAATAAGCTACACAGGAGAGAGTAGTAGGAAATGTAACTGGACAAGATATAGATGAAGATTGATTTGTGTACCTTGTGATCACTGGGAAGCTAGGCAGAGTTTGAACAGAACAACAAATATGGAGATCTCCATATTTGATGATAATGGTTTCATTATACTAGTAGATTCCTATTTGAGGAATATAACTCAAATGAAAAAGGAACCTATGTCAGAAAATATTGGTATTGGAAAGGTCAGATCAGAAGTTCTTTCCAGGGGAGAAATAATAAAAGTTATGAGAACAGTGTTGTGATGAAAGACTGAATTTAAGAGATAAATTAGGTTATCTTAAGGAATTTGTGTTGATTTAAATGCAGGGTGAGTGTAGAAGGAACAAATGCACTAACTTTCCAGCTTGAGAAACTGAATAGGTTGTACTCCTGTTTATAAAGGAGAAGTCAATATGAGGAAGACTAGCTTTGTGTGGGAGAATGCTGTTGTTCAGTTTCGGACATGTTTTATTTGAGGTCATTGCAATATATCCAAGCAGAAAGATCAAATACAAATTGGAATTATAAAGAGAGTGCAGAAGGAAAGATGTCATGAAGAGAGGTAGATATTGGAAAATTATAAATTTATGTGGTAGTTGTGATCATGGAAATTATTGAAATAATTCAGAAAGATTCGAGAAAGAAACAGAAGAGAGATTAGATGCCTGGGTTTAGATCTGGGACCTAATTGTTCTTCAAATAAGTTCCTAAAATTGAAAGCACATGTCTATAGTTTTTAGAAAAAAAGTTTGGTGGGATCTGTAATGTAGAACAATTATATTTTTAAATAATGAGAGAGATTTGACCATATTTAACAAAAACTTTAAGGATATAATTAAGTAAATTTCTAATTCTTATTCAATGTTAAATTCAAACTTGGATATTAATAGTTCAAAATGGAGAATTAAAAGGGAAACTTCAATTGAAACTTTATTTGGTTTAAAATAATTAATAAAATGTATTCTAGAGAAGTGATTATTAAGCTCCACGATCTTTAAATTTTAAGTTGTTATTATAGAATTATAATATTGATGCTTCTACAACCTCTTCTAATTTAAATATTATGTATAGCTAACTTCCACAACAGCTAAGTCAAGAAAATTTTATTATTTTTAAACCCAAGATTAAAAATCAAAACAAAACTTAATAAAAACATCTAAGACACTTGTAAATGATTTTAACTTAAATTTCTAAAGACTATCTTTTATTCTCAATTTCATATATTTTTCTCTCTAAAGTTGCAAACGGACTATTTGGTTTCCTTGATTTGTTTATTGCTTGTTTTGTTCATTTGTATTTTTTTGTTTGTTTCTTCTCTGAAAGTATTTAGCCAACTGAAGGAATGAGGCATTTTAAGCCAAATAAAACTGATTTTAGCCATCATTGTACCCGTTAGAAGGAAAATAAGTAATTACTTTGTAAGAGATAATAGGTTCAGATTTCTTCTTCCATAAAGATGAAGTATATGTACCTTTTCCTATTTCTCCCATTAAGTACAACTAAGGGGGAGAAATGGAAAATTACATTAAGAAATGGATATTATAGAAAGGAATTAACACTAGACATTATAATAAAACAAGCATAAAACTCTGAAAGAAGGCAGATCAATCAGTGAGGGATATTAGGACCCATCAACAACATAGCAATGAATTCCCTGGGTTTTCTTTTGCCTCGGATATCTCATACATGGAGCTGGTATTTTAAAAGTCCTAACAAAAGCCTGCTCTTTCTAGCCAAAGGACCAAGAAAAGGATGTCCTAGAAAGACAGAGAACATTTAGAAAATAACTGCTTACTCCAACTAGATACCACAAATAGACACAGGATGGTAAAAATGCTGAAAATCAAAGATAAGGATAAACTTTGAAAGCAATAAAAGAAAAACAACAAGACACTTTACAATGGAACTTCAGTAAGATGATTTTCTGACTTCTCAGCAGAAACACTAAAAGGCCAGAGGCAATAGGATAACATATTCAAAATGTACAAAGAGAAAAAACTCTCAACCAAGAATCCTACAATCAGCAAAACTTTTAAAAATAAAGCAAAAATAAATACTTTTCCAAATAAACAAAAGATCAAAGAATTTGGCTGCTACCAGACTTGCCCTATAAGAAAGACTAGAAGCTCTTCAAGCTGAAAGCAAAGCAAGCCTAGATGGCAATGTAACAAAGAGTACTATAAAAGTAAGTAAGTAATTATAAAAAACACTATAATACATATTTTATCCTTTCTCCTAACTAATTTAAAGGGCATTGTATTAAATTATGTATATAATATATTATTGGGCCTGTCACAAATAAAAATGTTATATATGTGTAATGTATTTACCAGTAATACAAAGCACAAAAGAAACAGTGGAAACAAAGCTGTATTGGGCTAAGAAAGTGACTACAGGAGCTAAAATAATAATTGTTACAATGTATTATTGATTTGTTAACATTAATAGTTGCAATACATATAACAATAATACCATAAGAAGGGGGACAGGAGTAGAGCTATATAAGTGGAATATTTCTCTATATCACTGGAATTAAGTTAGTTTAAATTTGAGGCTGACCCTGATAAGTTAAGATGTATGTAAGAACCCTTGAGCAACCAATAAATAATTTAAAAATATAGTGAAAAAAATTACTAAAGTAATTAACATACTACATTAGAAAATATTCACTTAATGCTAAAAAAAAAAAAGTAGTAGGAAAGAATAGATGAACAAAAAAAGACCTGAGACATATATAAAGCAAAAAGTAAAATGAACTATGTAAATTCAACTACATCAATAATAAAATTAAATGTGAGGATGATAAACAATTGGATCAAAAGATAGAGATTTTTCAGACTGGATTAAAAACTTGGGTTATTAATTATTTTTAATGAAAATAATTTCATTTATAATAGCATCAAAAGAATATAATAGTTAAAATAACAAAAGAACTGAAAAACATATACTCTGAAAACTATAAAATATTATTGAAATTAAATAAATGGCAAGCACCCTCTGTTATGAACCAGAAAACAATATTGTAAAGATGGGAGTATACACTAATCTGATTTATGAATTCAATATAATTTCTGTCAGAATCTCAGTTGACTTTATAGCAGTTGACAACCTGATTCTAAAAGTCATGACTTAAAAGGGAACCAGAATAACCAAAAAATCCTAAAAAAGAACAAAGTAGAAGAACTCACACATCTTGATTTTAAAACAACTACAAAATAATGAAGACACTATGTTACTGGTACAAGGAGAGACATATAGGTCAAAAGGAATAAACTGAGATTCCAGAAATAAACCTATACATCTAAGGTCAACTGATATTCAACAAAGGTGCCAAGACTATTCAATGAGAAAGAATAGTTTTTTCAACAAATGGTGCTGGGACAAGTGGATATCCAGATACAAAAGAATGAAGTTCATTTTATACAGAAAAGTTAACTCTAAATGATGAAAGACCTAAATATAAGAGCTAAAACTATAAAACTCTTAAAAGAAAGCATAGGGACAAATCTTCATGACCTCATTTTAGGCATGATACCAAAAGTATCAGCAACAAAAGAAAACAGCAGAGTAATAGAACATCATCGACATTTAACTTTTGTGCTTCAAGGAATACCATCAAGAAAATAATAAAAAAAAAAACAATCCACAGAATTCTGGAAACTATTTGCAAATCATATATCTAAGGTTCTTGTTCTAAAGTGTATAAAAGACATTTGCAACTCAATAAAAAAATACAAGTAAGCCAGCTTTCTTGTAATGAACGAAGAATGTGAATAGATATTTCTCTGAGGAAGATATACAAATAAACAATAAGCACTTGAAAAATTGTTCAAAATCATTAGTCATCAGGAAATGTAAATCAAAACCACAATGAGATACCACTTCACAAACACTAGAATAAAAAAGTCAGATAACAAATTTGTGCAGAAAGTAAATTCTCACACACTGCTGATGAGGATGTAAATTGGTGACACTGCTTTGGAAAACAATCTAGCAGTTTCTAAAACGATTAAACATAGAATTATCTGCAATTCTATTCCTGGATACACACCCCAGAGAAATTAAGACACAAATGTTTATAGCAGCATTATCTATATTAGGCGAAAGATGGAAGAAGATGGGAACATATGTTCACCAAAGGATGAATGGATAATCAATATATGGTAGATCTACACAATGGAGTATTATTCGTCCTTAAAAAGGGATGAAAATACTGACTCCTGCTACAAATGGATGAGCTTTAAAAAGGGAAAGAAGCCAGTTACAAAAGAGCACATATTATATTATTTCAGTTGTATGAAATCCACAATAGGTTAATGTCTAGACACAGAAACCTGATTAGTGGTTACTTAGGGCAAGGGAGGACTGAGGGATAGGAGATGGTAGAAATGTTTTAAAGTTGATAGATGGTGATCTTTGCACATATCTTTAAATATACTAAAAACCATTGAATTGTAAATTTTAGCTCAGTAAGTTGTATGGTATGTGAGTTATATATCAAAAAAGTTGTTAAAAAGGAAACATGAACATTGTGCTAAGGGAACCCAACTGAGACTAATTAACATGTCAGTGGTGGTATTGGAACAGGTCAATAAAACCTACTTAGAAAAGGTGATGTTTAAGCTGATCTTCTAGATAAAAAGCCATGTTTAATCTCTTTTTTCTCATTTCTGGTCTTGCAAGATGGAATGGAAATTTTGCTATTCATTTGTCTTCAAACCCTTTGAAAACTTGCCGTGTGCCTCAACAAGTCTTTCACAAAAGATTACCCTCATATCATTAGACAAAGAAAGAAACATTTTTTAAATCACAAAAAAATTCAATATCTACAATGTTTTTAAAAAAGTGCAATCCTCACCCCTCTTTAACAGTAATAATTGGTGTCAGCTATCCACTCTAAATGGTCTATACTGATGTAGTGGCCCATTGAATTAAGTAACTGTAATTGTTAGATAATCTTCCTGGCTAAATCAGGATGATGTCAATATTTTGAACACTGTTTTCTGTCTCCTTGGAGTTGACAATCCCTACAGAGATAAGCAATGGGATATTTGAGTTTCTTATACCTTACACAGCAAGGGGTTGCTAAACTAATAGCCAGTAGTTGAGAGTTAACTCTTGGTGACACTGCTCATTTCTCAATGCATTTAAGTCTTCAACAAACTTGTGGTTTGCTTACTATAGGATGGACACTATGCTGGCAATACAGAGTTGGCAAATAACATGGTGCCCCTGTCTTCCAGGAGCTCATAGTCTAATGGCCAAGGACTGGCAGGTAAGAACAGACTAAAAGAAAATGCTATACGTGCTTTAGAGTACCTGGTTGTAAAGTCAGGAAAAACTTCGGAAAGGAAGAGTTACTCAACGGAATGTTAAAAGACAGAATATGTTCTTTAGGCAAAGGAGGAGTGCATGTATGTACATATTTTGGGGGGAGGTACATAATAGGTACATATGTTGGGGAGGAGGTACATTGAAAGGAACAGCCTGTGTAAAGCACCCCATAGTGAAATAGCATGCCCAGAAGCACTGTACTCTATCCTTTTCATGGATGTTAATACAGTAATCCTGACTTCTGCATCGACAGGGTTCATGGGAGGCCGATTTAACCTCTTTCTTGGGAAGCATGATAGGCCCTTAAGATCTTTATCGGATATTTTCCTATCCATACATCCCACAGCATCTTCCAGAATTGGATGAGACCACCCAAGCCCAGAATACTGATTGTCCACGGTAAGGCGGGAAATTGGCTCACTGCCCCCAGCAAACCTCAGCAAGAGCCTGCCATCTTCATTTGGCCAACCCACAGCAGGCAAATCGACTTTGGAATATACAAGTTTTCCATACTTTGGCTGCTCCTAACTCCAGAGTAGAATTCACAAACAGGTTTAAATTATGGCAGTCAAAGTGCCTGCAGATTCTTCTTTGAACAGAAAGCAGACTCCTAGTCTCTGTTATATGTAACTGTGGAGTCACTGTGGGTCCTGTGTATCAACCACACTGTGTATTAAATAAACAGCACCTTACATTCATATAATCCCTTATAATTTATGAAGATATACCACACGCATTAACTCATAGGATAATTCTAAGTTTAGAAGGTCAAGTGTTCTCTTGATTAACCGAGAAAAAAAAATAGAACTCTGTGACAGTGCCAATGCCATGCTCCATAGCCTTCATCTTCCACGTGATCCCTCCTGGTCACCAAATAGCTGCAGCCATTTCAGACTTCGAGCTTTCTATCTCAGAAGGAAATAAGTGGAAGGGACTTTAGCCTGCCAGGTTTGAACAGAAAGAAAGGCTTTTCTGAAGTCGCACCCAGGGGGCTCCTGTTTACACCTGCCTGACCAAACTGAGTTACATGGACATTCCCAGCTGCCAAGGACTGTGAGGAAACAGTGTTGCTTCTGAATTTCTGAAGTAGAAAAAGGCAAGTGAAGAGAGGATATTGAATGCTCCTGAGTAAAATAATCATCTAATCTGTCCATCACTGAGCTATATTTGGTCTGCTTTTTAAATATCAGATATTGTCCTTGTTGATTTGGCTCAGTGGATAGAGCATTGGTTTGTGGACTGAAGGGTCCTGGGTTAGGTTCTGGTCAGGGGCACAGGCCTAGGTTGCAGGTTCGATCCCCAGAGGGGGCTGTGCGGGAGGCAGCCCATCAATGATTTTTTCTCATCATTCTGTTTCTCTCTTTCTCCTCCCTTCATCTTTGATATCAATAAAAATATGCTTTAAAATAATAATACATGTCATACATTAATTTTCATTAGATATACACTATTATATAGAGCATATATTATTATATATATAACTAGAGGCCCAGTGTACAAAATTCGTGCATGGAGTTGGAGGGGGCGGTTGTCCCTCAGCTCAGTCTGTACCCTCTCCAATCTGGAACCCCTTGAGGAATGTCCAACTGCCTGCTTGGGACTGGGCCTAAACGGGCAGTAGGACATCCTTCTCACAATCCAGGACTGCTGACTCCAAACTGTTCGCCTGCCTGCCTCCCTGATTGCCCCTAACCACTTCTGCCTGCCAGCCTGATCACCCCTTAACCACTATCCTGCCAGACTAATTGATGTCTAACTGCTCCTCTGCCAGCCTGTTTGCTCCCAACTTCCCTCCTTTTTCAGCCTGCTCACCTCTAACTGCCCTCTCTTGCAGGCTTGATTGCTCCCAACTGCCCTCCCTTGCAGGCCTGGTCCCTCGAAACTGCCCTCTCTTGCTGGCCATCTTGTGGTGGCCATCTTATGTCCACATGGGGGAAGGATCTTTTAGCACATTAGGGAAGCCCTCTTGTGTGTTGCAGTGATGGTCAATCTGCAAATTACTCTTTTATTAGTTAGGATAGAGGCCTGGCGCATGGGTGGGGGCCAGCTGATTTGCCCTGAAGGGTGTTCTGAATCAGGGTGGGGGTTCCCTTGCAGTGTGGGGAGGCTTGGGCAAGGGGCCTGTGGTGGTTTGCAGGCCAGCCATGGCCCCCAGCAACCCAAGTTTTTAATTTATGTTCCACAATTGAAACTTTAGTGAAGCTTGGAGTGGAGCCAAGCCTTCTGCTTGCTCTACGTCAACAGCCATTTCTGTTTGAAACTTTGTAGCTTAGAGTGGAGGCCTAGGCTGGGGCTGTAGAAGTTTGCCTTCCTCCATCGCCCTGGCAACCCTAATCTCTGCTCTCTGCAGCTCCGTGGCTGCTGCCATTTCTGTTGGGTTATGTATCTTCTATAATTGAAGCTTTGTAGCATTGAGTGGAGGCCTAGGCCAGCAAGGGCAGGCAGAAAGCTTGGCTTCCTCCTTTGCCAGAGAAACCCAAGCCTCCCTCCTGCTCTCAGTGGCCACAGCCATCTTGGTTGGTGTTTATTTGCATAATATGCTCCTGATTGGCTGGTGGGTGTGGTTGTGGGTATGGCGTGATCAAAGGTATGGTAATTTTGCATATTACTCTTTTATTAGATAGTATATGTTATATATAATATGCATGTATTATATATAATATATTATGTAGATACTAGAGGCCTGGAGCACAAAATTTGTGCATGGAGGGCGTGTCCCTCATCCAGAGGTTCCTCTCCTTCTCCCCCACAGCCTCTGGGGAGATGCTTGTCCTGGGGCCTCATCAGAACCCCAGCACACAAAGCCCTGTCAGGTACTTGGGGGCTTGGGTTTTCAGATCTGGCTTCCCTGCCTGGCATAGTGCAAATTTGCTGCCCTGGGCCTGTCCTCTCCCTCCAGGCAGCAGGAGAGGGTGGACGCTGGGTGGGGCGGGGGTGCAGACAGCCCGCCCTCTCCCACCATGCCGGTAGGGGTGCTGAAGGCTGCCCTCTCCCACCACAGGCCTGCCCTCTCCTGCCATGCCAGCTAGTGGCCCTGAGGGCCACCCTCTCCTGCTGTGCTGGCTCCTGCTGAAGGCCACCCTCTCCCACTGCAGGCCCACCCTCTCCCGTTGCACTGGCCAGGGATGCAGACAGTCTGCCCTCCCCTACTGCGCATGGCTCGTTCTATCTGCACTGCGGCTGAAGAGGGTAGACCATGGGACATGCTGGAGGCGCCAACGGCCAGCCCTCTCCTAATGCAGGACCACCCTCTCCCACCCCAGTCCCGCCCTCTCCCACCACTCCCACCAGGGGCATAGACAGTCTGCCCTCTCCCGGTCCCCATGGCCCACCGCCTCCCACTTCTTGTGGTGGGAAACAGTGGGCTGCCGGGTTGGCTGGGGGTGCAATGTGCCATTATACCAAAAAGGTGTCTTGTTTTCATCTGAATTTTTTTTAAGTAAACTAACCTTTTATTCAGTACGCTAAAATGAATTGTGCCTGTATGCCTCAAATTTCTTCAAGAAGAAAAACTCTACAAAAGTTTAAACATGATTTTACCAATGGAAATATGTTATTTGGAAATTACCCCTCTTTTTCTCTCTCTTCATATTTTGACCACTTGTTGAACAGAGTAACAACAAATTTTTTTTAAAAAAAGAGAGAAAGATAAAATTAAAAACTGAGAAGCAAAATTACAAAGGAACTGGAAAGCTAAGCAGTTTGGGCAACCCCTGAGGGAGTACCTCTCACCTACTATACAGAGCAGGATTCCTCCCTCTACCTCCTCCCCCATCTTAAAATTTAGGTCATAGTCATGTGTCATTTACAGTATCACTGACACTTAACAAGTGTAGCAATTAGTATTCTATTTGGGTTTACATTCTTTACAGTAAAAAAAAAGTTTTCTAAATCTCAAACCATATGCTCTATAATAGCTTACTTAGTACTGCCACAATATCCTAAATGAGAAGCTGTTGAAATAAGAATCTGGCCTCTCCTTTTCTTTTAGATATTTTGATTACTTTGACCTTCTGCTGCTACCTTATCCTTTAAGACAAATAATCCAGAGTCTTAACAGCTATTCCTAATTAAGTGAATGCATTATGTTTATATTTATTCACGTACAATGTCATCCATTTGCCCAGTCATTCATTTGTACGTTCATTCATTCACTAAACATTTCTTGGGTCCCATGCATATCTTAACTGCTAAAACCTTTAAGGATGAAGATTCTGGGACCTTAATCATACTCTGTTTTCATAAAACTAAGCAAACCCCTATCCTGAAACCTTTGTGTGGGAATCAGATAGAAACTGTTAGTTCTCTGAATGTGTGGAGAGGAGAAATGTCGATCTGAAAAGGACATTTGCAAAAAGGCACAGTGGCAGGATGGTGGGGTGAGAAACGGGCCAGGCTGGAAGGATCTCTATATGTGTATTTTTATCATCCATGTGTTGGATGAAGCGGGGAGCTGCCAGATAGCTTCTTTTCGACAGCTTGGGAGCAGATCCATGTATGGAAGCGAAAGCCGAAAGGCACAGATAAGCAGAGATCCAGCTATGCAAACCATGTTTAGAGATACTTAAAGGACAAGCATCCCAGGTCCCTTCTTTCTGGTAAATTTTGGAGAAGCCATCACATCGGGTATTTTTTCACATCCAGCCCATGTGGACCCCGCAGCCAGGCTTGCCGGAGAGGTAGGTGCAGGGCTTTGTGAGGAAAGTTATCTGAAGGAGTATTTGTGAATATTCCCTCCTAAGCTCTTGATGACCCTTAAGGGAAGCTGCCAGATAATATTTTCTTGGGGGGGGGGGGGAGGAGAAGAGGGCAGTGTGCAGAAAAAGAAAGGAGGAAAGATTTGGGTTGGGGTTTGTGACTAAGGAATTTAACATGAGACAGGGCAGCTTGGTTACAGAGGGAAAGTGACAGCACAGAATTGTTGCCAAATATAATCCCCTTGTCCAGGGTCACTTACCGTTCAGAATTTTTGTGGATATGAATGTCCCTCGATGTTGCCAGCACCTCTGGAATGGGCCACAGCTTCCAGTGGGTTCTGATAGTACGTATTTTAAAGTGGGGGAGGTAGAATTTGCCTCTTTCTCCTCTCGCTCCTTCAAAGCCAGCACAAACTCCTGGGTGGCTAGTTCTTCCTTAGACACAGGAGAAGCTGCTTGTAAACGACATTATTATTTTTGGCAGCTGAAGTCATTTTTGCAGTGTTTCTCAGCAGATCGGAGGTTGATTACATCCTGTTCAAAGTTCTTGGCTTTCTTTCACAAACATGGGGTCTTACACAAGTTGAAATTGCTGAAACCCAGCTGCAGGCACTGGACTTTCAGTGCCTTTCTCATTTTCTTGCTTTCTTGTTTTGCTGATGACTGGACGCTTGAGAAGCTGAGGAGAAAATTTCTCAGTGTTTATCCTAGTTTTGTTGTCAGGGATGTTTTGGCGATAGCAGGTTGTGGCAGAATAACAGAAGCTGCATGTCGCAGGGGTCTGAAGGAAAAGTATGAATATGAAGGCAAGAACAAAACCAGTATCTGCCTGCCTTGCCTCTGTTTTCTGGAATACTGGTTAAGCCGGCCAAATCAGATCCATTACACTTGAAATGCTACTCCAGTTCATCACCATAATATAATAATTAGATAATTAAAGCAGATCTTTTAAAATTGTAAGCAAAATCTGAGAACACCTGTAAATAAAAAATCCAGGAGAAATTATTATAAGGTGTATCTACGAAATGTGTGTGTGTTTTCAAGATTTAATTAAAATATGTTTTACACAAGATAATGGAATTTAAATTCAAGATTTGTCTTTTTGAGAATACTGTGTCTCTATTCTAAGTAGTATTTGAGCCATCTATTCATTTGACTAAAGGTTTTCAATCTTATGCTATAGCATGAGTGCGGGGAAAAGAAAGAAAAATTGAATGTGATTTTTTCTTTCATTATGACAAAATAGGACATGGAAAATGGTGAATAAGCTAATGTAAGAAAGTAATAAAATGTTTGTAATACAGACCTACAAGATGTTTATTGGGTAAATTAGATAGCTGGGAAAGGCAATTAATTCACTTAAGGGATATACATGAAATGACTTTAGTTATGTGGTGGTTTCCTTCAAGTTGCAATGTGCCATTATACCAAAAAGGTGTCAGAGAAAAAAAAAACATGGTTCTATTTTCATCATAAAACATTCTTACTAAAATAATAAAATATGGATGTCTTTATCAAAATATTCCTTTTCCTTTCTAGTCTATTTACACCAACAACATATTACATTAATAGCATATTTACACTTAAACTTTCCACATCTCTAAAATAGTCTATTCTACTTTTCTTTAAAAAAAAATCAATTACGTATCTGAGAGACAGAGTGAGAGGGAAAATAAGTTATGCCTTCTTTTTTAAAAAAACTAACAGAGACAAGCTATCATAACTTTAGAAAAATGGAACAAGCCTAACAAAAGGGTGGTTTGAAAATACTTCATTAAACACTGTAAACCAACCAGCTTTCTAAAAGAAACAGCACAGCATGATTTTGGCAATTTTCAATACATAAAAGATTATTTTAAATTATGTCACTAGTATTTGTGACCAGATGCAATGCGCATATAATATCATAGAGCATTTTCTCATGTGCTTGTGGCCAAGTACATTTCAAGCACGTATTCCTCATGAGAAATGTCGGAATACATGCTGGAATACATGCTGTTCCTGTTTTTCTTTAGCAAAAATGTTTAATAAGTATCATAAAAAAATACAGTGACTTGTTGATATTTTTTTAGATACAGTTTGTCAACATCTATAGAAAAAAAGGTGACAAGCTAGTTGACCTTTCAACTTAGGACTTCTTAAGCATTCAGTTATGACTACATATGTAGAAAATCTAGATGATAGCATATTTTGTTAAGAGAATTGGAAGTAGTGACAGTCTCATGTGAAAAAAAGTGACTTGTATATACTATCTGTGCTACAGTTAGCTGAGAATGAAGCAAATTCATGGTGGTTAAGAATGATAGAGAAGTTTAAAATTTATCCTAAGACCATAGAGTACAAATTGAAGGCTTCTGTCTATAAAATAGGACCAGTCCTGGACCTGCTCAGTAAGCAGAAGAAGCAAGTATTTTTAGGGACTTTGATATAAAACAATATCCCTGAATATTGGGGGAGACATTTATATGAAAAATAAGAGTAGATATTTACTCTCCCAGAGGTATGAAAAATTTTAGCCCACAGAAAATGTCATTAAATTTCAACAATAGCTTTGGTTACTCTTAAAAAAAATCTGTGGGAATTTTAAGTAAAATGAATTTTACTCAGGTGTTTACAAACTGTGGAACACTCAGACAAACCACTGAAGATTTTTAAGAACTTTAAAAATAACAAAAGGCGTGAGACTAGGATAATGTATAGGTGAGGACTTTGAAAGCCAGAGAGGCTACTATTGTCTCTAAGGTTGCTCATTGGAAAGTAAACCTTCCCAACAATCCAGATCACATGATGGTTTTCTGATCAGAACTGATCTCCCATGCTGCACCTCTTCCAATTTCTCAATGTTAAAGTAACATGATATTTTCATGTCGCGGCAAGTTATTAGAAGAAACTTTCCTGGCAGAAAAAATTTTATAGTAGTTTTAAGGTATGTAAAAGGGGACAAATTTCCATGGCACTTAGTACTGCTGAGAAGAAAAGAGAAGTTCTCATCCTATTGACTTCTTCCCCAGAGATTAGCCATGCTCTCAATTCTAACTGCACATTAGAATCATTTAAGGTGAGCGCTGTCCACACCACACTCCAATGGACTAAATATGCTGATAGTGTCCAGGCAAGGGCAGTTACTTTTTTCAATATACCCCATGCTATTGGGGGGGTATTATTATCCCAGTGGTGATAATAACATATATCTTATAGATTAAGTGTCTGTATTATTGGTAGCCGGACCATTTTTCAGCATAATAATTACTCTGGATCAATAGCAATTGTCCCAGGCAACCTGGGACATATGCTTGCCCTACATAAAGGTCTGTTTTCAAGAATAAATGAGTAGTTTGTAGGTGTTCAAAGAAAAGCAGCTAAAATTAATAGCTAACAATCTCACCAAATACTAGATTTATAACATATTAATGGGCTATAGACTACAATTCTATGAAAGTATAAACCAGGGGTTACTGTATTAAATCCAGGTAAGTTGATTCTTTCCTGAAGGAGTTCTTGGAGTTTTTAATAAGCTAATCTGCCTTAAGAATATCTAAGCATTGTTTATGATATGCAGTGTTTCATAGATTTTAGTTTTTCAAGGAGATAATATCTGATGACTCCAGCCTTCCAATGAACAACTCAGTATGGGGTGTAATGAAAAGCATTGTTCAGGGACAGAGTGGAATGGATGATGAATGTGATTCTGAATGTTATTCAGACATTTAAGTTAGATTGCTGGGCGATAACTCAGTGGTGTGGGGGAATTTCAAACCACAATTTAAAAACAGCGTCACCTTGATTTAGCTGCTTCCTAAATGTCAAGGGTGCTCTGATCGTCTGGAAAGACGAAGAACTCTTTCCCTGTTTTTCCATGAAGATCGAATATTTACTTTGTTTTTGTGGTCCTATGGATGTCAGTTTATGCTAGGAGTTTTAAAAAGTAGTTTCTTGGTGCCCTCTCCTTCTTCTCCAGTAAAGAGGCGGGATCAGAGTCAAGGACAGCAGGTCGGAAAACAAACCAAAAAACAGACTCTGAATTGCCATTGACACAGAAGCCAGGAACATGTATGGAGAAGGAAAACGAAAGTATGTGACATATGAAAGCAAGAAGATGAGCTCAGAAATGAAAGGAATAACTAACCTTGTCAGAAACTTGTCTTGGGTTCTAGGGTGGAGGCGATTCTGGCAGCTGACTTCCCATGTCTTCTGATGTGAGTTGTGTGGACAAGCCAGCAACTAGAAAACTTGGGAAATTTTACCAACTTCTAGACAATGGCTTACAAATGATCCGTAAAAATGTTACAGCTGCTTAAAGGATACCTCTTTAAATATATTCCTTTAACTAATATTTCCTTGGTGGAGTGGTGGATTACCTTATATATGCTCCAAAACTACTCCTAAAAATGATAGCTAACACATAAAGCAATATCTACGTGCCAGACACTTTTCTCCGTGTTTTTACATATGTTAACTCATTAAATATTGGCAATAACCATAATTAGCTAGATCCTCAGATGAGAAAAATGAGCATGAGAGGGACTAAGTCAATCTGCCTGAGGTCACACAGCTCTTACATTGGAGAGCTAGACAAATCTGGCTCCAAAGTCAGTTATGACCCACTCTACCATTGGCAAGTGAATCACACACATTAACTGAGAAAGGTAACTTCTCTGATCTAGTTATGATAGTTCCAGTCTTTATGATCATATAGAACATAATTCTTTTTATTACATTTATTGGGTCAACATTGGTTAATAAGACCATATAGGTTTCAAATGTACTTTTCTGTGATACTTGATCTGTATAGTGCATTGTATACCCACCACAAATTACCTTCTGTCACCATATATTATTCCAACTGTTATCCCTTGAAGTCTCTGAAGACGAGCAATTACTGTATTTTTCTTAAACTTCCTCTACGATTCCAGTTCCTTTAGTGGTTTTTCTTATGACATGCATGCAAATTCCTGCTTACTTTAATACCTAAAAACTCATCTTTGAATGTGCACTGGTTTGTGTAGTTTATTATTTAATTAGTTGATGTATTGAGGGGGATTCAGAGTCAAAAGTCAGCCAAGAGGCACTTTGCAAGTAATTTTGAGGGCACCAGGTGCAGGACCTGGAGACCCAACATTATTAAATGTCATCTTTTAAGATCTTTGTGGATACCAAATGTCATCCAGCCTGTTTTTCATTATTCAGCTTTGGTATCTATTGCAAATGTAGTGAGCATGGCTTTTATATCTTCTTCCAATTCTCTGACAAAGTATTCGACCAAAGCCAAAGACAGTACCAGGCAGAACACATCTCACATTTTATCCAACCAAGTCAGTAATCTTTGAGCACAATTGTTTAGTAAGGATTCTATTTAATTGAAGTCAATCCATATTTCTTCACTTGGTACAAAGCACCTTTGTGTAGATATGCAAAATATCCTGATGATGGTCAGAACTCATGTGGCAATAGCATTTCTCTGTTGGGCTAGTTTAAGATCCCTTAATGTTATGAGGTTAGGCTGATTTGACTTTGAACCCTGACAGTATATTTGCTTATTTACAATCTTATGTCTCCTCTTCAAACCTCCAATGTTCCTCAAAAATTACTGGTTTGTTTAGCACTCTTTTTGAAGATGTTTTTATACATTAGAATGTAATTTATTTATGCAAAACATCTGAACAAATTTAGAGAAGCTAAATAATGTTTTACCATCACTTTTATTTTTGACTTTTGTTCCCCATTACTAATGTTTACATCCCACTCTCTGTTCAATCCATTTTTGCAGTTCCCCTTACTCATATTTAATACATTCAAATTTAAACTCATCATTTTATTAGCCACCTGACCAACTTTTTTGGTGTACCTAACTCTTTGCTTAACCTTAATGCAAAAAGACAGTTTAGACTTTTTCCCTTGACTTGTTGTCTCCCCACAACAAATAAATCCTGAAATCCTATAGTTATACCTCCTGAAACTCTCTTATCTGTTGCCACTGCCTTTTATAATTTACTATATGAGTGATTGCAATAGCATGATAAAACATGGCCTTCCACCAACTGTTCTTCACTCTTTTGTCAAAGTGATCTTGCTAATACACAGTTTTGATCAGGCATACTCATCTGTAAAATCTTTTAATAAATCCCTGTAACTTTCAGGTTAAAATCCTAAATCATTAGCTTATTACCAGAGACCCTTGAAATTCTAGCCCTGCCAATGCCCATGAGCTTGTCCCTCTCTATTTCCCAATATACATTCTTTGTTCCAACTCTACCAAACTATTTATGATTCACTACAGAAGTCAAGAGTGACTCAGATCTCCTTTTTTTATGTGATCACTACCTTCTTTCGTGTGTTTGTTTTATTTTCACAAATGCTACTGCTATTGTAAGAGTCAATGTAAGAACCATTCTCTCTGGGACACTCTCCTTCCCACAATCCATTTCTGATTTATAGTCTCCTTTATGCTCCTATTGCACCCTGTACACATACTACCTAATACTGTCAACATGTATTTTTCTGCCTACTCTATAGATGCTAAGCAACTTGGGGGTCATGAACTTATCTCATGATATACTCTTCCTGATATATGAATGGTCTGGCATACAGTGGGTGTAGTCCATAAATGTTTATTGAATAGCAAAATGAATAAGTCAAAAGAATTCTCATTGGATGAAGAACTAGAAGAAAATGTACTTTAAGGAGTTATGTTTTCCTTTTGTCTCCCACATGCCCCAAGCAGGGGATGGGACGTCTATCCCTTCCTCCATTAGCTCAGAGCTGTTAAGACACTTTTAAGAACCCTATTTGTCCTTTACATTCTAAGGTCCACCTGACTAACTTATAAGCAGATTTTTGTAATACTACTCACTCCCATGCTGTTTTCAATGTGTGGGCTCTGAGAATTGATTAACTCCATAATACACAGTCTATTTGTTGTAAAGTTATCCAGACTCACCAGTCTCAAAAGCTGTCAACCTCACTAGACTCAAAGTGAGAGGACTTGCACAGAAGAGGCTAATTGGAATCTTTCTCTTTTAGTAAAATAGTCTCTTTTTAATTATTTTACCTGTCAATATTCACAAATATTCTGAGAATAACTTTTTAAAAATCAAGCACTGTGTTGTCTGGTTTTAAAGGGGAAAGCAGCACATGGTGATAGCAAGAAGCTTCTATTAGCATTTTAAGCAACATTATCCAGATCTTGATTCAACTGTTCAAAATACATATCATAAAGCAGTATTTTCTCTCTTCACATAGTTCTGAAATCCTTTTGGATATTACTTTTAGAAATTTTATCTTAATTTCATAATACCACACACCACTGATGCCATGCCTCTCTTTCAATCTGTAAGCTTGTCTAAGTTTACCAGTATATACAAGAGAATATGCCAAGTATACCTAGTCAAGTAATCTGTTTATTTAGAGCAATATGGAATGGCACCTAGAACAGATTCTAAAACTTGACTTAGGCTTTGTATTAGTCCATTTATTAGAATCAAAGTGTTTCCTACCAGTGAGAATAAAATGATCATGAATAAGGGTTGGGTGCCTCACAATTGGGGAAGTAATTTTCTCCAAAGCTCTTCAAATGTAGTCCCTGAATGAGTCTGCTTTTATTTAGGGGGAAAAAAAGAGATAAATTATACTATTTGAGAAACGAATAATTTCTGGCATCTAACAACTGAATAATCAATCACTGAGAGTCCTTTGTGGCAAAGACTAACCCTGTTAAAAAGGAGGAATGTCTTTCAACAAGCACCAGTTTCAATGTGTAGAGACAAAAAGGTAAACAACTACACTCAAAATCCTAAGTCTTGGCTCTAAGTTCCAATTCTGTCACAAAGCAAATAGATAGCAAGTCACTAATCTTCTCCAGACCTCTATTTCCTCTGAGGAAGTTGTATTTCATAACCCTGGAATGCCTTCTTGCTATAAAGTTCATGGTCAAAAGTTACGTGAGACAATAGAATAACAGACTTGTAAGGAGGTTCTCATTGTACATGTGGCTTTTCAGTCACTAACTGATACATCTGTGATTTGTTCCTACACCCACTCTGTTCTTGATATTGCTTATCATTTTACGTAAATTGTCCTAATCATTCTCATCTGATACACAAGTAAGGAGGCATCATCAAAAAGAAATAAAAACGTACTTTAAGAGTTTATCCTGAACTCGGGCCCTTTTCTGTTTCCCTACACAGTGAGTATAAAATATGTAGACTTCCGGTGATGCTTTACTTTCAGGCGTAAAGAGAATAAGTATTATAAGCAGACATGCCAAAATTTGAATGTATATCCATCTGACACTAAAATCTATCCTCTGTCCATGATATTTTGTAACTTGGATACTTTGTATCATGCAAATTGGCAGCTTTTACTATCATGAACGCTAAGAGAAAGCATGTCTATGAAAAATCATAAAATTGTGTATCAACTGATGTATAACTTTTCAACTCTACACAAAATTCACAAATCTATTATCAAACTTTAAGTCATACTCCCAGCAGTATGATGTTTCACTTCAGTTTTAGATTCATTTCTTCATTTGTAATTGAATGATAATAATATAGATTCACTGGTTTGGGGGAGGAGTGGCCAAATGAAATAGCTGATGATAGAGCATAAAAACATGGTACATAATAAACAGTTCCCCTTCACCACCCCCTTTTTACCTCTATATTTTCCTTTAAGAAATAAAAAACACAGCTGAGATCACCAAGGCTGAAGCAGCTCTGCCAATGCCTGACACAAATTACATTCATGAATGAATGACATGAAGTTTTCCGAACACCAACCAAAGAGAAGATAAAACTAAGTAATCTCTAGGTCCTTCTTGGCTTTACATATTATATTTATGATTTATTTAACCTCAAAAGCAATTTCTTATGTTTCTGTTTCCCCTTTGAAAAGTAAAGCTTGTTTTAAAACGTTTTTCCAAAAAACTATTGGATTGAGGACAAAAATGTCCAGATCCCTAAAATAAATTACAAGCTGAATGGATGAGTCACCAAAAGGCAGTGGAATAGCTAGACATGTCAGATCCTTTTGTTATTAGAATTTGGGCCAAGTGACTCAAATATTTTATTGTAGTGATTGCAAAGGCCTGTAGAGGGGAGAAGGCACTCACATTTTGGTAGATTGGGTCTGACCTTAAGTTTCTCAAAGCTGTAAAAAGGGGAAAGGTACCAAGTGTTAGAAGAAGAAGGAGAAGTAGGAGGAGAAGGAGGAGAAGGAGAAGGAGAAGGAGAAGGAGAAGAAGAAGAAGGAGGAGAAGTTGTTGAGAGAAGGAGAAGGAGGAGAAGTTGTTGAGAGAAGGAGAAGGAGAAGGAGATGTTGTTGAGAGAAGGAGGAGGAGAAGGAGGAGAAGTTGTTGAGAGAAGGAGAAGGAAAACCTCATTACAGAGACAGAACAGAGCTACTGACTAGTTGTCCATTGACAACAATAATATGGGAAAGTGTTTTGATGGAGGGAGAACTGGAGTCTAGCCTTGGTTCTCCAACTCTCAGTTCTGTGCTCTTAGTAAAGTTATTTTCATTTTATGGATCTAAGCTTCCTTGACCATAAAATAAGAGCTGGAATTGTCCAAAGGTCCCTCACAACTGTTAAATTTTATGTACAGGAGAAGCACAGATAATCTTATAAAATCTTAATCCTGTTTTATGTTGGTTTGAGCCTTACAACTTGGAAAGAGAAATTCTATACAGGATGCAGCAAAAGTAGGTTTACATTCTTGAGTATGTGAAACACATGGTTAATTCTTATACTATTATTTATTAATTATTGTATTATATTCTGTACAAACAACTTTTGCTCTGCCCTGTACTTTGACATTGTGCTTTTTATTTTCATATTCTTATACTGACAAAATGTAAATTTGGTAGGAACTATACTGAAGGGCAGGCTTTTCAAGTCCAGATGTGAGAAAATGTCCCTTACCAAGTCCTTATTGTTTCTTAGTTGTAGATATTCTCACCCTGTATCTAGTTTAATGCATATGTTACACTATAATATGATTAGTATTTTTGCCCATATGTTCCCACCAGATGTTAGTCATCATAACATTTTACTGTGCGTTGTCATTTTTGCTTCTTTTCTATGATGTTATTAATAACTTGTGTTCAATGTCTTTATCAAACTGATATCAGATGTCTCCCATTTTGAGTTTTATTCTTAGACATCCCTAGTTAATCTGAACAAGTAGTTGTGAATCTATGACTCTTTCCCACGCTCAACAAACCATCCCAAATATTATCATGCTATATTCACCTTTGCACCTTGAGCATTCACACAGAATTTTTTTTATTTACTGAAGACTTACGAAGTACAAAAAAAAATACTCTTCTTTGTTTTTCAACACTACTGGAATGCTAGGTATCTAGCAGATTCTAATCAGTCTGGAGTAAGTAAATATACTTGTGTTTATAAAAAAGAAGCATAGTTTATGCATTCTAAATATGAGTAACAGATTCAGAAAAAAACAATCAGCGAATATGAAAGGAGTAAATGAAGATTCTAAAAGTTCACAACAAAATTATTCTGTACTTACTACGTTCTGAAATACTACAATCTTTGTTCAGATTCTGTATCTATAGTCAAAGGTTGACACAATAACGTGAAACCTCTCTCTCCAGGCTTTCCAAAGAGCCATGTGTTTTCAAGTCAAACACATCGCATCTGCCCTTAGAAATATGTGACTGCACATTCTAAGTGATGGATGACGTTGAAATAATCCATATTTTCCTTGGATATAAGTAAAATGTCCACACAATTTTGGCAGTTTCTTGGTGGAAGAAAATCTTACATGTATTTAATGTTATCAAAGTTTTCATGAATATGCCTTGATAGGCAAAGGGAAAAACAATCTTCTGTTTGGTTTAGTACATAGATAATGGCACAATGTAAAATGTTAGAAATGTCCCTCTGCTCCCAGCCCTTAGCAACCACTTTCTACTTCTTTCTACTCTTCTCTCTCTTTTTTTTTAATCTCCCCTTTTCCTCAGTCTTTGGTGACCACCATTCTACCCTGTGTTACAGTGAATTCAGTGGGGTTTATGTCTTCCAGTTTGATTAAGAAATAATTGATATACATCACGGTAAAGTTTAAGATATACAGCGTAATGGTTTGATTTACATATATTGTGAAATGATTACCACAATAGATTCAGCTAACATCCATCATTTCATAAACATACAGTCAAAGGAAAGAAAAAATAAACAATTGTTTCTTCTTGTGATGAGATCTCTCAGGATTTCCATTCTTAACAACTTTCCTAAATGTCATATAGCCGTGTCAGCTATGGTCACCACGTACTTTACATCCTGGTAGTTACTTAGCCTATATAACTGGAAGTTTAATCTTTTGACCACCTTCCTCTAGTTCCTCCTCCCCCTCCCCTTTGCCACTGATAACCACAAGTCTGGTCGCTTCTTCTTTGAGTTTCGTTTTTTTTTTTTTTTTATTTGTGCGTTTTTTTTGTTTGTTTGCTTATTTCTGAGATTCCACATGTAAGTGAGATTATGCAATTTTTTTTCTGTGTCTGGCTTATTTCACTTAGCATAACTTTCTTCAGTTTCATTCATGTTACTGCAAATTAGGTCTGGAAATGGATAATGGTGATTGTTGCACAAGAATATGAATATTCTTAATACCACTGAAATGTACACTGGAAATGGTTAAGATAGTAAATTTCATGCCATGTATATTTGCCACAATAAATAAATAGATAAATTAAAAAAAAAGAAGTGTATTATCAGGTGAAGGTGATTGAGTTTCCTTACTTCACATTGGGCTACACAATCTGAAAACTGGCTTTTTAATTAGGTGCTACTGTATTGGTTCCTTGGAGATTTATATGAGTGTTTTATTGGCTAAAGTTTTGGGATTGTTTCTGTGAGAGAATTCTACCTACACATGCTCTGATTCTTACCCGGTTCAAAGACTAACCCCACTGAACGTTGGCAGGAAGCCATTTAATGGCTCCTGTTGGAGCTGAGGCTGAGAGTTAAGTTCCGCCTCTGTCTCCAGAGAGACGTCTAGATCTGTCCGTTCTCTGCCCTCAAGCTGTCTTCAGTCCTCTGCCTTTCACCAAGCAGTGTTCTAACCCCAAAGTGAAACTGAATCTTCACCCCACTTCCCCTTCCAGAAATGTGCTGCAGTCCTCTTACTAGCATAAGAGAAAGGCTGTTTCATCTTAAAGGAGTCACACTAAATGTCAGATAAATCAGGAGAGATTTCAGGTTGGTGAAAAGGCGCAGAACCATGACCTTGCAGAGGAAAGTTCCTCCTATTCTCTTCTGTCTGTTTGCTAAGTATTAGGAGGACATTTTCCAATCTGCTCCTCATCGACATATGTTGACCATAGCACACTTTTGCATGTGTGTGTGTGTGTGAGTGTGTGTGTGTGTGTGTGTGTGTGTGTGTGTGTGTGTGTGTGTGGTGTGTTTTCTACTTACAAGGCTCATGTAGTGCTATTTAAGTTCAGCAAAATTTGAGATAAATGATATCCTTGTTTTACAGATGGGAAAACTCAGCAGACAGACACGAATTCTCATTCTGTTTCTATTATAAAGTACTAGCAATGTGTTTCTTAGACGGGTTTATTTTTTTGTTCTCTAAAACAGGATTCTAATAACATAGGAGGTTGATGCATCAGTTCCATGAGATGTTTGCAAAACACTTAATGTTATGCCTGCCACAGAGTAAGCACCTAGTCAATGACACTTGTTATCATTGGAGTATTACTGTTTCTATAATTACTACATTCTTGTGGGATTCTAGCAGTCTTATCCTTCCAAACCCAACCTTCTTCCTCTGTCACAGAACCATAGTCTCACATAACATTGCAATCTACCTCCTGGCAGATGAATGGCTCAGTCCTAGAGCCCTGTGTATCCTCTCTCCCCCTTCTCTGAAATGTTTCATTGAGGGGTTCCTCTGTGGAGATATCGAGAATCCTAAGAGGGGCACAGTCCTAAAAGGTCTCAGTCAGGTGAAGAAATCCAACTACTATAGATAATGCCAAATGACACAAGGCAAGAACTCCCTAACTAACCATTAAAAATAAAGACGAGATGGGTGGGAGGAAAACAACATGGGAATGAGGAGATTAATGGTTTAGTGCAAAAGTGTTTGCTTTTTTTTTTCTCCTCCGCTCCCCATCCCCCCACCTACCAATCTTTGGTCACTTAACAAAAAACAAACAAGCCACACAGTTGGTTTTGTTCAAAAGCACACTGTCATGTGAGACTTCCCTTTTGACAGTTAAAAGGGAACATGTCCATTCCTTCCACGTGCAGAACAGGCTCTCACAGAAAAACAGCAACCCCTAAAACTTAAGAACTGTGTTTCAAGAGAATTCACCTGTACATTCACATCCAATGAAATGAGATGGTAAGAGTCACTCCTAAGAGCATCAGTGAACTCTGATCTCTTAAATTTTATCTCATGACAATTCCCTGGCACTTACAGTCTTCAACTAGCATTCTCTGTGAATTTGGGGGAGAGGGGAATGGAGGATTATGGATAAAAGAGACTTCATTTTCTTACATCTATTTCTAGCCACAGAAGGTGTCCCTCTTGTGGTAACAGCAAAGGCTGGCCTGGCATTTATCTAATCTTGTGGTATTTTACACTTGTACAAAGACCTTTGGTTTTTCTGTCTACTCATTCTTTAATAGCTCTTGCTTCTAAAAGGTTAAACTTGTATTCAAACACTCATTCCAATCTGAAAGTTAATGCTAAACTCAAAGCCATCTATGCAGTCAGCTGGCTTTAAACTTTTTAACCTCACTTGTTATTATTTTGAAATCCTCCTTCCCTGGGACTAGTTGTATTGCTTTTCCATGAAGTAGTATCAGATATTAAGATGGTGTTATCTGTCCATTAACAACTTACTTACTGGAGCATGGAAAAGTACTTAAGCACAGTGTCTGTTTCAATGCCGACTGGCCATTTAGCTTTCTTGGTTATGCAACCCAGCTCTGCCTTTTCAGCAGCGATGGGAAAACCAGTCTGAGTCAGCAGGCACCGCCATGGGCTTCTTTTACTCCTGTTCCTCTCTCCTTGGAGTCAGAGTAAACACTCAAGTAGTGAGAGTTGGCAGTTTTGCTTATTTTTAAGGAAGTATCTCAACTGAACTTCTGGTTCTCTGTGTTGAGCAAAAGTAGGAATCAACATTTTCTTCATCTGTCCACTATGTCTATTTATCCAATTATCTTCTTAAAAACTTCAAGATTTATGTTGTGTTTTATTTAAGAAAATGAAAGATGGTTAAGGGCTCTGAGTCAATTGTTTTATAAAGGAAATTCAAACCAGGCTCTCTCTTATTGGAGAATTTTAAAAATGGAGAAATGTGAAATATTTCTCTTATTCAGCTATCTTCTATAACTAATTTCTAGGGGAAATGTTATGCTATAGATTTAAAATGTATTTAAAAAAGTAAGTTATTAAAGAGAAAATCTGAGTAGTGGTAAATCAGTATTTAACAGTATAGGTTTCCGCAACTGCATGTTTCATTTCTCATGCCACGTCCTCAAGGAAGCCTGCGTTTCTCACTACTGGCAGCTCCATAGCTTGACATATTTCATATATTCATACAATATATGTTGTTGATTGACTAATTAATATTTTAAAAATAGTTGGTTTGTGTATACCACCTTCTTCTAAAAAATGATTTGTTCAATTTCATTGAAGTTTATATTACATACAATAGATTAGGATGATTCTAATAGAAGACCTCATTAAAATAATCTTCATAGGCAGTTTCCCATTTTCTACATACTCTTTCTTTTACTCAGTGACACTTTATCAGTGTTTTGTAAAAAAAAATGTGCAAATTTTAGAAATCAAACATAGGATGGCTCATATATAAAGCACATTATGGAGTATAAGAATTATTTGTTAGAAACAAGGATATATCTTATTATCTATGGCAAAATTATGTTCAGGCTACATAACCTTTTTAAACATCCAGATCTGAATGTGCTGAAATAAACTTCATCATGTGTGATATTCAGGCTGAAATAAAAGACATCAGTACTCTCTTTCATGGTCCATATTATTTCCCTTATATCAGACATTCTTGTATTTTCTTGGCAGACATTCTTTGAAAATATTTGTTGATGGTTCTTTAAAAATCTGTAGCGTAGCCCTAGTCGGTTTGGCTCAGGGGATAGAGTGTTGGCCTGCAGACTAAAGGGTCTCTGGTTTGATTCCAGTCACGGGCACATGCCCAGGTTGCTGGCTCGATCCCCAGTAGGGGGCATGCAGGAGGCAGTCGATCAATGATTCTCATCATTGATGTTTCTATCTCTCTCTCACTCTTCTTTCCTCTCTGATATCAATAAAAATGTATTTGAAAATTGTTTTAAAAATTTTTAGCATAAACAATTCTGTTGTTTCATATCACCAGCCTGTTAAGATGGATACAATAGAACAGATATTTAGAGCAATTCAAAGCAATGGTTGATTGGTTCATTATCATTGACATTTGTGAAGAAAAATGAATTGGTAAAATATAATGTGGCTCCACCAATTATTGGAATATTCTTTTTTTTTCAGTAGCGTCAGAAAAGTCTAACTAATGAAAATTGTGCTTTTATACTGACCTGTGATGTCAGTACAAACTGCCAGTGAGTTCATATCGAATCCTGGAATCCTTATGAAGCTCGTATAATACAAAACTTGTTCATAGCACTAGATTGATCATCTGGGAACATTGTACTCACATTTTACACCACATTTCAAAAGAGTTAATAAAATAGAAATGACCACTAAGGCAAGACATCTGTGAAGAGTTTCCATGACAAAAGGCAAAGGAGACATGAATGTTTAAATTTCTTTGAGAAGGCATAAGAGCTTCCTTTCAATACAGAAAAGGCCACCATGTGAAAGTTGAGGGTTTAGTTTAAAGTGGGATGGTAGCTCTCAGAACATAAGAACTTCTCAATAATTTGAAAGATGCAGCACAGAGTTGGGCTTCCCTCCAAAGAAGCAAGTTTCTTTAGGTTGATTAAAAGTGTTCAAAGAGTGTCAGACAACTACTTTTCAGATGAATCACTAAAGGATTGTTTTATTACAAAAGAGTTAAGGGCACTTTCAACTCAAATTACTTAGAATTATCTGATTATCTGGAATATAGCAAGTAATCAAAGGAATGTAAAATTCCAAATATAAATTCAGACACATAACTGGTGAAACAATACTTATTTAATGAAAAAAGGAGAATTTACTCTTAAGGGGCCTGGAGCATGAAATTCACAATTTCAGATGAGAAAGACTAGATGTTGGCCAATAAAAATGGCCCCAAATAAAATGATAGTTATTGTATAATTTGCACAGCTAAGGTTAGCACAAGGTAGATTTCAGTTATTCTTTATCAAGTTCACTCATTCATGTATTGAGCACCTCGTATGAGACAGGCAATATTTTAGGTGTACCCACTTTGTTCAAGGTACTATAATCGATTCTGGGAACACCAGAGTGAATATTCTCTGCCCTTCAGGAACTTATACCACAGTACAGAAGTAGTTATTAAACAGAAATTACACTCATTACAATTTTCACTCAAGTTATACTAAGTGCAATTCTAGATATATAGGATATAAAGCAAGGGACCTGATCTGATGTGGGTGATCAGGAAATATTTTCTTAAGGAAATGATATTGAGCTGAGTTATGAGAAAATAGCCACTAAATTTTAAAGGACTTATAAAATCAAGATAACAGTACTATACAAACAAAGTGAAAATTCAGAAATATAGATAACAGAAAAGAATGTAATAGCCCAGTGCATGAATTCATGCATGGGTGGGGTCCAGCCAGCCTGGCCAGAGGAAGGGGACTTGAGCGGTTGGCTGCCCTGCCTTCTGTTCAAACTCCTGGTCAAAGGGACAATTTACATATTAGCCTTTTATTATATAGGATATACACTGAGTGGCCAGATTATTATGTATTCAGAGATCATACTAATCTGGCCATTCGGTGTATATATAATGCTTACAAGAGTCATATGTTACTTATACTATGTCATCATAATGTAATGAAATTATCAAGCAAAGCACTTCTAGTAAGAATACTTGTCCAGCAGGTAAAGAATTATATTGAGCAAAATTGGAGCTGAATAGTGGTGAAACATTCTGAACTATTTCTTCTACCTGTAAAACTATGAAGTTTATGAAATAACCAGAAATGCAATTGATGAGGAGAAATATGTAAAATGTTTGAATGCTAATTATTAACATTAAAATGTCAAGTATTTGAATATAGGACTGAGGCATATTTAGAGTCTATGTCATTTTCCACTGTATTGATTACTTAACAGGACTTCATAAGTAATTATTGGGCAGTTGATTCTTTCTCTAATACTTAAATTAATTTATTCATTAGGAGAAACAGATTTTTCTCTTTCTGAGAGTGTTTTTGATAGTTTGTTTAATATTAATCCCTTCTAAATAATTGTTTTACAGTGTGGCTGATTTTTTCATATCTAGTATTGGCTCTCTAAGCATAAATGGGTTGATTTTGCACTTGCAATCAAACATCTGCTCCTACCTTCTACACTGCTTCCTCTTTTAATATAATGTCATTTGCTTCCCACCTTCCACCAACTTCCTCCATAACTCAGATATTTGTATTTGCTTTACAACCACCAACTGTATCATTTGTATAAGAGCAATTTATTTATCAGTTTATTTGTTCAACAAATACTGAATGTCCAATATGCTCAGATCATATGCGAAATCTTCTATATAATATTTTTTTGAGAATTGCCAGAAAGGTTCTCTATATAAAATGTCTTCTTCCTTTTGCTAGAAATTCTAGTATTGGTAGAATTATTTTTTATTGAGATTATTTTCCTGGACATCTCTTTTACTAGTATGTGATAATTATTCTAGAGAGAGAGCAACAGTTTCAGCCACTAACAGTGTAGTTAAGACTATTCAATTAAAAAAATAAAACATGTTCATTGTATGTGTTCCTTTGATGGGAGAAATCAGAGCAAAAAGACAACAGTGATTCCTGAGATAAAGAGGTGTGGTGACTAAGATGAGATGAAGATATTGTTTGCCTCATCTTTTGCTTTCTATTCCCTCATATTAAAAGTAACTGTATTTTTAACAAGCAGGACTTATAAAGAATGGCCATCAAAGTAGCACTGTTTTTCCTCCCACTGTTCCTTTCAACCTCAATACAAACCTGGACAGTAAGTGATTAAAGGTAATTGTTAGTAGAAACTCTGCAATAATTTTAAGATATTAATGCTGATTCAGAAAGCAGAATGCCTAGTCCCATATAATGAACAGTTTCGTTTGATATACCCTTGACCCTTTTTTCCCTGGGCTTGCAGAGGTTGAATGCAGGCTAATGACTGGCAGGGTGAGGGCTGGAGCAGGGATAGTGGCAAGAAGGATGTCTGTTCTCACCTTTGCCTGCCTGCTTTCACTACCCCTCCCCTATTTTTGCTAATCCAATTAGAGCTGACTTTTTGGGGGCGGGAGGAGGGGAAAACAGCGAGTGGAAATGGGAAAGTGCCAGAAAGGTCTCACTCATAGTTTAATACGATGACTTCTCATAGGCAAACAGGCGGCTAAATTAGTCTCATTGGAACTGTCTTGGATTCTTAAAAGATCCCAGCGGTGAATACATTAAACAGTAATTCTCAAGGTGCAAGTGACATTGCATTATTCTCTGACTTCCCCTTTCATCTTCGGGATCTCTTTGCTGAGCTCCCATCATATGCCAGGTGGCCCTAACGGACAGAATCTAAAATGACTGCACATCAGCTCTCTTGTGTTCATGGCCCACATCGAATCCTTTGGATGCTGCCTCTGGTTGTTCGCCTAAGTCCCAAATGCTGGCCTCAGCCTCCTCTCCCTCTGCCCTGCTAACTCAAGTGACAACATTCTCAACAAGGTTTATCGATTAATATTGAAGTCAGCTGCAAATTACAAAACCCAAAATAAATATTTCAAGTAAGCTACTTGCATCTCTCTCTCTCTCTCTCTCCCTCTCTCTCTCTCTCTCTCTCTCTCTCTCTCTCTCTCTCTCTCTCTAGCTGGAGATGAGGCCAGGGTTGAGAGGGTGGCTTTATGATCAGTAGGACCCTTTCTATCAATCTTGATGCTATGTCAATCTCAGTGCACTTGTGTTGCTTAGACCATGAAGGCTGCTCACATTCCAGCCATCAGCCTGCATTCAAGCTAGTGAAAGGAGAAGGGGGAAGAGAAAGGGAGAAAGGAGACCTGGCAGCTGTCTTTTAAAAGGGCTTTCTGGAAGTTGTCATGCAACACTTCTGTTTCCATCTCGTCAGGCAGAACTTAGTCATGTGGCCACACTTTCCTGCTTATTCCAAGCAGTTAAATCTGAGGGATCTGTTCCTAACGAAATATTATGCTAGATGATTCGCAGTCTGTAATTTTTTTCATTGGCTTTGTTTTTCTTTAATGCACCTAGTCTCTTATAGTTAGGACTAGGCTTTCTCTCCTTTCTGAATGTTCATATTCTTCCTCATGCTATTTATAAGTTCATGGCTCTTTCACCCATCCTCCCCATCTGTACACACCCTTGGTTTATTAGATTATAAGCTTCCAGGGGGAAGAAATGTATCTTCTTTTATGTTTACTCACCCAGAGTCCCGAGTGATGGATTTTGTATTTTAAATTTAGATTTTAAAATATAAAACTATCTAACTAAATAGTCACTTCATAGTCACTAATAATGCAAAAATATTCAACTAATCATTGTATCTTTTTATTTCTTGTCATCCACACCTTATCTCATTCAGTAACAGTGTCACTGTGGCTCCTGCGATAGAAATAAGGAGAAGCATGGGCTCTCTGTGACTTTCAGAAAACAAGAAGTATCCATAAGAGACATTGTGTTGCCATGGTAAACAGAAAGAAAGCTCTGGAGACAGATTGCCCAGATTTATATTTTTATTGATGAGGAAGGGAGAAGGAGAGAGAGAGAGACAGAAATACCAATGATGAGAATCATTCATTGGCTGCCTCCTGCATGCCCCCTGTTGGGGATCAAGCCCACAACCTGGGCATGTGCCCTTGACTAGAATTGAGCCCAGGACCCTTCAGTCCATAGGTCGATGCTCTATCCATTGAGCCAAACCAGCTAGGGCCAGATTGCCTGGATTTAAATCCCAGGTCTGCCTCTTATTAGCTCACTAGCTTTGTAATCACAGCGAATTGCCCAAAGCCTGCGCTTCAGTTCCTTCCCTTTGGGAAAGAGAGGCAATTACAAGGACGAATTGTTACCCAGAAGTGGATGTACTGAGAAGAGAAGGGAGCTGATGGCCAGGACCCTGCTATTCACAGCTTCCTCCACCCCCCAGGCCCTGGGAGAAGTCCTGCAATGTGTTCCCATGATCATATGCTTTGGCAAAACTTACAAAAGTGAGATATCGCCTGTTTGTTTGTTTTGTGAAAGCAGGCCCCCAAACTGTATAAGCTTTAGCCCTGGGAAACCCTGGGAGTTGTGCACTGAATCAGGAGCCAGGAGTGACCCTGCACCAGTGGAACCTTGACTTAAAGAGCCTGGAAGGCAGCTGTGTTCCATGTGGGTACAGTTAACTGAGTCAGAGATTCTGGGGATATTTGTTTTTAAAAATTGCAGGAACTTGGAACATTGTATAGCTCCAGAATGAGAATCTTTGGGAATGGGTCCTGTGAATCCCTATCTTTATCAAGCTTCTCAAGTGACTCTAATGTATCATACAATTTGAAACATTCTGTTGTAATATCACTTCCAACCATGAAATTCTGATATAAAGCTACAGTCCTAATTCTGAAATTACTAACCTAAAGGCTGTGGAAGAATGGGAAACCTGATTTCCTCTTGTAGGCAAGGGATTCTCTGACTTCTGAGAGGGACGAAACGGGGTAGAGTGTCAAGGAGTAGAGATGGGATCCCACAACGCAGCAGGTAAAAACAACTTGTCTGAGTTGGTTAAGACTTATGAACCATTCATTTTCCACTTGCATATTTTCAGTAATAAAAATATTATCCCACTTTCTCCTCTTATCTGTGAGCCCAGTGGTAAAGATTATGGTAATTCTCTGCAATATGCGATTTTAGTAGCTCAAATCAAGCTATGGTTTTCTGTGGAGAAAAGAGAAAAAGCTAAGAGATACTGACTGCTACTCTTTCCAAACACACTGCTAGATGCTCTACAGATGTTATGTTTTTGAAATTTACAATAATCCTGCAAGAAAGGTGGCATTCCTTATTCATTTTTATGAATAAGGAAAGTAAACCTCAAAGCAAATGAAATAATTTTGAAAAAAATCACACCAGCTAACATATGGCAGGGAGTTAAACCCAGGTATGACTGAATTCGTGGTCTATTTTGCCTTCTTTCCCCAACACTATGGTGCTTACAAATAAATATGGCATCCATTGGTATAAGGGGAGATATTCAAAGCTGAACACCCTGAAAATATATGGTATGTTTCAGAGTCAATTAATTTCCCTTTGTTATATCCACTCCTCCCCATGGTAACTCGTGTTCTTTACAATACTAAAGTGCCTATATGTATTTTATGTATTTGTAAACACACACACACACATACACACACACACACACACACACAGAGAGAGAGAGAGAGAGAGAGAGAGAGAGAGAGAGACACTAGAACATTTACTTCCTTTTAGAAAATGACTCTGAATGTTGCCCGTTTTTTTTTCTTTTCAAAAAAATATATTTTATTGATTTTTTACAGAGAGGAAGGAGAGGGATAGAGAGTCAGAAACATCGATGGGAAAGAAACATCTATCAGCTGCCTCCTGCACACCTCCTACTGGGGATGTGCCTGCAACCAAGGTACATGGCCTTGACTGGAATCAAACTTGGGGCCTTTCAGTCTGCAGGCCAACACTCCATCCACTGAGCCAAACCAGTTAGGGCAGAATGTTGCCTGTTTTTTCTGACACAGTTGTATCTAAGTGCAAAGGATATACTCCTCTCTCCCCCTCCCACCAAAAAGCGCATCACTATAATTAAATTGTTTTGCTTGTCATCTCATATTTTTTAAGCATTTGTGTCTAAACATTGATACAGCCGAAACCGGTTTAGCTCAGTGGATAGAGCATCGGACTGTGGACTGAAGGGTTCCGGGTTCTATTCCGGCAAGGGCATGTACCTTGGCTGCGGGCACATCCCCAGTAGGGGGCATGCAAGAGGCAGCTGATCGATGTTTCTCTCTCATCAATGTTTCTGAGTTTCTATCCCTCTCCCTTCCGCTCTGTAAAAAATCAATAAAATATATTTTTAAAATAATAAAAATAAACTGAAGCAGTTATAGACACTCACAAATCTCTTCAAGACATAAGATTAGATGGTATGTACTGGCCTCCATCTTTTAGTATAGCACTAAGCTCATACATTTTTGACAAGATATAGACTCAGGAAACAGGTGGATTTTAGAGTGGTCCGTGCACACAGTACAACTTGAAAAATTATGTCTCCGAGCCCATCACCCAACAAGACTTGTAGGTTAAGATTCAACTGATCCACTCAAGCTCTTTCTTGAAAGTCAGGTTAGGGCAGCCTAACCTTTGATGGCAAAAGCAGTTCATTTGGGGAAGGGAATAACATTTGGCTTTTCTTTCAATGTTTCACAAGGTGTTTGTTTGTTGTTGTTGTTGTTGTTTTATTCCTAAGAATAAATGTTGTTTTAGTTCAAAGAAAATCAGAATCTAATTAGAAGAAACAAAATATGCAGCTTTTACCTTATGGTCTTGTCCTGTTTTCTTTCATTCTTTAGTAAAATCAAATCACTGTAGAGACCTTATCATGGGCTCTCAATTGATGTTTCTAGTTACATCAACAGATTGTGGCATCAGGAAGGAATTGCCCCAGGGCATTAATTAATATTGTGTGGGTGGGGACTGGGGATATGAAATGATGCCGCTACGAAATGGACCACTATGACAAGATAAGGAGGCAAGGGAAGTCCAATGGGCTTGTAGGTTTCTGCCAATAGTAATGATTTTTTAAAAATCTATCTTTATTATTGAAAATATTACAGATGTTCCCATTAACTCCCTTCACCCTACTCACATCCCACCCGAGGCCCTCACCACACTATTGTCTGTGTCCAGACAATATGTATATATGCTTATAAGTTCTTAGACTGTTGCATGCTTCAAGTAATGATTTTTAAAATGTTTTCTACATATCCAGAAGTGCTAGGATGCCAAAACAACTTCTAATCAAAGCTGAGATGGAAACACTCATTTAATATTAACATTTTATGATTTTTCCCAATTAGAAATAAAGCCAGTGTTCTAAGTGATAAGTACAAGAAACTCCTACTTATTGACCCTGAAATATTTTTTTTAGTTTTGAACAAGATGATAAAAATATTTCTCTGCTCATCTGTAGAGTGTATGATGCATATATCACTATTATTTCTGTATCAGAATACCTAAAAAAAAAAAAAGTGGTTTCAGCCAGGTGACAAAGAGATTTTTATAAGTTTAAACATCATTGGTTTCCCTCAGGTAGAGAACATTTATGATCAGAAGATAAATAGTATGAATCTAGGATTCAGGATCTGTTATAACAATAAATTCATTGTGACTATATGATTGAACATAAAATAGTCAAAAACATAATTTTGAATTTATAAGTTAAATTAAATATAAAATATCCACAAATTCTGACATCTTTTGAATGTTTATTTTTAAAAATATTAATTTAGAATTAAATTCCCACCAAATAGGACCCCTAAATTCAGTCAAATATATTTTAAGTGTCTATTCAGCAGTAACCACAAGTTTAAATGTTTGTACATTCTGAATTAGAAGTCTGAATTGATAAAGCTTGCAAGTTTTCCTGAAGTTTAAAATTAGTTGGTGAATAATGAAATGCAACACTCAGTGAAATGGATCTAATTTTCCTTCAGAGAGTTTATCGAAATATAAAAATCATTGAAATCTTGCCTCTCAGATCCTTTGGAATGAAACAGAAAGTAATTTTTTGAAATGGAGAAATAAGTACACTATATTTTTATGAGAGTTTTTCAATGAAAAGAACTATTTCAGCTTTTCCCCCACTTAAATCATAGGCATTTAAATGAACAGTCCATTTGAGTTGGTAGCTTTAAGTAGTTCTTTAAGTGAATGTTTGGATGTAGAGAGACAAAGCTGACTGCCTACTGCAATCTGTTGGAAGGGTTTGGCTCTGTAAAGGTCATATTGAGTTGAGTTGGCCTCAGCAATATGTAAACAGGGCATGAAAGACACTTGGTTCAGCCCAGTACTCCGCTGATTATGGCTCAAATAACAGTTGTCCTCACAATGACAAATAGAACTGCCGTAAGCAGGTGGCTGGTTTTGTTTTTCAGAAAAATTATAATGGTTTTTGTGTGCAAGTTAGAGAGCGAGCGAGCAAGCGTGTGTGCCGTGATTATAAAAACTGGCTGGGGAGTGATTGTCATCCCCAATCAAGGTATGGCTGCATAGGAAATGCAGAATAGAGAAGCTACTGCTCAAAGAAAATTAACCAACAAGGGAAAAAGAGTGAGTAAAACCCCAGAAACTGAATCATAGGATTTTTACAATTTGATGCCAAAGCATGTGGCCAAAGGAGGCAGTCGGGAATAATAACAAGGTCATGTCATACATTAACATAGCAATTTTTTTTTCCCCAAAGAAGTTCTTAATACATTGTGATCATCTCTGGCTTTTCCTAAGCTGCAATCCAAATAGCTCCTCAAAAGTCCAGTGTCACAACTATTCTGAAAACTCACTATGACATAGCAAGCTACTCTATTAGTAACTCAGAAACAGACACTTACTGAGCATTTTTGGGTCCTTTGAAAAACCAGTGTCTTTGCTTTTAGTTCCCATGTTGACCCACTTGTTCCCTATACACACATACGCACAGGCACACACACACATCTTTATTGAAATTCAGCAATTCAACTCCAGGGCAGATTACTCATGTGGCTTAAGTGTTCAGAGCAGAGAAAAATGCAGTTAAGTTCATCTTCAGCCAGAGGAAGGAAAGCTTTCCATGCCAACCCACCTCTTTTCTTCCTCCAGCAAAAGGTCAAGAGCCTTTTGCATTTGGGTAGTGCCTGAAAAGTGGAGGTATCATTGCTGAAATATTATTTAAGTGGCAAGAAATTGTCCTCTTTTCAGTAATGTGGGACAAAGAAATAGGCAGTGGGCTGGAGGAGAGGAGCAGATGGATCATTTTACAGATAAACAACCCTAGACAGAGAAGATTGAGATGACCTACTCCCATGTATTCAGACGTTCTAAGGCTAGACAGCTACAAAACTTAGCCCTCCATCTAGGGCTATGTCATAAGGTCTGTATCTTTTCAGATAACAGAAACTTCACATGTTACTTACACTCTCTAGGATTCCAGACTATTGAAAACAAGTTCCAAAGGATTATGTTGTGTAAGAAATTCATGTATTTATTTAATGAGCTCTCTCTGTTTTCAGAGAAAATAGTATAATATGTTTTTAAACTTTGGATGTTACACAGAATGGCTGATACTGTCATTGCTAATATTGTTTGCTATAGATAAAATGCATCCAATATGAGAGAAAAGTCTGATAATTTTTATTCATTGGTTTTCTGGTTCACTCACCTCTTCCAATATTTAATGTGTACTTTGTACTTGATATGCAGTAGGTATTAGCTTTGGTGCTATAGGAAATGGAGTGAACAAGATAGATAAATGGGAAGTTAGTTATATTAGAAAATCCAAAATGGGTAAGGACTATTCCTAGATGCTCAGAGATCAAGGGAACATTGTATGTCCTCTATTTCAATTAGCTTCCCTGGAGAGAAGTGTACATATCCCATAAGACACTCTGCTCTTCTTGATACATTAGGACAGAATTAATATTGGAGGTTCCAGCTTCTAAGTGTGTGCTCCACTTTTGAAAGATTTTCATTCATGGGTTTAGAAAAGACATTAATGTCCTTTATTCATAGGAAGTAATCAATAAAACTCATTAAAGGAATGATTAGACTATCTAGTCTAGGGATGATAAAGAAGTTTCATTCCCTGTCTGAACTCTAAAAGTTAGCTCCTGAAGTGGCCATTACTAGCTAAATTGTGTGTTTAAAAAAATCACTCTGTGAATTAAGGTCTTATGTTCAAACCTCATAAATCTTTGGAGGTATTTAGGAGCCCAAGCCCCAGCTACCTCAATGACCACATAAAATTAGTGACAACCTAAATCCTTTTGATTTTTTTGACTCCTCAATTAAAACCCCAAATTTGTATTGAGATAGTCTTTATTTCTCAGGCCTTATTTCATGCCACTTTTCCTTATGCAGTAAGCATTCTAAACACAACAAAGTTCTTTCACATCCCAGGATGCAACTTGATCTCTCATGCCACTGTTGTTTTTTTTGTTGCTGCTTTCTCCTGAATCAATTTCCAAGAAAAACTCTAGTGGTCCTTTAAAAGTTAGTTTAGCCATCAATTTATCTCGAAATCCCTACTTGATCCTCATCATTTCCTTCCTCTCTGTGCAGAACCAGCCATCCCCTCCCTTGGCCCTTTATCGTTCTCTTTTTCCAGAGATTCCTAGAAGGAACGGATTTTGACGTATTCACCTCTGTCTCTCTCTACAGACCAACCTAGCAGCAGAATTGCAGTAAAAATGAATTTTAAAATGAATGAAAAGCAGCATTCCCATGGAAGTTGAGAATCCACTTTTCCTCAGCTTCTTCCCCTTTATGTCTACATTCAGGGTAGTCACTAGATCTGCAGTGTTCCAAGCAAATTCCAGTTGCTTAGAGACCTTTCCATTTTCCCTGGTTTCCCCAGAGATAGTTGCCTACCAGTAGAGGACAACTGCAGGGGAGCATTTAAAGCATTCACATGTGTGACAATTACGCTCTCTGAGTCTGCTAGTGGAACCTCAGAACCATTCCTTATGCTGTCATTTCTTTTATGTAATTAGTTTCCCCCCAGGATGTGAGACCTCAGGGCTGACCCATATGAACTGAGTCTGACCCACAGTGTACTCCCCACATTACGATATCTCACCTCCTCCTAACTTCTTTTTCTCTTCTACTGTCTGTGGACTCTCCTGACAACTTCTGCCTTAAAACATGCATTACTCAGCCAGATCGATCCCACTACTCTGCAAAGCCTGTGATCTGAACCCTCACCTATGTTCTTTTGTTGACATTGACTGTCTACAACAACATACAACTCAGGACAAAAACACCTCCTGCCTCTCCTTTCTGCTGATTCAAGCACAATAAATTCTCCTATTGACTGTGTTTAGAAAATATTATTTGATGTTCAATTAATTATTCTAGTTAGTCGTGTTGAGCTATAATGACCACACATTAATTTCTGATTCTGGAAGGGCTGGAATATGAGGTAGCATTATGCTTAACCCTAAAGGATACTCACTGTAATTAGTTTTCTTTAATGAATAAGAAGCTTTGGGGACCATGTATTAATTTAGGATATTATTATGAGCATTAACTATTAACTATTTTCTCACAAATATGAAAAAGGTCCAGTTAATTTAATGTTCCAGAAAGTAACTACTGAAGAATTACCTTATTGTCTTTATGTATTGTGTTGTATCTTTTGTTTTAGTTGAATACAGCAAACTGATTTGCTTCTAATTGATAAGTATGGTGCTTGTTTACTAGTAAATTTATTTGTGAAATGTTATGCTGGAGCAGTAGTCGGCAAACTCATTAGTCAACAGAGCCAAATATCAACAGTACAACGATTGAAATTTCTTTTGAGAGCCAAAATTTTTAAGCTTAAACTTCTTCTAATGCCACTTCTTCAAAATAGACCCGCCCAGGATGTGGTATTTTGTGGAAGAGCCATACTCTAGGGGCCAAAGAGCCACATGTGGCTTGAGAGCCACAGTTTGCCAACCAAGGTGCTAGAGCAAGGGTGGACTTTGAATGGATATGGGACAGGGATCCTGGTCTTTGACATTGAAAGCATGCTATGGCCCAGGATAAGGATATCTAGGAAGTGAATGAGAACAAAATAAAGACCAGGAAGAACATCTAAGCTGAACCCTTGGGTGTAGAACCTGTTATGTAGATGGGACAAGACTCCAGGTACTCAGGTAATATTTTAAAGTCAGGAGCAAGGGGCCTGTCGTCTAGTGTGCCTACTACCTACTTTTCTAAACTTTTGTGTTTAGATGCTCCCAGGACATTATACTCTCCTTGCTCTCCTTCTAAGTCAATGACCACTTATTTTGGCTTCCTTCTCTAGACCCTCCTCTAGTCTTAGTTTTAAATACCCTGGGAGTACCCTGGGCTCACTCCTCAGACCCATCTCCTCTTATTTCCACTTTCACTCCTTATTTTATTTCACCCAGGACCATGGTTTTTGGTTTTGTTTTTTAATACATTTTTATTGTTGATAATATTACAGATATCTCCCATTTCCCTTACTTTTGTCCTTTCCTCTCAGCACCTACCCACACACTCCTAAGACTTCACTAACCTATTGCCAGTGTCCATGGGCTATACACATAATTTTATAAGTTCTTTGGTTTATCTCTTCTTGTCCCACATATGTCAGTCTGTTGCATGCCTCCTTGCTTTGGGTCTTATTTTGTTGGTCAATACATTTTGCTCATTAGATACCACAAATAAGTGGGATCGTGTGATATTTGTCTTTCTCAGATTGGCTTATTTCACTTAGTATAGTATTTTCCAGGTCCATCTATGCTGTCCCAAAGGGTAAGAGGTCCTGCTTTTTTACAGCTGCATAGTATTTCTTAGTATAAATGTCCCACAGCTTTTTTATCCATTCATCTACTGCTGGCCACTTGGACTATTTCCAAATCTTAGCTATTGTAAATAATGCTGTTATGAACATAGGAGTGCATATATTCTTTCTAACTGGTATTTTGATTTTTTTAGGATATATTCCCAGAAGTGGGATTGCTGGGTTAAACAGAAGTTCCATTTTTCAACTTTTTGAGGAAATAAGCTTTTAATGAACATCCCTGTGCCAGTAAAGCTCAAATTTTTATCTCAAACTGCAATGCTTACCTGATAAGTCAATATCCCTACCTGGATATCTATTAGGCATCTCAAACTTAATACATTCAAAACAAAACATTTCATTTCTAGTCCCTGAATTCCCTGTCTTAGTAAACAGCAAGTACGCCCACCCAAATGCTCAGTAGAAAAATCCACTCCTTGGTGACTTTCTCTTTCATGTATCCCATTGTTGACCCATTAGCTACTGCTGTGACCTCTATTGTCCAAAATGATCCCAGTGAAAGCCACTTGCAACTCTCTACCTACTGGTCTCTCTGCTTTCATCATGCCCCTAGGCTGATGGAAGTGTACTTGGAGCGATCATCTTTAAACATGACACTCTTCTACTCAAAACTGTCAAGTAGCTTCTGGCACTCCTAGAATAAATTTTAACAACCTCTCAGTTCGTATATCTCTACCACTTGTCTATTTGGCTCCAGCCACACTGGCTCCTGCTGTTTCCTCAACTGCAAATAAGCCAAGTTTCTTCTTACCTTAGGGAATTAGCATTTTCTATGGCTTCTACCAGGACTGCTCTTGCTCCAGATATAGGCTTCTCCCTTATAGGCTGCTTTTCAGAGCTCTGGGGAAATGTTGCCTGCTAAGAGAGGCCTTCCCTCACCACCTTACCGAAACCCTTCTTTGTCATTCTCTATCCCACAACTTGGTTAACTTTTTTCTAGAGATCATTACTACTTAACATTAGAGTATATCTTTGTTTATTTTCAGTCTTCCTCAGCTGAAAGCCAGTTTCATAAGGTCAAGACTTTATTTCTCTTTCCCTAAGTGAACAAATTGGCTCCAGAAGGTGTCAAGAACTCAGCCTCTTTTTTAAAAAAATATTTTATTGATTTTTTTACAGAGAGGCCAGGAGAGGGATAGAGAATTAGAAACATTGATGAGAGAGAAACATGGATCAGTTTCTTTTTTAAAATCCATTTTATACCCTACTGGGGATGTGCCTACAACCAAGGTACATGTCTTTGCCCAGAATCGAACCTGGGACCCTTCAATTTGCAGGCCGACACTCTATTCAGTGAGCCAAACCAGCTAGGGCTAGAACTCAGCCTTTTTGCCAACGCAGTCAGGCATTGGGGTCTGGACAACAGTGCCTGTTTGCCCAGGGAAACTGAGACAATAGTCTGCTTTACAGATCAAGCCCAGAGTTTTATAGTATCCCCTTTGATGAAGACTAGTGAAAATGGATTGTTGAAAAGTGGGTGATATGAGGAATAGGTGAGTAAGAAAAGTTATAGTTCTTGAAAGAGAAGCTTACACTTGCATAAAAAATCAAAATATTCCACAAATAAACTCGAAATGCTGTAATTTACTTACGAATAATATATGTAATTTCTCATTACTTACTTATTTCCATGATTTGAAACAAAAATTATTAGAGATAAAAAAAAAAGTCTGAGAATATGTTAAGGTTGTTAACTATATTTTGAATAGGAGAAAAGTTCTTAAAAGGGAGAAATTCTCCTGAACTCTTTAAAAATTCTGAAGCATCACAGACTGTAATGTTCTGGGGGAAAGGGAACCGAAATAGGAGAATCTAAGCATGTGCAATTATCTTAAAATACACTAAGCTTTATTTCGTTTTTCTCCCAGTTGGTCAGTCTAAGACTGCTGTTCTCTGATCATCTCAACGACTCTTTCAGGAGGTCTATAAGGTTAGTGCTATTTTCACGAAATATGAATATGTTATTTTACTTTTTCATTCTAGTTTTCTTACAAGTGTACACTGGAGTTTTCCAGAGGCTGCAAGGTATGTGATATTACCCCAGATTAAATGGGAAAACATATATGAAAATCCAACTGTCTTCTCTTAAGCCAAATATTTGAAATATTTGCTAATATGGAAAACAAGATAATTTTTCTCACTTAATTTTTGTTTTGGAAAATGTAGTTATTTTCATAAAAATGTTATGTTAACATGTAATTTGTAGAATTAATAACTAACTACTTAATAAATTCTTAGTTTTAATTTCTAATGCAATAAATGTCCATAAGTCTAACCCATACAAGTAAAAGCTGTTTTGAATCCTCACTAATTTTAAAAAGTATAATGGGGTCCACATAGTTTGAGAACTGCTGTATTCAGACACTAAATATCAACAAATAGCTTCCTAAATAAATGTTTGTAACTTAAATTTAACCAATAAAATCAGTAACATATATTTTAACCTACTCTAGTTAAATACATTTCTTCATTCTCTAAGAAAATAATTTTCTTTCTGGCATCCGCCATGTCTTTATCTGTCTATAAAGGTTTTTAGTATAGACTGAGACAATTATTTTAGGTTATTTGCATACATAGTTAACTAAAGCTTTGCAAACTCATATCCAAATGGAAACCCATAGAAAGTTTTAAGGTCTAGCATTGTGGCCATGAGCACAGGCTTCCCATACCAAACTGCCTAAATTTACTCAACCCTTCTACCCTTCAGCTTCTATTTAACTCTGAATTATTGGCAGTATTAGTACCTAAATCAGAGGACTGGTAAAAGATTAAATAACTTCATGCTTATGAAATATCAAGAAGAGTGCTAGGCATATATCATAAATGTTAGCTCCTATGATAGTTAATATAGAAATGTTAGCTACCATTACAATCATTACTGAGACTAATACCAAACTATTAGCATGAACAGTGGGGGTTGGGGGGAAAGGAAGTTAACAAAGGAAGTTAATAAAAATGTAAGAAGTATTAGTATTTCAATGTAATTAGAAATTGGAAGCTAAATTTAATGTTATCACTGAGAGTATCCTTTCCTGAGAAATCAAATATGTTTTGTTCAAAATTAAATTCCCCCTCTGATAGTCTATTCAGTAACTATGTGATAAGGCAACTTTTGCATCCTACATATATACATGCCCCAAGGAAGGAAAGAGAGACTGCATGTTGTGAAGATCAGTAATTAAGGAAAAGAAAATCTCTTTGACCTCGGTGTGGTGTATCATTTCCTGAAAACAGTGCCCCCAGGCCAGGACACCGAATTTAAAATCAGGTGACTGAAGAACAGTTGTCCTGACAAAGGATAAAGGGAGCCAATGAAACCAGGCTTGCAGGAAGACAGTCTCATCGTGTGCAGGACAGAAAAGACAGCAGAGGGCATAATCCTAAATGAAATGTCCGAGATAATGTAAACTATTTTCATGTTAACACTCTGACTATAACTTGTAAAAGTTCTATTTTGGGCATGTTTTTTATCCTAAATAGGTTTATGTCTATGTCAATATGGAATGTCAACTCATATTAGAATTAGAATCACTAAATAGAGTTTTCAGAGTTGCAGAGTTGGTCCAATGTAAGAAGAAAATACAAAAGATCAGAGTTGTCTACACATCTTATTTGAGATAATGAGTTTCTTGCTATTAGATGTGTGTATTCTTTTATTGGAAGAAACGGTTATAGATCCATCCAGTTCTATTCTTTATCCATTGCTCTTCTATAATAGAAATAAACTGCTCTATGAGGCAACCTATTTTAGTTCTGGACAACTCTCATTCATTTATTCAATAAGTATTTATGGTCTAAACATTCTTCTAGGAACTTGAAATATACCGATGAACAAAACATAAAATCCCGCTTTCACATGACATTTTATTTTGAGACATGGCAGATTAATAAATAATCAGTAGATATATATGTATCAGAAAGGTGTAATGTGCTGTGGAGAAAAATAAAACAGGGAAGAGGGATAAAGAATGTTAGAATGGAGGTTAGGAGGGCTAGTTAAATACTGAGGGAAGGATATTCCCAGAGGAAATAGAGAAGAGGTGGGAGTAAGAATTTTAGAAAGATTTATAATTGTCTATTGATAGTAATTTGCTACCTGAAATCACATCAAATAAATTTGATTTATTTATAATTTGGTAATTATGTTTATCTTTAGTATTCCAGGCTAACCATCTTCAGTTTTTTCCTTATTTACCATGTGCTATGATTTCTAGATCCCTATGTCTCTCCCTCAGACAGGACCTCAATACTCTAAAATGCAGAGTAGAATGGGAAAATTACCCACCCTGCCCCTGATTCTGTGTTCCGTTTTCTGGCTTGAGTGGTATTTTCTTTAGGATGCCTTTCTGACTCCAAGATCTGAGCTATATGTCTCCTCTAAGCATTATCTTAGCTGTATTATAATTCACCTTAGACTTGGCAGGCTCCAGGCTGCCATCTAAGTAAGCTATAAGCTCCACAACAACAGTGTGTGTATCCTATTCCATCATTGTGCTGGACACATAGTAGGCACACAGAAAGCAGGGAGTTTTACTGTGCTTACTGCTATACCTGTGACACCTAGAATAGGATTGGTATATAGTAGGCACTCAAAAAACATTTGTTGGAGAACTGCACATCTTTGAAACACCTAATGGGGTAACAAATAATTACACAGTTATTTGTGTAATTGACAAATAATTCTAAAAACTCAGCCTTATATCAATATAGTGCTTCATATTTTACCAGGTACGTTCTCATATATGTTATTCTGCAACCTCCCTTACACCAGGGGGTAGGTGGGATGGAATGCTTCATTTCCATTTTATAAAGAGAGCAATTTATGAGGCTCACAGAGATTAAGAGTTATGTTGATAGATGTTGTCAGCTTGCATCCAGATCTTTCAATTCAAGGTCTTTAGGTTTTTTACACAACATACAAGTATAAGCTTACTGCAGGATTATCATGTAAAAATGAACATGTCTTTATCATATGCAAGTCAGAATGACACCATTGGCAGCACTTGGCTTTCCATAGCACCTACCTTCCTCTATTTTCACACTCATCTATAATAATAAAAGCTTAATATGCTAATTAGACCAGACAACCGAAAGACCTTCCAGATGACCTTCTGGATGAAGCAGGCAGTGTGAGGGCCGGGGCAAGCTGCCACCACTGTGAGGGCCAAGACCCTTACATGAATTTCGTGCATTGAGTGTTTAGTATGTTTATAATGCCCCTGGTTTAGATATAGGTCAAGTTTGTGCACAATCTATCTCAGTCCAATTCTCTCTCCTACATATTTGATGCACTGCCTTTTCACCTATTCGATGATGCATTATCTATATACTAGAGGCCCAGTGCACAAAATTCATGCACGGGGAGGGGGGTGTTCTCAGCCCAGCCTGCACCCTCTCCAATCTGGGACCCCTCGAGGGATGTCTGACTGCCCATTTAGGCCCGATCCCGGCAGGATCAGGCCTAAATGGGCAGTCGGACATCCTTCTCACAAACCAGGACTGCTGGGTCCCAACTACTTACCTGCCTGCCTTCCTGATTGCCCCTAACTCCTTCTGCCTACCAGCCTGATCACCCCCTGCTGATCATAGCAGGGAGGGATGAATAGGTGGGCCATAGATGATCTTTAGGGCAATGAAACTGTTCTGTCTGATATGACATTAATGGTACATTTGTCAAGACCATAAGATGTTCAACACAAAGAATGAACCTTAATGTAAACTGCAGATTTTACTTTTGTTAATAATGTGTTGATAAAGGCTCATCAATTGTAATAAGTGTATCACATTAATTTAAGATGCTAATAATAAAAGAAGCTTTAATGTGGTGTGGCTGGGCCTCGGGGCAGCTGGCACAGGTCTGGACCCCCTGCTGGGTCTGGGCCGGCCATCAGAACCCCCGCTGCCACCCCAGGTTTGCCGGGGTCAGGCCTCGGGGCCACTGGCGCAGGGCCGGACCCCCTGCTGGGTCCAACCAGCCATTGGGACCCCTGCTGCCGCCCCTCGCCTCATACATGCCTCTGCTCCACGCCCTGCTCCTGATTGGCTGGTAGCTTAGCACAGGTATGATCAAATTAGCATATTATTCTTTTATTAGAAAGGATATAAAAGCTTAAGTGACTGAACTACCTGAGGACTGTTCAATATGTTGCATACTGACCACCAGGGAGCAGACGCTAAATGCAGGACCTGTCCCCTGCTGGTCTGTGCGATCCCACAGCCAACCTCCTGTAGTCCCTCCCCCTGGCCAGCTGGCCCCAATCAGCCCCTATCACCCCTGATCACTGGCCAGGCCAAGGGACTCCCACCAGTGTACGAATTCATGCACTGGGCCTCTAGTATCTGGATAAATATCTTACAATTTCTTTCTTTCTTTCTTTCTTTCTTTCTTTCTTTCTTTCTTTCTTTCAAGATCTGCCAGCATATAATAGAAACACATATATTAAAGTTTTATATTTTAAAGCTTTGATTAAAAAATGTCTGGTCTTGCCTGATCTTGCCAAAGTTATCTGAGATTTTTCACTATTTGCAATTAAAAAAAAAAAAACAAAGCTGTTTTAACTTCTTGCAATGGCAGTAATCATGTCAGATTTCCTGTCAACTTTATTGCCTTGGAGGGGTATGAATAGGGTATTTCCAGATGGATGCCTGAGGTCAGTAACTTCTTATTTTAATGAAGGGTGTATTTCCTCTATATGACTGATATAGAAGCATTATTTTTAGGTAGTAATAGCAATTTGGTGTGGTTAGCTAATAACAGACAGCCATCACAGCACACAGGGTGATGGAGGCAGTATTAGGTCCCCTGTTTCACAGGAGCTGAAACTGTGCGGGTGCCATGACAGTTTAGATACCAACAGGTAAGGTAATCTCTTCCAACAGAAATGTGGTGGCAGAGCACTTCGGGGGATGGTCTCTGTGTAGTTAAGACTTATCAGATAAGATTTCAAGGTATAAACAGATAAGATTTCAAGGTGAATGAGATTGATCTGGAAATGCAGGCCAAGAATGGGTTTTTGAGTAAAAAATGCTGGAGCCAGGTTCAGCTTAGGGGCTTCATAGCTGTGTGAACATGGGCTTTTCTTTCATTTGTAAGATAAGGTTATCAGTGCTTCCATCAGAGGGTGGTTCTGAAGATCAGATAGCATAATATGTATCAGCTCCAAGAACTAGGGAACATCAGCAATGGCAAAAGTTTCTGTTTGAGAAACTAAACCTTTAGTGGGAAAGCTTCCAGCAGCCTGGTTTAAGATAAAATCAGCAATTTCACAGGTGATAAGAAACATCAGCCTGAGATCTAGGAAGCTGAAGTGATTTGCTTAAAGTTACAGCTATAAAATCTACACTAATAAAAGAGAAAAATGCAAACCGCTACACCCACCAGCCAATCAGAGTGAGTATTCAAATTAACCCAATGAAGATGGTGGTTAATGTGCATATGCGAAGACTGAAGACAGCATAAAAGAAGCCAAATGCCGCAGAAGGGAGCGAAGCTGAGAAGGAAGCGAGGCAGTGGAGACAGGAGAGAAGTGAGGCAGCAGGCTTCACTCCCTTCACTGCTCACTCAGCCTGAGGAAGCCCTATTCTTGCAGGAATCTTCTTGCAACGGGCCTCTAGCAGTAATTATATTTATGTTGCACAGTCTCTGGTCACATGTGGAAAAGTCTTTAATCCCATCTTGTTGTAAACATTACTTGTGAAGATTACAAAGGTGATAGCCATAACATTTAATAACGTGAAGGTAATAGATAAAAATAGTGAACATACTATCTTTATGTGAATTCAAGTGTCACGTAAAACCACCATGGGTTTTTCTTTGGGAAAAGGTGGAAATTAATCAGGATTTAATTAATGTGAACAGCATTCTAAAGGGAATAACAAGGACAGAAGTTATTTATGTGAGTGTCAAATACAAAGATACATGACCTTTAATTAAGGAAGAAATTGTCTCTAAAAGGAGCAAGAGGTAGCACATCATTATTCTGTAGGGGGGTGCGGGGGAGCAAAAGAAGATAAAGTCAGCAGCTACGAATGTTTGTAATCGAGGGGAGAAAAGTAATTCAGAGAAGTGAATGACACCGTGTGGACTTTTGGCCTCCTTCCATCCATACCTGGAACACCTGCTTCAGAAGCAATGCTGATCATCACACTGTTGACCTGTGATTAGGAGAGCAATCTCCTGTGTGATTTATAGGGTGATGCTTTGTAGCAGCACTCTGGATTGTTTCTTTATTAGAGGTTGGGTTTGCATCAATCTGCTATCACACTATCAGCTCTGTGCCCCGAGAGACATTTTCCAAAGAGGCAGCTTGTGGTTAACAGTGGAGTCTTCGGACAGCTAAAAAATTGAAACTGAACAACCCTCCTGAGGGTCAGATACCCTACGGGTCATGATAAACACTGTGTTCCAACAGCTCTGCCAGCTGTGGGGATCCAGTCCACTTCTTTCAATTGGTTTAATGAATTGCTCCCCTTGTGTGCACCCGTGGGACATCACTCTGAAATTATTCACCTTTTAAAATACATCTCGAGCTTCTTTTTTTCTCTGCATATTTTGTTTTTAGATCACCAGTTCTAAATCATAAGATATATGATTAACTACCCTCAATATCTAGACCCTGTTATATTTAAGGCTCTTGGGCCACTTATAAGTGACTTAATGATGCCAAGTAATCATAAATAGTGTTTTCAAGTATATCATACATGGAATAAATAAATTAAGCATCATCTATTAAAAATTTAGAGACTACGTAAAAATGTCCCTATCTGTGCTCCTTGAGGGTCAGGGGAACATGGACACATTCAATCAATCAACATGAACCAGTAGGTATTCTTCTATGCACTGCTTGGGTCCGAGGGCCTTGGAATACAAGAAGGTACAGCACCATAATTACTTTCAGCAGAGAAGACATTAAACTTGTTGCACCAAATGATGCTCACAATAATGTTGGAGGAAGCAGAAAAGTTATTAGCATCCTCAATTTGCAAGGGAAGCAAGACTCAGAGTGGTGGTGAGTTTACCAACCACTAGTTCGTAGCAGAATTGGAACTACACATTCTTTCCGCTCTTCAGGCAGCAGTCCAATTGGAGATAAAAGCTGCCGGAGGACCCATAGTCCTTTCCTGTGAGGGTTCCCAGTGGAGTCTGGAGAAATTCCCTTCTGGAAGAGGCTCCCTGAGGGGCATATCAGTCCAGAAATTTTTCAGTCAACTTAAGTTATTGAAAAAGCCTCATTTTTATAATTGACTTGTTTTTATTTGTTGTTAAATTACAGGCTCATAATCTACTTAAATGTCTCCCCCCAAATCCTTGCCACAGCAGACATTGCTAAGTCTTGGGATGTTACAAACTTGGGGAGGTTATCAATTTCTTCAGATCACCAATATCAAACAAAATGCTGTAGAAATATCTCTGTTATTCTGAAGTAATTATAATATAGCCCATTCCATGAAGATTTTTAAAATTCTTCATAATGCTCTAATTATAATATGAAAGGAGAGTAAATAAGTATATTTTATAATAAACTAACACGTTGTTCATTTTATGGCCACTTTAAAAGATATTAAGGAGCAGTCAGATGCTTGTCCTATCAACTACCCCGCAGGCAACAGCTAAAGTGCTGACTAACAAGCATCATTCCCATCAGTGCAGTGATTTTCCAAGATGGTGTACTGCCTTGTCAAATTCCAAATAAAACAGAGCATGGTTTTTTCTCAATATATCCAGGAGTTTAGTTTTTCCCTCCTCTAGGAGTACATGATGCAGAACTCAACTGAAGGCTAACCTGAAAAATCAGATGCCATTCTTTCTTTCTTACAATCTTTAAAGCAATTCTTGGAGAGGTCTTCTCTCTTGACCTCAGAGGAGGAGCCTTAATGCCAGCTTCACTGTCACTCAAAAATATTCAATAAATGAGTGAATGAGTGAATTATTTTTATCCATGTTTATATAGCTATCAGGTAACTACCCAAAATCAACTCTAATTCAAGCTATCTACTCTAATCAGGAGATGCTATCTCACAGATAAAAGGAAAGAAGCTTCCACACTTGTCAGGAAATTAATCAGACATATTTTAACAGTAGTATGTATCTAAAAATAAAATGTTATTTTACGTATTTAAGTTACTTCATATATATTTAATTTCAATAAATTAATAAATGTGTTAATTGGTTTAAATAAAATAACAATTTCACCTTTAAACAAAGGCCTAACCATTTAACTACCTAGCATATGCTAGATTTAAAAATATAGCTCAATGTCAAGTAATGTTAATGTTAAATTAACAATAGATTTTTTTCCTAATAACGAACACACAGTTTATAACTTGTATCAGATTAAAGGTGTCACAAGAGATGTCAGAAAGACATGTGAAAAATCAAGTCAATTGATTTTATCCTTCGATCTGTTATCCAGCAAATTAAATTGCTTTCAGTAAAATGTTGTTCTGAACATATATATATAAATCAAAAGACAAGAAATGTTACAATTATATTTATATTTCTTTCACTGATTCTAATTATTTCTGAAATACTATTAAAAGCAGCTGTAGTTAGGGGAAGGAAGCAAGAGGCTCTTGAGAAAGCCCATACTTGATCGAACTCGGCTCCATTTGCCTTTCTCACACAGTGGATTTAAATGTCTGGAGATTTACTAGTGGAGTGGTAGGGTGGGTGTAGATGGAAAGAATCTTTCACAAGCTCTCTATGTTGCTGAAAAAAAATCAGAAAGTCTCGATTTCCTATAACCTATTTAAAAGGCAGCTGCGGTCCTAGCCGGTGTAGCTAAATGGTCCCAGGTTGGTTTTCCTGTCACCTGGGCTTGTACCTGAGTTGCAGGTTTGGTCCTGCCCCTGGGGGAGAGGCAACCAACGATGTCTCTCTCACATAAATCTCTCTCTCTCTCTCTCACACACACACATACACTCTCTCTCCCTCCCTTCTTCCCTCCCTCCCTTCCATTCTCTCTAAAAATCAATGGCAAAAGTATCTTCATGTGAGAGTTAACAACAAACATAGGCAGCTGCACGTCCAGGGGACAGGCAGTGGGAGACGTCTATCAAAGGTGCAAAGCATAAGTGGGTGCTCTGTCTGTAGAGAATTTAAACACAATAATAAAACCAAACAAGGGCCATTTACTCTTTATTGTCACCAGGTGCCATCTCACTGATGAAATTTTCTCCCTGGCTGCTGAGCAGACTACTGCCACACACTTTAGTCTGCCATTCTTAAAGGAAAACTTTTACCCTGGGACACATATGCTTTCTATAAGATCTTTATAGAAAGCACTAGAGTCCCAGTGCACAAAATTCATGCACAGAGGGGTGGGGGATGTCCCTCAGTCCAGCCTGCACCCTTCCCAATCTGGGACCCCTCAAGGGATGTCCGACTGTCTGTTTAGGCCCGATCCCAGTAGTTTTGTTGTTGTTGTTGTTTTGTCTGTTTTGGCAAAAAACAAAAAACAAAAAAACAAGAACATTTATCTTAAGATCCCTAAGGTACAAAATTTAAGATTTTGTATCTTTTAGTCTTCACATCTATCAGTGTTCATTTCAAGAGACAAGTGAATGGGTCATAATCTATTTTAGCCTAGGAACCTCTAAGTAGAACTGAAACCAAATATTTAAGATCTGCCAAATAAAAAAACAATCAATCTACTAGTCCTATATAATAAAGTGGTGATATTCAAATTGACCATCACTCCAACATACAACATGGCCATCCCCATGTGGACACAAGATGGCTGGCAGAGGAGGGCAGTTGGGGGCGATAAGGCCTGCAGAGGAGGGCAGTTGTGGGTGACCAGGCCTGCAAGGGAAGACAACTGGGGTGATCAGGCCTGTAGAGGAGGGCAGTTGGGGCAATTAGGACTGCAAGGGAGAGCAGTTGGGGGCAATCAGGCTAGCAGGGGAGGGCACTTGGGGGTGATCAGACCTGCAAGGGAGTATAGTTCAGGGCAACTAGGCCTTGAGGGTAGGACAGTTGTGGGGGACTAGGCCTGTAGGGTAGGGCAGTTAGGGGTGACCAGGCTGGCAGGGGAGCAGTTAGGTGGTGATCAGGCTGGCAGGCAAAAATGGTTAGGGGCAGGCAGGCAGGTGAGCAGTGGGGAGCCAGCAGTCCTGAATTGTGAGAGGGATATCTAACTGTCCATTTAGGCCCAATCCTCCGATCCCACTGGGATTGGGCCTAAATGGGCAGTTGGACATCTCTTAAAGGGTCCCAGATTGGAGAGACTGCAGGTTTGGCTGAGGGACACACACACACACACACACACACACACACACACACACACCCTGTGCATGAATTTCATGCACCGGGTCTCTAGTATACAGTATATATAAAAGCCTAAATGACCGTTAAGACCAAACAACCAGAATGACTGGTTGGCCAGTTGGTCAATGCAAGAGCTGCCCTCTGGTGGTTAGTCTGCTCCCACAGCCAACCTCCTGCAGCTGGCCAGCAGTGGTGGCGTCTGGCATCTGTCCCTTCTGCACCCAGCCCTGCGACCATCGCCTTCTCTCGCAACCCCGCTGGGGTCTTCAGGCCCCGAACTGGGACAGGGAACTGGGGGTGGGTGGCAGCAGACACAGCCCCTTTCCCAAGGGGGCTGAGGGCTGGCTGCCTCCTTGGGCCGGCAGCCAACCTCGCATGCCCTGTCCCTCCCCACAGCCAGCAGGCCTTGATCAGCCCAGTCCTGATGGGCCCTGATCGCCAGCCAGGCCTAGGGACCCCACCCACAGGGCCTTTAGTGTTAAATAAAATTGGGGGGGGGGGCAGAGGTCAGCTATTATTTCCATATGTTATTTGCAACATTGCAAATGGTGATTTTCCAATAATTAAATATTTAGCAACAGTTAAGAATTATGTGTGTGGATGAGTGTGTGAGCTTGCGTAAGAGTTTGTGTGAGTGTGTGTGTGTGTGTGTGTGTGTGTGTATACTACGTGTATTGTGTAATATCAGATAAGAATGCAAGAAGGAAAAGGAAGTGTAACAAACTAACCAACTCATGGGATTAAGCACTGGAACCATCATTAAGTTACATATCTGTGATTTCCCTCCCTGAGCACCAGGGTTGTTGACTTTTTGGCACACGAGAGACCACTGATGTAGCTTCCCCAACTAGTTACTTTAATGAGATGCTGTTCTTTCAGTAAAACCAAAGGGGCACTCAGAATTCTTGCAGCAGCTCTGCCTTAGAATAAATACAACCATTTGATGTGCAACCTCTGGTGCTGTCGGCCTTTTTGGAGCAACTCTGGGATTTATGTCATACAAAATGCTTCTGAATGTGGGGGTGGGAGCCCTGTGGCCAGGGCTCTGCAGCTGACCCCGATGGAGGCAATGGCTTTGAGGTGCGAATTCCTAAAGCAACCGCATCTCAGGGCAGAAACAAATGATCAAACAACACTGTGCTCTATCATTTCATCTATTTGAGACTCTCAAAAAAGGGATTGTCACTGAGAAATCCTGACTTCATTCAGATCCCTGCAAACTGACCATGTAAACTAGTCCTAGCGCCTGAAGTCTCTATCATTTTTCCTTGCTTCATGTCTTCCATAGCAGAATCTGCATCTGACATCCTATATTGTGCTAATGTGTTTATTTTGTGCACTGCCTCTTGTTTTTCTAATGGAATGCAAGTCCCAGGAGGGCATGAACTTTTACTGATGTTTTCACTGTTGTATCTCCAGGGTCTCATGCACTGCCAGGCCCAGAGTAAGTCCTCATAAATATTCGTTGAATGGATACATGAAGGAATGAAACAAATTAGTAATATGACTATTCTCAACTGTGTTGTTTTGTATCTGCTCTACCCCGCTTCTTGTCTTGAATAAGAGTTGCTTGACCACTGACTTTGAACATAGCAGAAAGTTCACAAGTTTCTTGAAAAATAATAAGTGAAAATTACAAGTATAATGCCTATAAAATATGCACCCAAAGAACCCTTCTTAACAGGAAATAAGAGATTCTCTGACATGCTTACAAATGGGGCCAAACAGGAGCTTATAAGTAATTCCTGAGCTAACCAACCGAGGGTCAGCTTACAGGCACAAGCCGGAGGCTCGGTCAGATTGCTATCTCCATGTGGTCTGGCCTCCTGCAATGTCACAGACAATCTGTCATTGCAGAGCAGGTGGCCAGGCAGAACTTTGGATGTGGATACGGTGACAATGTCAGTTGCTAACCAGGGCCGTCACTGTGCTATAAGGAGATGATTGCTATTAAGTTGCAATTTGCACTGGACAAGGGCCAAAGAGTCTCCCCCTACAGACCAGTCCCCCTACAGGGGATAGTATGTGCTTTATGAATTCAGGTACCAGGCACCAAAAAATGCGCTAGGTGCTGGGGATTGAGTGTTCAACAAGACAGACAGGCCATGCAGTCCTGAGCGTCATTTTCCTGACTCCGTCTTCCGTGCTGCTTATGTGTCTTTGTCAGGTCAGTTACCATACCCACTTGCGCCTCACAGAGACTCAGAAAGACCCTCAAACATTTGTAAGTTCTCTTAAATTTCCAAGAAAAGTCCCCATTTTTATACTTAGTTAAATATCAATGTTCAAAGGAGCGGAATAGAAACAGCATTGAGGCAGATATAAAGAGGTTTTTTTTTCCCACTTGTCTTTACTACTAATTACCAATTTGATCTTAGGCCTGTGATTCTCAGCTCTGGCTGAAGCTTAGAAGCACCTAGGGAACTTAAAAAAAAAATACCAGAGCCCTTACTCCACTCCAGGTCTACGGGAACAGAATCTTAGAGTTGGCTTGGGCTTCAGTATTATTTTAAAACAACACAACTGATACTTCTGTTTAGCCAGGACTGGGCAAATCTCTGCACTTTCTTAATCTTTAAAATGAGAGTAATCGCAGCTCACCTAACAAGTTCATAAGGATTTCTTACATAAAACTTAGGCTGCAAGTGGCTAATCATTTTAATATCCACATAAACAATGTGTTTATTCTGGCTTACACTCAAAAATTGTGAAGCTTATCCAAAGATGGCTAAGCTCTTGTGGGTGTGACAGGACATTATGTTAAAAGGAAAGGAAAAATGTAATAGTTTCTCAGCTTCTCTGCCCATGATCGCTAAGGACTTGTTAGGGCACACGAAGTAAGATTCTGAATTTTTAGAGACAAGAGCATATAGTATTGTTATTTCCAGACATTTCCAGAGGTAGCAGAATCAACATCATTAAAACCATGGATTAAGACACCTTACTTTCAGTCTCTTTCCCCCATAGGTATTTTTGTTATGACTATTTCCGAGGGCTACTGTCTGGGCACTGCGGTAATCACTAAAACATTGGCAGTTCTCAGAAGATTCTAATCAGTGTCCAGCAATTGGAGATGTAGAGGAAGCTATATATCATAGATGATGCCTTATAAAAAAGATTTACTGAAGAAGCTGAGGTGCCATCGGAACATTGCTTTAGAACTGGATTGCAAGGAACAACTGCCTGGCACAGAGCACCCCTGGGCTTCATCTTGAGTCCCTATTGACGGAGAGTCCTTGAATCAATACTGAGGGAAGTCTGTGCAGACTCAGTGAGGATGTTTATGTTCTAACTAGAGGCCCGGTGCACAAAATTCGTGCACAGGGGGCAGAGGTGTCCCTCAGCCCAGCCTGCACCCTCTCCAATCTGGGACCCCTTGAGGGATGTCCAATTGCCCGTTTAGGCCCGATCCTCGTGGGGTCAGGCCTAAACGGGCAGTCAGACATTCTTCTCACAATCCAGGACTGCTGGTTCCCAACTGCTTGCCTGCCTGCTTTCAGATTGCCCCTAACTGCTTCTGCCTACCAGCCTGATCACCCCATAATCACTCCCCTGGCAGCCTGATTGATGCCTAATTGCTCCCCTGCCAGTCTGTTTTCCTCTAACTGCTCTCCCCTGCAGGCCTGGTTTCCCCCTCCCCAACTGCTCTCCCCTGCAGGCCTGGGTCCCCCCCAACTGCCCTTCCCTGCAGGCCTGGTAACCCCCAGTTTTCCCCCTCTGCCAGCCTGGTCACTCCTAACTGCCCTCCCTTACTGGCCAGGTCCCTCTCAACTGCCCTCCCCTGATGGTCATCTTGTGGTGTCCATCTTATGTCCACATGGGGGCAGGGTCTTTAACCACATGGGGGCAGCCATCTTGTGCATTGGAGTGATGGTCAATCTGCATATTACTCTTTTATTCGATGGGATAAGATCCCTGGTAAGTAACATTCATGTTTGTTTAAAATAGCTCTACTGGAACTTATACCCTCAGATTGTAATGGAGTTGGGACCCAAGTTGATATCCAGACATAAAGGAAAATAAATATTGTGATGCAGCCAGAACGTGGTGCCCCCCTGTATCAGTCACATAACCAAGCTCTGAGCGTAACAAAATCAGAACGTGTACAAGTAGCTTCTTTTATTGAAGACGGAAAATACTTTCATGCTGTAGGAGCATCAATTTTCCTAGATTATTTGTTGTACAGAATTCTGTATAACAAAAATGATAGCATAATTATTATCAGTAATGAGATGGTCTGAATATGTGGAACCTAATTATGTAACTTTTAAAAAGACTTGGTAACATTTTATGGAACTTTATTAATAGTTAAATAAACAACATAATTTATTAAATAATTACTATACTCAGAAACTATGTCAAGTACATTAGATACATTTTATCACCCCTATAGCTCCCTGAAGGAAAATTTTACCATATAGGTTTTCCTAACAGAAATTGTGACTCAGAGAGGTTAAGAAACTTCCCCAAGGTCACACAGCTAAAGGTGATATGCTGACTCCAGATATTCTGACTCCAAAGCCTTAAACTCTTAACTAGTCTCTGTTATTTTCTGACCCCCTAACTGCTCTAGATAATGATTCTGCTATTAAGTTATTCATTGGAGATCTTACCATTTTGGTACAGTTGTGTGTTACAGGCCAGATGTGTCCTTAATATAATAAGGGGCAAAAATAAGAAATGCAAGTGTTAGGATTTTATACAATCCCAACTCTTGACCATAATTGCTCAGATGCAGAAGTGCACGCACCTGCTATTCAAAGACTGTGACAAATGCATAGAAAGGGGGTCACCTCACAGCAATGGAGCATAGGGGAGAATGGGTCTAACTGTTAGTCTATGAGTAAGGCTGCTCCCACCCAATAGCAGGGCCGGTTTACTGGATGGGGTCCCACTGTCGTGCTCAACTGTTCAAAACAAAACAGAGAAGAACAAGTTGAATTGCAGGCATAAGAGAAGGAACAGTAGCATTTAGAAGTAAACAATAATCTTGTCACCCTTGACCGAGCCCCCCCCCCCCCCCCCCCAGTAGCAAAAAAATAAAAGACAAACAAACAAAACTGGGCCGGCTTATCGGATGGGGTTCCACTGTGGTGCTCAACTATTCAAAACAAAACAGAGAAGAAAAAGTTGAATTGCAGGCATAAGACCACCGAGAAGGAACAGTAGCACTTAGGAGTAAACAATAATCTTGTCACCCTTGACCCCCCACCCCCCAGTAGCAAAAAAATAAAAGACAAACAAACAAACAAAAACCCAAAGGACAAATGGGGCCAGAGGCCCACCTAAGGTCCCTCTGTGTGGGGAAATGGTTAATGCCATGCTCTACTAGCTGGCCAGGCTGAGGACATTATAATTCTTTTCTCTTATGTACAAATCAGTGTCAGACTCAGACCATAAATGAGCATTGGAAAAACAACCACACACACAAAAAAAACACAGTGATAGTATTTCACTGTACTATATTACTATTTAGTAATCCACACTAAACTGAAAAGAATTACATTTAAAATTACAAAATAATTTCTAAAAAGGAATTACAAAATAAAATTTTCCTGTGATGAAAAATTAGTGGGTGTTTTAGTAAAAGATATATATTTTTAAATTTGTTACTCCTGATCCTATGTCTAATTTTTCCATAGGCTAGATAAAAAGTTAGGCCTGATTCACAAGTTTCATACTTTGGTCTGAAAAATGAGTTAATGAAATCTCCTGAAGATTTTCAAGAAAATGGTTCATGAAAACCTGGGCCATCTTTAGACTATATCAAGTCTTAGTAGAGCCCCCAAATGGTTCTGGCATACTGTTTGGGTACATAGCTGTGGAAACCTAGACTCTGCATCTCAAGTCCAAAGGAAAGAATGGCGATTAATATGCAAGGATACAATTAAGAAATACTGTTGCCAGTGGAATGTAATTCACCACCTTTCTGCATACACCCTTTTTTCTCCCAAAGCCACAGCCGGCAGCAGCCTCACAATTTCCTTCCCGAGAGCCTCGTGCCAGTGATGTAGCCTTTGATAATTCTTGCAATAAAAATCCAGTCATGCTTGACATTTAGGAGGGAGCAAAAGGTTCGATTTGCCTCAGGGCCCTGGAACCCTTAGAGAGATGCCTTTCATGAGAAATGAAAGGCAAAATAAAAATTAGGGGTTCAAATATGGAGCCAAATCAAAATGAGCGCCAAATCACTAGGCACTAGGTGGCCTTTAAAAGTTCTAGATAAAGAGAGGTTCATTTAATGGGAGTTTCTCTTCCCCCCCCTCCCCCCCCCCCCCCCCCCCCCCCCAATAATCAAAGTTGACCTGCTCTCAGTCTTGGCTGGAAAAGAGGAGGTATAAAGAGACTCAAGATGTAGCCTTCCTGCTTTCTTGGTTACTGCCAAGATGGACTTTTGAATAAAGTCCTCGGGCCAATGAAATAAAGATGTTAAGAACAGGGTTCTCACCGAAACCGGTTTGGGTAAGTGGATAGAGTGTCGGCCTGCGGACTGAAGGGTCCCAGGTTCGATTTTGGTCAAGGGCATGTACCTTGGCTGCGGGCACATCCCCAGTGGGGGGCGTGCAGGAGGCGGCTGATCGATGTCTCTCTCTCTCATCGATGTTCCTGACTTTCTATCCCTCTCCCTTCCGCTCTGTGAAAAATCAATAAAATATATTTTTAAAAAATGAATAAAAAACAAACAAACAAACAACAACAACAACAACAACAAAAAAAACAAGAACAGGGTTCTCTTCATCCCACATCACAAGCATGCTTATAGTTTCAGGAAAATCTGAGCATTCCCGAAGTGGTCCATAATAGCAGTGATAGACCACACCCTTTGCACAGAATCTATTCCAATGAGATGTACTGCACTCACATTTTCATTTAGCTCTCTCCCTCAGCTCCTTCCATTAGCTTTGTCCCATTTCCTTTGGGTGGGTCTTTAGTTATATGCTTTTCTCTGTGTCATTTAGAAAGCAACTGCTTTACTCTCCAAGCCCCATGTGTTGAGCCTGAGCCAAATGTCTGCCTTTTCACCTTCCCTTCAAGTCAGGACCCCAAGTAATTTCTGACTGATGCTCTCATTTTTGGCTGTGACCTGTGTCCCCCCATGGGTGATTCTGTTCACACCCACTGGTCAGTGCAGTCTAACAACAAAGTTTGTGTGCAGAGTGGCTTCCAAGAAGATTTAACTCATAGCCAGGAATGGGAATTGTTCTTAGAGAGGAATGATTCCTGGGAACATACAAGACAAGAAGAGGCTTCCAGTCAGGAGACCCTTGCTGCTAATGCAAGTGAGGGCCTCATTCGGGCAGCAGCACCATCACTGGTACGTGATGCAAAGGTGCAGATCCCAGGCCCGCTCCAGATCTGCTGCGGAAGAAATGACACTCCCCAGGTTATTCACACACACACACACACACACACACACACACACACACACACACATGCTTGCTTGAGAAATACTGGCCTAGAACAATGACTAGGTTACCTAGGAATCAACCAAGGCCCTAGCCAGATTGGCTCAGTGGATAGAGCATCAGGCTTCGGACTGAAGGGTCCCTGGTCGATTCAGGTCAAGGGCACATGTCCTGGTGGTGGCCTCGGTTCCCAGTGAGGGGTATGCAGGAGGCAGCTGATCAATGCTTCTCTCTCATTATTGATGTTTCTACCTCTCTCTCCCGCTTCCTCTCTGAAATCAATAAAAATAGGAAAACAAAAACAAACATAGGAATCAACCTGGGAACATAACAACAACAACAAAAAATTACTGGTGCCTGGGTCCCACCCCCAGAGGTTCCAAGGCAATGGGTCTGGGGTGTGGCTTAAGCAGTAGGATGTTTAAAAGCTCCCCGGGAGATTTTAAGGGACAGTCAGGATTGAGAGCCACTGAGATAGACAGAGGCAGAGGAGGGCTCCTTCCATTAGGCCCTCTTTGCCTCCGAGTCCAACAGTGGGGTTCCTGGTCAGCATCTCTTTTTCCTATGGGCTGGCTGCCCCACATCTGCACTGTAAGTATGGGGGAGGATTCTGCTGAGGAACTTAACTTTCTGCCTGGTGCTCTGCATCTCTCTCCTTCCCTCACCTCCCCCAACCCCCTCACTTGCATACACACACCCTCATGAATCACACCAGCAGCGAACATCTCTCGGTGCTTTTAAAAATGCAAACTCGGGAGTCCTGCTTGAGAGCTACAGCATGAGACTCACTCTCAAGAGGGGCCGCCGAAATCTGCATTTTGAACCGGCTCCCCAGGTGGCTGACGTGCGGCCAGGCTTGTGAACTCTACAGTAGGTCCAGCCTGCCATCCTGCCAAGCCATTAAGGATTTGTAAGGATGAATGAGCCGTCCAGAGACCCAGGGCCTGGTGCAGCGCTCCCTTATTAATTATGGGGAAGTGATGGATTGGCAACGATAATGCTTCTCTTGGAAAGGGCAGTGAGCGGTTCGTGGATTTCTGCATCAGACCTTTCCCAACTCCACCTTAATGCTCTCTGTAGCTGAAGAGCGGCGTGGCTTTCTCGTTAAACAGCCTCTTGATCATTATTCCCAGGTGAGCCTCACTCTTTGAGGGAGATACCGGCCCGGAGAATCTTTCCCGAGCTCTTGGCTGGGGAATACCTCCCAACCAACCCCCACCGCCTTATCTGCTTGCGTCAGCTGCTACTACCCAGCGTGTTACTCCGCGAGCCCGATATGCGGGAAAACACGGAGTGAGGATTTGAGAGAAAAAGCGATGGTACAGCCCCAGATCCCTTGGCTGAGAGAAAGCTTCCTTTAGCAAAGGGCTAGGAGGAAGCGAGATCTCTCCGATGCACAATTGCCGAGGTGAGACCTGGGCAGGCGAGCTGGGGCTGGGGCTCTGTCTGCGGGCGAGGCGAGCCAAAGGCTGCTAAGAAAAGTTGCAGCGCGGGTCGGTGCGTGTGAGCCCCGGGCTGGGCGCCGAAGAGCGCACTGCGGGGCCGAGAGCCGGGAGGAAACCGAACAATCTCGGTGGTGGCGGAGGCCGGGCGGTGGGGAGGGCTCCCCACCCGCGCGGCGCTCCAGAAACCCGCTTGGCTCCATTGCCGGAGGGGGGAGCCCCGGGCGCCGGGGAGCGCGCAGGGGGCCAGGGCCGGGCGCGGGGACCCGGCGGGCCGCGGCGGCGGCGGCGCGGCCGAGCGCGCGTGTGAGCCAGTGCGAGGCTGCGGGCGGGCGGGCGGTGTGCGCGGGGGGAGCAGAGCGCGCGCGCCGCCCGGGCCCCGGCCCTCCCAGCCTCCCGGCCTCCGCGCTGCCTCCCGCCCGCGCGCACCGGCTGCCGGCCGCCGCCGCCGCCGCTCCTGTTGGCGCGGGCGCTGCACCGGAGCCTGCCCTGCGCGGGAGCTGCCCGCCGCCGCCGGCTTCGAGCTTCCCCCCGAAGATGGGAGCGACCTCCTCCCGGCCGAGAGCGATTTAAAAAGGAGGGCGTGCGCGCGCGGCATTGCCTGCCCGCCGGGAGGAACGGGGGACGGTCCGTCCACGCTCCCGCAAACCAGGTAGGATCTTAAGGATGGGCAGAGCCGGAGGGATTGGGTCCGAGACCGCCAACTGGTTTCCATTTGTTGTTCTAAAGGCTACACTTCCCGCCGCTTTGTCAGAGGGCCGGTGTGTGTGTGTGTGTGTGTGTGTGTGTGTGTGTGTGTACGCGTGCACACATTTCCCGGGTGTCCGGGCTTCTCGAGGAGGGCGATTGTTCGGCTGGTGTGTCTGGGTGTGAGGGTGCCTCCCCTTCCGTGCCGGCTGCGGGGAGGAGAGGGCTGCCCGGGGGAGATGCTGCACCCTGCACCGCACCGGGCTCCTAGGATCCAGGGCGCGAAGATCTGAATGCACCCGGATTGCAGCGCTGCCGGGTCCAGGCATCCCCATGAACGGGGCTCCGAGGTCCTCCCGCTCCTCGAACCCCCCCCGCCCCCCCGGGGTCTCCTCCAAGGCCACACTTTGAGCGCCCTCTTTCCGGGCGGGCGCTGGATGCTTCATCGCCGCGGACTGCGGGGCAGAGGGAGGTGTGGCCCGGGCCGGGGACTGACCAGGGGCTGAAGGGTCCCCCTTTCTGAGCGCTGTGCTGGGTGTGCGTTGTGGATTCTGCACACACAGGCATCTCCCCCCCACGAGCCTGGAAGGGAACTTTGCAGCTCCATTCTCTGCCTCTGGGGCTTTAGGGCAATGGTCTGTGTTCGGAAATGTGAGGCTACCCTTCCTGGCTCCACCTTAATGAAGAAGAGGGAGGTCTTATGGGTGGACAGTAGGCTAAAGAACCCAAATCCGCCCAGGCGATGCCTTTAAAAAACACAGTGTGTGCATCTTTGATTTTCAGTTTCCCATACCCGCTTTGGATGCGGTTGACTGATGAATGGTTTGAGCTGGCAATTCATATTTCCCTCTCCAGACAAAGTGGCAGTGGTTGGGTTAAGGGCAGAGCGATCACATTTAAGGAAGAATTTTATTTTATTTTATTTTAAGAGAGCGATGTGCATGGTGCCTGCAGTGGCTGGAAAGAAAGTCATGCTGTGCACTAGGTATCTATTTAACCCCCCCCCCCCCCCCCAGCCTGGCTCCCTTGCTGGTGGCTCTGTCTTATTTCTGCTAGTCAGCCACTGGTGGTTGTGAATATAACAATACAAACTTTGTCCTCTGGCGGTGTAAAGACTAAAAAGAGAAGGAAGGGCATCAGTAGGAGGTGTAGTGGAAGAAGCTCTTTAAACAATGACAGCTATGGCAAAGACAGTACAGGCATCTCGATCATGGAGGAGCTGGCAGAGTAGGGAGCGACTCTGATATGCTCTGGTTAAAGGCAGAGCTTTGAGTATCTCCAAATATGAGCAATAGGACATACGCACTCCAGCTTCTGTGTGAAGATTTCCTACGGGAAACCTTGGGAGCAACCAGGAGGGGATTCACAAAGTGTAGGTCCACCCATGTCCCCAACTCGAGGGCGCGCGCACACACACACACACACACACACACACACACACACACACTCCTCCCTCCCTCACAAGCTGCTTTCTCTTTCTCTTCCAAAGCCATTCCCTACAGCAAGTGGAGAAAGGAGGAAATGTATCTAAGGGTTTCATTCATTTCAGATAAGAAAACAAAGCAAACGTTGGAGTGACTGTCTTTAGGTTCCTCTTTCAAATCCTGTGCTACTTGGATTTAGCTTTGTGGGTATCTCCAAACTTGCTTAATTGGGAGGTGAGGCTGGTGTGAAAGGAGGAAGGAAGGGAGAGTTAGCTTCATTTGTGTGTGTGTGTATGGGGGGGGGGGGGTGTCCAGAGGGAAAGGGGGAGGCAAAGATTCATTTATTTTGTCAAGAAGCAAGATGTGTTTTCTCACTCAAATGGTTTTCATTTTATAAATTCTGCCTGCTTGAAGGATTCCATTTGGATCCAACGGCTCTTTAGCTAAGATTTCTCCCAGCTACTATAAGAGGATTCATGCTTTCTCCGTAAAATGGCTGTTGTCTTTTATTGACTATGGAATGCTTAATTCCTAAGGGGAGAAAAAAACTAGACAAAGGTAAACTACTATTCCCCGAGGAGCTGTGCAGACATTGCAAAGGATGTAAGTGCCCATGACAGTCAGACTTCATCTACTTTGTCTTGCAAGCTTAGCCAGGTTGGAAGAGGAGAGGAAGGAATGAAAAGAATATGAAGGCAATACTTTATCACCTATTTATCTACCTACCTACTTACCTATCAAACTGTCTATCTTTCTATTTACTTTTCCACTGTTACTATTTAATTGTTTCCACTGTATCTTTTTGGATGAAGATTGAGAACTAGATAACCCTTTTGCTGGGGAATAATTCCCCCATTGAAGGGGAATAAAATGCATAGTAGTGCAGTATTTTACCTCCAAATAAAATCACAGAAGGAAGGTGAGATGTAGTCAGTAACACCTACAGGACTATTTGCAAGAATTACGTTAATTGCTCTTTTAAGCTTACTATGTTTTGAGGGGGGGAAAATATTCCAAGAAAGCTTCAGCATTTTGTTAGCAAGCTATATTTAACGTGTTTTTTATCAGACAAAAATAGACTTTTATTTATCTTGCAGAGTAAACTCATGATTCCTTCCCTCTAAGTGCTTCATGTGTTTCTTTGACAGAATAAATGATGAGGTAAGCTCTGCAGATCCAATGAAGTTACATTCTCCCTCTAAAGCAAGTGAAAGCATCCATTTAACTCACGATGCATGTCTTCCAAAGAGAGTGAATTTTAAGGGCTTTCCTATCTGATTTTCATGTTGCAGTTCAGTGATAGAATCCCTTTCTCTGTGATGCCTTCAGATAGAGGGAGGATAGCATGTAGGTAGTAAGCCATCTGCCTCATCAGCATGGAACTAGCTAAGATGAACACAAACAGAAATTAAATCAGGACAAAGAAATACACAGGAGGGCAGAGCACATAGCTTTCATCATTTATAATTTTGGAGAATGTGTGTGTGTGGCTTTTAACTGAAAATTAAATTGTTGCTTTACATGTGCCAAGAACTTAGGAATCAACACGCAGTTGATCGCTCTCTTCTTCCAGATCCTTTCATTCTTTTTAAATTTTATTTTGTCTTCTAAGGGATACATGTCTCTTGCCAGAACATCTTCCCAATTCATCCAGACCTCAGCGTTAGACCCCTCCCTTGTCAGAAGCTCTACAAAATTGTCTCCCATCTGACCAAATTCTCCTGCTCCCTCTTGTGGCAAATATTCTCCCTGACTCTCCCAAGGTACCAGAATCCCATCCAAGCATAGGATGAACTCCCTGAGCTGCCTATCATTTGGATTCGAATTCTCAGTAGTAATTGTGGTTCACCAAGCCAAAGGGTTGCTGAGCAAGCTGTTTTCCATTTTCTGTCTGAACAAAGAGTTATCCAGGGCCTGGAGACACATTTGCAATTTAGACCCATTGAAAGGGAATAGATTCTGGGAATGTGAGCTTTTGGAGTCTTCCTGAAATTTTGACTTGGATTTAGGGCCATTCTGGTGGGACCTCATCAAGTCCAATGGGATTATTTCCAGTTTTCTTTCTCTTCCAAAAAGGTACCTCTATCTCTCTTCCCGACTCCCTCTCCCTCTCCCACCTCTCATTTGCGCACACAAAATATAGTTCACGTAATACATATTTTGAAGACTCAGACTTATCAAGATGAGTGTCTCACTAGGGTTTGTAAGTCAAATAGCCCATTTTTCTGAACTGGGGACTCGTAGAGTAAGTTCCTCTTCCCAGTATGTTTTTATCAAGAGCAGAACAGAATACAAATGAGGAGGTTAGTGCCTTTCCCAATGCATTGGGTTAACTTGGGAGATATTCTCACGTGCTGACTGCCTCATGTGTTTTGGGTAGGCTCTCCTTGCTGATAATTCTGTATTGAACCCTAAGTGTTTTTACTAGTGCATCTGTGTTTGTGATTGTCCTTTGATCTCCCCAGCCAAGAGGGTGTAGTAAGTAACAAGATTAACAAAGGTTCACAGTCATATTTTCTCATTGCCTGAGACTTCCTGGCCAGTTTCAGAAGAAGAAGAAAAGTCCTGAGGTGAAGGAAATGTGTCTGTGGTCAAGAACAAGTGCATTACGGGTAGCAGTCTGCAGTGATCTGAGGAGGGCAAAACATCCCTAGGTCCAAAGCACGTATCCATCCACCAACGTAGGATTTGATATTCTCACTATCAGAGTCATTTCTTTGAATAAGTAATTCTACCCATTTGAGCTATAATAAAAGGCAATTTTACCTACGAAGGAGCTACCATTAATTCTCACGAACCTTATTGATTTTTGTACAACTTCAATTGGTTAATAAGATCGATCAGCTGACAGATGGAAAGGCCCCGGGGGCCTGGGACACAGGAAGACGCAGAGGAAGTGAAAGAATGTTGAAACTAGGTTGCCATCTAAGGGCCCTCAGCGAGCTCTTCTGGTGGGGATGTGTGAGGAACCTGGGAGCAGGGCTGCTCAGAGTAGCCAGAGGCAAAGATAAACGCCAGCACTGATGTTTTCCATCCAGAGCAGCACTGGGAACAAAAATTTGATCCTTTTTTGCAACTTTAATCTTTTTATTATATATTTTAAATAATTTATTGATTTCTTTTTTTTTTTTTTTTTTTTTTTACAGAAAGGAAGAGAGAGGGATAGAGAGTTAGAAACATCGATGAGAGAGAAACATCGATCAGCTGTTTCCTGCACACTTCCCATTGGGGATGTGCCAGCAACCAAGGCACATGCCCCTGACCGGAATCAAACCTCGGACCCTTCAGTCCGCAGGCTGACAGCTCTATTCACCATGCCAAACTGGCCAGGGCAACAACTTTAATCTTTTTAAAGTCTTCTGAGAAATGGGCAAAATAGTTTTCCCTCGTGTGAATGATATCCATGAAATCTTGACTGCCTTCTCCTGTTTCATTTTGGAATATTCATACCAGTAACGTAGGAAGCTGATACCATACCAGTACAGACTAGTGATTTCTTTCATAAGTAATAGACATAGAAAAATACATGCAAATAGTGGAATCCATCTTTTTTTTTTTAAAGACAGAAAAAGTAATCACTTTGTAGTTGTCATTGTATGTGAAGTCAGCATAATTGATAATTGCCTAGTTGAATCCAACGTGAGATGAAGTCAAACAGACAAGAGGGTGATTCTGCAATTTATTTCAACCAGCCGTGCTATTTATTGAGCACTCAGTGTATGCCGGGCTTTTCAGAGAATACAGATGATGGGGTGGGGGGTGTTAGCTGGCATGTTTTGAGCACCCACTATGTTCCAGGGACCAATCTAAGCAATAGGTACACACTTTCTCATTTAACACTTATAAGTGCCCTGCCAGGGAAGCATGGTTTTCCTGGTTTAGAGGTGACGATGATGACTCCGCTAGATAACTTATCCAAGACTTAGTAGGTGGTGGTACCAGGTTTTGAAGATGTTCAGAGCCACCTGTTTGTGCCACATTCTCTGTTCTTAGGGATGGCATGGTCTAGAAAAGGAATGTCAGACTCGTGGCCCACTGGCCACATGTCTCATTTGGCCTGTGCTAGCCTTTGAGTTTGATATGCTAGAACAAGTAAATCCTAGACAAGTGAGAGAGATCGCTGCATCTAATGAGCAAAGTGCTATAACACAGCAGTGGTTGGCAAACTCACTAGTCAACAGAACCAAATATCAACAGTACAAGGATTGAAATTTCTTTTGAGAGCCAAATCTTTTAAACTTAAACTTCCACGGTATTTTGTGGAAGAGCCACACTCGGGGGGCCCAAAGAGCCGCGTGTGGCTTGTGAGCCGTAGTTTGCCGACCACAGTGCTGTAGGGTTGAAAGGAAGAAGGGGACATTGGGAAAGGCTTCATGGAAGAGGGAGCATTGTAGTTTGTGCTGAGAGAGTGAAAGGGACTTTAACACTCATAAAGTTTAGCTATTTTGAAATGAACAGCCCCAGCTAATTGATGACAAGGACAACCCCGGGGCAATGTTAGGGCCATTTCCAGACTTTTCAAATCCGCTGTCTGTCACAGTCAGGACCATGCCCTGGGGAGCTGGGGAGCTGGAACAAATGGCGCCATAAGCCACCCCACAGGTGCGTTTTGCACGTGAGCCCAAAAGTTGTGATGAATTCCCAGCACAGCCTTGGAGGAGAGAAGCGGCCACAGACTGAGGTCAGGCAAGTGACACCTGCTCGCCTGCTCCTCTCTCCGGTTTGATGGTTATGATTTCTGGGCCATTACAGCTGTTTAGTCTGTGTTTAGCACTGAATGGCTCTGGCGCTTTCTCCCTTGAGTGTCTCGAGCCTCTTCAGCTTTTCACAGCTGCTTCCCCGTACAGCACCGTACCTAGGACTTCTTTGTCTGCTCTGCTCGATGGGTAGGATCCAGTCCAGCAGCAGGCTTAGAGAATCAGTCTGATTGCTCACTCTACATGCAAACCTAAACTTCCCCCATGATCTGTGCTAGAGCCCCCGAGGGAGGAGCATCAGCTGGGGCAAAAGGGTAGCATTTGGACAGGTGCTTAGTCATTTAGCATGTGTCCCTCAAAACCTCTCAATCTGCCTTTTAGTTGTTGGGGGGCGAGGAAGGCCCTTAGAGCTGAGCTTTGTGAGTTGGTGCTGGGCAAAGCTGAAGGTTCTTTTCCCCTCTGACTCCTCACTGTCTTTCTTCTGCTTGATGTCCAGCTAGCTCTTAGTGGCCTGTTTTAAGGGCTCCTCCTCACCAGTCCTCTTCCTGCTTAGAACCACAGCTAGCTGCTCTGGAGAAGACAACAGATATCAAAAGATAAGCATATGAAGGGCATATGAAATGAAATTACTTTATAAGAGTGAAATTGGAGGTTGTTGAATTCAGATCGATGCCTCTGAAGTCATTTCACTAAAGTCATATCCCTCCCCACTGCCCCCCACCCCCCGGTAATGTAGAAGGTTCCAGAAATGTGCCTGGGTTTCTGGCCCCAGGTCTCTCTGGATGAATAACAGTGATTTCTCAGAGTGCAAAGAAACTATGACTTTGCTTCTAGATTGAGGATATTGATGAATAAAATGAAGGACCCTAGAGTACTCAGACTATCATCGTTTGCATTCAGCAAATGCTATATGTAACACCTGTGTCTCATTTCCTTCATCTATTAAGTGGAAATAATAATAATAGTAAAGAGCCTTATGGGGTTTTTGTAAGGAATAATACATTAATACTTGTAAAACTTGGAACAGTTCCCGGCACATGAGTGCTCAATAAGGGTGGTTTCTTATTACATGATAGGTAGGTAGTGAGAGAGCCCCGGTTCCTGTCTGTGTGCCTCTCCTTGGTGGGGATTACCTCAGCAGGTTAAGGAAGACAAAGACATACACAATGACATGCATCATGTCTTTTAAAGGGCCATGTAACATTTTTGGCTTTGTGGACTATGGGGTCTGTCACAATTACTCAACACTTTTGTAGTGAGAAAGCATAGGCAAGACTTAAAATGAATTGGCACGCTGTGTTCCATAAAACATATTGACCCTGAAATGTGAACATCCTAAAATTTCACATCATGAATTATTGTTTATTCATTTTTTTCCAAATATTTAAAATGTAAAAAATAATTTCATGGACTTTATAAGAACAGATAGCAGGCTAACTCTGACAAATTTGACTCTTTGGCCATAGTTTGCCAACTCCTGACACACAGGTCAATTGCGAGAGATACAAAGGCAACAGTAGTGGACTTGAGGAATCTTCGCAGTTGGTTGGGTGTGGCGTGAGGAGAGATGACCTAGAAACTCGGACACCTTATTTTAGAGCCAAGCTCTGTCATTTTGGAGATGTGCATCTTTGGAAAAGTGTTCTAGGTTATCATGGCCTGAGTTTTCATGTTAGAAAGGGGGGGAATGGACAAAGTTGGATGACTTTTAGGGAATGGACTTCCAAACAATAAAAGAAGTTTTATGAAGGGGAATTGGACCTTTGAGATGGATCATGGACAGGGAGAAAGGCACGAGAAAGGAAAATGTGGTACCGGTTTGGGTACTTTGCATTTGGTAGCTCACTTTGACCTGGGAAGGCAAACAGTGCTGTGGTATGGACGATGACCTCAGATGCCGAAGTGAGGGGTTAGAATATCACAGCTTCAGGTTGTTAGCAAAATTGCCCAATTTTTCACATCAGGCTGGAAAGGGAACATGACTTGTCCACGCCACATGACTGGTCTGTGAGAGCCTCGTCCAGCATATGTGCCTTTTGGCACCTGAGGCCAGTGAACCTTCCAGCCACGTTGCCCCCCAGCAGTGTGGTAGAATGCAGTTAACTGCAGCTGCATGGCGTGACCTCAGAGGGGAAAAGTCTCATGTAAATGACAGAAGCTGCTTTCAGCCCTTTCTAAAAACATGACCTCATACCCCAGTGTATCTAACAAGGTAGGTCTGTGAGTAATCCCATTTCAGAGAAGGATCATTGCAAAACTGCCAACCCAAGGCCTTGCACTCCAGCCGCCTTTTGCCTGGCTTCCTGCTGCGTGTCTTAAATTTCGGCTCACATGTTTTTTCTTCAGCAAAGCCTTTCCTATTCCCCTAGTAAGTGGTCGGTAAACTCATTAGTCAACAGAGCCAAATATCAATAATACAATGACTGAAATTACTTTTGAGAACCAAATTTTTTAAATTTTAACTTCTAATGCCACTTCTTCAAAATAGACTTGTCCAGACCATGGTATTTTGTGGAAGAGCCACACTCAAGGGGCCAAAGAGATGCATGTGGCTCTTGAGCCGCGGTTTGCCGACCACTGCCCTAAGAGGTCAGGTCTTCTGTTACTTACTCTGGTAGGATGGTGCTTTTCCTTCATAGCGTTTATCAGGGTTAATAATTTGTAACAATTAACACCAGTTACCTGTCTTTCCAGCTACATAATAAATTCCAAGAGGAGAGAGTTTGGGTCTATGTAGTTCATGGGTGTAGTCCCAATGCTTTGTACATTGCCAAGACACATAATATACATTTCTGAAATGATTGAATGTTCTCTTGTTAGTCATAGAAATGGATGAAAACAGCCTTTACATAAATAAAGGCTAATGGGCAGAAGTTACTGTTTTCACTTGTTGATGAAATGGTTAACATTTCTTTCTTCATTGACTGTGTTCTCTACATTTTTTAATTAATCATCTCTTATGGACCTTCTGAGCACAGAAAGGCAATAACCTCATAGTCTTGTCATAGTTATTAACATTGAAATCATAACACTTAAGCCAATATTAAAACAACTCCTTAACTACACGTGTATAGGATTGGCTGAAAGGCATACACACTAGATGTCTTATTTTGTAGAGAAACTTTTTGTTTCATAAACAATGCTCAGAGATTTGTGTAAACATTTCATGGTTTCCCATAAGCCATTGAATTTATTCCTCCAAATAATAAAACGTGGCTAGCTCCTTTCTAAGCTGCTTCTATTTTAAAAATTAATTTGTCCTATGTGCATATACACTTGGCTTTAGAGCCATGTGGCTGAGTATGTTGTCAGGAACTTTAGAAAATTGTAACATAGAATATTGATGAAGGGGCACCATTACCTGAGCATCTATCAGCTTGAGATTCTTCTTGAAATATTTATTTTTACTTCCTACTTTTGCTCCCCTCAAGAGCATCTTATTCTTTCAAGGACTGTGATTTGCAGGAAAATTGAAAAGACTTAGAAACCTCAAGTTTGATAGGATTCCATCTCCTGAAAAGCAATCTACTTGAAGATGAAGCTTAATGACTCAGGGAAAAAGCTGATGAAATTCATCAGCCTCTACTCACATAACCAGCATGGTCCTTGTTTAAAAAGATTTTTTTGAAAAGGTATTCTAAAGGTTCCAATCACATAGCTTGAAATTGGATTTTGTATTAAAATTCCCCAGTCCCAGGGAGTAGTCTAGAGAGCAAAATGAGTGACCACAAGGATTTGCCACTGAATGGAACTGAATGGGGGAGTAGATGACACCCCATAAAGAGCCTGTCATTTAAAGAGCACAGCTCTCCTCAGCATCAGGGGCTGATCTCCTGCATGGGTTCATTCTTCTCTGCCCTCCTTCCTCCTCCCCCGACCCCTGCCCTCCTACACACACATCACACACATACACCAAGCGCTTCATGTTTTGATGCTGCTTGGAGTCCCAAATTGTGAGAAGGAAGTGTTATCTGATACCTTATGTCACATCAGAGTCTTCCTGATATTACAGCAACCACCATCCTCTTTTGTTTAGGCATCACCTTCTATCAGGCACATTATTGAAGTTCTTTTGCTCTCCAGTCGGTGCTGGCTAAACATGCCCCCTGCCCTTTGTGACACATCTATCCTGTTCTGCCCTTTCTACCCTTTGTGCCAGTTTCCCTCAGGGCAAGGTGCCAAGACTGCCTATATCAGAATCAACTGGGGAATGGTTAAAATTCAAATTTCGGGGTTCTTCTTTATAGCTACTGTATATCTGATGATCGGGCTCAATTATTTGCATTTTGATGAGCTTCCCAGGTGGTTCTTCCATGAACTGAAGTTGAAGAAGCATTGCTTTCCATCATTTCTTCCCTCCCCAATGTCCTCTCACTCTCCCCAGCTTTTGTCACCCTTCCAGTCCCCGCTTTTTATGGGTTTTTCCATATTCTTCCTAGTATTCATGGTCACTGGAGTAGCTCTCACTTGGGGATTGTAAATTCATGCAATGCAAACACCATGTGTGAATCATCTGTATAATCCCCAGTGCTTGGTCTGGTGCTTTGCACATAGAGGCCACTTACTAAATGCTTGATGAATAAATGAATGGCTCACTCTCTAGAACTAAAAATAGAGACAAGGCTATCCTTCACTCAAAACAAATTTCTTAAGTGGCAATGTCATCAAGCTAGTGGGGAAAATGTTTGTAGGTAGGAGATCTTTTTGGTGACGCAGAGATGCAGGTATGCAACCTCACTTTTTCTTTTTAGTGTATAAGGTCATCAAAGAAAGGCTGTTCTTTCTCCACAGAGTGGATGGTGAACAAATTAATATCTGAAATGATTATTATTGCCCCCCATGAGGCCCCTGAAAGATCACAGAGAATACAAGAGATGCTCCGAGGCCCCGCCTCTGCCTCCTGCACTCACTAAGCTTTGAATCGCTCCACTGCAGGACTGGAGGCTGAGCGGTCTGATGTCTCTAGGACTTTGGTTGTCCTAACCAAGACCCCAGGGACATTAACCTGGGGGCTGTGTGGTCCACTTGGAGTGCATCGAGGTACACCTAGGGTCGCACTGTCTGAAGTCCTGGGGAGCCTCCCCGTTGCTGTGATTCCCGAGGACGGGAAGAGTTCTGTCTTCCATAAAGAGGACCTACTCCATGACTCTTGTAAACCCCCCTCTCCCACTAGAATGTGAACTTCAGTGGGGATATTGTCTTACCCATCTTTGCAACACAGTATCTGGCACACACGCGTGTCTAAGAAATGCTTGGCAGACAAGACCGTGAATGAGTGTGTTGTGTTCCCAACTGGATAACTTACCAGTTTTTTAAAAAATTGTTTAATGTCATAACCCTAAGACATCTGTGATCTGCATTGAAATTCCTAAAAAAATATTGATTTATTATTATTTGAGCAAACCATTAATGTTTTATGGTAAAATTTGATATTCTCCAAGCTCTACTCATTGTCCTCTTCCAGTTTGGCTTTGTTTGCTCAGAGTTCCTTCTAAGAGTTCCTTCTCTCTTTTCTTTTTCCCATCCACGTGAACAAACCTTGAGATTATTGCATGACTTTGGCGTGACTTTAGACCTCGGAGTTTAGCTGGTGACTCTCGATATGGATCATCTTTTCCTTGCTGTGAGATGCATAGGAGTGCTTGCAAAACCCTTCCTGAGGGCCTGGGGAGGCAGGAGACCAGCAGGGGAACATGCAAGGCTCTGATGAGATAGTGCAAATCATCATGTGTCTTCAGGTGCGAGGAAGGCTATTCCGTACTAAGTACCGAAGGAGCTCTTGCTAGCGCAGAGCAGTAGTTTCCCCGACAATAGTGAGCAAACAAGCGAGCAAACGAAAAGGTGCCGCCATATGGGAAATCGTTATGGTATAATCCAAAGTGCCTGTCACGTATGTTTGCCTGACTTCAGCCAGTTTACTTTTATGAAAGGTTTATTTTTCTCACTTGTAAAATGGCAATGTAGTGCCGCCTTGCTGTATTATGAGAAAGGTCAGGGAGAGTGGGTGCAGAGCAATCAGTATAACATATGGGACCAAGGGAGGGCTCCATCAATGCTTTTAGTCATTATTGTCATAAATGCTCCAACCCAAGTCCTTACAGGGCCCTTGGCACTGGCATAATGAATCAGGGGCTGTCCTGGCTGGCTTACCGTAGAGCTCTCAGAATTCCCTCTGAATTCCTCATTATTTATTTATTTATTTAGTTAGTTAGTTAGTTATTTTAATCTTTATTGTTCAGTTTATTAATTACATTTTCCCTTTTCCCCCCCCCTATAGTTCCCCTCCACCTGGTACCCATCCCACCCTCCGTGCTCACCCGTCTCCACTGTCCGCTCCCATAGTTGCATGATTTGTGTCCAGTCTCTTGCTGCACTTCCCACACCCCCTTTCTCCCCAAGAGTTGTCAGTCCATTCCCTCTCTATGTCCGGGATTCTGTTACATTCACCAGTTTATCCTGTTCATCACCTTATTAATTCACTTGATTTTTAGATTTATTTGTTGATAGATGTGTATTTGTTGTTCCTAATTTACACTTTTATCTTTTTCTTCTTCCTCTTCTTAAAGAATATCTTTCAGCATTTCATATAATATTGGTTTGGTAGTGATGAAGCACTTTATCTGGCCTTCAATTCTGAATGATAGCTTTTCTGGATAGAGTAATCTTGGTTGTAGATTCTTGCTATTCATCACTTTGAATATTTCTTGCCACTCCCGTCTGGCCTGCATCGTTTCTGTTGAGAAATCCGCGGACAATCGTATGGGTGCTCCCTTATAGGTAACCAACTGTTTCTCTCTTGCTGCTTTTAATATTCCCTCTTTGTCTTTTGCTCTTGGCGTTTTAATTATGATGTGCCTTGGTGTGGTCCTCTTAGGGTTCGCTGCGCTTCTTGGACTCCTAAGTCAATTTCTTTCACCAGGTGTGGGAAGTTTTCGGTCACTATTTCTTCAAATAGGTTTTCATTGTCTTGCTCTCTCTTTCTTTTTCTGGCACCCCTATAATTTGGATGTTGGTATGCTTGAGGTTGTCCCACAGAGGCCCCTTACACTATCTTCAATTTTTCGGATTCTTTTGGTTTCTTGCTTTTTCAGCTGAGTGGATTTTCCCTCTTTGTATTTCACATCTTGAACTTGGTTCTTGGGGTGCTCCAGAGCACTTTTAGGTCTTTGTATAATATTTTTTATTTCAGTCAGTGTATGCTTAATTTCTGGTTGGTCCTTTTTCATATCCTTGAGAGTCTCATTCATATCCTTGAGGGTCTCCTTCATTTCCTTGTAGGACTCATTCATTTCCTTTGCAGTCTTGCTTATTTCCTTATAGGCCTCGACCTTTTGTTAGAGCCTCTTGAGAAGCCCTATAACCGTGGTTTTGAATTCCATGTCCAGTCGTTTTTTTTTTTCCCTCCATTACTTTCACATCTGATTTCTTTCCATGTCTCTGCATGGTGGCTGCTTCCCTGAGTTGGTCAATTAGCTTTGTGTGGTAGACTTCCTACTAGGGACAGTGGCTCAGCCTCCCCAGTTACCTGAGGTGGATATGGGTTGCACAGTCTTGCTGAAGTTAAGCTCAGGTTAATCTTTGTTAGCACTTGGAGGGGTTGACCTCCAGGCCAATTGTCTGTGAAGCTCAGCTTTGCTCAGGTTGGATGGGCAGAGTCTCTGGGCCAAGGGACTCTGCTGCCCCAGGGACTCTGTGCTGGGGGCAATGGCCGCCAGCACCTTTGAGAGAGAGCCGCTGCCGAGCCCCACCAGCTGCCGGGGAATTCAGACTCTCCCGAAATGACTCTGCACACCCAATGTCTCACCCAGGGTCGTAAAACAAAGCAGACTGACGGTTTTCCGAATGAGAGAGCGAGTTGCAGAGCGCTCTCTGCGCGGTCACACAGCCGAGCTGTTCGCACAAGCTGCCTTCTCCACAAGCCGGCAGACCCAGCAGCACCCGAGCTTCGGCGTGCCCTCCCACTGTCCAGTTTTCACCCCGTATGATAGTCGGTTCCCTGGACTTCGACCAGAGCTGGAGAATCAGTCCAGGGGGACGTCTTTGTCTCCCCGTTTGAGAAAACTGGCCGGTTTTCAGCCGCCCGCCCTCTCTGCTGGCGTGCGCTCCAAACCTCTCTCCACGCGAATCTTTAATGCTGTCCGCCGCTCCTCCAAGTCATAGTGTCTTATCTTCACTTTTATTTGTGGAATTTTCACTCGGCGAACTTTCTGGTGATTCTGGAAGTTGTTTGTTCTTTCGTTAAGTTGTAGTATTAAAATTGTTGAGTATGACGGCAAGATAGGTGTTTCACCTATGCCGCCATCTTGGTTCTCCAAATATGGTATCCTCATTATTTATTTATGATTGGAAGACACTCTTCATTCTCCAGCTTTCTCCCTCCTGCCCATATTTCCACGTCAGTATGCGGAGTTCATATATTTAAAGTTAAATTCTGAACACCCTTTGCCTTTTACGGCACTTTGCAATTGAGGAGATTTTTGTTTGATGTTTAACTGGATGTCTTTTTATTATACTAAAAGGAAAAGAAGATATGCTTCGTTGAGAATGGCCAAAATATTAGGGCCCTCTCAACAGAGCGGCTGGTCTTGGCATTCCAGAAAAATTCAGTGAGTCACGAAAGACCCAACGCCGGGTGCTGGGAAACGTCCAGGCCCCAGCCTCTCTCTCTGTGCTGGAGACCAGTGTTCTCTCTACCCAGGCTCACACGTCCCACTTCTCCACCTACTGCTGACATTGGCTGTTCAGTATGATACTCATTTTGCTAGTACACTCATTGGTTCATTTTACAGAACATTTTTAAATTTAGGTGCCAAGGTCCACCTCCCAAATCGCGTTTGCTGTCAGAGATTCTGTGAAGAGCACACGACCCTATTTGATTGCATTCCCTCAGGGCGCCAGGCCTGTGCATCTTCCATCTGCCAGCCTCTGCTCTAGGAGCCAGAGCTCCATCAGTGAGCAAAAGAAACAGATCCCTGCCCTCTGAGAGAGGGAGAGGCAATAAACAGAACCATCAGGTAAATTGAATGGCACAGAAAACTAATGTTCTGTATAGGAAAACAAAGTAGGGGGAAAGAGCCCAGGGGTAGAGCTTACGACTTTTTAATAACTTGTCCATTATCCTAAACCCTAAGCCCATCTTTCCTTTTGTAGCCACGGTGCCTGACTGTTACCCCAGACACTTCCTTGGATGAATGTGGTGGGTGTTTTCTGACATGGGACAGGATCCTGACTCTAGTCTTGGACGTTCAGGCTGAAGGGCCTGAGTGCCTCACATGACCTCGCACTGCCTGTCCCCTGAAAGGACCCGTTCCAGTTTATCAAGCAGCAAAGAGGAAACTCACTGGAAAAAGAAGGTAATGGAGAGAGACTGTGGAAACAGAGTGCCTTCCTGAGTGTGGCCAAGCCTGAATGCCCGAGGTTGGGGGCCGGGACGGGAATTTGCAGCCTCGATGAACAGTCAGATAAGGAAAGTCACGCTTTGGCATCATCTCATTGTGTAGAAGCATTCGGATGTGCTTTTCTCGGTAGTGCACAGAAATTGTGGTTGCTTGAATGCTGCCTTAGCACAGATGAATTACTTAGCGTTGAGGCTCTCAATCAGCAAGCATTACATAGAGGGGAGTTCCCGGCCCTGAGGAATGAGAGACAGGGAGTTCCTTGGAATCACCCCAGCTGCCAGACAACAGAAGGAGATTAGGCCACCTCATGCACTGGACTCGTGGGCGCGCCGAAGGTATTCCTTGTCTCTGAGTCACGTTCTGCTTGGTAAGCAAAATGGGGATAGCTCTTCCCAGGGGACCCACTGCTCTGCTGCAGCACGAACTCTCAGGCCTGTGCTGTTGGCTCTCTTCCTCAGGCTTCATTCACACAGGCGGTCTGATGCAGGCAGGTGCATGCTTCCATTCCTGCCACCTCTCCCTTCAGCGTAGGTTAGTGAGTTCACTCGGGTGAGATTCTTCTCACCGTCCTTTGCCAATTCCATTTCTGTAATCTGTAGGTGCCCGGGTGATTTGATTTGCTTTAAAGTAGTAAGCAGAAGATAATTTGGGTATTCCTGATCCTGCACTGCAGACTCATGTGGATGATGTAATGGGTATTCCTAAGCGAGACCTGACCATGAAGGCAATCACTGAACGGAAACTACCAGTAAAACCAGCCTGCCCCTTGTTATAGGGTTCGGTGGATTAGATCAGGGCCAGGCAACTGACCAACACATCCACAGCTTCTATTTCCTGCTTAATTTTCCTGATGGAGATTTGAGGGGGAAGTCAGGAGGATCAAGTAGAGCTGCTTAAATCTGATGTCAGAGGAAAGACCCGGAAAGATGGGAGGTGTAAGAAGGAACTATCATTTAAATAACACCTATCCCACATCTTGCAAGCATTTGGAATTGGCATTAATTTAAGAAAGAATAGAGCTAGAAGTCCAGAAAGTTCTGTCCAGTTGCTTCATCGCCAATAAGCGGTATCGGTGATTTGTGTCCACTGATTTCACCCATACCAACAGTTTTCTATTATAATTGCAATGTTTTTGAGTTAACCTTAGAAGCCCTCTTCCTTTTCCTCTGACGGTGGTGATGGATTTTCACTGCTTCATCCACCCTTGCACATCTGGTACCTTTTGGCTAAGCACATACTATGAGATGTGCGTCGGGGCAGGGCTTTTTCTTGGCTGATGGCAGAGGTTGTCCGAGAGGGCAAGCAGGAAGAGGTTGCCAGGTAATGGCTGAAAGGCAGAGAGTGGAGAGGTAAGGACAGCTGTCTCTAGGCACACGCCAGCCCACTGTTACGTCACAGCCCTCCACGCGTGCCTGTTTGAGGTTCTAATCCCTGAGATAAAAGCCAGGCTGCTGGAAACCTTCCATGGGACTTCGGCCACCGAGGCCCTCCTATCCTGCAGGGAAACCAAGAGGTTTTTCCAGCGGGCTTGTCCAAGCCCAAGTTTAATAGTTCTCGAAGATTACTTCACAGACTATCAGGAATGATATAATGGAGCAGTTAATGACATCATCTCAGAGACAGACCAGGGTTTGAATCTCAGGTCAAGAGTTTACTCTCTGCATTGGAGGCCAGAATGGTACCAAGTGTTAGACCCAGGGGGTCAGACCAGACCCGATTCAGCAACCTCAGAACCTGAGAGTTCTGGCTAAGAAAGAATTCAGAGTCAAGACTCAAAATATAACCAAAAACTTAATAACAAAAGTCACAGGGGAAGAAAAAGTGAGCTGTAGAAGAAATGGGCTCAGGAAACAAGTTACAGAGGAAGAAGAAGGGCTCGGGAAGCTTGGGAAACAAGGAAAGAGGAAAGCATAGGGGGTGGGGGGAAGGGGAGGAGACAGGAAAGGCATGCTCCTCCAAGAGGAACAGCTCGCTGGTTCTTCTGTCCTTAAAAGCCTAGGGGCTTTTAAGGGTGGAAATGTCAGGGGAGGTCCCAGGGAAGGATCTCAATAGAATATTCATCAGCTTTCTAGGTGGATCTTTTCAGAGTCCTGGTCTCCATAATTGGATGGCACCAGGCAGGGGGTAATTAGTCAGTGCAGCTGGCCCAAGGTCTGCCTGGCATCACTTTCCTGGTTTTGCTACTTTTCCGGGCCTGGAGCTGAAACCCACCCAAGGCTTAGATGTATATAATATGGCTCAGAACTTCATTGTCTTGGGGGCTTAATGCTTAAGGGCTGTTCTCCACTCCCATCTTCTTTCCTTCTCTAGGGGTAGCTAACCCCATGACTAGCAACATGCCATGGGGAGGAAAGGTCAGGGGAGGGCCCGAACCATCTGACCAGGGCTGTGAAAGGTCAAGGGGTCTAAACCGCATGACCAACTGGGGTAGGGGGGGGGGAAGGGGATAAGTTATCCTGGGGTGAGGTCCTTGGGTCCTTATTTTCCCAGTTTTGCTTGATGCTAGGCCCCCAGGGCTTTCCTTCTTGGTGACCTTCTGTCTCTGGCCAATCTTCCTTGCTTTGCTTATGTCTGTCTAACTGCCTATCACACCTGTATGACTTTTCACAAGTGCTCAACCTGCCTGAGTCTCAGTTCTCCCACCTCCAAAATCGGCCAATGGTATCTACTGCCTAGATTATTGTTAGGAAGCTGTGCTCTGTGTGACCACAGGGAGCACTGTAATGGAAGTGGCATCAGTAGGAGTTGGGTAACACAGCAATATTGGTTCTTGTGAGTATTAGGCATAATGATACATGTGAAGAATTCAGCATGGCGTCTGGAATAGTGTTTGAGAATGGGACCTAGTGTTATTCTCTCAGGCACTCGGGTGTCATTTGCTGTTGCGCTATTTTGAAACTTGCTTCTAAGAAGGAAAGGAGTATGGGGCACAGAAAACACAATATTCAACAACTTGGCAGCAAGAAAGTGTGTTCATGTTCAGCAAATGAGATCTTCCATATCGTAGAACTCAGAGGCTAAAGGATCTGAACAGCCTATTTAGGGGTTTGGGTTTGTTTCAGGGCAATAGGCAAACAATGAAGAGCTTTAAGGAGAGCGAGAGAGTTAGACCTGCAGGTTAGGAAGTTCATTTCGGCTGAAATGGGAAGAGAGTGATGATGAGATTTGGCAGCAGTTTGAAGGCAGTGGTTAACCATAGTCTCAGAGGCAGGCCCAGGTTTGAATCTCTAATCGGTGTTTATTCTCTCTCTTCTGTATCATCTCTGAGCAGCCGCTCACCATTCCTGATCCTTACAGGCTCCCGATACATTTCGCTTGCCAATCTTCCAAAAGGGTCACTACCAATCTTTCTCCTTTTTTAACGTGAGATCTCTACTGTGTCATTTTATACCTGCCAGACATTGGGGTCATTTATGAAACAGATTTTTTTTTAAATAATGGTCAAAAGCTGGTCTTTTTGTTTCTGCCCTTGCCCTATAGTCTTTCTCCACTGAATAGCAGAAAGATCCTTTTTGAAAGGAAAGTCAGCTCATACTATACTTGTGGTCACAACCTCCCTGTGATTCCCATCTTCCTCACAGTCAGAGTCAGCGCCTTGCAGTGGCCTCAGTGCCCTTCATGGCCCATCCCCATGAAGCTCCCATCCCTGAGCCTTGCTCCCTCCGCTCATCGCCCTCTCGTCACACTGGTTTCCCTGTGGTTCCTTAGACTGTGCGAAACACAGTTCCACTCATCAGGGTCTTGGCACTTGCCTGGAATTCTCTTCTTGCAGATATGCATCCACAAGGCTTGGTCCCTTGCTTCCTTCAGGAATTTGCTCAGCTGTCCCCCTATCAGAAAGACTTTCTTCACCATCTAGTATAAGACATCCATGCCATATGTGTGTACACACACACACACACACACACACACACACACACACACTCCTGTTCTCTTATGTTCTCCCCACTCCACTACAGCACTTCTCCCCATCTGACATTTGCATTTATTTGTTTGTTTCCTTCCACTGGAATATAAGGTCTGTGAAGACAGATAACTTTTTTTTTTTTTAATTCATTGACCAATTCTTGGGACCTAGAAGAGAGTCTAGCAGGTCATTCTGAAATATCTATTAGGTGGCACAGATAAATATTTGTGGAATAAAACAGCTGTGTGAGAGCCCTAGCTGGTTTGGCTCAGTGGATAGAGCGTTGGACTGTAGACAAAAGGGTCCCAGGTTCGATTCCCATTAAGGGCACATGCCCAGGATTGTGGGCTAGATCCCAGTAGGGGGCATGTAGGAAGCAGCCAATCAATGGTTCCCTGTCATCATTGATGTTTCTATCTCTCTCTCACTCTCTCTTCCTCTCTAAAATCAATAAAAATATGTTTTTTGCCGAAACCGGTTTGGCTCAGTGGATAGAGCATAGGCCTGTGGACTGAAAGGTCCCTGGTTCGATTCCGGTCAAGGGCATGTACCTTGATTGCGGGCAAATTCCCAGTAGGGGGTGTGCAAGAGGCAACTGATCAATGTTTCTCTGTCATCGATGTTTCTAACTTTCTATCCCTCTCCCTTCCTCTCTGTAAAAAATCAATAAAATATATTAAGAAAACAACAGCAGCTGCGTGAGGGAGTTAGAACTAGACCTTCTACCACTCTTGCAGCTGGTTCAATGTCACCTTGTTTTAAGAGCTCCTACCACCCACTCAAGCCCTATCTTGTCTGAACAAGCAGCCACACTGACCATGAACTTTTGCATATTCTAAACATATGCTTCTATTTTTCTGCCTCTTACTTAGAATGGAATTCTACCGCCACAGCCCTCTGTTGTGTCTTCGTTAGTGTGGGAAAATGTCAGAGCTTCTCACCAACAGTGGTGAGCTACAAAGGGCTTTAAGTGATGGCAGGTGGGCTCTCTGAAGGTCTGCAAGAGTGTGTTGGACCCTGGTGCAGTTTCCAGTGTAAGCCATCATCAGCTAACTAACATGGGCCAGAGAAGGCAGGTGAATTGGGGGTGGAGGGTGAATGGGGGTGGTGGACTCAGACAGCCTGAGGCTAGGAAAGGCTCTAATCCAGCTCCACTTCGAACTTTTTATTAGGCCACAAGGCTATGTTCTGAATCAGGACCCCTTCCTATCACCACTTTGCCCACTGTCATAACTGACCTTCCAGACCAAAGTTACCCTGACTTGGAGCCGACCCTCCTCTCTCCCCCCGAGCCCCGGAGGCAGAGGTCTGAGCTGTCTTGTGCCTAAACTGCTGGGGGAATGTAGAGCCGAGGTGGCTCAGTCCACCACTTTGCTTTGCTTTCCAAGCTTTGTGCTGCTTGCTCAGTGACTCCGCTGCCATAATCCTAATCGCCTGCAGCCCTTCATCACATGTCACTTTGTGGTCACTGTCATCCTGCCACATGAGCTCATTGAGATGGAATTATCACTCCTGTACTTTTTGGTCACTTGAACCCTCAATAGCACTAAGATGTGTTTTAGAAGGATCATGGAAAGTATGACATCAACACCGAGACGGAACACTTTATGGCTGGTAACGCTGATTTCACAGCCTGCCAGGCAAGAGTCTTACACACACCGCCAGCCTCGGGCCTGCTTGTCTTTCTTTCCTGTTGCGGACAGCCTACGGAGTGGCTAGCCAGATCCATACGCAGACGTGAAGAGCTGTGCTTGTAGAACCCGCTGCCCAGCTGCTAATGCATCAGGAGACCTGGGCTTGCTGAAAATTAGGAGGAAATGTGCTCTCATCAAACATACTTTTAAAACCTGGACTCAATGTGTGGAAATATTGCATTATAGCAGAATTTTCCCGCCCAAGTACGAATAACAGACCTTTGATTGCAGGCAAGCGTGAAGATTTTTCTGTGTTTCCAAGGGTAAGGGGTGCTCCCGAGTTTAAGGTTATCACCAGGCCCTGTCTGGTAGGATTTTTAAAGTCCAAACTTCAACCATCACTTTTTGGGGGTCTTTTTCTTAGTTATTTAGGTTTGTAAAATTAGCAAAATCTTCCACAGCAGTTCCTACCCCCACTTTACAAAGGATTGGAAAAACATTAAATAATATTAATGGAAGGAAAGATGACTTAAGAGGTAACATTCCTGACCCTAATCGCCTCATCCATGATACCTCAGGACCGCCACTAAAGCATCAATCTTAATAAGGTGATGTTGGCAATGAGACATTTTCTGGAAGGTGATTGTACTAACCAAAATTTAAAAGGAAATCTGCTTTAGCAACAAGTAGAAAATTATTTAATGCTTAAGAAGTTTATTGTGTTTTTCGAATTGGCTGTTAGCATGCATAAATATGCACACAGCAATGCAAGGCTATAATAGAACTGTTCTTTTCCATTAAGACAACTGTGTACATTGCTCAGTGAATGGGGACTGAAGCAGAGACAGTGAGTTGTAAACTTTACTTAATCCCCGATGGGTTCTTAGAATAATGATTCACTATAGATGGTGGGATGGTAAGGTATAAGCACATCTTTGGTAAGATTAATAAAAATAAGTAATGAGTCATGCTTTGGATCTGGCTCTAATGATGTGATTCGTTTTCCTACCCAACCCCCATCTTATTTCTACCAGTAGGTTGAGATAGCTGGAAGTTAGCCGCTGTACAACATGCTGCGAGCAAGTCTCTCCCCCACCTTCTCGCTGGGATTTCATCTGTTAGTCATCATGGCTGTCTTATTTTCCCATGTGGACCATATAAACGCTGAGACAGGAATGGAAGGAGAAGAAGCCAATAAAACGAACGAGTGTACGGGCTCGTATTACTGTAAGAAAGGGGTGATTTTACCCATTTGGGAGCCCCAAGACCCTTCCTTTGGGGACAAAATTGCGAGAGCCACCGTGTATTTTGTGGCCATGGTCTACATGTTTCTCGGAGTCTCTATCATTGCCGACCGGTTCATGTCCTCTATAGAAGTCATCACGTCTCAAGAAAAGGAAATAACCATCAAGAAGCCAAATGGAGAGACCACCAAGACAACTGTGAGGATCTGGAATGAGACGGTTTCCAACCTGACCTTGATGGCCCTGGGGTCTTCGGCCCCAGAGATCCTCCTTTCAGTCATCGAAGTGTGTGGCCACAACTTCACTGCGGGAGACCTGGGTCCCAGCACCATCGTGGGAAGTGCCGCGTTCAATATGTTCATCATCATCGCGCTCTGTGTTTACGTGGTCCCAGATGGAGAGACCAGGAAGATTAAGCACCTGCGTGTGTTCTTTGTGACGGCGGCCTGGAGCATCTTCGCCTATACCTGGCTTTACATTATTCTGTCCGTCATCTCTCCTGGGGTGGTGGAGGTGTGGGAAGGTTTGCTTACTTTCTTCTTCTTTCCCATCTGTGTTGTGTTTGCTTGGGTAGCAGATAGGAGGCTCCTGTTCTACAAGTATGTCTACAAGAGGTACCGGGCTGGCAAGCAGAGGGGGATGATTATTGAACATGAAGGAGATAGGCCATCCTCCAAGACTGAAATTGAAATGGATGGGAAGGTGGTCAATTCCCATGTTGACAACTTCTTAGATGGCGCTCTGGTTCTGGAGGTGGACGAGAGGGACCAGGACGATGAAGAGGCTAGGCGAGAAATGGCTAGGATTCTGAAGGAGCTCAAACAGAAGCATCCAGATAAAGAAATAGAGCAATTAATAGAATTAGCCAACTACCAAGTCCTGAGTCAGCAGCAGAAAAGTCGAGCCTTTTACCGTATTCAGGCTACTCGCCTGATGACTGGGGCGGGCAACATTTTAAAGAGGCACGCCGCAGACCAAGCAAGGAAGGCTGTCAGCATGCACGAGGTCAACACAGAAGTGGCTGAAACCGACCCCGTCAGTAAGATCTTCTTTGAGCAAGGGACCTATCAGTGTCTGGAGAACTGTGGCACGGTAGCCCTGACCATCATCCGCAGAGGTGGCGATCTGACCAACACTGTGTTTGTTGACTTCAGAACCGAGGATGGCACCGCCAACGCTGGGTCTGATTACGAATTCACTGAAGGGACTGTGGTCTTTAAGCCGGGTGAGACCCAGAAGGAGATCAGAGTTGGCATCATCGATGATGACATCTTTGAGGAGGATGAAAATTTCCTCGTGCATCTCAGCAATGTCAAAGTGTCTTCTGAAGCTGCAGAAGATGGCATCCTAGAAGCCAATCACGTTTCCACTCTCGCTTGCCTTGGCTCGCCCTCTACTGCCACCGTGACTATCTTTGATGATGACCACGCGGGCATCTTTACTTTTGAGGAACCTGTGACTCATGTGAGTGAGAGCATTGGCATCATGGAGGTGAAGGTGTTGAGAACATCTGGAGCTCGAGGAAATGTTATCGTTCCCTATAAAACCGTTGAAGGGACTGCCAGAGGTGGAGGAGAAGACTTTGAGGACACCTGTGGAGAGCTCGAATTCCAGAACGATGAAATTGTGTAAGTCCTCTTTTATATATATATACACTTACATGTGTGTGGAGTGCTTGTGGATGTGAGAATGCATGCACGGCCTTTTAAATGAAATGTCATACAAGGAATGGAATAGTTACTATACCAGACCACTTTCAAATCTCAACCCTCACTCACGTACCATCAGTATACTCTATACACAGAGATCTTAATTTGGATCACATAATATGCACACAGTAAGGGAATATTTAAATCATCACATCAGGTCCCTAACTTCATTACCGAGTACTAATTGGGAAAATCCAAAAAAGAGATACCTCTGAAAAGAATTTCCTGGCTACCAGGGCTGTGTGGAACAATTTGTGCTGCTTTTATCTGACACTGTGGTTTTGTGACAATGTAAGACGATGTTTTGCTTAAATGTCAACACATAACTGTAACTTAATGACCAATCCTGCTTTTTCAGTTTTATGCCAACATGGAAAGAGTCATATAGCTCTTATTTCACTCCAGTCTCATTTTACTTTGCATGGTGAAACAAACCCTTTACCCTGCTGACAAAGTGATGGGGAGAGAAATACGTTTCTATCCAAGCATCCTAATTGACAGGGTGCAGATCAGACAAGTGGACAACAATTTATTCTTCCTTTTGCCACTTTACAGTGACATTTGCCAACATTGTAACATGCAGTGCCTGGCTGTGCACTGAATTTTCTATTGACAATTGCTATTTAGAGAGCGATTCCTCCTTCCTTGCCTAGGAGGGGGTATCACACCCATCAAAAGCAAACCAGAAAATTTGACTGCACAAGCAATGCCCAGACTGGAAAGAAGGAAGAAAGGAAACTATGTGTAATAGATTCAATGCAACAAAGGGCAATAATAGGAATTATTATGTTGGTTGAGTCATTGCCAACTTAGAAATTTCAGGAAAAAAAATGATAAAATAGTTTGTTCTATAAATCAAGCATCTCAAACTCTCGGCCCAGCCAACATAATGGTGCATGCAGTTATTTACAATTATGAAAAGAAATAAATCTCCTGTCAGGTCCAAAATGACTGACATTCACCTTCAGTCAGTTTTGAAAGTAATCACTGTGAACAAGATTTCCCCCAAAGTAGGAAAGGTAGTAGCAGAGAAGAGATGCCAAGTGTCAGGAAGAAAACATTAATTTTATCTTTGCTCTTGTTCTGTTTTTTTTTTTTATACTATACTTTTCAAAATAATTCTACATTTCCATGAAAATTGCAGCTTTCGTTTTCTTGTGGCCCACATAAACTTAAACCTTGTTTATTCAGTCCGTGTTAGCCTTTGAGTTTGACCTGCTTGCTGTAAGTGGTTAACTTGTGTAAACGGCATCTATATGTCAAATGGCAAGTACATTCTATCCAGGTTGAAATTTCTCCTGCTATAGGTATAGAGAAAACAAACATAGAGGTGTTTGTGTGTTTGTGTGGGGGGAGGAGGTGGGTAGAGAGAGCAGATATTTTTGAGCCTTTCCATGTCTTTGTCTCTGTATTATATACATGAACCATTATTGAGTGTGATATCTCAATGGAATCAAGCAAAACAGCGATTACAGTATCTATCTTTGGATGTGTGTGGAGGGGTTGCTTCTGATGACTATCTGTTTTATGTTCCTTTTTAGAACGTTAATATTTCACGTAGTAAGATGTATTTTGTTAGGACAGTTGCTTCATTAAAAGGTAATAAGTAGTGTGGTACCAAACGAATAGCCTGCGTACCCAGGAAGGGTTTTCCCAAAGGTCTTGTGTTGAGTGTGATCCTGAGCAGGTTAGCATACAAGCACAAGCTCTGTTCCTTCACTAGGAATTCTTTTTCATTATATTTTCTAATCTTTTCAATTGTTGAATTCTCCCTGTAATAGATAGCACTTGTAGGCCATGTAAAAGTGTGTTACTTACCGTTAAAGGAGTGTTGCATGTTACTAAAAGAACTCACAAAGGTAGCCCTTAAATATGTCCAAACTGGTATTTTGTTTTGTTTATTCGTTTTACTTAGAATGTTTTCTCATGAGAAATTGATCTTGTTTTCTCTTAATAATGGCTCTGTACTTGTTTATGTGAGAAGCTTTTCCTGTCTACTCTGCTATCTAGGACTTTTACCAAACCGTAAATTAATAGCCTTCTTTCGGGCACAGTGTGGAATCAGAAGTGGGGTAGGGGGTGACTGAGTGATTGATGGAATCATTTTCTATTCTTCCAGTTCCACGTAAAACATTCACCCTATGCCATTAGATTGATTGAATTCTTGCAAAGGGAGTATTGCCAAACTCCAGCTTTAGAAATTTGTATATCTTGTGAAAAGTGGTAAGAATTGGAATTATCAGTATGGCATCTCTGTATACATGTTCTTAGGACTATTCTAGACCAATCACTAGTTCCTAGTTTTAAAATCTCTTACTGAATTTTATTCATTAAGTGGAAATATGAAGTTTTAGAAATGGCAAAACATTTTTATTTATAAGTAGAATAAAATCACATCCCTACATATTTTTCTTTTTCTAGAATTTTTATTTTTACCTTATAGAGTTTTATGACTGAGGAATAACTTGGTACATGCTTAATAGGTCTGTTGTTTAAATAAATTTGTTTGGATGACTGAGACTTATCCTTAAAATAGGTGCCAAGGATTATCAATGGTCCCTCATTTTATACTTTTTATGGATCTTTTATTTCTGGTAGTTGCTTCCAATGTCAGGTCCACACAGTCAGATCCAATGAGAGAGTTTTGTCCTCATATAGTGAAATTGAACTATATAGAATCAATGCAATTTATCTTCAAGAATGAATTCTTATCTCTTCCAATTAATTACATAGTTAATCTTAAAAGATTACTTTCTTAAAGACTTACAATTCGTAAAGAGGACTGTTGACACCACTTTCATTAAATAGTTCAAAAAATGTTTTTGTTTGTTTAATGCTTTGCACAAAGCCAGAACTTATGATTCTTTCCAGAGTACCATAGCATGATTCCTGGAAATGTCTAGATTTAAAGGCTATCTAATTTTAAGAAGCCATTAACCAAGACAGAAATAGGATCTAGTCTAATCAGGGATGGAGATAAAAAGGCAGTCAGCTTTATTGAATCTTGAGTTTTAGGAACATAATAGATTCCTCATCTTTGACCTTATTTTTAGTACAGAAATCATTTAAATTTATAAGTATGTCTATGCCTATTAATTTATATTTTTATATAAATGAGTTGAATTATTTCAGTCTTATCTTTTTAAGATCAAAGTCTATATTTGAGAAAAATACTGATAAGTGATAAGTGGTGCTTGTGGCCTCTAATAAAATGTATTCTTGGAAAAACATTTTAAAATTATAATGGAAAAACCCATTAAATAGATATAATTAGCAACACATGCATTTGTATAAACTCAAGCAATGACAGATAGTAAACTCAGGCCAGCTAATCTTGACTTTCAACAGGGAATTCTGTCTAATGTTAAGAGCTAATAGAAGAAATAAATGAAGAATATGCTAATTTGGTTTGTGGTTTGGTAGGTGATATCCACAAAGTTGGCATGCTACTATTGTTCTTAGTGATGCTATTTTAGTGGTAATAATTATTATAAAATGTTGCTTTGTCTTCCAATATCCAACTTAGCTTCACTATTGCAGAAAATGTTTAAGTTAATAAATATAGAGACAAGTCAAATTTAATTATAGTACTTAGCTGTAGCTCAGCATTGATATCATATTTGGAAGACAACTCAAAAAGATTATCAGCATTTAATATACATTTTAAATGTAGAGCTGAAAAACAAAGTATGTAGGTTGGAAAATTTATATAATATATTGCTTAGCAAATTAGTTTACTGGGCGTTTCATTCACAGCATATTCATTATGCAATGGCTTTGTCCCAAATTAAGTTTAACAACTATTATATTTTCAAGTATGATTATAACTTCATTAACTAGGAAATAAAATGCACAGGACAACTAATATAGCTTCTTGACACTAAACATTTACATTTTGGGGGAAAAAGGAATGAAATAAAACTTCATTATTATATAGAGTTTATGAAATTATTATTGTTATTCCAGGGAAAATAAATATTTTGCTTTTGTTGTTTATATTACCAGTATCCTTTTGCTTTATAGAATTTGAAGAAATAAAGGAATAAACACATCACTATAGGAGAGACTAAAAAATTGAAAAAATTCAATTCTGAAAGTAGCCAAATATGTAATACAAGGCAGCCAGCTGTAAAAAAAAAAAAAAAAAGAAGAAAGAAAGAAATATATTAAGAAAATTCGAAGTGATAAGAAGAATAATTATGTTTGTTTGGGGAATCAGAGATGATGAAAAATACTAGAGAACATAATGTTAGACAAGAAAGGCTATTAGCACATATTGAGTCCAACATAATGAATATTGACTTTATGGAAGAAGAATTTAATCAACTACATTCAGCCTATGAAAACTTAACCTACTTAACTGAAGTAAAAAAATAAATATTTTACATTGACATAAAACTTTACTGGGTAATATGCTAATTAAGAAATTTACCTGGAATAAATAATTCTAGGATTTTAATGGATTTTTGGATTATCTTTTCAGACTGAAATATCGCTTCTTAGAATCAAACCATAGGTAGTATTATCTGCAAATCTAAATTATAACTACAAGAAATGTTTTTGTCGATGCATGTGTTTTTATGAATGACAGGATGAAAGTAAAAAAACGCACACACGTTTGTGGCTTTGAATTCACTACTGCCAGAGCCTTAAGTGATTATGTGTATAAGGGTTGTTTACCATGGCAACCAGATTGCTTTGCTTGCTCTTGTAATCTCATTTCCCACTGCTAATTAGAGTTTGGGCTTATAATATAGTTGTGTAAAGAAATTTCATCTTAGCAAATGAAGAGGTTTCATAGTTTAGACACACTGAACTGTTTAAATTATGGACTCTTTCCTGAGTCATCATTCAAAGCCATTATATAGGGGGCTAAATACTTCCCTGGTTCAAGGCTGGAGAAGAACTTATATGTCAGTTGATCTGCACATACTTAAATAAGCTCTGATTTGTGCCCAACACTGGACAAATCATTATGCAAGAAATAGAAAAATATACTCCTTATACTGTAAAGTTGGAGATGAGGAAGCTCATATTTTGGTAAGTACAAATATCATTATGAAGACATGGTGTAAGCTGTAGGAGAAGTCCTAATTTTGGACAAAAATACCTGCATTTACTTTTGAAGGATGGAAGGTGTGCTTGGAGAGAAAATATAATGTGCATTTCCAGGTGGAGCCCTATCTTGGTAAACCTGAGAGTATGGACAATTTCACTAAACAGACAGGATTGTTATCAAATGTAATGAAAGGTTCAGTGAACATTTGTTCTCTTTAATGGGACTTTAAATCATTATGAGGGCATTTAAATTAATTTGAGTGTATGTCCCTTAAGGCAGTCGGGAAAGACAAATACTGCATGATTCTACCTATATGTATATGAAGTATCTAAAGTAGTCATTCACAGAAGCAGGGAGACCTGTGGTTGCCAGGAGCCAGGGGAGGGGAAATAGGGAGTTACTGATTGACAGGTATAACGTTTCAGTAATGCAAAACAAGTAAGTTCCAAGGATCTGCTGTCTGACCTTGTGTGCGTAGTTAACAATATTGTATCGTAGACTTAAACATCTGTTCAGAAGGTAGGTCTCACGTTAAGTGTTTTTACTACAATAATATAAAAATTTTAAAAATAAATCATGAAGCTGATCTATTTGGAAGAAGAAAGCTTGTGTGCTTGCCCTTCTGTACCACATTGCCTCTCGTTGTTTCTAAAGGAAATTTTCTGGATTTCTAGTAAAACATCAGCTCATTGTTTTGTACTTTGGGAATTAGTCCTTGGTCTCAAGAATGGTTTTTTGCCTTACTTCCGTCCTATGACCAAGACTTGAGCATCCCTTTCACCCATTTTGCCTCCCACTGTCCCTGCATTTGTCTCAGAGTTACCCAGTGTGTTGCCGTCATCCCAGTAAAACCTGAGCAGCTCTTACACTAAATTGAAAAGAGGGAAGAAATCTTCTTTGGTTTTCTTTCCTGAGGACACTGGTAACCCAGGGAAAGAGATTTAAGCATGCTTAATTCTTTTGAATGGAGCAACCTTGAGGCTAGAACACCTCAAGGAGAGGGCAGTTGTGGGCCATCAGGCCAACAGCGGAGGGAAGCTGGGAGGGATCAGGCCTGCAAGGGAGGGCAGTTGGGGGCGATCAAGCCTGCAGGGGAGGGCAGTTAGGGTTAACGAGGCCAGCAGAGGAGGGAAGTTGGGGGCAACAATGAGCTGATGTTCTTCCCTCTGCTGGAGAACAGGATTGTTTGCTGCCATGCAGCTCTGTCCTTGTTGGCTGAGGTGTAAAAAATTTTCTACCAATTACGGTATCTTCAGAATCGTAGAGGTTTTCCTGTAAAATACAGGGTAGGGCAAAAGTAGGTTGACAGCTGTGAGTCCTGGAAACACAGAGTTTATTTTTACATTGTTGTTTATTAATTATGTATTAGTTTCCATTTGGAAAACTGTGAAGCTGCTTTTGCCCCACCCTGAGTCTCTGTCATGTTCCATCAAGGCCAATGAAACCTGCTCCTGGGAGATCCTGTCTTTAGGCTGGGAAAGCTGTTCGGTTAGGTCCCTAGGACTGTAAATGCCATGCCATCAAGTGTTCTCTTTGCAACAGTCGAATAGAAGTGGCTCTAAGCCAGGGAACAGGAAAGGAAGAGAGGATGGCCAGAGTGGAAGGTGGGCACCTGATGGTTATCACAGCCCTGGGGGAGCCACGGAGGAGAGCTGGGGAAGGTGCTCATTGAGCAGGCAAAGGCTGCAGCAGTGAGTGGACGTTGGCTGCTGGCTTCCCGCACTGCCTGGCACTTTCTGACCTGGTAGTGGGAGTCCAGAAGGTCCTGGGAGGGAAAGCTGACAATATGGTCAGAATGAAAGGAAATCTCCTCCTTTGCTTCCTCTCCTGGCTCAACATACCACCTACGTAATACCCATCTATTTGCCAAAGGCCGAGCCAGCCAGAACTCATTCTTTTCACAGGCCCATACAGCTGTCTCATTGTAGAGCCAGGCGAAATAAACAATGCCTGTCCACTTCCTGCCTTTCTCCAGGGGACTGGTGTTCCAGATGACCTGTTCTTTCCTTCTTACAATGATCTCCACCGGGTCAGACGGGACAAGGTGTTGTGTGTTTTGGTGACAGTTGAAGATGTGGAGGCCGGGGGGGGGGGGGGGAGGGGGGCACAAAAAGAGCCCAGAGCAGACCTTGCCTTCCAGGCTGGTACAGGCAGTCCTCGGTTACGTCCAACTAAACTTATGTCCTTTTGTGGTTACATCATCATCTCCCATTTATTTATATATTAAATTAAACTAGAGGCCCGGTGCATAAAATTCGTGCTTGGGGGGGTGAGTGGGGGTGTCCCTCAGAGCAGTCTGCACTCTTTTCAATCTGGGACCCCTCGAGGGATGTCTGACTGCCCGTTTAGGCCCAATCCTGGTAGGATCTAGCCTAAATGGGCAGTAGGACATCCTTCTCACAATCCAGGACTGCTGGCTTCAAACTGCTCACCTGCCTGCCTCCTTGATTGCTCCTAACCACTTCTGCCTGCCAGCCTGATCACCCCCTAACCACTACCCTGTCAGCCTAATTGATGTCTTAACTGCTCCTCTGCCAGCCTTTTTGCCCCCAACTTCTCTCTTCTGCTGGCCTCGTTGCCCCTAACTGCCCTCCCCTGCAGGCTTGATCGCCCCCAACTGCCCTCCCTTGCAGGCCTGATCCCTCCCAACTTCCCTCCGCTGTTGGCCTGATGGCCCACAACTGCCCTCCCTTGCAGGCCTGGAACCTCTCACTGTCCTCCCCTGCTGGCCATCTTGTGGTGGCCATTTTGTGTCCACATGGGGACAGGATCTTTGACCCCATGGGGGCAGCCCTCTGTTGTGTTGGAATGATGGTCAATCTGTGTATTACTTTTTTATTAAATAGGATAGAGGCCTGGTGCATGCATGGGTGGGGACCAGCTGGTTTGCCCTGAAGGGTGTCCTGGATCAGAGTAGGGGTTCCTTTGTGGTGTGGGGCGGCCTGGGCAAGGGACCTGTGTTGCTTTGCAGGCCGGACACCCCCCCCAGTGGCCCAAGCGGAGGCCCTGGTACTTGGGATTAATTTATGTTCTACAATTGAAACTTGAGTGAAGCCTGGAGTGGAGCCAAGCCTTCTGCTCACTCTGTGGTGACAGCCATTTCTGTTTGAAACTTTGTAGCTTAGAGTGGAGGCCTAGGCTAGGGCTGCAGAAATTTGGCTTCCTCCATCACCCTGGCAACCTTAACTGCTTCTCTCTCCAGCTTTGTGGCTTCCGCCATTTCTGTTGGGATTATGTATTTTCTATAATTGAAACTTTATAGCATTAAGTGGAGGCCTAGGTGGGCAATGGCAGGCAGAAAGCTTGGCTTCCTCTGTTGCCGGGGAAACCTAAGCCTCCCTCCTGCTCTCAGTGGTGGCAGCCATCTTGGTTGGGTTTATTTGCATAAGTTGCCCCTGATTGGCTGGTAGTCATGTCTGTGGGCGTGGCTTGATTGGTGGTATGGTCAATTTGCATATTACTCTTTTATTAGATAGGATAAATTCCATCATTTTGATGTATGTACACATGTGCTTTATGTATTTTATTATTTATTTACCACCAGTAAAGGTCAGGAATTGTTATCTTTCTTTTAAATTGTTTCACTGTTTCACTTCATTGCTGCTGCTGCTGTGTGTGTCCATGTGAGTGACATAGGTGCTTAAGTAGATGGGTTCTGAGTTACAGCAGAAATTGTGTTATATTGCGCCGTATTCATGATAAGAGGGAAACCAATTTCACTTGATCTGGTAATTCAGATATTAACAAAATAGCCTGGGGTATCTCATTTCCAGATACAATTTTTCTTAAGCTTAGCTATGAGAGATATGGAGTTCTGGGTACCAGTGAAGGGTGACCCTCAAAACCAAGATTACCCCACTTTTCCATGCTAGACTTCCTGAGATAAAGAGAGCTTTAGGAATAGCCCTCAGTGTGGATTCCATTCCAGCTCTACCCATGTCCTACTAGCTGTGTGACTAGCAGCAAGTTAATGAAGATCATCTTATGTGCAGAGTGAGGTGGTGGAGGTTGTGGCGGTAATGAGGATGGTGGTGGTGGTTGTGGTGAAGGTGTTGGGATTGGTGGTTTTGAATACAGTGGCAGTGGGATTAGAAGTGGTGGTTTTGTATATGCTGGTAGTGGTGGAAGTATTGGTATTATAAGTGTTGGTGGTATTGATGTTGGAGTTAGTGGTCTTGGATGTGGTGGTGGTGTTGGACGTGATGGTGGTGGTGAAGGTGGTAATGGTTCTAACATGTATTTAGAGCCAGGTTTCCTGCTTTTTTCTTACAATATTCATTTGATTCCATCATTGCAACAACTTTATGAGGTGGATGCAATTATACTCATTTTACAGATGAAACAGTTGAGGAGGCTAGAGAGAACCTAATGCTCTTTGGGGTCACACAGCTAAGGGAGGACCCCCTGATGGTGAAATCTGTGCCATCTCATCAGGGCTGTTCTCCCCGGGAACGGCTTGCAGAGGCCGGGATGGGCGTGTAGGAGGCGTGTGACCCATGGCCCTGCCTGCAGCGTGGCTCCTGCAGCTAGAAAGTGAGAAATTGGCACCATCATTTATCTTTTCTGGAATCTTGAACATGTATTAACCACATTGTATCCCTCCCTCACGCTAGGAGAGCCACAATTAACGGAGTTTGAGAAGCAAGAAAAACGCTAAACGCTAATCCCTCCATCTACCTGACCGGTTCAATCATTATTCACTGTGTCCTCACTCCGTATTTATTTCTCTTTGTTCCTAAATAAAAAGGAAGCTTTTTATTATTAGCTTTCTCTCATTGCCTGCATTGACCCTGCAATGTTTTCCCTTCCTTTTATGGCTAAACAATGAATGTAGCTTTTGTCCATACTTGCAATAGTAGTTTCTTGGCCTATCTTTTTTAGATATAATACAAGACAACGTAAATAAGTGACAGCAGAGAATCTGTGTTGGAAAATGCTTGCTGCCTTGTGTCAGCGCTCCTGAGAAGTTTAAAAAGTCATTTTCTCAGTTCCTGGAGGCCACTGACCATTAGAATTCCTGCCTAGGAGGCTTTCTTAGGATAAGTGGCCCACCTGGCAATGTGTCTGATACAAATCTATCCAGAGCAATAGATACTTTTTATAAAAATCCAGTTCCAAGTTACTGTGGCTTCTGAACTGCATTTTCTGTAGGAGAGAAGACCACAACACATTCCTACCCAAAATCAGGTGACTGTCCAATGACAACTCGCATATACTTGATACAAAATCAGTATTCAAACTTATTTGCTTTTTAAATAGTTTTATTATTTTTTTAACTTTTCATCTGAATTATTAGTCTGCTTGGAGTAATTCACTGTTGATATGTTTATAAATATAATTAGTTAAAACCTTTAAGTGAAGCCTTCAACCATTTTTTTTTCCCAATAGAGAATTTCTTTTAAACACACACACACACACACACACACACTACAGAGGTAAAGGTGGGAAAATAAAATTAAGCTCTATTTACATAGAGTTTAATTTTAATTTTAGGGTACAGTAAAACACAATACCCAAACGACAGCTTTCATTCTCACACAATAAACATTAACCATCTTAACTGTTTTAACATGAGCTCTTTAGTTCAGTGTGTGTATCTGTTAGTAGGGGGAGGTGTGTACCAGCTCAAAGAGGAAAAGAGGGGGAGGGAGAGAGAGGAGGCAAAGAAGGGGGAAGGAAGTTGCAGAGGGGATGGATTTGGGATCAGGAGAGGGGCAATAAGGGACTGGAAGCTGAGAAGTGAGGAGGAAGAGAAAGGGGCAGAGAGGAAGCAGAGAGATAAGAAGTGGGAGGAGGGTACAGAGGAAGGGGGAAAGGAAGGGAGAAGCAGGTGTCTACATACTAGTATGTCTATATCTGCACCTATACCTCTATCTATCTATCTATCTATCTATCTATCTATCTATCATCTATCTATCATCTATCTATCTATCATCTATCTATCTACCTACCTACCTGTCTATCTGGAAGAATAAAGGAGGCAGGGACTAGAGGGTGGGGTAGAGGAAGGGAGAGGAAAAGGGAGGGTAGGCAGAGAAGGAGGGAGGAGGGGAAGTGGGAGGAGGGAGGCAGGCAGAAGGATGAAAACAGAGACTAAGAATACACAGCCCTGATTAGATTTCAGCTATTACTAAAGGGAACTGCAGCCTGGGAATAGTCCAGAAGACAGTATGAGCGTAAGAAAATAAACATGGGATTCACTCAAGCTGCTTCTCTAGTGAAAATAGCCAGCAACTTCGTCTTTGAAATCAAGTGTACCTCACAACTGCCTAAGTATGTTTGAGAAGCCGGAAGAAGCTTGTGGACCCTTCCTGGGTTGTATTGAATGGCTGGGGCTGGTACCTAGTCACTGATCCCTGCTTTCATGAATGTCTTATGAGCATCAGTCCTGGTCCCAGTGCCTTTGCAAGACGATGGGTGAGCAGTGGTGACCGAGACGCAGACCCTGCCACAGACAACCTCACGCTGTACTTGAGGAGGTGGATGGACAGATACTTGGTCATTCACTGATGTGGATGTTTTGCCACCCCTGGAAGCCTCTCTCTGCCTCCCTTGACATCCTTCTCTCAGTGTTTCCTAATGGGGTGCTTACCACTGCTGTTCGGGCGGAAAAGGTCTGATGATGAGCTGGCTGTCAATGTCACCACGGACCACCCCTGGCAGCAGCCACCCACTCTGTGTGCCTGCTCTTCTTCAGAAGAAAACTACCAACTCCTTCTGGGACCCCATCCCCATGCCAATGGCTTGAGTAGGCATTTGGAACAACTTAGTAAGTTGGAATGGAGATAGGTATAATAAATTAATTAGATGCCATGGAAGAGGGAATCCATTATGCCTAAATCACAACTCCAATGATTTGCTATTCTAACCACATATAATATATGTATTACACATATTAATTGCTTGTTTCTTTGTCTTCAGGGAAATTATAGAATGCAGCTAAAGCAGATATGTAGCCCTGTACATATAGTGTTGTCTCTGCAGACTCAAAAAATTACACTTTTTGTCTTTGAAAAAAGAAAGAATCCACAAAGGCCATTAAGTCCCTTCCAGCTCTAAAATGCAATTATTTCAGCAGTGTTATACCTCCTGAGACTCTGTGACCTTGTTTCAGTATCTTGCTCTTGGCCTTGGTTGTCCACGCCTGAAGAGATGCTGGGTGTGCCTCTCAGCTACCAGTGCCGCTTTAGCCTGACCCCATCAGCTTTCTTCAGGCATTCCATGGACAGTCCTCAGGGCCTTGTCCTTAGATACACTTCCATTCCCTCCTAAACAGCTTTCTGAGCCCGATAATCCATGCTCTTTGGTATCCGGATGACACAAGTCTATATTCCTTCTTTTCCAATATTGCCATCTCCAAAGAGTTTTCTTGAATCCTATTGTCCTATTATAAATATACATCATGTAAATATACTTACATAAATATAACTGGTAGTATTTTTCAGGATGGAAGTGTAGGAAATGAAAGAACAATATATTGATCTCTAGGCATAAGCCAATTCATTTCCAATCAAGTTATCTGTATGTTTACTGTCATACATACATTGTCTCATCGTGGATATATAACAAACTGAGCCTATTTATTAGTTTAAAAGAAGCAAGGAGTTACTGCAAAAATACATGAATAGTGAATAAACCTCCAAGAGATTAAAGCTGGTCCCTATTTAAACATTAGTTTTCTGTGGATGGAATAGAAAAATAATTGAAGAGTCAAATATTTTAATGAAGTGCTGGGTATTAATAGGTCAGTCAAGATGACAGCTGTAGAAATTAACACATGGAAAAATGAGTCAAGCACAGAACCAGAACCATTAGACCTAGAAATATCTTAAGTAAAAAGAAAAATCTGAGGGTTTTAATTGACAATAAGTCTTGAGTTACTCAGTAGCAAGTAAAGGTAACACTAATGTCCCTGTACACTAGGCACACAGCAGTTACACTGTTAGATTAAACCACACCTGGGTGCTACATCTCATGAAGGCCCTTATGTATTCTGTTGTTATTTATAGATATTTGCTTCCCCAAAGTCTAACTGTCTTGGTGGCTAGAATCTCAACCGTTCCTAGAGTTTTGGTCTCAATCTAGTATATTGTTTTCCAGCAAAATCAATATCTAAAATAGAAGACAGAAAGGAATGCAATTTCACTCATTAGCACTTCTATAATCACTTTGACTTGTGTTCATAAGACACTTGAAGGGCAATATTTTTACATTTGAGAAAATCATATTTCATATTCATTTCCTATCTCTAAATTGTTCACACACTCAAGGGGGCATTTACACATTAGGCTATTTCTCTTGCGTAACTTTCATGAACTTTTTTTTCAACAGATATAAAATATAGTACTCAAAAAAATGGGCTTTCTTTGCAGCTGTTAGCTGGTAAATCAATCTGTGTTACTGAATGCAGCGCCTAGTGAAACACCCCATCATGTGCCTGCAGTGGATCAGCTCATAGTTCATGAGAACATAACCTATCTTCTGTTTACATCTGTTAGAGTCCCACCTGTTCACCCGGGGATTGGTAAATATAAATCTGCCTTATAAACAAGGGAAGTTGGAATGAAATTTGACACATTACACCTTTGTACACCTTTGAGTTCCTCCTTAAGGGATGTTGATTTATATTATGTTGTGCAAGGATATTATATATCATAAAGCCTCAGACAAGACACAGCACATAAGCGTTTTCTCTTGTATTTGATATTTGGCTCACGTGGTACTTGGAGAAAAGGTGAAAAGTAAATCAAATATGAAGTGTAAGTGACATCTGAATTCTTTCTAACTTTCTTAAGGAAAACAGGGATTTGGAGGAGGTTAGAAGAGGGTTTAAAGGGGATAGATGATGATGGAAAGAAAGAGACTGGAACTGGGGTGGTGAACACACAATACAATATACAGATGATGTATTATATAATTGTATACCTGAGACCTACATAATTTTATTAAACAATGTCAGCCCAATAACATAAATTTAAAAAGGGATGATTGTAAAGATTCTTAAAGTAATTTAAAAAATCAGCAATATTAACCAGAAAAAAACCCACTGTAAATTAGCCTCTAACTTTTCAGAGGCATTTAAATGAAATCATACTAAAAGTGTCCATCAGCAGTTTTGTCCATAGTAAATTTATGTTTGAGTTTTCGTGGGTGATCCTCTCATGATAAAACTCCATTTGTTTATTATTGGGACTGATTTACACCTTTGCCATTTTAGCAGCTGTGGTTTTGGTAGACATTATGCTTGCTGGTGCATTTAACAGGAGTTTCTGAAACCCAATAAATGGCCTGTGTTGTCTTTGGTCTACGCAGGCAGAGCTGCATACAGAGCATATTTCAGCAAGGAAACAGTCTGAACCTCCCTGCTCTTTATGTGCCCCTCCCCTCCCCTGGTTAGGAAATAGCTTCATTGCAGAGCGCATGCTCCTTCCAAAGAACTGGATTATTTACAGCAAAGGGCACTGGACCTTGCTCATTATTCCCAGGCTTTAGACCAGTGCCTGATACACTGTAAATGGATGCTGGTGGGTATAAATGGACATAATATCCGCCTATGTTAAGCATCTCTTGGATTCTCAGGATTAAGAAGCAACACATTCATGACCACTGTTATCTCTAGGGTAAATTAATTACATTTACTACACCATTAGAATTACAAGCCATCTCACCAACAGGGCTATACAATTTCATAGACAAGGGTCATAGTTGCAAGAGATCACTTTCTCCACATGAATGCATGGTGACCCGTCAGTAAGCAGCCCGGGTAATGTGACCAGTGTAACAGAGCCTGAAGGACATGAGTGCTGGAGTCAGATGACTTGGTTCAAGCCCTGGCTCAACTATTTACTTGGGAGGTGATGTTGCACTAGTTATTTATCATCCCTCTGCCCCAGTTTCCTTGTCTGTGAAATAGGACAAATAGCTGTACATCATGATTTTTATAAGAAGTAAATAAGATAATATGTGTAAAATGGTAAGAATCAACCCTGACACAAGGCAAAAACTCAGTTCTTGTTAATTATTGCTTGAAAATAACTTAGCTGTCTGTATAAAAATAATGTACCTAATATATTTTCATATGTAAGGAGAAAATTATAAATAATTTTTACATTTTAGTCTATATAATCTTAGTTTTATTCCTGCTTTTGCTGTGTAGTTCTGTGTTTAAAGTATTTCTTTTTTTTTTTATTTCAAAAAAGGAAGGGAGGGAGAGAGAGAGATAGAAACATCAGTGATGACAGAGAATCATTGACTGGCAGCCTCTTGCACACCCCCAATTGTGGACCTGGGTACGTGTCCGTGACCGGAATCAAACCTGGGACCCTTCAGTCACGAGCTAATGCTCTATTCATTGAGCCAAACCAGCTAGGGCTAAAGTATTTCTTAAATAAAATTATTTAAAATAAAATCTCGATAGCTGAATAATACCCTATTATATAAATACAATTTACTTAGTGAGGCCCTATTATTTTGTTTTTAATATTATTTGGTTTTGTTTTATTTTTATAAATGTTTACACAGAAATAATGAATGCCATAGTGGACATTTAAAATTTTTTAGTCGACATATTAGATTATTTCTTTAGGCTAACTACTTAAATTGGAATAAATAGACCAAAATATATAGATATTTTAAGACTCCTAATAACTTTCAAGTTATTTTAAGAAAATCTATACTAATTTATATTTTTAGTATCTATACATAATTTTCTAATGAGACTAATTACTTATTAGGAAAACCTTATTGTACTTACACATGGAAGTGCTTCCTTTGAAAATTTTCTGCTAGCATTCATTGTGTCAAATATTGTGCCAGTCATTAACATACTTTACATTTATTACCTGTGAAGTGGTGCCTGGATTCCAATATATCATTATTGTTCCAAACCCTTCTAAATTCCTGTTTTGAAATTATGGTCATAGCCATGGATATTACCTATTTTAAAAATGTTTTTATGACATTATCTTGCCTGGTCATTCACTTTATTCAGTAGTCTTAGTGCCAAACACTTTAGGCTGGTCCCCAAATTCCAACAAAAATGTATTTTCAAAACCATTTATCAAGCTTGTACTGCAGAATTATAGAATGGGTACTGTTCTTGGGGTTGAAATATCTCATTGGCTGGTCTTATAGAATAGCAAATGTAGTCATATGTTGAAGACCCACTTTCCTTTTCTGAAAAATGGTGAAAATAGTTCTTAATCAAAGTGCTTTGATGAATATCATGAGATAAGGTTTGTGAAAATGCTTTCTTAATGAAAAAAATGGCATTTGATAAATGCATTATTAGCAAATATAAAATATAATTTATAGGTGAGTTCAAAGAGTGGTAATACATGTATTAAAATGGCATGTCAGAATTATGATAACTATATTTACATAGTAGAAAAATCTCACTTATAGTTCTACTTTCCCCCTGCTATTTCTGCAAATAGATATCTGCAAAGTTTTATTCTTCTCTGTAATGCTCATAAACATTAAACTGTTGGTGGAATATATAGGCTTCTTTTACTAGTCACTAGAAAGTTTTTCATGCAAACCAAATAAATCTACTTTTAGTATGATCCCTAGTGTCAGATGTTGATTTTGTTCTAGTTTCATCAGTCACAAGTCAAATTGAAATGTTCTCATATTCTGATTTCTTTATTACATAATTTCATTGACCTCAGAGAGATGCTGTAATAATCTAACAACCCATCTCTGACACTTACTGCCAATAGCTTTAGTGAAAACAGGCATGCATTCTACCCCTTGCCCAGGATTTATTAAAAGTATTTCTTTAATAGCTTTTATCTAATACTTGGTTGCAGGGATTACCTTTTCTTTTTTTCTCCCATTTTTCTCTCTCTCCTCTTGTTTACTCCTCTCACTCTTAGACTGTGTTGCTCCTATTCCCTGGGCTATTTTTTACAGCGCTCACAGCACTGCATTTTTGGTGGTGAAGGTATAGGAGGTATAGAATAGCAGCATTAGTAAATCAGTAGCTTGATTGGCTGGTTGATAGACAGCCATGAAATTGAAGGCAAAGCAAGAAAAAGCTCATCATACATGTATGACTACATTCTTGTTCCCACCTCTGCTAATGGTGGCATTTGGATGATGTGGTACTAGAATGCACAATTCCCACTGCATAAGGAGCAAGATTTCTACTGTAATTTCTCCCAAAAGTCTGGGCATCTTATTTCTCTTAGTCCTTTTCACTATCCAGCCTCATTATTTGCTACCACCTCCAATGCTTTTCTACTCAACTAACTCAGTGACTGATGGAGGTTGTACTGGAAGAATTAAGACTTGTGTTCAGCAATTCTAAATGAATGATCACAGACTCATTCTTGATAAACTGAAGCTCTGATGTAGTATTTTGTGGGCATATTTTGAAGGATGGTGAATTTAAAAATCTTTGGAGGATTCAAATTTATTTCTGGCCAGCTGCTTGCTTTGGACAATTCTGAAGCAGGAATTCTTGACCAAGAGCCTAAGATTTCATTATCTTTTTGCTGTGTAGCAGGGCAGAAACCCTGATTTCTCTATTAACTCCTTGTCTATTTTTTGGAAATTAAAATCAGAGTGCTCTTTTATAAGACAATATGTTTGGGTACTTACAGGTAGTATTTTATTCAACCAGTTGGCATTTACAAATGAGTACCAGAAGCCAAACTAGTGTGGCTATTTCAGAGAGATTTGTTCTTGAGGAAAATACCTGACATTCCTGGCCCATAGTCTCAAAGACAGGAAGAATTTTATAGGCCTTGTTTGAACTGATTTTTTGCAATCCTATCAAAAGTGATGCTTATATATAATCATTTATTTGGATTTAAAGCATCCAAATGGTGTGTGGTTTTTTGTTTGTTTGTTTGTTTGCCCTCCTGTGCCGTTGCTTTTAAGTTACCAAGAAAAATTAGGTTTTTTAAAGGCTACTTAAGGCTATAAATAATTCCCTATATTAATGTCTTTTAACTCGGTATTGCAGTTAAAATTTGCTCTAGTGCTATATCTTTTATTATAGCAGCATTGGACAAGCCCAAGGGACAAGTAATTTATATTGCCAAACCTTGATCAGGCTCATGAATGTTACGTCTCTAACTACAGCCTCTTGGAAATCTGGGCCTTTGGTGCAGTTTTGCCACTTTTGTGAGTATGAAGCCTCCTTCAGTGTGTGATGGTTGGTTAATTAGCAATTATTCATTGTACTTTCAGTTGAACCACCTACTTGTCACACCCTTGTTTCCCACAGCTATTTTAATTACTGTCTCCCATCGTCCAGATTCAGGCAGTCGGATTATGTTTTATTGTGTCCTTTGTGTAAAGGGAATTCCGAAGTGCCAACACCCCGTGTGGTTGCAGGAAGGAAATGTAGACAGTAAAGCAAGAGACAATCTCACCACTGTGTTTCCTAATTGGCTTTTGTGTGAATTAACCTGCAGAGGAGTACCCCCTCCCCTCACAGCCCCCCTACCCCCACTAAAACTATCCACAATCTGAAAGGAAATGTTCTAGTGAAATGGGTGAAAAGGTACTAACTTCCAGTTATAAGATACTAGTACATAAGTCCTAAGCTGATGTACAGCATAATGACTATAGTTAATAATACTTTTATTATATCTATTTGACAAGAGAGTAGATTTTGAAAGTTCTCACCCCACCCCCCAAAAAATTTATAGCTATGTGTGGTGATGCATATTTAACAGACTTACTGTTGTGATCATTTTGTAAAACATACAGATATTGAATCATTATGTCATACACCTGAAGCTAATACGCTGTTATATGTGAATTATATCTTAATGAAAAATATTGTTGATAATCCTGCCAGAAGATCAATAGAAGAAAATACTGATAAACTAAGGCTGGGAGGATTATCTGAATGCTGGCATCTCTTACAGAGAAGATCATAAAATAAATACTTTTGCGGGTATGAGTTTATATTGGGCATGATCTATTTTAGCCACAAACTTTCACTATAGATGTATTAAACAGCATTTGGTGCCCTGAACTCTATCAGGAGCTGGGTGACAGGGAGGAAAGAAATAGAGAAGACAATTAGAAGAATGAAGAAAATATGGCCCAGCTCATGACCAAACTCTCCATCTAGGGAAGTGTGACTTCTCTTGCCCATTCCCTTTACTTAAAGAGATCCTCTGGAAGAAGGTTAGGAAAGTCAGTTATTTAAAAGCTATTTATTGAATGTCACCAACTCGGAAAGGTAGAGTAAATAAAATAGGGAGGGTCTTTGTAGAGAGGTGCTGACAGCTGATGCAGGCAAATCAATCAGAAAACCATATGCTGGGAACCCTGGGAGCCACAGTTACTGAGGAATAAGATTTTCCCAGGGCAGGCAGCCTGTGGGGCAAGAGGAAAAGACTCCACCGAGGTAAAGGAGTAAAACTTCAAAAAATAAAAATGGAGAAATAGACATCAGTGAAAGGCAGGGAGGGAACATGCTACAAAGAAAGGATAAACCATTGTCTTTTAGAAGTGAAGGAACCATAGATTGTATCTCGTTAAACATCTTTCACAGGTAAGGAAACAGTCCAAGAGAAATCTAGTGAGTGACTTACTTAGTTCAGATGGTTAGGAAAGGACAGAAGTGATTCTAGAAACCACTCAGCCTAATCTGTCCACCTTTTGGCTTTGTCATCATGAAGTAAGACCAAAATGGGAAAGAAATGGGAGAACACCACACACACAGGGACTGCCTGGTTCCCGTTTTATGTAGATGCAGGCGCATGTGACCTAGATATGGGGAGTGCCTATCAGATGCTAACCTACCGAAATGTAAACCCCAAGTGGTAAACATGAGACATTAAGTCCTTCTGTGGATGTCTCTCAGCTGCCTGCTGAAAAGTGATCCCCAAGATGGGTTAGTTTGGAACCAACAGGGGATGAGCTGACAATGGTTAGATCGTGGGTGTGGGGAAAATGCAGAGCCACACAAGCTCTGTCTTCGTGGTCGGCACACACACACACACACACACACACACACCACGGTGGCATTGGGTGGCAGGCGCTTGGCTTTCCCAGAGCTTCACACACTGGTTTCGTAGGTTCGTCCAGGAAGATACTCCACCCCTCCCGTTTATTAGCATACCTTCCACACCCAGCTCTCACTTGTCCACATCCTTTCCTATCCTCACCTGTTTGCTAGTGAAAAGCTGTAGAAATGGATAGCTCTACAACTCCTTTAGAAGGTTTGAAGTACCCTGTTTATATGCATATCTAATGTTATATTAAAATTGCTTGGGGAACATTCTGCCATCTTCCAAAATAAATGCATTCACAAAGCATTAGAAAGTCCAAGGATACACAAAGCTCCAAGAGCACTCATCTCGTCTGTTATTTTTAAATTGCACATCAAAGGAAGCATGCTCAAAATATTTTCTGAAATCATATTTAGCATACTCTCTGACTTATTGGTATGAGTTTTTAGGAAATGCAAAATTTTAAAACTTGAACTTTTGTGTATATGTATATATACTTATGTTTGTGCATCTACCTAATAAAAGAGTAACACGCTAATTGACCGTACTTTTGTGACGCCCACCAGCCAATCAGGAGTGAATATGCAAATTAACCCAACAAAGATGGCAGGGTAATTTGCATACACAGGCATTGAGCAACACAGGCATTTTGCACCACCCCATCTGCTTCAGGGCTCTGGGCAGCATGGGAAGGCAGTAGGTGGCTCTGGGCCAAGCAAAGGCAGTGTAGGCAGGCAGGGCAAGGAAGGTCAATTCTTGCACGAATCTTCATGCATTGGGCCTCTAGTATTTTATAATTATATTAATTGCATTACCCCATGAGTGGGAAAAACTCAAACTCTGGAAAGAGGATGAGGTATATGTAGTATCCAGGGGGTAAAACATAGTACATAAAATTATTTTGTAAAGATTGTGATAGTCTTTGAGACTTAGGTAACAGATTTTTTTCAAACTTATATTAATCAAGGACTAAAGCACATTTATGGAAATTTAAATCAGATATCAGGTCAAAGCTTGTTAATATAATCAGCATATTTTACAACTAGTCTGTTACATGGATTGACCTGAGTAGGAAGTAGAGTGAGCAAGGAAAAACATAAAACACCTGTTAGCTCAAGTACAAACATTGTATTTCATTAAAACTGTTAAAAAAATTGAGACGGTTGAAGAATTATCTCATCTTCCTCATTCTAATATTTCTAAAAAAGAAACATGCCCAAAACAACCATAAAGCATCCTACAGGCACTAAAATACAAAGGTGAAAAGGTGAAGTACCATCTCTGTGTTGGATATTGGAAGATGAGACTCGAGCCTCAGTTCTAGTTTGTAGGAAGTACTGGAAAAGGGGCCAACTGTTACACCATGATTCATCCACTTCATTTTAAAGATAACCTCTTAAAAACTGTCATTTACAAGATATGGAAACATCCATGTATTTTCCTTAAGCAATCTATATTTAAGACATTCGTTGGCTTTTATCCACAGTGTTTTCCAGATTTTTTTCTCCAGCAGTAATTGCTTTAGCAAATGTAGAAATACTGCTAGCCCATCTTGACTCTAAACTACAAATTCTGCCCTGACATCTTCATTCAGCAACAAAAATGGGATGAATTTATGCTTTGAGATGTGGCTATTCTGTTTAATGATTGGGGTGTTTTTTACAGAAACTGGGAAGCATGTCTTCCTAGCATCCCCCTTCTGCCCATGAGGACTCCCTTTTTACATCATTGACTCCAACTCTTTGTTGAAATGAGTTACATCCTATGGGGCTGGAGCTGGGGAGTAGTATGGACTTGCTCAGTGGTTCAGTAAATGACAGCATTTTCATGGGATTATAAATTCACAAACAGATAATTGCTGTTATCCATAAGTTTTTATTGGCTTTGAAAAACATGCCCAAACCAACTATAAAGATTTAAAAGGAAAAATCAATCTTTGTCAATTGATTGGATGTGGTTTGTCTATAAAACCAAAAATCACCATGGCACCCTACTTTTCAGCGTTCATTTGAACAGCAGTGAGGTCATTTTTGCACAGTCTATTTAGCTGTTTGACAACTGGTTTTCTGGTTAATTATGCATTTCAAGCCAGGAAGCAATGTACTCGTGCCCACTTGAAACCTCTGAAATGCTTTAGTTCTACTTTCCAATTATGGAAGTGCGAGAAATATCATCCTAAATAAGACCAATCGTCCTTAGAGCCCATATTGTATCTTTCAAAGAATCTAGGAGACTGATGGCCAATAAATAAATTATAATCCATTAATTTACTTAAAATTTCCTGAATTTGATTCCCCAACATGCACAAACTTTTGGGATACTGAATTGAACAAGTTTAATAGCTGTTGCATAAAATTATATATTTTAATGTGGCCCTTTCTAATCACTATATCTACTGCAAAAAAAAATGTATTCCTGAAGGCATTGGCAAAAGTCATGCATTACAGATGGAGTGTAGAAGTGATCTCAGTTTATGCAAATGACTAAAAATGTATTAGATTTGATGATCACGGGCATATACAAATAAGAACAACAGAGAAAAAATATTTGTTATAAGGCATATATCAAGAGTAGCATTTCTTCCACTAATAATAGAGAAGTGAGAAAGCTGTAGAGAAATGGAGGGTTGGGTAAAAGTAGATTTACAGTTGTCATCCAGATCATGATTATTACAATAGCTATATTAACTCAACAACAATCACCTCTGTGCTCTGCCTCCTCACAAATGTAAACCTAGTTTTGTGCACTCCTGTATGTTAATATTCATGGAACTGCTTTGTCTTGATAGTCTCAGGTGATTATGTTCTATGAGATACCAGTGGGTCTGCAAATCCATGATCATCTTGAATTTATAAAAAGTTACATTGTAAAATCATCAAGTGAAATAGTGACACTTAATGTTCAAAAGCAATAAAGACTTTCTACTTAGGACGCATATGGCCCCTTCAGGAGTTTATTCTTTTATCATTTTTTTACTTCATAGCTGTATTTTCATGCTCTTGCCTTCAGAGCCCATGCAATTATTATTCATCATTAGTTATACTTCTGTTTGGGATGCCGAGTGCTTTCTATGAATCAGTTCTGTACCTTTTGAATCTCTTGGAATAAAAGTTTCCTTACTATTCTGAAGCTATTGTTGCATTTCAAGCTAACTGCATATGAACAGAGGAATGAGATGGAGGAAATCATAACCAAACTAGAGGCCTGGTGCATGAAATTCACACACTCAAGTGGGTCCCTCAATCTGGCCTGCCATCCTCTTGCAATCTGGGAGCCTTTGGGGGATGTCTGACTGATGGCTTAGGCTCGTTTCTAAGCAGGCAGTTGGACATCCTTAGTGCTGCTGCAGAGGCAGGAGAGGATCCTACCACTGCTGTGCTTTCCAGCCATGAGCCCAGCTCAAGGCTTCTGGTTGAGAGGTGCTTCCCCTGTGGGAGCACACTGACCACCAAGGGGCAGCTCCTGAGTTGAGCATCTGCCCCTGTTGGTCAGTGTGCGTCATAGCAACTGGTCATTCTGCCATTAGCATATTAGCATTCTGTCCATTTGCATATTAGCCTTTTATTATATAGGAAGGTTTTCCAGGTTACTGATAAGATTGACTAGAGCAGTGGTCAGCAAACTGTGGCTGTGAGCCTCCGTTTGCCGTTCTTTTGAGTAATGAGTTTGCCGACCACTGACCTCGAGCACCTAGGAGTGTGATGGGCAGTGACTGGATTATTTTAGATGAAGTAAAGAATTCCACTCAATTTATTTCTGTCTGGAAAGTGGGGGAAAGAACTAAGCACTCCTTTGGTGGACAATACTGTCTTCCTTAAAAACTGCAGCTAATCTCCTGCAACTTGGGGGAAATGAGGGAGGGGAGCCTTTCTGGGGTTCTTTGGAAGGGGGTCATTGAGAAAGCTCCTTGGGCTGTTTACACTGCTCACTATGGAGCAAATGAACTTCCTTCTTGAGTAATTAGGATTCTATTTTCTTAATGCTTGGGTCAGAGGGAGAATTTTTTGCTTTGCGGAATGTTTGCTTTTGAATGAAGGTAATTGGCATGCTGTACCGAATAATGCCAAATTGCTTGGTACTTTTCAAGCTTGCCCCCTTTTCAGTGTTTCCTATTCAGTGAGCATTAACTTTAAATACCAATTTAAATCTAAATTTAAGTTCCAAAATGACTTCATGTGGTGCTATTGATGTGTATCATGCATGGAACCTATATCGTGTACATGTGAGTGTCATTTATGAAAGGTGCAAATGCCTAAATTAGGGGAGAAATTCATGGTTTTTGTTCTGTTCACTGTGCCTCAGTAAGTCACAAATAAAAATAAAATGATTGCAGTTGTGTCAGCAGCTAATCACCAAGACTTTCATCTGAGAGAGGTAGTTTACTTGAGCACAAAGTTAGAGGAGTCGGTAATGATGGTATAGTCAAGGTGAGCTGCTGAATGATGATGCCAAAACAGTAGTACTTGCAAGCTTTCTTTTCCCTTCCCTGTGGTGGGAAAGATGGGATGGAAGCCCTGGGGTGTGCCGAAGTGGTGACATTTTTTCTTTAGCACCGGCCATATGGCTGCCGTAAGTGAGGGGAAAGTGAATATTAATCTGGGTCATGCCAAAAGTCAAAGTGAAATTGGAGGTGCTGTTTAGCACCTATGTTTTCATCAATAAAAGCCTAGAATTGTACACTTAGAATTTCAGATGTGGGGCAATCTGCACGTGTCTTTTTAGTACCTGACTGCATGCAGTTTTTCGATGTATTTAGACTCATACACTCAACAAAAAAAGATTAAAAAATGTTATTTATTTTAATGAATTGCACAACCACTCATACAAAAACATTATATCAGTATGTGAAAATAGATACAAATACCTTTCCATAAACATGGGATATAGAACTCAGTAAAATCTTATACTGATTGTGAGTAGACTCAGCTTTGGCTTTAGGGAATATTTCTTTATTTAACATACAAGGAAATACACATTAAGAATGCAAAGTGTTTCTTTAACTAGCCCATTCATTCCAGTTTATACACTGTGCAAGGAATTTACTAGGCATTAAAATGAATACAACATTAAACTTAGTAAGAGAGAAGAAATGTATATAAATATTTATAAAAAAAGAATCATGATGAAAATACCGTAGGAGAAAAACAAAGTGGAGATTTAGACCTTGAAAGATGCGGGTAACATTCGAACCATATAGTGTGGGCGAAGGAGTTCAAGAGGCAGAAATAGCTTGAGCAAGAACAGAGGCAGGGAAACTTTCAGCTTGTTTAAGGAATACAACTAACACAGTACTAATGAATGAGCTAGTAAGGTAAGGATCCTGAAAATAAGTGCTGTTTGGAAGATAACATTGAAAAAGCTAGTTGGATTCAACTTTTCAAAGGCTTTGAATGCTAAGAAGACTGCTTAATATCAGAGGGCAAGTGGCTGAGCTCTTTGAGCAGGAGTTAATGTTATGTTCATGTTCTATGAAATTTCATCTGATGGAACTTTTGTATAGGTGTGTTAGTTGGCTTGGCTAAGAACTGCGTGTGGACTTGAACATCCAGGGGAGGCAAATGAAGGGAAGAAATATGCGCAAGAGACTCTGTGAACTAAGAACCTATAGAGCTTGGAAACTGATTGGAAGTCAATAAAAAAGATAGATAAGGAATGGCCAGAAAGGAGACTGAGGTTAGAAGAGGGAAATTTACGTTTTAAGATATTAGATGTGAAGCAGCCCTTGAAGGATGTCTGTGCATGCAGTCTAATAGACTAGGGGGAAGAACACTGGAGTGGAGGGCAAGCCAGTTCAAAACCAGGGACCAAGAAGGTGGTTGATCCCACTATTTGAAGTATACATTTAATAACAGAAAATATCCAAATTAAACATCTTTGTGATTACAATCAAATTTTTGAGAAGCTCAACCTGAAATGCTGCATTAAGTACATTGAATACAATTAAGAACAGGATTTTTTTATTGCTAAATTTTGTGAAGAAATGTAGATTAGGGGTAATTATAACTATTAGTCATCAGTTATATGTAGTGTATAGTAGGATAGTTTTAGGCAATCATTTTAGTGATGAGGCACCTGATGTCATAAAAATGTGGCTCTTCAGTGGCTGGAAACGTGGACTCCCCTCCCAGGCTATAGAGCTACCCGTGAACTTGACCTCAGGAGTCAGCCACACACTCACCAGGTAGAGGAAAAGCAGATTTGCAGGTGGGTCTGTGTATGAACTCTATAAATACAAACTTATTTTGAAGGCAACCTTTGAAAGACACCGTTTAGTATCTTAGAAATTGGTAGAGTAGATGAGGGGAAAATGATTTGTTGGTGTAGTGGAAGAAGTTGAAAGTTTTGCAATTCTAGATGCAAGGAAGGGTGACTTTCCTGTGTGCTGATTGAGTGACCTTGGTCAAGCTCTGTTAAGTTCCTTGTTAGTTTCTTACCTGTAGAGTAAGGTTTTAGATCTACCTTGCATGTTATTGTGAGGGTTAAAGATACTGTATGCAAATCGTGTGGCCCATAACAGGCACTCAAAGAAAACCACTGTTAGGATTGTATAGCCAGTTACTGGGAGGTGGAGTCTGAGTCAGACTTGAGATCTGGGTGTCTATCCTTTGTGTCCCGCAGCCTCTCAGTGATGTCATATTGCTTTCACTCTCTGCAAAGTCGCCAGAGCTGCCTGAACCCCGATGGTCAATCAGGGCCTGATTCAGTAGCAAACCCAATACGATCTGGGGCGATATGGAATTAAGTGGGGAACCAAACCCAGTGAACTGTTTCTTTATGAAACATACTAAAATCAGTACTGTGTTTGGAGTCATTAGAAACCTCGGATTTGATACTGTACCCTCATTTCTTTCTTTCTTGTTAATGAAGAATTGTCACTATCTGTAGTGTTCATAAAGGGGGCTGGTAATACAAGGAAGCCACAGTTGGAGAGGCAGCAAAACAAGATGATTTAGAAGCCAGGAGAGGCCAAGATCTGTCTCCTTTGGGGGACACTGGCTTAGAAGTCAAAGGAGGCTCACCTGGCGGCCAATGGGTGAGTTATGACTTCGATGTCCTGCTTGGGAGATACGCTCTTTTTTCCTCCTTAAACTTTGTGTTTTCTTTTCTTCTACTCGTGGGAAGAATGGCTGTTTTCAGATGAGAATTGACGTAATAACAAGGCTGATAGTAATAACTAGTAATTTAAGAATGCATTACCATTGACAAAGCCCTTCTCGCCGTACCCATGTAGAGCAGACCTGCCCCAGAGAAGCTGCTCAGATGCAGCAGAAAGAACATGAGAACCTTAGACCCGTGTAAGAATTCTTGTGATCAAACGTGTCACCTATTTCTGGATGATAGTTTCTTCATCTGAACAAGCATGATAAGGTGCCGGCCTCCCAGATCCCTGTGAGGTTTCAGTGTGCTGGGCGGGTCTGTGTTTTGTAAACTGTAGAACACCATACAAACATAAAATACGGATGTCTTCCTCACCCTGGCTACTAAGGTTGCATGTTCCTCGCTGTTTCTTCTCTTGCTCGTGTCCTTCAAATGTGGCTCTTCCCACTGAGTTTCAAGCTCTCTGCCCATTTCCTGCCTCTCCCATTACAGAGAGAGAACTGTCACTCTTGCTCCGGCCCCCTGTGCCACTTGGCAAAGTCCTTAGGAAGGCAGATGCTCCATTTCTGACATCACCACCAAATCTGGCTCTCAGTTTTCTGAGAGGAGCCCTCCCCTGCCCCCTTTGTGCAAGGGAGCTGGCACCTTTCTCTGCCTTGGCACCCTCCTCCCCCACTCCCTGCCGTTTCTTCTCCCTCTGGAGCAGGCAGTCCAGTCACCGCTGAGTTGTCAGTGGACCCAACCTCTCATTTCCTCCTGCCTGCCTACCTCCCCCTCTCCCCTTTTCTCGCCATCTGACCATCTCAAGTTTTATAAATGACGTGTACTCACAGGCCCAGAGAAAGTAAGGGAGTAGAAAAGAAGACTCCAGTGAAAGTATGGTTTGATTTTTAAATGGATTTGCTCCCTTGCTGGGAATGTTTTGACTGGCACCATTTCTGGTCTCCTTGGTGAATTCTCAGATCCCATCTGATTCCTGTTCTCTTTCTCTGCTGGATGAGTCTCCCCTCCAAGACACTTTCATCTTTCAGTTCTAAGGTCTGCCTTCAGCCTCTGACTCTGTTCTCCTTAAACAGGCACCTATTTGTTAAGTGGACCTGAATATCATGACTAGTGGTATAGATTCTTCATTGGCTATGGAATTTAGGTAAATGATGGTTTTCATTTTGTTAGTTTTAGCAATTTAAAGCAGCATCCCAGTTTTTCATCAGTGATTTTTTTTTAGATATCCTTGGTAAAAGAGAGAGGGGCTATTTATTTAATATTAGTGTTTCCCACAATGTAGCATTTTGGGAAACATAAGAATAAGGCCCCGAGGGAGTATTTAGATGCTTTTTCATTCTGTGAGAGTTTATAAAAAATTGCAGCTTCTTTATTTTTTTGGATCCAGCCCTCTAGAGACTGGGTCATTCCGGACCTGAGTGAAATTCCTTCAGCTGACTTCCCCTCCGAGGCTCCTGCAGAAATCACGTCCCCGGGCCTGACCCAGAGCGAAGGGCCAGTGACCGCAGGCTGCCTGCGTGTGCTCTTGCTGTCATTGTTCCCCTAAGAGCCTTGATCCCGGGTGGAGGAGGGGAGCAAGAGGCCAGGGAGGCCTCCCAAAGTCCTGACAGCCACTCTCAGCTTCAGTCTCCCCAAGGCGATTTGTTAGCTGCAGCTTGCCTTCCGGGTTGCCTGTTGGGAAGAAACTAATAAGGAATCTTTGAACACTTCATCTGAAAAGAAGAATGGTCCACGCTGACCCAAGCAAAGGGGATGAAGTATTACCTCTCTGCCTAGGTATTCTGTCCCCAATAGCCATGGAACTGTTGGCAAATAAGAGGACTTTCTAACTACCACTCCTGACAGATGCCTTTCTTTTTTTTTTTTTTTCCCTTTAAATATATTTTTAGTGATTTCAGAGAGAGATAGAAGCATCAATGGTGAGAGAGAGTCATTGATGGGCTTCTTCCTGCAGGTCCCACATTAGGCATCGAGTCTGATACTGTTATGCCCAGAGCTCAGGATCCCCAATACTTAACCCCCAGGGAGCACTTTATTGTCCGATGCAAAAAGCAAAAGAACCTTTATTCAAACCCGGGTTTGGCCCTCAACCTTCATCTGGCACAGCAGCAAGGTGAGAGAGCGAGCCCAGCAAGAACAATAGGTTATAAAGGATTGGTCATTTGGGTGGTCTTAGGGAAGTGACGTGGGTTACAGAGATAGCCTTATTAGGTCAGGGTTTTTCAGCGGGGGTCTCACAGTATAAGAACCAGGGAGTGACCAGTACTTAGTTATGCCTTATTTGGACCTAAGCTATGTCCTTGGGCTGTATTGGTCCGCTCAGGCAGTGCTTGGGGGAGTCAGGACATTTCTGGCACCCCAGTGGCTACTCCCAGCACAGGGAAAGGGGAGATAGGCTGACCAGCCCCTCATGATGGAGGATAGTCCTTTGTCCTTTCAATACCTGGGCATGTGACCTGACCAGGAATTGAACTGTGACCTCCTGGTTCATAGGTCGATGCTCAACCACTGAACTAGGCCTGACAAGATACCTTTCTGAGATGCTATCTCATTTGGGGCTCTGGGCTGTTCGCCACTCCCCATTCTTCACTTCAGTATTTTTTTTTCCCCTCTAATGGATTTTATTGCTGTCCTGCTCCAACACCACAGCAAAAAGAGCCTGCATGCCCCAGGCCTGTGTCATATGTCACCCCAGCAAAAACCGGACCCACTTGGACACATTTCCATTCCACCCAGACCTAGTAACAGGATGAGTATGTGTGACAAAAGTATTTTTAAAAGGAAATAGAAGAGATTAATAACAAGTGATTAGGCACCATCAGTGCTTTGAAAAATTAAATGGCAGTTTTAAATGGCAAAAGGGCAGACCCTAAGACTGGGCTTTTTGTGGCCCATTTCCTCTTCCTTACCAATAGCAAGCAAAGAGCGACAGCAATGCTTCTCTCTTTCGAAGCCTTCACATCTGACAGCAATGCCGATTGGTTTGTTTCTTGGTAGTAAGCCACAGCAACTGGCTTTGGAAACATCAGAATGTGTTGTCAATGCCTAGGAAGATTGTCATTGTTGGTCAGTCACGATAGTCTAATAGCAGTTGAAGAGCTGCAAGTATCCTCAGAGCATAGTTTATAACAGCAGAATATTCAAAACAGCTAAATATTTATAAGTATGGAAATTTTATGTAACTTACAAGGAGAGATCGAAATAACTTTAAAGATAATATTCTAAATGAATAGTTTTGGTGAAGAGATATTTACATATTTTATTTCATGAAAAAAGAAGATTGTACATATTGACTTGTCTGTGATTGCATTTTTGTAAAAACCAAGAAGAAGCTGTACATAGGCCAAGTGTTCGGAAATTGTGTTGACAATGGTTAACCTTCGGTATCCATTTTATAGTTACATAGTTATGTAGTATGGTAATTTTATAGTTATAATTTTATAATGGTCAATGTAATTTTATAAATTACTTAAGACTTCACAACGTGTAGTAGAAAAAACAATAGGCCACCAATAACCAGGAACAAGACAGTCAAATGACATATGGTGGGGAAAGGATGTAGACATGATGTGTTAGAGGCCAGACCAGCCCAAAGAACTGGAAGAGCATGTCAAGACTAGAAAAAGACACCAACCGCACCCCTTTGCTTCTCTAAACCTGGAGTTCAGTTTGTGTTGAGGATCAACTGGAAAAGAAAGTTTGGCTCCGTATTTTGAGAGCTAGGAGGCCACGGGTGTTGCTAGGTTCTTTTCTTTCAATGACTGCAGGGAAAACATGCTGCTTTGCCAGGCTGGCACCCATGTCTGATGAACAGAGGGTCTCCCCATTCTGTCATTTCCCGGGCAGTGAAAGCATCCGTTGGCTCAGCTGTTCAATGTGTAAGTGCTGTGTCCCACAGGCCATTCTCCATAAGGCAGCAGCTACCCAACCGTAGTAAATTCAGTGTCAGGTCTGGATTCAGAGCATGCTGTGTCCCACTTTAAGAAAGTGCTCTGGGTCATGTAGCCAGCTGTAGAGATCCGTGCAAAATGCTCGTGGGTCCCTGGGGAGAAAGAGAATGGTTTTCTTTGACCCGTGAGCTCTGTTTCTGTTGATTCACAGGGTGGTCATCCTGGTGAGAATTGTGTCCATTTCAGAAAGCTTTGTTCCCCTTTCTCAGTGGAGCAAATGCCTGAGCATTGAGATGTTTATGAAGCTACACAAATGATTTTAATAGGCAGCTGGTGTCGAGAAGTCTCATAGAGTATGGCCAGGCTTTTCAAATGTATCCGGAAATATAATAATGACAAAATAAACACTTTCAGGTATGCAGATGGTGCTCATGCCCATGATCAGCGGCCATGCTTCTTGCCTTAGAGAACAATGAGCAGTGAGAGCAGATCTGTGGGTAGTTCTCTTCCCTGTCCTCATTGTAAGCAAAGAAAAACTTGGTTGAGATGGCCTTTGACTATAGAATAAGAGAAGCCAATTAATTCTGTGGGTACGGAGCCTTAACCATAATACTTGTTTTTATCAACTGAGAAAAGCTAGGCCACCAAATGGGCACATTAGGTCAACACATATTGACACTACTAATGCTGAGCACTGAAGTGCATCTCAGACAGAAAGGGAAAGAATGGAGTCAGACACATGACTGGATACCTACTGTGTACCAGGAATTGCTTTTAGCACTGTGTATTTTTTTTACTTAATCTATAAAACAACAGTTTATTCTTTTCCTATTTATTAAAACTATTATTACTACATTGAGTACTGAGATACACTCATTGCTATTTTCCAGTTAAGGAAATAACATGAGGAGGACAATACCTTCTCAGGGCCATAGGAAATCTCCTGGAGACTGATGAGACAGCATACCTTTCCAGCACCGCCCCGAGAGAGAGGTCCCTACAGACTAGTGGGAGGACTGACTTAAGAAGTCAAGTTATCACCACTGGATTACTTGTCATTAACACACCAACCTCTAGTTTCCCCAGTTTGTTTCCTTTACTTCTCTTCTCATGTTCTACTTGGTTTTTAGAGATGATGATGGCTAAAAGGATAGTGCTTAATGGAGAAAACATCTTATTTATAAAAATAACCCTTTTCTCCTTTTAGTGAATCATCAGGTTCCAAAGTTAATGAATTAATCAGGTATTTTTCATCACACTTTTCCATTATCAACTGTTTTGTCCAGGCTGTGTAGGCAATTGAAAAAGGTGTTGCATTGCCTGTTATCCTTTGATGCAGTCTTGTTTTGCAAGCCATTGCTTTCAAATTTTGCTCATTGTTTTCCAATGTTCTTAAATTTGCAATAGGTTACTTGGATAGAATGATATTATTCTATCTAATAAAAGAGTAATATGCAAATTGACTGTACCTCCAATCAGGCCACACCCACAACCACGCCCATCAGCCAATCAGGAGGAAATTATGCAAATGAACCCCAACCAAGATGGCTGCCACCACTGAGAGCAGAGAGGAGGCTTGAGTTTCCTCGGTAATGGAGGAAACCAAGCTTTCCTCCTGTCATTGCCGGCCTAGGCCTCCACTCAATGCCACAAAATTTCCATAAGACATATTCCAACAGAAATGGCAGCAGCCACGGAGCTGGAGACAGCAGAGGCTAGGGTTGCCCGAGCGATGGAGGAAGCAAAGCTTCTGTCGCTCTAGTGCCTAGGCCTCCACTCTAGGCTACAAAGTTTCAGTTATAGAATTTAAACAGAAATGGCTGTCATACGGAGTGAGCAGAAGGCTTGGCTCCACTCCAGGCTACAAAGTTTCAATTGTAGAACATAAATTAATCCCAGAACCCGGGGCCTTCACTTGGGTTGCTGGGGGGTATGGCCAGCCTGCAAACCACCACAGGCCCCTCACCCAGGCTGCCCCATGCCCCAAGGGAATCCCCACCCTGATCCAGAACATCCTTCAGGGCAAACCAGCTGGCCTCCACCCATGCACCAGGCCTCTATCCTATCTAATAAAAGAGTAATTTGCAGATTGACCATCACTCCAACACACAAGAGGGCTGCCCCCATGTGGTAAAAGATCCTGCCCCCATGTGCACACAGGGTGGCCACCACAAGATGGCCAGCAGGGAAGGACAGTGGGAGGATCCAGGCCTGCATGGGAGGGCAGTTGTGGGTGATCAGGCAGCAGGAGAAGGCAGTTGGGAGAGACAAGTTCTATAAGGGAGAGCAGTTGGGGGCAATCAAGTATGTAGGGAAGGGCAGTTAGGGGTGACCAGGCTGGTAGAGGAGGGAAGTTGGGGGCAAACACGCTGGCAGGGGAGCAGTTAGACATCAATTAGGTGGCCGGGTAGTGGTTAGGGGGTGATCAGGCAGAAGTGGTGAGGAGCAATCAGGGAGGTAGGCAGGTAAGCAGTTTGGAGCCAGCAGTCCTGGATTGTGAGAAGAATGTCTGACTGCCCCCGTTTAAGTCCAAGTAGGATCGGGCCTAAATGGGCAGTTGGATATCCCTTGAGGGGTTCGAGATTGGAGAGGGTGCAGGCTGGGCTGGGGGATATCTCCCACCTCCCATGCACGAATTTCGTGCACCGGTCCAATATTTAATTGAAGTCTGGACTCTTAAGTGGTTTGCAGACCATCCATAGCTTTATGTAACCTTAGAGATTCATGATTGAGTGAACAACCGACATCTACAGGGAAGGTGATGCCTCTCGAGTTGCTGCCTAATTAACAAATATTTTCTGCCTGTGAACTGAGGATCTAAAGTAGAAGAAGGGACTTAGTCCAATGAAATGCATATTTGCTCCCAATTACATATTTCTCACATATTCTCTTAGAAATGAAATACTTTAAACACATTTTAATCACAGGTTTTTGCTTTTCTAAAAGAGATGTATTCTTTTAAGAGTATTTTCAGCAAATCATCTAAGATTTCAGCAAGTAGTATCTTTCTTCTGTTTAAACCCTTGTCCATTTCCATGTTTTTTAAAGGAAATGCATAGACAGGTCTTTGCTTCTAGTGGAAACCAGTAGAAAATATGCTGAATTTATAGGACAATATGGATTGCTGTTGGGGTCAGTTGAAAATGCAGTGTGTGTTGCTTTTCCGGGCATACTATTAGTAAAAATGAATAGTCTTCTCCCTCATCTGCACTCATTTAAAACAGGGCTTTCATTCATCAAGGCTCCTAGGTAAGCTAGGATCCAATTTTACAAAGCCTTTGGATGAGGCCTTTCACTCCACATCTCTAATCTTTCCCACATCTTCATTTTGAGTTCTCCTCACTCTAATAATAAGCAGACATTTCTGAAAATTGGAAAAAGTGCCAGTTCCACTTTTGTTTCTATTTCCTTCACTACCTCTCTTCTCTTAGGGCAGTAAACAAATAGAAAAGATGGGGAGCCTAAATCACTATTTTCTATTCCTCTGATTCAATTGTTCTAACCCAGGTAGGTGACATTTCCCATTAGGATTAGGGCAGACTTATGGAACACCACAGGCAGGACAGACAGCCAGTGGGTTTCACTTGGGATTCTGGGAAGAATGTGTCCTCTCCAGCTTGGGGTGTCAGTTATAAAAATCCAGGTTAGCACAGACATTGCCATCAGACAGGCCTGGGCATGGTTCTAAATCAGTGTGTTGATAGGCATGCTGTGGTCTGAATAGTGAGGCTAGATCGGATTTAAGATATGATTTATGTAACATTAGAAAGTGTTCAACTAGCCAGGAGATTCAACCAAGACTCTTTGTTTTATCAAGAATAGAACTGTTGATTACGGTTTCTTCAACAAGGTATTCCTGCCTCTTCTGTTAGTCACCTCAAGTGATTTTTTGTTTGTTTGTTTTTATTGTAATTGTGGTTGCCTTACTCTCAGAGGTAAGTAGATTAATCAGAGTTCAAAAAAGCATTAGCTAGTGAATCCCTGTGTTCTGAACATCTGTGGCCTTTTAAAGCTAAATTCATTAGGAGAATTAGATTGTTGAGGCAGATAGGATAGTCTAAGGGAGTCTGAGGTTTCACACTCTTCTGGGAAACTTTGTGGGAAGGAAGAGAGACCTTACCTCCTTAGTTCCAGAATCCTTTACTTCAGCATCCCATTTCCTCTCTGGGACTGGGTTAGAGTTCTTGGTCTAAAACATACTAACAATTGTCTTTATGAGAATCTTTCTGTAAATGACAAGGTTTATGGCCTTTAACTCCCTTATGCCAGCATGATGGGTAAATTAATATGTTCCTTCTTGGCAGGAATGGAAACTAATTTTATTAAGGAGAGAAAAACATGTTGTACTAAATCAGTGATTGCTGTGGCAACAGGTACTCTGTACATGTTAGAGAAAGAGAAGAAAATGCTATCACAGTTCTCTAGAAAGGAAGAGAGCATAGATCATTTCATGAACTTTTTTTCCCACAAATCCATAAATATATATTAGACATCCATGGACCTCTGTATAATCTTATCAAAGAGTATAGTAGAAACTGGATGGTGAAATTAAATGCCATCTCCTTTATTACAATTATCTCTATTGCAAAAAACCACACACAAAAAAAAACAGTGTGCACTATTTTAAATGCATTATTTCAATTTCATTGCCTTGATAAATCCACATTAACCAAAGCAAACATCTTATTAGTATAAGTGTTCATAAACACCTAAATGGGAACAAATAACTCCTGCCTGGGCCTCACTCAACTAGATGTCAATAACAGCCCCCCAATTTATGGTAACTAAAAGTATCCCTAGACGACCCGTGGCACCTACAGGACAAATAGCCACTGGTTTAAAGTCATTTCTTTGTGTTCTCAGAGCTTATGGTCCCTGAAGTAATCCACTGCCCCACCAAGGGTAATATGCATAAGTATGAGCATTGAATTTTCCAACTTTTTGGTTGACAGGATAATTAAGGTGATGACAGTTGGTGAATTTAGCCCACTTGGTTTGCATTAGTTATTATTCTGGTGACAACCTGTCTTATATAATAAAAGGCTAATATCCAAATCGTCCCCTTGATTAGGAGTTTGACTGGGAGTCTGACTTGGAGTTCCACCAGGGGGTGAGGCTGACTGGCCAATTGCCTGAGGCCCCTCTCCCCAGCTAGTGATCCTCCTCCCCCCGCCAACCTTGCTAGCCCTGATCATGGGTAGGGCCGGCCAGCCCACGTCTCCTCCCTGCCTGCTGGCCTGACTGATGGGCCCTGATCAAGAATGGCCAGCCAGACCCCATCCATGCATGAATTTGTGCACCAGGCCTCTAGTTATATAAATAAAACCACTGATTTTTCTAGCTGTGGTATTTAACTGTGTTGTTACAAGGTGAATTTTGACAAAAGAATACACAGATAATATTTCAAATATTTATCTTTTTAAGTTAAAATTATTTCATAATTGTTTTGGCTGGGAGCATCTTCATTTAAGTTTATATGGAATTGCAAAGGGTGTAGAGTACTAGTATATACCCAGAATTAGCTCTGTAAAACCATCCCTGTGGTGAGGACATTTAGTCACTAGGATGACATTGGCAGTGATGGAGGCTAGTGACCTGAGCCTGAGGGCTCTGCCTGACACTGGGGAGGCCTGGCTCTTTGCCACTGTGTGGGGTGGATACCTTTTTTATCTACCTTACTTCGTATTTTTAGCTGACCATTGATTTCAGTGCCCCTTAAGTTCCCTCTAAGGCCCAGGAGTTCTGGAGTCTGGGGCTAAGAGTTCTGCTGTGTGGAGGTGGGATGATAGTTGAGGGCCTTGGCTTTTCTAGTCCCAGGAGACTTTCAAGTCAAGACTCTGGGAAAGAAAGAGAACGAAAGACATACTGCTCTAATACATCTTGGGATATTCATAGGAAAAGCTTTTATATGGTGAGTGTCAAATTCCTTATGACTCTGTGGCTACTACCCACACTGTAAGGTCCTGGCTTACCATTAGTCCGGACAATTGGATTTTCTTAAAATAGGAAATCAGAGCTTTCAGAAAGTGTTTCTAGGCCTATACTCTGCTTTTTCTAAAGGATGCATATTCCTATTTATTCAAATTCTTTCATGATGCACCAGCAATACCCTCCCATTCTGAATAATAGATAAACAAGTTTTCCTCTAAGCATCCTTTTCTCTAAAATGGAGTTATGGAAACATTGTATATAATAAAGAGGCAATATGCAAATTGACCATCACTCCAACAATCAAGATGGCCACCCCCATGTGGCCAAAAATGGCTGCCCCCATGTGGACACAAGATGACCACAACAAGATGGCCAGCAGGGGAGGACAGTTGGGGGCAACCAGGCCAGAAGGAGACGGCAGTTGGGGGGAACCAAGCCTGCAAGGGAGGGCAGTTGGGGGTGACTAGGCCAGCAGGGGAGGGCAGTTGGGAGTGACCAGGCCTGCAGAGGAGGGCTGTTGGGGAGGACCATGCCTGTAAGGGAAGATAATTAGGGGCAACCAGGCTGGCAAGGGAAGGTGGTTAGGGGCAATCAGGCCAGCAGGGAAGCAGTTAGGAATTGATCATGCTGGCAGGGGAATGGTTAGAGGGTGATAGGCTGGCAGGCAGAAGCAGTTAGGGATAATCAGGCAGGTATGCAGGTGAGCAGTTGGGAGCCAATATTCCTGGATTGTGTGAGGGGTGTCCGACTGCACGTGCCTAAACAGGCATTCGGACATCCCTCGAGAGGTCCCAGATTGGAGAGGGTGCAGGCTGAGCTGAGGGACAGCCCCCCCACCATGCATGAATTTCATGCACTGGGCTTCTAGTAATATTATGTTATCTATGTGTTATTGTTAAAGCATACATTATGACCTACTGACATATCTTTTGAAGGCTAGGAGAACTCTTGATAAGGAAGGATTAGTAGAGGAGCACTCTAAAGAGCCAAATTTTTCAAGTTAGACAAAAAATAAAAACAGCTTCTATGAAATGGTCTATCTTAGTCAACAATATCTCTGGAAGCAGTTTCTCAGCATCCAGACCTGCCTCAAGATAAATCCACAGAGTCATTTGGTGATTTCCATATTTACTCTTGTCTCTTTAAGCAGTTTCCTACCTGAGAATAGAAATGCTAAGATAAAATGTCCATCAAATTAGTTAGAGAATCTTTCAAGAAATTTACTTCTCATTTTCCTAAGCAGCTTATTTGGAATCATCTCACCAAAGTTTCAGATGAATATATATGCAGACCAGTGATATTAAAATGTCCCTGGGATGAATGTAACATATCAGACCGTTAAAAGAATGGGTTGTTTATGCTTACGTGAAAATGGTCCTCAACAGCAGGATCTGTCTCTGGGATAATGCATGAGCAGGCACGTAGGTCATCTGAACATTTGTTAAACCACCAGTTGCTGCGTCTGACTGATCCTCAGAGGTTATGATTTAATCAGTCTGCAGTGATGCACCAAGATTTGACATTCCAGCAAACTCTCAGCTTTTTAAAGTTTCTGTAATGAAATTTATCTGAAAACAATTTTTCATAATTTAAGCTCCTCTTCTTTGTTCCCTTATACCTCCTTGCAAGACCCACAAACTGACATGGGGTAAGGGGAGGAATAACACTGGGTGAATTTTGGCTGCTGTTTCAATTGGATGATGTGGAGTAGTAAGTAATTGTAGATGAAATATAAAAGTACTTTCAGTGGCAAACTTACAATTTTTTGGTAACTGATGCAGAGATTTTTGTAATCATGTTTAGTCCCAACCATATATATAGTAGTTGCATTTGCTAAAAACTCATACTTAAGGATAAGTATTTAAAAATGTATATTGTATCTATCAGGATGAGAAAACCCTGGTAGCTTAGATTAGATTATAAATAGAAAATATAGTTAATTTATGGATTAAGATTGCCATCAAAGGGTTTAGGAATTAAGGGTTCAGATCACCCACTTAGTACACAGGGCATTCACCAGGGGTGTGGATAAGGGATTCAGATCACTCTATTGGGCAACTAAAACATAGGGGTGTGTGTGGGGGGGGAGAAAGTCCTATTTACGCTAGGCAATTATTGATCTCTGCTAATTGTCAATATGGTCTCTCTGTTGAATAGCCTATCAATAGGATTAAATTTGAAACAGAAATATTTTAGATAAAGCTTCAAGCCATCGTTAGAAAAAATATTTACAAACACATAGATATCCATGTGGAAAAATATTTATGAAAATAAAAATATGAAAGTCAACATGGTAGATAGTAGATAGGTAGATAGATATTATATATATATATATATATATATATATATATATATATATCACTTTGAGTTATCATTTGATTTGACCCTAGCTTCTGAATAAAACAAGAAATTTAGAAAATGAAAATGTTGAACAAAAATTTTCAGAAAGCAATGGGTTTACCCATTGGTAACAGGAACTGCTCATGATAACTCATGATGTTGCTTAGGGTGATTTTGTTTTGCTCACTCTTTATCAGTAAATGGGCCTAAAAGTTTTAAATAGGCCTTTCTTGTGGCCTAGAAATTTAAAGTCAGTATTGAGAGAGATGTTTTTCAGTATTTTTTAATCATCATTATTTCTGCAATACCATGGAATGAAAGTTAAGATACTGCTGAGTTAATGTCATCTTCTATGAAGGATATAGACAGAGCACATTATTCAACAACAAATGTATATTTTATGTTTACTGGGGGACACACACATATTAATATGACCCATAAAACATTTTCAGATGGCTTCTATATTTTGTTGCAATTCAAGTTTAAGGACTTTATGCATTTAATTATACTTTCAAATGGAGTGTTCTAATCAGTGTCTGTAATAGCAATTCCTAAAGCAAGTTATGATTTCCATGTAGCTCTACTCATCAACAATGTAAACATATTTTTGTGAGGCCTAAGAGGGAACATTTTCCACAGTGACTTTCTTTGATAAAAGGACATGTAGTCTTCAGTTATAATTTAGAGATGTCAGTCTGAGATGCATCCCAGAATTGTACTTCCATCTACACACATACATATATCAACTTGGCCAAATTGATTAACTAGTGTGAGAGATTCCCCTAGTTAGTGGCCCATCAGTCTTAACTAATTCTTAGGTATCCTGTTTTGTTATCCTGCTGCTAACAGTCTAGTTCGGCATAATCACAGCCAGCTGTACTATGGAAATCCTATATAACAAAAGGCTAATAAGCAAATTGACCGAATGGCAGAATGACGTTGCTATCATGCGCACTGACCACCAGGGGGCAGATGCTCAACGCAGGAGCTGCCCCCTGGTGGTCAGTGCACTTCCACAGGGGGAACGCTGCTCAGCTAGAAGCTGGGCACAAGGTTGGGAAGCACAGCAGAGGTGGCTGGAGTTTGTCCAGCCTCTGTGACAGCACTAAGGACTCCTGGGGGGAGGGGAGGCAGGGGATGTCTGACTACTGGCTTAGGCCCACTTTTCCTGGACACTGGGCCTTTAGTATAGCTATAGATTCTGTGGTGCTTCTTTATGCAGGTAAATAGCAGTGACAGTCAGAAGCAACCAAGGAGGAACAATCAATCCCTGTTAAGTAGATTGACTACAAAGTTGTGTACTGATTTAGTTAGCTTTGCAAAAATGCGGAAAATCATATTTGAATTTTGAACACTTCAGCCAATTCATGAAAACCTTGTTTCCTGTCACTTTTATCTCATGTGAAATAGCAACATTTATTCAAGAGTATGTTTCAAAAAGGACATGTTTTTATAAACAGAGTCAAAGTAAGGCATAACAGGTTCATTAATTTATTAAATATTCAATCATTGGGTACCTCTAACTTGCCAAGCCCTGTCTGCCACACTTATATGTCAAAATGCTTATACCTATAAGACAATAGGCTGTGCATTAACTGATATGAAAGCAAGGTATTCATCAAATATTCAAGTGAATCAATCAAGGATTTAATTACAGTCGAATCTCTCTAATTCTATGCCTAGTAGTTAAATTAACAGAAATTTGAAGAAATTTAAAATAGACATTTTATTTTAATTAAAACACATATGCACTATTATTTAATAATATTTCAATAGAATAAAGTTTTTCTTTTAGTAAGTATCCACTGGTTGCAATTCTGTGCTTTCTTATTTGCTTAAACCACACACCCATAATGTACAAGCTTCTGATTCAGTTTCTTTAAAGGTACCGTATTTTCCGGCGTATAAGATGACTTTTTAACCCAGGAAAATCTTCTCAAAAGTTGGGGTGTGAAAATACTGTAGTATTTTGCCCAGCACTTGCTCTCTCTCTATTGTTTGTTATCTTCCTCCCATCATCATCAGTTCCAGTCGTCTTATATGCCGGAAAATACAGTAGTTGCAAGGCAATCTAATTGCAGAATTCATATTTTTTTCCAAATCTTTTATAGCTATTTTGCCCTCTTCAAGTTTGACACTTTTTTTGTAAAAACAAAACAAAAACCTAAAGCAAAATTGAATATTTACAAAGTATTTTACTTGATTTTTATAGGAATAACTAGTCATATTTTAAATAGCCATATTTCATTAGTTTATGTACTGTTTTAATCAAAATTATGTAATTACAGAACAAAAGTGTAGCATAAACAGGTTTGAGAATAACAAACTGACCCTCGGTAACTGCATTTCCACTATCCAAGAATACCTGAGAATAGTCTTTCTATGTGCTTTAACTTCATCGTCAAGTTCATCAGTCCATTGTTAAGTAGAGATTGGTTAGGAGCTTCTATTTTCAAGTCCTGTGAGTACCTTCAATGTGCCGAGCTCTGTGGAAGGCCATTGGGCATCGCCTACATTGATGAATTCACAGTCTAGTGAGGAAGCAGATGTGTAAAGAAGTAATTGCAATATATTATTGAGTGTTATAGGAGAAGAATATGTAAGGGTCTGACATTGTGAAGGAAGGTTAGACTAAATGTATGGAGACAGGAAGATAGAGCACAGTAGACGACATTTGTCCAGAATTTGGTGAAATGAATAAAATTTTGTGAAACTGAAGAGGGAATAATCTATTCTAGAAATACGGGTTGAAGGCTCACAACCTTGTGGAGATATGTAAGAAGAGAAAGCAGCCATGAGCTTTGTTCCACTGGACACCCCAGGATACTAGACAGCCTGCTATACTCACCTGAAGAGAAATATAAAAGGAGAGTTATGGAAGGACAGAAGAATGGAAAGGTTAGCTCCAGCCAGCTGTATGTATGTGCAAGAGGATGTCGTGGTTTGGGGAAGGCTTCCTGGAGGAGGTGAAATTTGGACATTCAGGACATTTGCAATAAGCCATTTCAGGTAGGCTAGTGCTATTGCTGAGCACAGCCAATCCTGATTCTGATGTCTGGAGCAACAGAATAGATATAGATCAACAACCTTGAAATGTATCTAGTAAACTTGGTGGAAATATTTCTTCCTCTGGTCACATTCTCTTATAGGAAACATTCTCTTATAGAGGTGAAGGGACAGACCCTCAAATTCTAAGTTTCTTTATTCTGGGAAAAACTCCAAACTCAGACACTAAAAGGTCTGGAAACTCAGTGAGGCAAAGCTGAGGGAGGAGAAGAATCTGGCATGTCACAGAAAAAGAGACATTTTTATTGCCCTATTTTGGGTCATATCTGCAGGGTGATTTGTTGAAAAGTAGCACATTCCCTAAAGAAGTAGGACACCTGGTAACCTTTATTTTCATAGAAAGACCAAATTTGGCTATAGCCAGATTAGTAATTTCTGCTTTCCTGAAGTTGTCAAAAGCCTACTTAGATCCTGTGTGGACCCTCAGGACTCTGGAAATTCTCTTAAGTATAATCATTGAAATTCTAATAAGTGTAGCAGTAAAACAATTAAGGTGCTCATCACTTGCCAGGAGTTAGTTTATTTTCCTTTATTAAGATGGTGGAGCAGGCTTCAAAGTGCAGCGGTCAGAACCCACTTGTGCAGAATAATTAGTGATGTCAGTCAAACTTCCACCGACAAATCAGAATTATCTAAACATCCCTCTTATAGCCCTTATATAGCCCTAGGTTTAAAAAAAAAAAAGTGGGCTGATACAAATACTTTTCCTTATGAAACTTTTTTTGTGAAGACTATAGAATACCATGTGAATAAGTCACATGTCCATCGCACATCAATGCCTCCCTTCGTGACATTTTATACAGTGCTTATGATGGGTTTATCCTTTTTCAAGGGCGTTCTGTAACTAGCCTGTGGAAGCAAGGATCTGATGTCCTTGACATACACTTGAGTCTAACTCCTACTGCCTCTCAGCATGGCCTGGGGGCCCTTGACCTCTCCAAGCCCCAGTTTTGTTATATGGAAAATAAGAACAAGAGAATTTGTCTGGCTTCCCTCTTATTGTTGCCATTGAAATAGAACAACAGAACTGCACTGTAAACTGCAAAACACTAGCCAACTCAAATTTGAATACGCATGTTTGTGTGACACTCATTGTGGACTTAGGATGCAATTATAGTGCCACAAAGGGCTGGTGTGTGATATCAAGCTATATAAACTAGATTTGAACTGTTTCATGAATATGCACACCTCAATCAACATGAAATCTCCTAGAATTCTCTCTTAATAACTTTACATTGGCAAAATATTTTAGTGAGCTGTTAAGCTTTTATGGTGGGATGTGTTTTGCATTAAATTTAGCCTGAAAATATGAATAGATTTTTTTTAAAAAAACCATCAAGTCATCTCTATTAGCTAAAACCTCTTGATCATCACAGAAGCTAACTAGATATAGAACAGTAGTTACCAAAGTGTGGCCCTTGAGACAGCATATCAATGTCACCTGGGATGGTGATCAGAAAATCTGCAGGGAAGATCCAGCCATTTATGCCTTAATAAGCCCTCTGGGTAGAAGAACCACTGATGGCTGGAGTAAATAACAATGGGGAATGTAAGCATTTGCATTTATTCACTTACTCAAAGAAATACTATAGATAACATCTATGATGAGCTAGAAGCTATTCTAGAAACTAGAGGTAGAACAGTGAAAGGGTAGACTCAGAATCTGCCCTCATGAGGTATGTATGGGATGTACATTTTGGTCTGGGGGGCAAATAAGAAACAAACAAGTTAATATGAAGTGGTGATAAGCACTATGACAGCAAACAGAATAAGGGGGGAGGGTATTAGAAGACTGTTATTTTAGAAAGTATAATCAAGGGGTGGGGGAAGGTAGGAGAGGATACGGAGGATAAATGGTGGTGGAAGGAGACTTGACTTGGGCTGGTGAATTCGCAATACAGTATACAGATGATGTATTATAGAATTGTATCCCTGAAACCTATGTAATCTTATTAAGCAATGTCACCCCAATACATTTAATTAAAAAATTACAAATGGAAAAAAAGTGTAGTCAGAGAAGGCCCCTCCAAGGAGGTGACATTTGGGCACAGCCTCAGTGAAGTGAAAGGCAAAGCCATTTTCGAGAGGGCAGTGGGTGAGCTGGACCAGAAGAATTCAGCAGGAACAGGAGCATGAGTGGGATGCCAGGCTGAGTTCTCTCCTTGCCTCTGATGTCAGCCTGTCTCCACATACCCAACCCATTCCTCTTTCTCTGCCAATGGGACTCTCCTTCTTCTGCCTTGGTTCGAATTTGAAATTCTCAGTATTGATTGTGATTTTCTCTGACACTCTTCTGATCAGAGCCCTCCCCTGGCGTCCTGCCTCATTCAGAGTCAAAGTTCCCTCAACCGGATCTCCTGTTGTTTCTCAGACTCATTCTCCCCACCACATTGTCACCAGGCCAGCTCCACTTTTTCTTCCTCTTCTACTTCAAGGTTTCTGCTCCAGCAGAGCCTTTGCATTCATTCTTCCTTCTGCCTGGAACACTTTTTTTCTAAATATTATCTTGACTTGTTTCCTTCTCTCCTTCAAGCCATTACTCCAATGTCATTTTCTCCCAAGAGTTCTTTCCTAAGACTCTGTAGAAAATGTTCATCCCTGCACTTTCTCCCTTAGCACTTACCAACATCAAGTACATATTTTGACTGTTTTGTTAATTGTCTGCTTTCCTTTCACCAGAATTTAAGCTTTATGAGACAGGATGGGGCTCTATTCTATTCAATACTGTTCTACTCATTACTTTATCACCAGCTTCTAGACCAGTGCCTAACATAGTAAGTGCTTAATAAATATTTGATGAATAAATGAATGACTTGCCAAGAGGTGCAGGATAATTTTCTGCAAAGCCTGTGAATTGAAGGTGAGTTTAGGGTGGGGACCTAAGACCATGAAGAAGGTTAGAGTTGGAGGGAGTAAAAAATGTTTTAATCAGCTGTGCTATTTTCAAGACATGAGGCTTCATTCTAAGTCAGATGGCCTTGAGGAAGTCACTGAACCTTTCTGAGACTTTGTTATCTGTCATAGGAAGAGGGTGGTAGCAGTCGAGCTGAGTGAAGAGGCAGTGAGAGGACTAAACAGTGCCTGTGGGGGCTTCCAGTTCTTACTCTGTGATGCAGCGCCTAGAGCTCAGAGACCAGCTTTGTGGAACAGAGTATTTTATTATCTGTCTAGACATTTATTTTACCATACCTGAGACTAAGCAGTGCAGTCTATGTGTGTCCCGATTCATTGTGAGCTCTGCCTCAGGGCCATGAGCATCTGAAGCACCAGTCCTAGAAGTGGTGCTTAAAGCACTTCAGTTGTCTTTATCATAAATCATATGTATTAGATTTCTATTGCTGCATAACAAATGACCAGAAACACAGTGGCTTAAAACAACATGTATTTATTACCTTACTGTTTCCTTTGGTTAGAAGACCATGCAGAATTGAGAGGCTTCTTCAGACAACAAGCTTGAGGTCTTCTTCTAAATTCACATTGTTGGCAGAATTAATTTCCCCATGCACATAGATTTGATGGTGGCTTGAGTATTCAAGGCCAGCAAGATTAGATCAGATCCACTCACAAAAAAAGTCTTTTAATTAACTCTAGGTCAAATGATTAGGGACCTTTAGTACCGCTACACATTCTTTTCACCTTTTCCATTAGGTGGTATAGTCTTGGGAGTTGCATCCTAACAGCTTTGCCATATTCTAATGGTTTGAAACAAGTTACATATTCCTCATGCTCTAAAGAAGGGGATTGCATATGGTCATGGGTCAGTAGGGGTCATCTCGGATTTCTGCCTATCATACCATAAGTGAGAGTGTGGTAATTATCATGAGACAGAAGAAATAACTTTCCATTTTGGAAATGAGAAGTAATCAGAATATTTGGTCAGCCAGAGAGATTTTATGGGCCCCAGTGCACCTGCATTAAGGATATTAAGAAGCTATTAGTTTATAATGTCTATTTTTGTGCCTGCTTATGAATAAATGTTCAAGTTGTACATAATTTAGTTTAAGATTTGCTTTCATGGAAAAGGCCACTTGATAGAGAAATTATAGGAACAGAGACCACAGCTAAGGTCTACCTCTAATCTCATGTGACCATGAATATTTACCAAACTATTGAGAAACAAATTGGCCTGGCTCAGTTTACTCAAGAAAAAAATCATTAGGGTATTTCCATTGTACGTTGTTACAAGCTTGAAGTTGCCAAGAAATACTAGAAGGCTAGGTTAACAGTTAAATGACAAATTGTGTAGCAATTGGTGAACCTTAAAAATAGCATCATGATGATGCTGAAAAAAATGTGCTCTGGGGAAACTCTTAAGTTAGAAAGCTTACCTCTTTATTCATCCCTAGCTCTCTTACTGAAGGAATCGACCTACAGACCTAAACCAGCTCCACATGGTTGCTGAATTTTTCATTTGCTTCAGTTTACGAGGGATGGATCTAACCTTATCTAAAATCTCTAGTACCTTTTAAGGGAATACTTGACTAGAAAACTTTTAGCAACATTTATTTAACTCTATCTGCGCTAATGATCCTGAAGGCTTATGTTATATAAACATGCTTAATGAAAATGTTATAATATTTGATACCAGCTTGAAAATAGAAGATAATTCTTCTAAAACTATCCAATTAAGATATCTCTTATCCACTTTGCTAAATAGATGTTAGGTAGAAAATACCCTCTGCTCCAGACTTTCAAAACTTTATTGTTTTGAAATTCCCTAGTTGGGTTGAAAAAGAAACCAAACAAAGCAACCAGCAGGGAAATATTAGCAATATTTTTAGTCAGTTATGTCTTGAACTCATCAAAACCAAATATGCTTACTGATAACTGAGTATTTGCTGTTCTATAACTCCCTTAGCTCTTTCCTTTTTATTTATTTATTGTGTTTCATGGTTGTTAAGCGACTGATTGAGCATTCTTTGGATCTCTAAATTTCTTTAAAATATCAAATGTGTCTCTGACCACCATCGCTGCAAACACAGCATCAATTAACTTACCAAAACAGAGTCTTTGGTGATTAATCTGTAATGACAGGGCTGTTCTCCCTACTGATTAAGTTCATTATCAAGCAGCCAGAGGTAGAACAATTTCCAGGGAAGATTTATTGCTCTGGAACCACCTTTCTGCCTTGTGCTGATGAAGCTAGATCTGGAAAATAAGAAAGAGGAAAATGCAAGAGGCTCCTTAAAATAGCTAGTCTATGTTTCAGGTGCCTCAGCTCCAAAACCCTAAGTCCAGCCTTACACATATGTCATTCTAGTCGTTCACAAAGCATTTGAACTGTTTTATTATCACAGTGGTGGGTGATGGGTCTCCACAAGGGTCCTTCCTGTGTGTAAGTCCAGCCCAGAGGATGGCTGATTGTCCTTGTTCTTTTCACACCCACTTTGGTACCTCCTATGACCAGTAAATGACTTGGGTCGTAACTTCCTCAATGGTTTCCTTGCCAATTTTCCAGCCTACAAACCTATCCAGGGCCAAATTAATCTCCCTTGATGTGATCTAGTCTCCCTTGTGTAAAATTTACAGTCTACGATTCAAAATTATTCACACACTCACACACCCACACACCAGAATAGCTTTTTCCAAATCTAAACCATATTAATCCATCCCATTTTTACTTTTGAACTTTCATGTTTACCTGAGCCCAACGTGACTTCCCTTTCCTCTTACCTGGGTGAGTTTTAGCATTTAAAGAACACTTTCTGGAACGTGACATGATTTTTGAACGGTTGTTTTGAATGTTCAGTAAATTTGTGGTCCAGAATTTTTCTTCACTGTGCCCTATATTTCATAGTGGGTCAGGCAAGGAATATATTTATAAATAATACTCTTTCTGAGATTTCTTGAGAAGATAATATGTATCTATTTAATCTATCAAGTTACCTCCTAATCCATCAGATCCATCCTCATCTTAAGATAGATGAAGGAGAATACTCAATCTACTGTTTAAAAAATGCTGTTGGGTGAGAGAGAGGGGTGGGGGGAGGGAGGGAGGGAGAGAGAAAGAGAGAGGGAGAGAGAGAGAGAAAGAGAGAGAGAAAAGAAGGAAAGAAAGAGCAGGGATACATACAATGAAATCCAATACCAGTTGCCATTGATCCTTATCCTGTTTTAGGTGGTTTTTTGGGTCCTTTGGATATAGGCAGGAGAATTGAGAGTTCTGTGCTACAGATCTTACTGTGCAATGTTGATTACCACTCAAGTCTTCAGAGCATTTGTTTCCTTATCTTAAATTAGTTATGTTAATATTTAATCCACAAGTTGCTGGGCAAGCTAAATTAGGGTAGCTGTATAAAACAAATTGCAAAATACCTAGCTTAAAAAAATACTCAAGAGATCTTAGTCTTCCCTGAAACTATAAATTAGCCTTGAGGTAATGTTAGTGGGAGGGAAGGAGGCTGACTCTGACTGCATTAATGGTTATTTAGGATATTATTTATATTGACATTGAATTATAGAGCATGGGAGATTTAATCACAATTGCGATTATCTGTTTTTGGAGGAGCCGTGCTTTTGCTGAGATTGACCCTGGGCAGAGTACCTGTGGGTAGAAAGTGGGTTTAATCATTCAAGACACCTTTGTATATAATAAAGGACAGGGTCACATATGCTGAGAGAAATATAATTTTGCAGTTGACATTCATCCCTTTATAAACTCAATATTATAAGATATCAAAATGGAATAATAATAACTTTTTAAAAAGACTACCTTCAAAGCATAAAAGTAATAATGATGTTGATGCTAATAAGCATTTTGTCATTCCTTTTTCAGTTTACAGTTGATTTTAACTTTTTTCCAAGTTGGTTGGGTAAGTTTCAGTGGGGACTGGAATGCTGTTATAGGTATTTTGTTTGAATTCCTTTTCTCCCCTCTAGCATCCTTCCTTCTTAGTGTTCCCTCAACACCTGTTCCCATAAACCACTTGCGATTTCCCTTCCAGTGACTAACAGGTAAGGCAGTAAGATTGAAGCCAGAAATAAAAACTTTCCATTGTCACTCTGGGGAAATGAATGAAACAACAACATATCATCCTATAAACAATGGCTTGTTAACTGCAGGGGAGGAAGTATCTTCAACAAGATTCCTTTGAACCCAAACTCATTCTGAAAGTGCCTTTAACCTAGAAGGAATTGGAGGAAATGTTGCCTTTTTCAAGAATACTTGAACATTTTCAAGAAATATTATTTGTAACTTACAGGATATAGTGAGAAAGGAGGAAAAAAAAAATAGGAGCAAGGGTGCTCTGACAGTGCCACAAGAATTCCTATTGCTTGTCCTTTCTGGAGCAGTTAAGTCTCCAGCATATGGACTCCGGCCGTCTTTGATATTCATCATAGCAGTTTTATCTGTGAAGCAAATACTTCAGCATGATAAACAGTGAGATTTCCCAAAGGCAAGGGAGTTATGACTTCTTAAAATGGAAAGTGTTATGTGTACTTAAGGAAAGCTGCTTAATGAATCTTGCTTGTAAATGTTGCCAAGGTTAAGCGATCCCTATGGTAGAACTTACACACAAATTTTAAGAGCCATGGCCTTAGAGTTCTTCCTCCTTTTTTTCCTTTTTCTTCCCCTTAGGAGTTCTGTGACCATATATAGCCATGGCATCAGCTTATAGTTCATAGGATTAAAGTTTTCTGTTTAGATTCACAGATGAAAGTGTAGGGTTGAATGTGATTATTCTAAATATTTCTTGATTTCTGGTAGCGAGCTGTCTAACCCTTCCTGCCTTAAGAGGGGCTTATCACAATTTTCTTCTCTTTAAAGTACTTGGCTTTTGCAGCCATGCATTGGAAAAGCATTTACATCGCTCTGAATAGAAGAAACAATGCTTACAAAGTAAGCATTGGGCAGGACATTGCATCCTGATTTCATGTACGAATATAGCTCTGCGTTTGGTTCTCAGCGTCTGCCCAGGAGACAGACTCAGGACCTCGCTTTGTTGTAAAACTGTGTTGTCTGCCTGCAGGGCTGCTGCTAGGGCAACAGAGGAGCCAGTGACATCACATGCTCAGAATCTGCCTGCCAGGCTAGTGTTTGGACAGAGCAGGGTCAGCTCTGCATGGAGACAATTTTGGACACCCATCCCAAAGAAATATAGTTTAACCTTTCATGCTTTCATGTACCCTCTTTAAATATATTTGTCTCTGTTTGTTGTATCTCCAGAATTAGATAAAATCTTCTATTGGAAAGAGCTACGATTTATTGAGCATTTATTATGTGCAAGTTAGTATGCACTGTGCTTTGCTTTCATTATCTTGTTCAGTCTTCACAAAAACCCTAAGAGACAGAATGCATTATTTTCCCCTTCTCTTTAGGAAATCAGGAAACTGAGGCTTGGTAAAGTTGACGTAAAACTTTGGAATCACTCAAAACTGCAGGCGACTTTCATAGTCAGGTCCGTGATAGTTGATGCGGCTGTCCCGGGGACTTTGTCTAACAACCTCTTTTTCTCCCTTATTTTTCTTCCCCAAATGCCATCCTATTTCTAAAACTGTGATATTGGTATGAAAGACAAAAAGGAAGAAATTCAATTTGAGAATTCTCCTATTTTATCTAAAGCCGTTCACTAGACTGGAAGGAAATGCAAGTCTCTGCACTTGAAATCCAAGTTCTTGTGCGGTGACCCTGAAATGATGTAAACTGGGGTCATTCCTGGTGTGGGGCAGAGACCACTAGTATTTCACCTCAAAATCCTTGAATTTTGCACAAAAATATTTTTTCTGGTTATTTCCTCCTAAAACAAACCTTTCTGAAACTTGCAGGGAAGGGAAGGAGCATAGAGTCTTAGATCTCAGAAGTCATTAATCTGCCACCTCTCTCCATGCCCTGTTTTCTCACACTAAGAGCATCACACAAGCTTTTACAACTTTCTCAACTTCTTCAATGAAAGTCATGTGGACCTTATAACTGTGGAAGTCTCAGGTTTGGTTTCAGATATTTACTAGTGTGCTAAGTAAAAAAAACTAAACAAAGTCCACTGAATTGAGAACCATGAGCTTTGGGTGAATTCCTCAATATCCCAAATGACTTAATTTCTCTGACCTTCAGTTTTAGAGATAGTAATGATAATGTTGTCTTAATAATCCTATATAATAAAAGGCTAATATGCAAATCGACTGAAGGGCGGAACGACCAGTCACTGTGACGCACAGTGACCACCGGAGGGGATACACTCAACACAGGAGCTGCCCCCTGGTGGTCAGTGAGCTTCCGCAGGGAGAGCACTGCTCAGCCAGAAGCCAGGCTCATAGCTGGCCGGTGCAGAGGCGGTGGCAGGAGCCTCTCTCGCTTCCTTGGCAGCTGTAAAGATGTCCCTGAGGGGAGCAGGCCTAAGCCATCAGTCAGACATCTCCCGAGAGCTCCCATAGTGCGAGAGGGTGTACGCCGGGCTGAGGGACCCCCCTGAGGGTACAAATTTTATGCACTGGGCCTCTGGTACTGTTAACAATATGGTTGTCATAATTCATAAGAACATAGGTGCTTTGTAAATTATAAAACACTGGATTTGGTAATAATTTCATGACATACTGACCAAAGAATATAACACAGGCTTTCTTTTTTATTGTAATATACTAATTGACAATGTATTTTTAAACTTAATATATTTTGACATTTATTAGTAGTCTAACACACTTTTAGCAAGAAGCTCAAGCAGTCTGATAAGAATAAGATATCTAAGAAGTACAGTTTTCACCAGGAGACTGTGTTAGAGAATCTGGAGTATGTTAGGCTGTAAGCAAAGTCACTTTAAAAACAATATTAGGTCAGTGAAGCCAACACACAAGTTCAAGGTGAAATGAAGGGGAAAAGAAAGAAGAGATATATTTGAAAGTGTTTTTGATACATGAAGTTGGAGAGAGGGTTCTCTGGAGGGAAAGTTGGGAATGTAAATTGATTTCCCAGGGACCTGGTATTCTTTCCTCTGTTTAGCTTATAGGAAAAAAAAAAAAAGCCGGAATGCTTAAGAACTCATCAACCTATACTGTGGGTCTAGAGGAAACTCTGAAATGATTATCATTTGTGTCTGTACAGTGACTCCGTGACAGGCATAGAGAAAAGAAACCCTTTCTCTTAATTTGTATCTGTTGTATATTTCTGTTGAACCGGTTACCCAGAATTTCTGTCCAGAATTTATAAATGGCCAGCTATTAGTTTGCCATGTCTTTCCAGGCCCTGTTTTCTCAGAGCATCACACCAGATTTTACAATTATCTCAACTTCTTCACATCTTTGTGGTCTTATTTCATAAATCTTTATCCTTCAAGATATCAAGCTGAAGGGGGAATTTTGAATTATTACTTCAATATTCCTAACCAGTGTTTTGCCTCATTTCTTCTCTTCCTCAGCAGTGAAGTACAATTCATTCTCATGATGTTCAGCTCACAACATTGGCTGCCAAGCTTCACCCACAGATAACTCCCTTAATTGGCCCCAGCCAATGGCTCAACAACTTAACCGGAAAGACATTTATAAGGGCTGTTAAAGAGCATCCAGTGGACTTGCCAGGATTCTGTTTTCTGCTCACCCCATGGCATTGGCACTGACAGCTACAGGCATAAGGACAGGGGCTTTGGGACTGGTTAATTCATGGCTATATAAGCATTATTTAAATGACTGTGATTTGACTGGAGTACAGTAAAACATCCCAAGACAACTGATGGCAGGAAAATAAGACAGGATTCCTAAAATTAGCATGGCACTCACTCCCCTTTTTGTTTTTTTTCCCCTTAAAGTAAGAGCTGTGGAAGTTCAGGAAGGCAGGCAGGCAAGTAGTTGGGAGCCAGCAGTCCTGGATTGTGAGAGGGATGTTGGACATGCCTTGAGGGGTCCTAGTTTGGAGAGAGTGCAGGCTGGGCTGAGGGACAACCCCCCGTATCCCCCCTCCCCGTGCACAAATTTTGTGCACTGGGCCTCTAGTATTAATATAATAGTAATTACTTTCACTACTATTATATTAATGAGATAGGGAGGTTTCTGATGCCTTCAAGTTTAAGGTGAGTCAGTGGTGTAATGTGTCTGTGGACAAAATTAATGTAAGCCTAGACTGCATTTTAACAGGAGTGGTGTATCCACAGCCTTAGATGTACTGGGTTGACCACAGCTTAAGGATTCAGTTGCATTTTGGACCTGCATGTTCAGATGTCATTGACACTCTATAGAGGCATCTAGATGAGATAGTGGACAATTAGGGTAGAGTGGCATGACTGATAACTCACGCACACTTGCCTTACTTGAGAGTGGGTGGGTGGCTTTCAACAAGGTAAAGAAAAGACTTACTGCCAGTTTGGTGAATTGTGTTTTCATTGGCAGAAGCATTTTACCAACATTTATCAGAAATCAGCAGAGCAGGGAGAGAAATGGGGTTGGACTGGTATGTCAAGAAGCCATAGCTTGGAGACAATTTAGTAAAGGAAAGGGGGTACCTTGCACGCATAGGGCAAAACAAAGGTCAGAGTTGGATGTTGGAAGAGGTATAGTGTAAAGTTAGAGAAGGTAAGCCAGAGCCAGTGCCAGGAAATTTCAGTTTGACTGGAAGACATAAACAAAAGCAGATTCTCAACTTCTCAACGTCAGATGCCCAGTGAATAAATGGAACCAGGGAAGGGGGGCCGGGGACAGGGAGGAAAAGGAGTCCAGAAGTGGTACCCCACAGGTCAGCCCAGGTGAGAGAGTGGGACTGTTGATCCCAGGTGGTGCCCTTTGCTTGATTAAGCAGAGTTGGTCTGAGACTTTGCCATCTGAAAACTGGTCTTTAGGGACTAGCTAGCACACTGACAGGCAGCTGAGCTTTGTAGAGAGACCTTATGATTCTACCAGTTTGGTTTTGTGAAAAAATCCCTGTGAAATCACCCAGAACCTCCATAATTAATTTCTCTTAAAAAAAAAATACACCCTACAAAACTCCACCTTTAATCCATTAAAAATCAGATGCCAAAGGTTAACCTCAGATGGAATTTCAAAATGTTCAGTGCATGTAACCTAAAACTGATAGATGAAGCCCTTTCAGAGGACATTAGATTGGTTAAACTTGTTCATTACTGTCATTGGGTTGCTGCCACACATTTTAAAAATTCCTCGGTGACGACAAAATATCTCTAAACTATATTTCCATCAACATTATCAAATGCCATTTGCACAAAGCAAATATAGTACTACATGGAAGTAATGTTATGGAGAGATTATAGCTCTGTATGGAGCAGATGTGAAATATTGGAAAGCATACTGGAATTTGAAGGGACAAAAAAAACCCTATTTTTTTGGTCTGAGTATTCCTGCAAGCCATCTAAATGACCTTGAGCAAATTACATAATCCTCTCCAAGCATGTTGCCTCATATATAAAGATAATCACATCTGCAGAACAGTGTATTTATAAGGATGAAATTAGAGAATAAACATTACAATTAACATTTATTCTTCACTTTATAATGTCTAAAGCATATACATATGTGATTTCATTTGATCTTCAGAACAGTCTTGGGAAGCAGTTTTCATTATTGGCTTTATCTTCTGATTTTTCTGATGAAATTACTTCCTCCCAGGTCACACATTGACAAAACTGGGACTCATTTAACATGCCTGACTGGAACATTTATTTTGTGACTGCTATCTGCCAGAACTGTGTTAAGAAGCACTGGCAATTGTAGGAATAAAATTGAAAGCCAAAAATTGATTGAGTGCTTACTACAAGTTGCCCTAAGTATGCATGTCTGTGAGTCCATTTAACAGTGCCCTTTGAGGCAGGCATGCTTATTATTATCTTCTTCTTACCCTGGGGAATGTAGAGGTAAAGGCAGTACATTCATTACCAGGTTTAGGTAGCTTATAATATATTGGAGAATTCTCTGGCTCCAGAATCTTTTTTATTTTATTTTTATTTATTGATCTTTAGGAAGAAAAAGAGAGAGAGAGAAATGTTCATTTGTTGCTCCATTCACCTGTGCACTCATTGTTTTTTTCTTGTATGTGCCCTGCCTGGGGATTGAACCCTCAACTTTGGTGTATGGGGATGATGCTGAAATCAACTGAGCTACCTGGCCAGGGCAACATCTGTTTCTTAAGAAATATATAAAGCATTTTGTAGACTCTCAAGTTCAATACAAATGAGTGACATATTTGCGTTACAGATGAAGGTATGGACAGATCATTTGCTGAACAGGGAACCTGACCAGTATGGACCAGTCTCTGAGTGGTGTCAGGGCTCAAACAACACATGCCATGCAATACAGTAATCTCATAAAATAACTCAAGTTCCTTACTTGATATCTTGATTAAAGAGACAGGTGCTTCAGCAATAAACTTAAAATCCCTTTCCTCCCATCTGTTATCAGCACACATTCTGAAGCTGCTCCCTTTCTTCTCTCAATAAACAAATTATAAAAAGGATTAAAAAACTGCATCTGTTGCCCCTTCTTATCCTCATCTCCTCATTCTTTCCTCTGAATTGTCCCATAAAAATAACCCTAGAAACAAGCTGGGGGGTAGGGCCTCTAATAGAGGTAAAAGGAAAGCCTAGGGTTTGGATCTTTTCTCATTTTGAAATTAATGTTTTCCATTCTATATTTGTAATGAATGAGGGAAGTAGTAAGAGCAGCTGGTACATTTATCTGCTGAACAAAAGTAATCTTAAGTGGAGCTGAGAATGGAAAATTAAATTGAAACTATTTGGTGGACATATATGTGAATGGAGCAAAATAATTAGGGAGAAAACGAAAAAAAAGTTATTCAGTTTTATTAGATTGTGAGTTTTATAGGTGGAAAAGCAGTAATATTTTTAGTTCTACTAGATTTTTCTCCTGTTTATTTTACTTACACTTTTAATGAACCAATAAAGCTTTTTACCTCCAAACAAACAAAATGAAATAAATCCCAACACTTCTTAGTAATTGGGTGATTTCAGTGAGTTTGAAATTTGGTGATATTCATGACCTGAAGGATTAAGAGCTATGTATTTTTCAGTTGTTTGGTTTCTCCATGTCTCCATCACTTAATTTATCTATTGGTCATTGAGAAAAATAATATCAACTTACATATTTTAAGTACTTTATTTACTGTTATTTCTTTTTAAAATTATGAAAATTATGATATACTAAGAACAAATTGTATTATTGGGCACTTTACACTTTTACTCTTATTGAGAGAGCAATAAAAACTGCTCTTATAAATAAAAATGACTTTAGTGCTGTAGGTACAGAGATAACAAGCTGAAAAGAATCCAGAGTGGTTTGAATTAATCGCTTTTTATATTGTGCTCACATTTCTCCCTGCCCCCAAACTCACAGCCATACTTGTAAACCACTCCCTCCCCCCCAAAAAAAAACCTCTCTTGGAAAATGTCTTGCCCTGTTGAACTGGCCAATAATGTGACTGTCCAGAAGAAATCTACCTTAAAGAAATGAATGTTGACTCAGAGCCCATACACAACGCTGCATTTGCTGCACTAGATACAGTCCTAATAACAACGGGCTATAAATAATCTAAGCCAAGCCCATGCATCACTACCTGCCAGAAAGGTGCAGGTCTAAAAAAGTCTCTGGTGCTGATGGGCTTATTTCCATGCTTTTGTTGTTGTTGTTAATCCTCGCCTGAGGATATTTCCTCCATTGCTTTTTAGAGAGAGTGGAAATAGGGAGGGAGAGAGAGAGGCCTTGCATTTTTAAAGAAATTTATTGTCCATGGTATAAATAAGTAACTACTTAATTGATATGACAATAAGACATGCTATTTTGAGTTATTGCTTCAGAGTGGTTTGGGATTTAATGGTAATAGCTTTTGTTATTTAATCGGTTACCATGTGTCAGATGTTATGCCCAGTTTCTAGTATATCTGTTTTTCATTTTCCAGTGTCCTTTCAGATGGCTTCTAATCATTTCTCGTACATCCAAATTTATTCTTTGTAAGAAGGCATCACTGTCTAACTCTCGATTGTAATTATTATTGAACAATTGCATGTATAACGACTATATCATTATAAATTAGTATTTTAATTTATATTACAAGCTGGGCATTCTACATTTTTATTAGGGATGCAGGTAAATGTAAGTTTTAAAGAATTTTATGTCAGGATAATTAAGATATTATAAAATTTATAATAATAAAAATCATAATATGCTAATTAGATGGGACGTCCTTCCGGATGTCTTTCCAGTGGACCTTCCAGATGAAGCAGGGGCTGTGAGGGAAGCCTGGGTCCCGGGTGCCAGAGGGAAGCCGGTGCTGGCAGCAGGGGGAAGGAAGGCCTACACTTGCATGAATTTTCTGTATCGGGCCTCTAGTATTTATTATAAAAGGAAATTGGATCTCATAGAGTTGATAGCCACCATTCTAAGGGAAACTATGGAACTGCTACTAATTTAGAACCAATTTATATTGTGCTCACATTTTCCCCCTCCCCCAAACTTACAGCCATACTTGTAAACCACCCCCTCCCTCCAAAAAAACCTCCCTTGGAAAATGTCTTGCCCTGTTGAACTGGCGAATAATGTGACTGTCTTGTATCGTTCATTCATTATTTTTTTCTAGGTAATAAATTTCCTGAGAAAATATGTAGCAAGTATTGAATGTGATGAAAAGATGATCAAATTGGTCTCTAGTTCATTTGGGGACAAGAATAATCTCCCTTTGGGATCTCCAAGAACTAGCATGAGACATTTGAAGAGGTTGTCGTTCTTTCAGATTAGATAGAGTCAGAAATGCTGTTGGTTCCTCTGGTGTGGACTTGTTTTTACTTATAGAATTATGTGTCCGGGGAGGTAAAAGCAATACTGGGAGAAGATGAGCCTGGAATGGATTTGCAACAGCTTGAATAATATTGTTCATGGAGATGTGGCTTCAACTTAGTAACAGGGATCTACACAAACTTTTAAGCAGAGAAATGGCACAATCAGGCATTTATTTTACAAATATAACTATGACACAATGTGGAGGACTTTTTGGAGATGGGAGCCAACTGGAAGAAAAGATACCACTGTGTGTGTTTTTCAGTTTTACAGAGGTGTAATAGGAGTAGAAAGGTGGACATGGATTTACAGCATACTTGGAAAAGAAAATTGATAATCTGGTGTCCCACAGGATCGGCAGGTAAAAGAAGGAAATGTAAGAAAGATCTGGAAGTAAACATGATTCCACAGTCTCCATCCTGAGGAAATGTCCTTTCATTAAGGTAGAAAACAGGATGGTAAGGAGGTCTGCGGGACCTGTTAGCTTAGTGTGGTGTGTGAGGCATTAGCTTTGGGTGATCCAGTTTGAGGTGTTTCACTATTCCATACCAGTTACCTTGAAGAGCTGCTTTAATTTACTGCTGCATTAAATTAGAATGAAACTGCCCAGGCAGTGCTCAGTCGGTTGGAGCGTTGTCTCATACACCAAAAGGGTATATGTTCGACTCTCGGTCAGGGCACATACCTACATTGTGGGTTTGATTCCCAATCAAGGCTTGTACTGGAGGCAGCTGAAAGATGTTTCTCTCACATGATCTATTCCTTTCCTTCTCTCTCTTTTCTGCTCTCTCTAAAAATGAATAAAAATTATTCAATCAAATCAAGTTGGATATTGTTGCTAACAAACAAAGCCCTGATAAAGTGTTTAAAAGAAGGAACCAATTTTCAAAGAAAAAGATAACATATGTTTCAAAGAATCTTTTCTTAGGTGAATTTCAAGAAAAAGTATTTCTCTTATTGTTTTGTATTACAAAAACAACAAAAAACGAATGAACAAATAATTTCTCCAGTTCCAGTGTATCAGCTTCTAATCTTTTCTTTCCAAATAAAATATATTTGACCAAATACCCTGGAGTGCCTTTTTTATTTCTTAGGTTCTCAAATACATACTTTGAACCCTTTCCTAACTAACTGCTCCATCCTTTATCCCAGTCCTTATTTCAAGCCTTCTTTTCTGGTCTTAAGAATTTTTTGTCTGAATGCGAATCCTATATAATAAAAGCCTAATATGCAAATTAACTGAATGGTGGAACGACCAGTTGCTATGATGTGCACTGACCATTAGGGGGCAGATGCTCAACACAGGAGCTTCCCCCAGCCTGCAGGCCCCAGGCCAACCAAGGTGGGTGCCAGCAGGGGGACCTCCAATTGGCCTGCTGGTAGCTTCACAGATCAGCTCTGAGAGCCAGCCAAGCCTAGGGACCTTACCTGTGCACAAATTTTGTGCACCAGGCCTCTAGTACATTTATAAAGGTTATCAGAGAACATTGTGAAGGTTGCTGTCTTAGAACACTATTTTCATGTTGTCTTCTAAAACTTTTAATTTACTGACAACATTTAAGGTGGCATACACAAGCAGTTTTATTCATTCCTTCACTATGTGTTGAGTGCTTATGATATGCCAGGCATTGCACCAGTTAGTAGAAATGCAGTAATGGGAAAGAGAGATGCAGGATTTTCCCTCCTGGAGATATGAGTCTAGCTGAGGAGACAAATAATTAGATAAGCAATTATAAAGTGAGGTGATAAGTTCTCTGATAGAATAAGTGTTGGGGGTTTTGACAGGGTTACTTCTTATGGTTCTAGAGTGGGCAGGGGTAGTCCTCCCTACCTGTGATGTATGGCCACTCAGCCCATAGGGCATTTGGTCTACTTCTATGATTTCAGTGACTATAGATGAGAGCAGTGATCAGAGAAGCATCATGCTGCTCTCAGTCTCTAGGCAGTGAGGCACTTTACAGATCAAACCACCTCATAATGACATCTCGACTGCACTCCCGACCATCTTGATGGGGCACCAGATGGGATCCCTTTATATCAAATTGCCAGGGAGTGAATATTAAACTTTTTATGGTGATGGTAAGACTATTTCTTTATTAAAAAATACAAAACATGATTCCTTTAGGGATTCCACATGACAGTTTGCAAGTACTGAAAGAAATGAAATGTTCGCATAAAGGCCCATGTTTGCCCAACAGATTTTCCAAATCAGAGCGCTGAGCCCTCTTACACATCACAGAATCCATTTGTAATTTGACACTTGAAGTAAGTGGCACAGAGGAAATGCCTGGATGGCTGGTCATAACCACCCAGTTCATTATCTGAACCGTTAGCAAGCACTTAATGCTCAGTGTGCGCAGCAAGTGCCGTAAGGAGTGCCCCATTAGTGAACAAGGGTCTCCTGAATGCACTGTTAACACCCTACTGTGACGGTTTCTGCTGCTGGGAAATCTTCAACCTCCTGAACTAAGCCCTTGCTTCACCACTTTCCCTGCTCTGCCTGACGCCATCGGAGATAAAGAACAGCTTCCTGCCAGCGGAGGTTTCATGGCCCCTGATAAATGTGCTCTTTGCATGGAATGAGATGCAAACAAGGCCCCAGACTCTTTAGTACACATTTTGTTCTCACTCCCCAAGTGTCTGCCTCGGTATTTAGCCTTGAATGATTTCTTAGGTTCCCCAGGTGTTGCCCTGACAAGACATCACATTTTGTAACTCAAGGAGAGGGTGCTGGACCAATGACGAAAACAGACTTTGCCCTAATCCTGGAGAGATCTTTGTAAAAACCAGGGTCCCTAGTGGTTAAAAGTTTAATATTGCCTGTTTTATAATTGCTTATCTATGGGCCAGCATAGTTCAGGGGTTGAGCACCAATCTATGAACCAGGAGGTCACAGTTCGATGCCCAGTTGGGGCACATGACCAGCTGGGTTGTGGGCTCCATCCCCAGTGTGAGACATGCAGAAGGCAACTGATCAGTGGTTCTCTCTCATCATTAATATTTCTCTCTCTCCCTCCCTCTTCCTTCCTCTCTGAAATCATTTTTAAAGAAAAGTCTGATACAGCCTTGTGAGGTGGGTTTCTGGGGTTTAAATCCTTTGTAACTGTGTGACTTGGGGCAAGTGACTGAACCTCTTTGTGCCTCCATTTCCCAGTCTCTAAAATGAGAAAAATAATAATACCTGTTCCACATGGTTGCTAAAAAAGAAGCATAAATAAGATAGTACCAGTGAAAGGTTTACAACAGTGTCTGGCACCAAGCAAGTATTTGGAAATGTGGACTGTTTTTATTATTCAGTGTAGGATAGCCATCAGCCATAGATGAAAGTTCTTACAGACCTATTAACCACAACCTATAAGCTATCTCTGATTTCTTTTTAATTCCAATGTTGAACCATTTGCTTGAGTCATATATAACAGGGTTGAAATGTGGTTTTGCCTTTTGTGAGCTGTATACCTTTTATTCATTCATTCTACTAATTTTTTGAGCATTTAGTATATACTAAGTAGTAACTGGACATTAGGGATACAGCAGAGAAAAAAATCAAAATGGCATCTGCCTTTATTGAGTGTCATTCATTTTTTTTTAATCGCATTTGAACCTCATTTCACATCTTTAAAATGGGATAATAAATTGACCTTATCAGATTCTTAGGAGGATTGAATGAGATAAACATATAAAGCTTTGGGCACATGCTAGCAGGCATAAATACCGTAAATGGTATTTTCCTCTCCCCAGAACAATCCTGTCACAGTCTCTTGCACTTACTCAATGTTCATTAACTGCTGATTTAAGTTCAACTGTGGTTAAAAGATCTTTAATGTTCTAACAGAATTCAATTTCTTGACATGCTATCAGAACCTGACTTTTAATGGCGCCCATTATAAAACAAAAGCAGCCTCACCGTGGTCTGCTATGTAAATAAAGCACATCTCATTTTTGACTTTGTCCTCCCCTTGCACTGAATTCAGGCCTCTAGTATTGGATTTCGGATGTTACAGCTTATGTTTCTGCCCTGTGGAGGTTATTCATATCTGATTCACTGCTAGGTCCTCTTGATGTTCCCTCCTAATTATGTCTCAAACCTCTCTACTCATCTGAGTACTTTCTGTCCCTAAACCTAGCTGGTGTGAAGCTTTTTGCCTGGTCTATTGCAGTCTGTCCCTACCTCATTTCTACATCCTCTCCAGCTGCCTTTTGATCTGTCCTCTACCCAGAAGCTGGAGTGATCCCATCATTTCTCTTCTTAAAGCCTTCCAGTGCTTCCCATTGTACTCCGGATAAAAACTCTTGTCCAGGATTAAAAGGCTCTGCAGGGATACACTGGCACTGTTCAATGACAGTATAAAGTGAGCTGTGTGTGGAACTTGAATTTTTTTAGTAGTCATCTTACAAAGTTCTAACACATATTAAATTGAGTTTAAGACCACACTCTTTAATTTGTTGTTGACCTGATATATCCAAAACATTACCATTCCAGCATGTAATCAATATGCGTAATTATTGAGATATTTTGCATTTTTTCATGCTGTCTTTAAAATCCAGTGTGAACTTGACAGTTACAGCTTTTTTCATGTCTATCCAGCTACATGTGTGCTGGACACTCCCCACCGTGAGCTCCACGTGTTCACTTCTTTATGGCGGGTCCCAACGTTCTAGCCATATTGGCCTTCCTTCAGTCCCTCCTTACCACTGTGCTCTCTCCTGTTCTAAAGCTTTTACATATTTTGTTCCATCCCTATCCATTTCCATCTACTCACCCAGTACTCTCACCTTTTTTTAAAAAGTGCATATTTTTTTATTGATTTCAGAGAGAGGAAGGGAGAGGGGGAGAGAGAGAGAGAAATACCAGTGATGAGAGAGAATCATTGATTGGCTGCCTCTTGCATGCTCCTCCACTGGAGAATGAACCTGAATGAAACCCGGGCATGTGCCCTAACAAGGAATCAAACCAAATGGAACCGAATTGAACTGTGACTTCCTGGTTCATAGGTCAACTACTGAGCCATACTGGCTGGCCTCAATTCTTTTTTTAAATATTTGTTTATTGTCTAAAGTATTACATTTATTAGTATATATATATATATCTCCTTTTTCCGCCCATTGATCATCCCCCCAGCCTCCCTTGCCTCACTTCTTAATGCAAAAATCTCTTCCTCAGGGAAGCCTGCCCCAATGCTCCTGTCTCTGTTGGTTTCTGCATCAAATTTGGACAAGCATGCCCCTCTTTCAGGCCACACTTTAATTTGTTATTACAAATTTATTAATATGGTTAGTTTATCAGCATCTGGCTGCCGAATAGACTAACAGCCCCATGAAACAAAAGCAGCAGCAGTGTTGTGTGCTACGTAAGAACCCTTGTCTGTTTTTTCTCAGCCTTGTGTTCCTAGCAGCATCCAGGACAGTCCCTAGGTCATTGTTGAGTGCATAAATGAATGTCTGAATAAATGCATGAACTAAAGGGTTATTACCTGAACTAACTTATTTGATTCTCAGTTCAGCTCCATAAAATAAAGATAATAAATAGGATAAGATCTCAAACTCAGGATTTTCCTACTCCAAATCCTTTATCCTTTCCTTGATGTTGCAGTGAAAAAGAACATCAAAATCTGAGACATTTCTGATACATGAATTGACTTTGATGTTTCCGAGTATCTAAAACTATTAGCTATATGCTTTCGCTATCAGCATGTCTACGAAGATATGCTGTTAATGGGATTTCGGATAAGTCTGCAGCCACAATTTTTAGGATATATTTAAGTATAGGCACCATGCGGTAGGCTTTTAAAAAAAATCCTCTGCCAAAATTTTAAATTCTTTAAGTATGTAGATTTGAGGAATGTCAGAACCTCAGTAGTTACTGAACTTGTTTGAATGAGTAATGAATGAATGGGTAGGTGATGGATGGATAAATGCTTTCCCCAGCCTTCTCCTAGTTTCTTCATTCATAGCAGGGATAAGAGTTATGTCCTTTTTTCCCCCCTTCATATATTTTGTTGGCATTCACTGAGGAAAAATAATTTTGTGATGGATTCCTTTTATACAAACACATCAGGATAAAATTACTGGTAGCAGAGAGGAACTATGCAACTCAAAAACATCTGTCTTTCTCATAGCTGAAATCTCCCTACAGTCAGGGGAAAAGGAAAGGCGGAGAGAGGAGTCATCATCTGGAGTTTCCTTAAGAAGAAACTTATGGGCCAAATGAACACCACAGGCTGTGGGGGTAGGGTCTAGTTCATTAGCATTCAGGTATGTAGCTGGCATTTTATGTGCTGATTATTAATGGGAAGAGGTTGCTTCTACACTGAGCATAGAAATATTGCTATTTACAATATTTCTTTAAATAATCTTAAATATCTTTTAGAATATCAAGGTATGGGGGGGCTGATATAAAAATATGTAAAAACACATTTTCTTAGATATAGCAGGAATTCTCTCTTTTATATGTTTCCTTACCCAACATACCTACTTTCATAAAAATTCTCATTGCAGTGCTCTCCAGGTGTAAGCAGCAGGTTGACTGGTGAGTTGTAATTATACCCAAAATACTGTGGAGCACCCTTGTTTACAATAGGTCAAGGTAGTGCGTGACAAGAAGCAGAGAAGACATGACAGATACCTTTCGTCACGTTTTTATAATTAAGGATTGAGAAGATGTAAGGCTTGTGTTTCTGTAACTAAACTAGAAAAGTGACTGCTGTCCTCTGACACTGATTTGTCCCCATGTTGACAAGGCATGCAACAGTGGAAGCAGAGAGCTAGCAGCCTGGGAAGGCCGGCAGGTTCCCACAGAGTAGCGTGTCCCCAGCTGCATCTTAGTCTGGCCTTGCCTTTGGGCCTTTCTCTGTTCAGATTGAATTTGAGACCAGTATCAAATTACCATAACACTGTCCAGACTACTTTGGGAGGTAAACTTGAAAATATCTTCGTAATTCAAAAATACTTCTATTCTGAACACATAATTATCTTCCACTCAGTGTGTGTGTGTGTGTGTGTGTGTGTGTGTGTGTATGTGTGTGTGTATATAATTTGTGCATGCGAGGGGGCCCGGCCAGCCTGGCCAGGGGGAGGGGACATGAGCAGTTGGCTGGCCTGCCTGCTAGTCGAACTCCAATTTGCATATTAGCCGTTTATTATATAGGATATAACTGAGTGGCCAGATTATCATGCATTCAGAGATCATAATAATCTGGCCACTCAGTGTATATTTAAGAGGTATTGTACAATTTGTATTTCAGACATCATAAATGCATTCTTGGGTCTCTTAAGAAACTTAGAAAAGTTAAACATTAAATGTAAAAGTACATAGTAAGTCCCTCCTTACTATGCTCTGGAGAGTCACAGTCACACACTTCATTCAGCTTCTGCCAAACCAGGAACCGAAGACTGACTGTGGGAAGCACAGAGTCTTTATTCACCTTTGCTGTTTTGATACAGATGTCACCTCCATCCTCACTCAGGTCTAGCATATGTGTAAGCAGCATGGCTTTCAATTGAGCAGATGAATGGGCTGTCCCCAGGTGGTGACTTGAAGGTAAAGAAACAGCATCTTTGGATTACGGAATGCCTCCTGCCAAATACAGGATTTTAAGGGAGAATACAAATGGCCCTTAAATATGTGAAAAACTCACTTACAATAATGTAAAATCAAACTTCACTGAGAAATCCCCATTCATAAGACAAGCAAAAACCCAGCAGTTTGACATTACACTCTGGCAAAGGTGGAAGAAAACAAGCACTCTCCTACATTTTTAGAGGGAGTGCAAAGTGATGTAACCTTTGTGGAGGGAGATCTGGAAATAATTAACAGAATTAGAGATGCATTTGTCCTTTGACCCAGCAGCCCCGTTACTGGGACTCTGTCCTATGAAAACATCCGCACAGAAATGAAATGACTTACATGTAAAGTTTTTCAATGTTGGTGGTGTTTGTCATTGTGCAACCACTCACTATCTGTGTGCTGTGTCAGTAACATGATCATTACTAAGTGTCTACTTCCCTTTCCCTTTTTGGAGTCAGAAAGAAGGTTGGGGGCTGTGAGGAAGTAGCTCCTATTATGATTGATGTCTCTCTCCCCTGTGAGGGCTGTACTCTATTGCAAGGTGTACAGGTATCGGAGTGGCAAGTGTAATGGTGTCATTTACCCCCTCAAGGATCTATAAGGGAAATGAAAATGGAACAAAAGTTTCCAAAGGGATAAATAGAAGGGGACTTTGAGAAGGAAGTAGGAGGATATGTGGACAGTATTGAGGCAGAAGGTACTATTGTATCTGTAGATTGTACTTCTTTAGTTCTCAGGCCTAGAATTATAACCTGCCCAAAGTTACTACAGCTAGGGGTCCCTCTCATTGTTCTCAGCTCCAGAGAATGTCTTACTCATTATATTAAAATGCTGGACTCCACGTGTTAGGGATGTTATGACGGGACATGAGAGGAGGGAGGTTGGGGTGGAAATTGTTTAATAATGGCTGAGGGCCACTTTCCTTAATGAAGAGTCAACAAGACTTGGAGAGCCAGCGAACAACACGTCAGGGTCACAGATGAGGCCAAGTTTTCATGGTAAAATGGCCAGGAGAAGGATGGGGTCACAAGGAAGGGCTCTAGGAGGAGGATTGCTTTTCTTGCCTCATCTTCTTTTTTAGCTGTCAAGAGTTGGTCCCCAAGGAGACTTAGAGATACAGCTGTATGACAGCTAGCACATATTTGAGGAAGGGAGGATTTAGGCAGGCAGTGAACTGTTTCCTGGAAAAATTCTCATCAAAAAAGAATTTTAATCTGAAACTGAAAAAGATGTACCCCCTTTTCTCCCAAGTACTTTTATAATGGATGATAGAAAGTTATCCAGGAACCTGGAGTAAGGCAGAAGTTGAACACAAAAGCATTGCTTTGAGGTCTCCACCCCTTCAGGAAGTCAAAGATATGGGCTTAAAAATAAGGTGGGGTGTGAACCTTCTGTAAATGGGCTTCACACCCTCCCTGCTTTAACACCCTCACCCTCCCTGGTTTCTCATAGATACACCAGATAAGCCACAAAGACTTGGAAGGCTCTTACTTGGTGTAGAAGTGACTGGAATTTGGGACTAGCTCTGGATCCAGCAGTTAAACATGAATGCCTATTCTTTTAAAGACTTGGAATCATGGTATTAATTTAAGGCAACACTCTACTTTTTAAAGCATTCAAATTGTATGAAAAATTCACTTTTTTCCTGAGGAAAATGTACCACATAAGTCATATTTTCAAAAGTGCCTGGGTAGCCCACATCTTGGAGGCTTAAATCTTATGTATACATAAAAGTCACCTTAAAAAGTCATTTAAGCTATTCTTTGTCCATGAGCCAAAATTACATCCAGATTTTTAGAGACCAAAATTGTGTGTTTTAGTCTTTGTAATCTCCAAGAAATTAAATCCCACACTCATTTTTGATAATGAGTTCTGAGGATTCAGAGGCATCTCTGAATTCCCAATGATGACAGAAAGAGAATTCACTAGCCTTTGGATAAGCAATATGAATGTCCATCCGGGTAAAAGAATAGCATGGGGAAGTGTACAGTAACCATTTGAGACATTCATTGCAATCTTATACTCCCCAATAAACATAATAGATTATTATTAGCTTTGGAGACTCTTATTACAAAGATAATAATCTTAATTTTCAGGGCTAAATTTAGCTTCTGCTACTTCAATTCCCTAATTGAGTTTGCTTTTAAATTGAATTCTTCACAGGATTCATTGGCTCCAAACTCCAATAAAAGTGCTGATTTCTTCTCTTAATTTTTGTAAATAAGTTAAATTTTGTGAACAAATTAAAAAGAAAAACAAAACAAACAAGTAACTAGACAAATACTTATCTATATATTTCTAAAAAAATAACTCATCCACATGGCAAGTAGAATTACTAGATTGACATAAGCAATGTCCATTTTTTAAAAATATATTTTTTTATTGATTTCAGAAAGGAAGGGAGAGGGATAGATAGAAATGAAAGAGAATCATTGATTGGCTGCCTCCTGCATGCCCCCCCACTGGGGATTGAGCCAGCAACCCAGGCTTGTGCCCTTAATTGGAATTGAACCTGGGACCCTTCATTCTTCAGGCTCATGCTCTATTCACTGAGCCAAACCAGCTAGAGCAGCAGTGTTCATTTTTAAAGTCTTTCCCATTGCCCTTACATTGGCTTTTGCTTCTTTGGAATAAGACCGGAATCCTTTGTGAACACACACATGCCTATTTTGTGTGATGTGGGAGAGATTTCCTCTGAAAACCCCATAGTTTGTATTTGCTGTACATCATCTAGGGTCATAGGGCAGCCTCTGGGACTTGTTGGGTAGATCTTTCATTTGGGTAACTTCCACAACCTCAAACACCCAGACAAGTGAACCCAGAAACTGTGATACAAGGAGTTCCTCACCAGCTTTATCAAAGCTATCCCCACCCTGTCTGTCTGCATCATTTTAATGATAAAGGGGCAGGATATGGTGTAGCCAGGAAGTTGTTTGTGAGGGCTTGGTCTGTCCTGGGTGGGAAATGATGGACATGTAGGTACTCCAGCTCAAGCTGAATGCTCTCTATTCAGTTGGCCAATCTACTGAGACCTGGCCAATCACCAGAACAGAGGGAACTGAAGATGAAAGCACTGAGTTTATCAGTGTGTCAGGTTGCCCAGGAATCACCACGGAGGAAGAAGCGCTGTGACAGGTGTATTCTCTCTTTTAGAACTCCTCATTGCAAACACTGTCTCCATATTCTCCATCACCTGTGCTGGCTCTTCACCAGAGGCAGGAAAGTGGGTGAGGAGCCAGAGAGATGAGAGTCAGGGAGCATGTATCATCTCTACATTATCTCCAGGGCACATTTCAAATCTGTAACATGTAACCATTCACTCCCTGAGAGCTTAGATGTCTACCCTGTACTGAAATAAAAGTCAGACTCGGTCTCTGCCTTACAAAGTAGGTTAAGACGTGGCTCCTAGCATAAATACCTAACAAACAAATGTTATAAAATACAATACAACGTGCAGTCGAGGCATTTTCAGACAAAATCCAGTCATAATGCTTTACCTGTGATTCTCTGAATGTTCTCAGTGCTTTAAATATTACTTGGAAAAATAATCCTGTGCATTCTGGACAACAGAAAAAGGACACAGCTAGGAGGTGGCCTTGCATTTGCTTTTCAGCTCTGTCACATGAGAGCCCCAGGCTATGTGACTGGTCACCTACCTCTTGAAGCCCTGATTTCATCAACTCTGATATGGCAACAGTAATAATATCTTTTTACAGAAATGATGAGTATTAGAGATAATTTATATGCAGTGCTTACTAGAGAGTCTGGCTCATTACAGGCCCTTACAAAATGATAGTTTATACTTATTATCCAAAGATTAGCTTTTGTTCCTTGATAATTTATAACATCTAGTTTTATACAGTAGGACATATTATGCTTCAAATCATTGTATCTACAGGAGATGAATTTTATTTCCAATTTACATAGAGCCATAGTACAGCCTTCCCTGTGTCTCCAAGACCACCCCAGCCCTGGCTCAGCCTGATGCCTCTGCCGAAAGTGTCTACTGCAGATGGAGCACATGCTAAGAAAATGCCTTCTGGCTGTGTGATGTGTTTCTTGGGCAGATTATTTATTTTAAGTTGGTCCTGCTTAAACCTGGGACAGAAACTTTTTATGGGATGCACTGATTTGATATTTAAAACATCTGGAAAAATAGGTTCTTTGATGGATGAGAGAGCTGATATAGCCCTTGATGCATCACAGTGATGAGTCCTCCCTGACAGTTGCCAAGACCCTCACATGTAGACCTGGGAGGAGCCAATACAGAAAGCAGAGCCCTCCTGTTTTACAGAAGAGGTTTATATGCCTCAAAGACATGAAATGACTTGTTCCTCAGATTCCAGTTGATGGGGATGCAGTTGGAACTCAGAACCCATCCAACTTCAGCATCATTTCTGAGCTCGGCGTTGTCTTCCATCCCTTCACCCCTTTCTAACTCCATTCTACTGCCCTTCAGTAAATGTGTAAGCGCTGGAGCCAATACAGTGCATTTTTTAAAAACTTTAGATTACATTGAAAAAATATAATTCAAACTGAATGAGCCTTAGACAAAAAAAGAATGTATGGATGATAAGCCATTGTTTTATTTTATTTCCTTATCTTTGGTGATGTGGTTGAATTTAAGGTGAACATACAGCATTAGAGAAGTGTTCCTATCACAGTCTCTAGTTTGATGCATACAGAAAAGAAGATGTTGGAAATAGAAAATGAAATAAGTGTTTCTTCATCTCAACCTGCTTCTATGTGGGCTGATTATTCAAGGCATAAAGGCCAGCCCTGAAACTGAGTGGAGCGCAGATGCTGGCTGAAATATGCTCAGATTATTGCTCAACTTAAAATTATTCCAAACTTGAAAGATCATTGAGCTCCAAGACTTTTTCCCCCCACCCTTCGTTTATTCTCTGTAAATGTTGGTGCCTGTAGACAAGAGGCAGACAAAACAGTCCAGGCGCGCAGGCCATTCTTCTCTGCTTGGCACTCAGACTTTCCTCTCTCTGCCTTCCTGTGTCCTGCATTCCACTTTGGGGGACTGCCCTCAAAAGGCCAGACTTGTAAATGCGACTATGGTAAGAGCTCTGGAGGAAGGGAATAGAACATGGACAGAAGCTTGCTCTTTCCCAGAGAGGATCATGGTAACTCTGCTGGCTGGTGGGGGCCCCGGGAGGAGTGCTGCTGCTGCTGCACCACAGAGCAGGGCTTTTCCAACACTGAGTGTTGGGCCCTGCTCCCAGAGAGTCTCTCTCCTTTGGGGTAGAGCCCCAGAATTTCTCTTTTTAACAAGTTCCCTGCAGATGCCAATTCACTTTAACATGGAGTACAGTGCGTTTTCTCATGATAAGGCAAGAACCTGCCCATTTCAACTTGAGCAAAAGAACAACATGGGAAAGAGAAGGCCTAGCCATCTTGTCACTCACTCCATCGATGACTTACTGTTCTCAAAACAGTGCTCTTGAAACAACCCTGAATGTAGAGATGGATAGCCAGGCTTCCTGAGAAATGAACCAATTCAAGGTCTTAAGCCAACTCTTGTTAATTCTGGAGAGTATAGGAAAATTGGAGGTTTTCAAAATGCAGATTTTCTGGTCATTGTAAAGAATATTGGCTCTGAGTTGGAGATATTCAGACACAGATCACTTCATTTATTTGTTTTATTCATTAACTAACAGAAATAAATTACTGGCCTGGTCCTTCTCAAACTTGAAAGGAATCATCTTCCATGTTTTTTTTTTTTCCCTTAAATATAATTTATTGACTTTTTACAGAAAGGAAGGGAAAGGGACAGAGAGTTAGAAAATCGGTGAGAAAGAAACATCGATCAGCTGCCTCCAGCACACCTCCCACTTGAAATGTGCCCTCAACCAAGGTACCTGCCCTTGACTGGAATCGAACCTGGGACCTTCAATCTGCAGGCTGACTCTATCCACTGAGTCAAAACAGTTAGGGCTCATCTTCCATGATCTTAACTGTATGGATTTTTTTCTCTCTGAAATTCTCCTTTGGCAATGTGGCTTCCAGACACTTCTGATTACTTTCCTACATAGCTAAAATATAGATATGTTTTCTTCCCCCTGACACTCCCAACTCCCGTTGCAGATACATGAAATAAGTAGAATTTATGAAGCACCTTTTAACATTTCTCGAGCATATTTATTTTTCAATATAGATGTTGTTGTTGATAAGGTAGGGGTATAGTGATTCTTTTTAAAAAATATTTTTATTGATTTCAGAGAGGAAGGGAGGGGAGAGAGAAATGGAAACATCAATGGTGAGAGAGAATCATTGATCTGTTGCCTCCCGCACACTCCCCAGTGGGGATGGAGCCTGTAGCCCAGACGGAAATCAAATCGTGACCTCCTGGCTCATAGATCGAAGCTCAACCACTGAGCCGTGCCAGTTGGGCTCTTTTCGAAGCATGTGGTAAAAGGTAAGAGGTCTGATAATAGTAGTGGGACCCAAAGATAAGGCGATTTGTCATTCTTCGCTGGGACCAAAGGAAACTGTTACATGCACTCTTTCCTTTCATCACTGCGAATCATGAGCATGCACCATACAACAAAGACAGTGTTTTGGCTCTGGAGTAGCAGGCAAGATAGGAAAAGCTTTACATTCTAAGCTTGGGCTACACAAACTGAATCAGTTATAAAATTTGAAAACCCTTGGCGTGTAACATCTTGTTCAAAACAAACAGACAAAACACGGAAGGTAACTCGCAGAGCTCCTCACAGTTTGCTCATCCTGACCTGTGCTGATTGGTTCATTGCACGGGTGTCGGGGCAAGAGAGATTGACTGGGGAAGCGTGTATACAGGCTCTGGGATCATACATACTTACTACTGTGCTACGTGCTCAGTGTTGAGTATTAGGGTCAGATTCTCAGCATCACAGCAGTTTGTGAATCCAGGTCCTGCTAGGTACATGACCTGATGCTATTTCAGAACAAGAGCTTCCCGGTAGGTCCAACCTCAAGATAGTAAATGTGTGTACATTGGGCTAGACTGGCCAAGACGAAGGTCACGAGGAGACCTAAAGGTTTGGGATATTTTTTCTCACATTTAAATATTGCCTCATTGGATTGCTTATTCTCTACAGATGCTTTCTGAGTGTATTTCTCCCAGATGTCTTCCTCTCTAATAGTTTACATTGAAATAAATAGTGGATCTGGGTGTCTTACTCAAAAGTTGAACTTCACTGAGCCAAAACCACCATGGTATGTTTGCAATGCACACCTGGGATGATCTGGACATTTTTTTTTTTTTTGGTCCTTTTTCTTTCATATCATTGAGGGTTAGGGAGAGGGTTGGGTAGAAATCCTTTACAAGTTTGCACTGAATGCTTGTCTCCAATGCATTTTGCCTGACCTATAGTGGCATAGATTCAGTCTTTGATGCCTTAAAAGAATATTGCAAAAAAAAATCTGAGAGACAGATTGTGGAATCAGCAAAGCCTGTCTCTTTGAATTATCCCAGGAGAAAGGGTCAGTTAGTGTGCCTGGAAGTTCTCTTTGACCATCTCTCCCCTCTTAGGCCTGCAATATCCATGGCTCCCTACATGCCATTGTGCACACCCTGTCTTTCTCAAAGCCTTAAGCAAAAAGAATAAGAACTCGAGCATCGCTCTCCAGTGTTTGTTGGGCAGTAAGAGTCTTTGTTGCTCTCATTATCTCTGAAATAACTCCTTCACACTTCTTCCTACCCTAAAGACCTATAGGGCTGACTTGTATGATTAATTTGCATTTTCCTTACCTTCACACTGAGGTTGCAATTTAGCAAGAAAATGATTAGCTGAAAACCTTGAGTACTCTGGGGCTCTCTTGTTGGGTAGAGGATTACACAGAAAAACAAAATCCTAACCCTAAATCTGGGGTTGTCAAGGAGGGGATGGTGAGCTGTGTTTGTCAACCCAGTCGCCCAACTCCTTTCTTGACCAGCTTGCCCAAACAACCCACAGAAATAGGACAGGCTGTTTTAAATGGGCATGTTCCTCATGGCTATCAGAGGTGTATGTTGATCAAAATTAAACCACCATTTCAAATGTCTAAAGAGTACCTAATATGTCATGACTTAAAAAGCGAATTGGCCAAAACTCACCAGCTCTACAGGCTTCCGTGAGCACTAGGAGGTTTTTTTTTTTTCCTCTCCTGTGAACATTTCTATTCTGTTTCACATGACAGTTCTCAGTAGACATCCACAGTGCACATTGAAAGTTTTGAAAAATGATTAAATGTTTAAATATTCACTTACTTAGCATTTTTAACTGAATTTGTGAAGGTATACAGAGTAGACATATAATAGTGTAGACTGTATCTTGATTATTTTCTCCAAAATAGTATATTTTCATGATTTTTCTAATTACCTATTAACATCTATCTATCCATCCATCCATTTATATGTTTTAGAAATTGAAAGTATTCCACAATACCTAATTCAAAGTCCCCTACCCCAATTCATTGCTAATATCTGAGTAGTTTTCAACATTCCCCATACATGTACTAAACATTTATTTCTTATACACAAAAGTGATATTACCGATTGCATTTCATTCCAAAACCTATATTATTTTTTACAATACATATTGGACAGATTTTCATATGAATACATAAAATATCTCATTTACCTTGACTTCGATTATTTTCTTTTCACAATCTATTATTTTCACAGTCAAAATGGTAAGTACATGTTTCTAAAACTAAGTGTACATAAAGAATGGTGGAGTGACTTCTGTCTCTGCTTGACTCTGGGGAACCCTCAACTTCTCTGTAACTGGATTGCCAAAGTTCATGAGAGGCACTATTGAGATGACATGTAAGACGAGAAGGCACATTACCTCTATCTAATCACTGGCCATCATTAAACAGGATACTCTGATCTGACATGAAGCACGTACAGCCTGCAAGACAGCATCATGGCATCTTGGGAACGAATAACCTATGCTTTCCATGCTTACTAAGATCTAATCAAAGAAACACGAAAGACAATTCTAGAGGCAAATAGTGAGCATTTTTTCACTAATATGAATCATCTCGGTCCTTAAAATCAGACAAACTCTGTGTTTGTGTCATCTTTGTTGCGAGCTGTCTTGTTTCCTTTGCCTTGGCAGTGCAAGAGCAGCCCATTGTCTGAGGCCAACGTTTTTCTTTCCAGGAAAGTTCATCATCTTTGGCTCAAAGGTAGTTCTATTAGAGATCATGTGTTTATAGATAACTTAAGTTGCAATTCCTGTTTATCATTTCAGTTATTTTTGTGTTTGTTTATACTTAAGTTGTATAGCATATTGTTTCCAAATATTTCATGTCCTGCTTATGTGTAGTTTACCTAGCATTTTACTGAATTCCTGTAATGTATATAGTACAAGGAAATTATAAAACGCAGAAAATCAAATTACTGAAGACATTCATGATCTAATGCCAAGATAAGAATCAGGGCTAGTTTTGTTTTAGAGTGACTTACTGATGGGAACATGCCTACAGTCTTGTTTATTTTGCTTCTCAGTAACCATTCACATGTATTGAGTGAGCGCTCTCAGAAGGGTCTGATGCCATATGAGGGTGTTTGCAGAGCAGCCATGGAACCAAGGACCATGCTTTGTGGGTCAGAAGCCTTGACTTGTGTTGCATTCCATCCCAGACTAATCTTTAATTGTTTTCATATGTTACTAGACACTGAAGTTGTTTTTATATGTGTCAAGGTTTGTCCTACAGGCAGGATGGCCATACTCTTAAGATTATCTACTGGCTGAATTTGAGGGGGGGGGAGGAGAGAGAGAGAGAGAGAGAGAGACAGAGACAGAGACAGAGACAGAGACAGAGACAGAGAGAGAGGGAGGGAGCGCGCTCATCTGCTAGACCCCATATTTCCTAAGTTCACTGGAACTGGGTGATGTTGTTTAAGTGCTTTACCTCCTGTACCTCAGGGATTTCTCTACAGTTATGCCACATAATGAAATATGTGGTGTTTGAGCCAAATATGAGGTAGACCTAATTTCGATGACTTAAGGATTATTCAATGATAAAAGAATCAATTTAATATTTATGTAGCCCTTAAGAAAACTTACAGCAACTGAAATAAGGAGACTTCCTAGGTCATCCAAATGTTGTATTTCTTCATGAATAGAACTAATAATTTCGTATTTTCCTAGAGTTATAAATTGGAATGTGGGAATATAACTAACAGGCAAAATACATTGAATGGGAACCAAGGGAAAAAAGTCTAGGAGACCAAGCAAAAACATCTAGGGAATGAGAAAAGTAAGAAGTTAATCCATGCTGAATAATATCACTGAGCACTGCTATTTGAATCTGCTAATTACTGGCACATTATTGAGATGGCCTGGATGGAGGTGAGTGGTTTGTGGTTCGACTTGGATAAGTTCTTTTTAAAGTCAGGCACTTTCTTAAAGCTCAGATAATTCAGGTTCATAATCAAGAAAATAAAAGTATTTTGTAGAAGTGCTTGGAGCATTGTGGTACTGACAAAACAGTATTCTTATTTATGATGATGTATTCTTGCCTGCAAAACCATTTCTAACAAAATATTACAATTCCGGTATAAATTAACATTCTAAGACAGTGAATTTATTTTCTTTTTCCTCATTCTTAAGGTAAAAATAAAAATTATTTTATGTTTTTAAAGTTACAGAGCAGCAAAAAAATATGCTCTATACATTAAATAAGTGATTCCCATAATTATCAGGCTTACACTGAAATAGAAGCAACATTTGCTGTATTTCTGGTTATCTTGAGAAAAATGGGTTGGCTTTTATGCTTTACAAAAATGTTCATATTTGGCATCTTTAAGGCTACTATTTACTGAATATCTATTTGGTACACTATGCTCAGGTGCATTATATTTAATGGCCGCTATCCTTATGAAGTAAATGCTACTATTCCCATTTCCTAGGCAATGAAACTGAGCCTCGGGAAGTTAATGCACCCAGGGTCAAAGAGACAGTGGCAGAGCCAAGATTTAAACTCAGATCTCTGATACCAAAGTCAAAGATCATTCCATAGACCTCTCTCTCTCTCTCTCTCTCTCTCTCTCTCTCTCTCTCTCTCTCTCTCTCTCTCTCTTTCTCTCTCTCTCTCTCTTCTCTCTCTCTCATCTTTCATTTAAAAAAGTAGTAAAATAGTAGAAATAAAAATACTAAAGGATCCTAAAATGGAAAATGCTGGCAGAACACAGAGGTTTGTGCCTGTTTTGGTGATGAGCCAAAGTGAACCTAACAACCCGTATCTATGATAGCATCTCCAGAAACGGAGCCTAGACCAGTAGCTGGAGCAGTCCCAGTGGAAAGGGTCAGTTTAGATAACCTCCCTAAGGGATGTGGAGTTATTTTTCAAGACGTTTGCTTAAACAGGATTTATCCAGGGCTCTGTGGGGCCCTGTGGACTAGTTTCAACCTCTCAGGAAAACTCAGAACTGTCTATGATATAGGGCATTCTGAGTTTTTTTTTCTTAGTGGATATGGCAAGAGTGACCCCGGCAAGGCTTTTGCTGTGTTGGTTAAATCCTCATTCATTCATGATTTGTTTACTCATTTGAACGTATAAAAGATATCAGACACTGGTGTGGTGTGATATAAATATGTTCCCTGCCTTCAAGTGGAGGAGACATGTCAACAGATTATTATAGCACAGCATGGTGATCATGGCTGTATCAAGAATGCCCACGTCTTTGAGGTTTCACCAAAGTGGTTGGTCCTAGGGAGGCCAAAGTCATCCTTGAAAGTGGAGCAGATTGGAGAATCTTAGACACCAGCCATTTGCAGAGCTTTAGCTTGTGACCACAGCATGGCGTTTTAGGGAGATGCACCGCCCCGCTGTCTCTGACTTGTGAATTTCAGTTGTTTTGAGCTATAGCTCAAACAGCACCCTCTATGGTACCTTTCTCCCCACTCATCCTCAAGCTCTTGGTTCATATATCAACTAATTGTGTTTTCTAACTTCCTTCCTTCCTTCCTTCCTTCCTTCTCCCCCTCCTCCTCCTCCTCCTCCTCCTCCTCCTCCTCCTCCTCCTCCTCCTCCTCCTCCCTCCTCTTCTTCTCCTCCGCTTCTCCTTCCTTCCTTCCTTCCTTCCTTCCTTCCTTCCTTCCTTCTTCCTTCCTTCTTTTTCTTTCTTTCTTTCCCTTCCTCCCTCCTCCCTCCCTCCCTCCCTCCCTCCCTCCCTCCCTCCCTTCCTCTCTCTCTCTCTCTCTCTTTCTTCTTCCTTCCTTCTTTCTTTCTTCTCTTTCTTTCTTTCTTTCTTTCTTTCTTTTCTTTCTTTCTTTCTTTTTTTCTTCTTCTTTTTCTTGACTTTTCCCCATAAACCCATTCTACTTCACCAATAAGGTCAAGATCTCATTTTGGTCAAAAGTAAAAACGTATTGCTTTGTTTATCTGATAACAGATAATCCTGGAAAAGCTAATCAACCTAACTTTACTCCTGGAAATATCAGAATGATTCAGCTTGATGGCTAATTTTGGTAGTCTGAGAGTATAAACTCGCTTCAGAAGACTTTTGAACAGGTTGGACATTCCTTTCCCATAAGAAAATCTATATATATTTGACCTTTGGATTTAAGCCAACTCTGTTCTTTTTTGCAGCATGGTAGAGAGTTGTGTTCCTAACCTATTTTTGACTCACTGACCTTTTCTCCTGCTAGTATCACCATGCAGAGCTGAACCATAATGTTAAGGGAAGGGTCCCCAAAAGGAAGTTTAGGAGACTGTGGAATCCTTTCATTTAAATGGATTGGCTTGATAAAGATACATAAAAAATGCATAAAGGAACCACATCACCCCTCCTTCTCTCCCCCCCCCCCCCCCACACATATTAGAGAGGCTATTTACTGTTTTGTTTGAATTGAATTTGGTGGTAAAGTGAAGAGTAAATTCAGGTCAGGATTTGCAGTGGCAATGTTCAAAGCCACTTACAGCAGCCAATTGCTGGTGGTGTTGCAAAGAAAGTAATATAGACCCAGCCTGTGACCTTTAGAAAAGCATAAGAGGTTTAGAAATAAAATGCTTGTAGTATAACCAAGTCACTACAAAAATCCTTCAGTAAATTCCTATTTAGGAAAACCACCACAAAGGGAAATAATTGATAAGGTTATATACAAAGTCCATTTCATTCAATGGACTTAACAGCACATGAAATTCCACTAACATACGAGATGTTTTCTGATTCTCCTGGGAGTTCTTTGCTATAGGGTTTCCTATGCATTAAAATGGGCCTGACAGTGAATCAGAGAAATAGCAAGTACAGTTGAACAGTGGAAAAAGTGTTTTCATTGTGTGTGTGTGTGTGTGTGTGTGTTTGCTTGAATTAGATTATTCTGTGAATATTCTAAAGAAAATGAAATTAGAGACACTGTTTAGACAGTTAAATTTTTAAGACTCATTAATAATTATATTAATAAAAACACATTTATTGAGAATGTATCATGTGTCAGATACCAAGCTTTGCATGATATATGGCATTCCCTCAATTAATTCTTACAACAATCCTGCAGCAGTGATATTACCACTGCCTTTTTCTGAGAGCAAGAACGGAAGCTTAGGTAAATTCCTAAGGCCACTGAGCTGGTAAGAGCTAGGCAGAACCCCAGTCTGTGGCCCTGGAAGCCAGTATGCCTCGCTTGTATTTGTACTGCTCCAGACTATTTACCAAACACTTTATTTCACTTGGGAAAAAAGTTATGACTACTTAAGACCATTTTTTAATTCATTCTATTTTGTATGTGTCTCTGATTTTCAAGTGCCTTGGTAGGAACAGATCAGATGTTTATCTAGAGTTACAGGCCTATATTTAGCAAATGTATTCATTCGATTCCAAATTTGTGAATTCTGCAATTTGCCCAGAATGTCTTCATTTACTGAATCATGAGAGTCAGTTACGTAGCAGTCAATGCAAAAGAGGGAACATATTTTTATGTGTTTTTTTTTATTTCCTGAACTTGTAATTTGTAAGATGATGACTATTTCTGCATTGATCTTTGCAAACAGAAGCAAGCAATACATAGGGGTATAAGGCATTTTGTGTACAGACAGTTTCTCTCTATGGGATTGTAATCTATTGGTATGTAGACAACAGATTGGAATAACTGACTGATTTGTTAATTTAGGGAAAGTATAAGGTGCCACTCTCATAACTTGCAGTTTTCTATTTCATTTGAATTTATCAGATGGAGTCAGCCAGTTGTTTTATTCTTTTCATACACTTAATCCAACAATTTGTATAGTTTTTCAACAAGTAAAACGAAGTTTCATGAGAATTTTAGTCTGAAGAATAACAGGGAGAACTGGTCTTGATGAGACATGACCATTTATCCTTATCATTTTCGTATGTTTCCTTGACCAATTTCACAGTTTCATTGTAGGCAAAAGCAGATGCTATCACTATCCTGCATCCACTATGCAAGTAGACAAAAGAGACAGTGGCCACCTAAATGTCATGAACCCAGGAAGTCAGAAATAGATCTTGGGAATAAATTTGGATCTCAATAAACAGAGCGGTATGGTTCATTCAAAGTATATCACTGAAAATCCAGTTTTCTTTAAGCCTTTAAAAACAGACTCATGTTCCACACCCTTTTTTATTTAGAAACATTAGTTTGTTTTTCTAATGTTTTAGCTCCTGCTTTTTAAGTAAGTTGGCATGTTCCCCCACCCCCTTTTTATTAGCTCAGTTCTTCCCCAGAATAAGTGATAAATAAAGCTGGAGCGTTGCCTGTAAATTCCCTCCTTCTCTCTTCCCTCTATCCTATTTCAGAGTTATTTTGGAGGCCAGGGCATCTGCAGGGTGACAGGATGCCAGTCAGCATCACATGGATGGTATAGGATCAGGGGACATTTGCAGCCTGGGAGTCTTCTGAACTTAAAGCTCTCGCTCTAACCTAAGTGAGGGCCCAGAATGGGGCCAGAAGACCTTAGCACAATAACTTCCATTTGCAATGCCACCTTCTTGCTAAAGAACCCGTTATAACAAGCAATTCAAATTCTTGGCCCTGTTTTGCAGCTATAGAGCTGATGGGAAAGAATATCATGGGTAACTTCTAAGAGCCTTTTCTCCTTCCTCCCCTGCCTCCTCTCTGCACCTGTTGCAGAAGGGTTCTGCTGCACTGCTCCTTCAAGGCCTTTACGTTTAGCTGGTGACCTTCTAATGGCCCTTGATCAAGCAGCTGGAGGAAGTTCAACCTTTGGCAAGAGAGATTAAAAAATTTAAACACATGGGAATTTATTGAATTTCTTAACTTGACCCTTCAGAAGGGAAATGTTTTAGTTATGCAGACAGAAATGTAAATTAAGTATTCTGTGCTTGATAAAACTGGAAGTTAGAATACAGAAGTTGAGGTGGAGGAGACCGGGGTCTGGGAAGGCTTATGGAGTGAGAACATTTGTTTGGGAAAAACAATATTTCTTGGCTAGAGCATGTGAGAGTATTCTATTAGAAGGAAACCGCAGGAGAAAAGGTTCAGGTGGGTGAAAGCCTATGTCTATTTTCAGTGAGTTTTAAATAGTCCACAGTGTGTGAGTGAGTGTGTGTGTGTGTGTGTGTGTGTGTGTGTGTGTGTGTGTGTGTTACAGTGTGAGAAGTAGAGGGCCAGGATTAGGAGGGATGCATTGATGTGCCTGACTAGTTCTATTGGGTAGACAAGTAACATAATCTGCTCTATGCTTTAGGAAGGTGCCTAATGGCGTGGAGAGTAGATTGAAGGGGATGAGGCTACAGGCAAGCAGATCAGATAGGAATCCTTGCAGTAGGGTAGGTGAGGGATTTTGATAGTCTGCAATAGGAGGAAAATGGGATTCACTGTGAAGCTAGGACCCATTTTGGAAACTTGATTGAATGTGAACTATGAGGATGAAAGTGACATCAAAGATGATGTGCTTCTAATCGGTGGGGCGTTCATATGATCTGAAGAACACAAAAGGAGTTCAGTTTAAGACTTGCTTTTAAATGCTGACGGGGGCAGGAAATGTATCAGACCAAAAAGGAGAATTGAGAGCTGAAAGTAGAGATTAGGGAGTTAGCAACAGGAGCCAAAAGAGCAACTGATGTTACCTACAGAAAGAATATAAAGAAAGAAAAGGTCTGGAAGAGAATTTGGGGAAATGCCTTATTTGAAGATGTCATTGGAGGAAGGATTTAAAAGAAAGAAGACTGGATAGAGACAGAGGAGGTAAACCTCCATAGTATCACAGCAGATGTAACAAGGGAATAGCAAGTTCCAAGGATAAGGGTGACTATTACAAGTAATGGAATTGACCCTGGGGAATGTGCAAGTATGTTGATCAGGCCAATGAGTTTCAGTTCCCCACATTGTGCTTTTGTGTGCACAGTGATTTTCTTGAGTGGCTTAGTTTCCTTTCTTATCACACTATTTACTAGCTTAAATGTTCTTCCATCTCAACTCATCCAAACCTGCAAATGTCCTAAGATTCAATTAGAAGACTCTTGCCTTGGCTGGTTGGCTTAAGTGGTTGGAAAATCGTCCTGTACACTTAAAAGGTTGTAGTTTTTATTCCTGATCAGGAAGCATATGAGAGGCAACCGACCCATGTTTCTCTCTCACATCCATGTGAATCTCTCCCTCTCTCTTCTTCTCTGTCTAAAAGCAACAAAAACATATCCTCAGGTGAGGATTTAAAAAAAGTAAGTGTAACACTTCACCCACTCCTGCTGAATATGGTCTTGCTCTTCTCTGAATTCCTGTAGTTGATATAGTTAGTTCTCTCTTCACATATAAATGTCTTAATTCCCCATGTGGACTGGATGTGTTTCAGGACAAATATTGTATTTTAAACTCATTCATGTCTGTCTTAATGCCTAACATAATGCTTTGCATAAAGAAGATGCTCAAACAAAAAAGCTATAATGTGAAATTTGGTAATCTGTATCAGGTGTCATAAAAACAGTTAAATTCTTAGACACAGTAATATCTCTTCCGAGGCTATATTCTACAAGAATAGTCTGCAATGTGAAAATGTCATATACGCAAACATACTTGCCAAAGTTCTAATCAAAACTCTTTAGAGGTCCAGTATGGAAATAGTGGAATGCTTCTGTAAAAATAGAAAATTTTGTCTAATGGAATCATTTACCACCCTAGAAATGTGATTGATTTTAAAAGCAGGACAAAAAACTATCTGGGCACTATGGTTTCAAAGGTATAAAATGTGCATATGGAAAACCTTGGAAGAGAATAGGTTAAAATAATAAGCTTTAAGACAGACTTTCCACTGTTGTTGTTTTTTTTTTTTTCATTTTAAAATTTGCAATAATGTATTATTGTTGTAAGTTATCTTATATTAAAGCTATCTTTTGTTTTCTATGAAGGACCAACTACTGTGCAGTGAACTTGAAAAGTTACTTGGACCATTAAAACTTTCTATTAATGAGCCATGGTTTTGGGGTCAGTAGCTCTTCACTCTAGTTAGGACCCTTCTCTCCTTTCCACAGTCATCTTTAAGCTTACGTTGTTAATCTGGATAGATTCAATGGATTTGATTAAGGCAATACTTAAAGCCCAGGCCCTTCTGGAAGTGATAGAAAGTGTCCTCTTTAAATATGCAAATCATTAGTAGGTTGTCAGGATCCATGATAGTAACCATCACCTTTAATCGATAGCACTGATGTTTTTTAGCTCATAATTTGGGACAAGGGGACCATCTTGTCCTTTAACTATTGGCACTTCTAAGGGTTAAAGAGAAAGTGAGGTGGAGAGGAAAGTTAATAGGATAGAAATACAAGAAATGGGGGGAGAGGGGCACATAGCATATAGGTGTGTCTGTGTCTACCTCTCTCTGATGTTCTCTTCCCTTTTTAAAAATCTCTTCCCTGCTGCTCAGTGGAACCTTTCAAACAGAAGCACTGTATTTTCAAAAGCTGGGACTATGCTTGATCTTTCCTCTAATCAATATTCTGAGGTGGTCTTGGCAAGAGAAAGACCTACTCTCTTGAATCCTGGTGTGAACTATACCAGAAGGTGGGAGGTTCAGCGTCCCAGGCAAAGACAAGTATCAAATAGTGGGGAAAACATAGTACTGATAGTGGGAGGCAGGAAATGAGAGGGTGGGCTCCTCAGGCAAGTCGAGGATGCACTCTCCAGGCACCCTGTAGCCTTTAGCAGCTGAGTTTGAAAGGCTGGTGCAGATGGTGGGCTGTTTTACTCTGCTACGTAGGCCTGCCTGCAAAAGCCAGAACAATTGATCCTGGATTCCAGCACCATCCAAGTTAGCAACAGCTGACTGAAAGGTGCAGCACACTATGAGTTCATTACAGGCAGCTCAAAGTTGAGGACCTTCCCTGTTGGGCTATTGAAAAAGGCAGTTCATGCTTCTTGCCACTGGGCAGGCCCAGGAGGGTGCCCTAGCACAGACCAGACATCGATTTATCTTTTTACCCATTCTAGGTAATCTCTAAAGGACAGTGAAACTCAAAAACATAGCAAAGTGAAAAGATGCTTATTTTTCATGACAATAAATTAAACACCTATTAGAATGATTCAGGTTTCAGGACTGGACCTCAAAGGATTTGAGGCGAAGCTTTTTTTTTTTTTTTTTTTAATACTCATCCAAGGAACAGAATATTTTTTGCCATTGGATATAGAGAGAGGGAGGGGGGATGAGGAGAAAGAAAAGGGGAGAGGGGAAGGGGGGAGAGAGAGAAACATTTATGTGATAGAGACACATCGATTGGCTGCCTCCCACATGCACTCTTGATGGGGGAATTGATCCCACAACCAGTGCACAAGCTGATGCTTTAACCACTGAGACACTGGCCAGGGTGAGCCAAAACTTTTTAAATGACATTTTTATAACATAAAGTACATTTTATAGCATGTAATGATGAAATATTAAATAGGCACAACACTCTTTTTTAAAAAATATATATATATTATTCATTTTTTTTTACAGAGAGGAAGGGAGAGGGACAGTCAGAAACATCGATGAGAGAGAAACATTGATCAGCTGCCTCCTGCACACACACACACACACACCCCAGTGGGGATGTGCCCACAACCAAGGTACATGCCCCTGCTGGAACTGAACTCAGGGCCCTTCAGTCCACAGGCTGTTGCTCTATCCATTGAGCCAAACTGGCCAGGTTGACACAACATTCTTATTTGCTTGAGTTGCTCATAAATTTAGAATGGATTTCCAGAGAAAGTAGTAATTTGTCTTGCCTTTCTCAGTCATACAATTTGCCAAAATATTGATCTACCCTATTGGTTGGAAAGGGAAAAGCAGCTGAAACTGGTTTGGCTCAGTGGCTAGAGTGTCGGCCTGTGGACTGAAAGGTCCCAGGTTCGATTCCGGTCAAGGGCATGTACCTTGGTTGCGGGCACATCCCCAGTAGGGGGTGTGCATGAGGCAGCTAATTGATGTTTCTCTCTCATCGATGTTTCTGACTTTCTCTCCCTCTCCCTTCCTCTCTGAAAAATCAATAAAAAATATTTTTAAAAAAATAAGGAAGGGAAAAGTAGCCTCCATGGACTAGTCAGGACTCCTCCCTGGTTCCAGAGGCCTGGAAGTACATACACACACACACACACACACACACACACACACACACACTCTCACACACACACGCCTTCTTTCTGACCTACCTCAAAAGGTCATTGCCTTCCCTAGGAGGGGGCAGAGTTGTGTTTTCCTTAAATCATCAAGCATCAACCTAGAGCCTCACAAGTAAACTGTCTGCTTTTTTTTCCCGCCCCCCAGTCATAAAACAGGAACTGTAAGCTATTTTCTCTATCAAAGAATTAATTGGCTTTTTTCTCTGCAGAGTTTGTAGGGAGAAATCAGACCTTTAAATAAATAATCGGGTCATTATTTACTAAGGAAAGAGTGGGAAGGGATGTGGTGGGGATTTCCTGGGAATAAAGAAAGGGTGTTGATGTGAAGCAGGAACAGTGTGTGGAGCATACGGTCAGGATCTGGAGGGAATTATAGGAAGGAAATTAGCAGGGAGTAAAAGTCGTGGCACAGACGATGGACCACATCTTCCCCACACCATCTGTGCAGTCGTCATGTCCTCACATAGCAGGAGGGGAGGCAGTGTCAACACTGTCACCTGAAAACAGCTGCACCGTCAGAAGATGCTGTGGACACAGGGCTATGACATTTCCAGTTAAAAAACCAAGCACTTGGCAAGATGCTACCTTTATGAGTAATAAACAATAGCATGTTCCTAATAAACTTCAGGTTTGAGACCTTGATGCTTCTAATTAAAAGAAAGTAGCGGGGGCAGAGGGGAAGGGAGTAAGTAAATGCCCCAGTTTCCATGAGACAGTCTTGGTTTACATGTATTATAATTATTAATAATGCCTTTTTGACTCACCAAGTGTCCCAGCTTGGAATAAAAATTATTTGCCAACGCTGTGAATAAACCAAGGATACATGGGAATTAGCAAGATATTTTACAGCTTTTTTTTTTAATTCAAATACATCTTTTAAAAAATTAAACTCCCACCGAAACCAGTTTGGCTCAATGGATAGAGCATCGGCCTGCGGACTGAGAGTTCCTGAGTTTCTATTCCGGTCAGGTGCATGTACCTTGGTTGCAGGCACATCCCTAGTAGGAGATGTGCAAGAGGCAGCTGATCGATGTTTCTCTCTCATTGATGATTCTGACTTTCTATCCCTCTCCCTTCCTCTCTGCAAAAAATCAATAAAATATATTTTTAAAAAATTAAACTCCTGAAACTAGAATCTCCTGTTTCATAATTTTCTCATACTTGTTCAAAGATGAAGCCATCACCTTGTTAAAAAAAAAATCTAACTTTCTGACATCGTTGCAGATGATGATTTAAATAATTATCTTGAATATTTTAATACCCTGCAAAGCTTTTAGAGTCTAATTAAACATGAATTTGTTTCTGTTGTATCCCCCACCCCCCACCCTCCCACCCCCTACCGCTAAAAACTGGGCAATGGGACAAGTAATCATCTTGAGTTGCAGCTGTTTGGGTCGATGCTCCTTCCCAATGCCACTCTGTTAATTTTGCTCTGTGCCGTTTCCTGGTGCTTGAATTTTGCCATACAAATATTTGTGGCATGGGTAATAATCAAAATTTTAATTGGGGTTTTTGGAAAGAAGATTCTGACAGGCAAGTAAGACAGAAATCCAGACTTGCATTATATTGAATAGATTAATCACTTAGATTTATTTTGAACTAAACAAATTGTCAAAAAACAAAAACAAAAACAAAACAGGTAAAGAAATAATTTGCGACTCAGAAATGACAATTCTATTTGCAAGATCTTTGAGCTTTTTATTGGTAGTAGTTCTTATGGGAGCCAAAGTCTTAAGTTCCTTGTGTTTATATTGCAAATTCAGAAATGGAAATGTTGATAAAAATCAGGATGGATATTTATCAAGAAGATACTATGCTGTGGGTATCAGTCTTGATATCCTTATAATTTTCCTGTGAGAAAAACACGAGAAGCCATTGGGAAAGGAAGCAGTGTAGGTGACTTGTGATGTTGCTTTACAAAGGATTAAGAATGTTTCTGTGAATATTTTTCTTTTCTGTCCATAAACTTTGAATCTAACATTCATTAATTTTTTACTATTTAATCCTTCTTAACAATACTAAAAGGATCTTAATTTATCTTAAATATGGATGATAAAAACCTACCATACAGTTGTTCAAAGTATTTGAGATATTCTATATATGCAGAGTATATAGGTTTGTAAATATGTAATATCTGTACACATTATGTGTATTTTAGTATTAATTTATATGTATATCCTCCAATGCATGGAAGACACAATAGAAATGGCATTTTTATAGCCGTATTTGTTATCATTTCATACTAAATCATTCAATCTTGGCTTAACGGCAACTTATAAGACATTAGTTGTGAGAAAATGATGACTTCCTTTTTCTACAACAAACATTTATAGATTATTCATATTAACTTTGGGATATAGTTCCTTGAAATTTAAAAAAATGAATAAAATTGTGCTGTGATTCAAGATGTTTAGCTGACAAACCAAGAGATACATGGAAACCTTGTTCTTATACAAAGCCACAGAGCCGCCTTTCTGAAATCATTACTATGGAAGCTTTTTAAAGCTCATTCAGTGAAGTGGAACAGTAGTAGGAAAAGTCAAAGAAATTGATTTGCAGCTTAAGAATATGTGAACTTTATGAATAAATATTATCAATTCTAGTGGCAGACATGATGGTCCTTCCCATTATCTTAGAGATTCAGCGGCAAATCCTAAAGTGACTAATGGGTGACAGGATTCTGTGGTTGAAGCAGACAGTGAAAGCTTAATAAAAGCTTGTGCACTGATAAAATTAGTCAGGAAACACTTTACAGTATCTCGGGTGATTCATGACATGGAAGGTAACAAAGCATAGGTTCCATGCCTTCGTGTCTTCTGCTCTGTTTTCAGATCACCACCTGCCTGAGCATATCAATCCTGAGGCTTGATTTTTTTTTTTTTTCTGATGAACAGAACCCTACTTAAAACTAATGAAAATAGCCCTAGTGGTTGTCTTAGATAATTGACTTGTGTAAACCATATACCAACTACACAAAAACATCAGAAAAATCAATTATATTCCTTAACATACGCTTTCTATGCAATGTTAAAGTCATTATTTGAAAGGCAGAAATCCAGCTGTCAGATTTGCATGACAGAAAGAGATATATACTCTACTGGAATTTTGGAAGAGGTCAAGTTTCATATCCCCTTTAATTTGTGGATGGGGAAGTTGAGATAGTAGGACCATAAGGAGATGTATGACTTTGAAAAACATCTGGAGCGAAATTTAACACAGGGTTTCTAACTCAAAACTAGGGACTTTACAGTCTTTCTCCTTTGGTTTGCGTGGCCCTGTCTCACTCACATTGCCTCCCATTGAAATGGAAAGCCCACTGGTACAGGCTATTTGAATGCAGGAATAAAAACTGTTGGTGACTTAAATCCAAATTGGCTAATTTTGTTCTGAGCAGTGACTGATAGAATGTTCTGTGGGCACAGGGAGAGAAGAGGTCAGACACATTTTACTTTAATGCATTTTCATTAGTTCATCAAATGCTCTTTTGAGAAGGCTCTTAAAAGATAAAGTATAAAAAAATCTTGAAATTGGAGGAAAATGTCCCTTTTAAGTATGGCTTCCTATGTTACATGACCCATGTAAGATCAAGCCATTCCTCACTCTTCTTAACAGTGAGATACATATCAAAGTAATTCAAAGAGGAAATGTGAAAGAGTTTAAAGAGACCTGACATTACTTATCTAAAAGTGATTTCCTTATTATTTAATACATTTCTTAGACTGCGCAGATCCTATTCTTTTTTCATCTTTAACATCAGCTTATAGTTTGATGTGGATTTGTTTAGGATAATTCATAGTTTGAAACATACACGGAATGCCAAGAAAGCTGACTATTCATTCAGAAAGCCATCAGTTAATTCCTGGTGGCTCAGATGACTAAGTACAGAAGTGCTGTGGGTCATAATGGTTCGGGGAATCATGTAATGTTGATCCTGTCTCATCCGGTCAGTATTTTAATCAGTATTTTAATGAAGATATTGGATGTTTATTACATTTTCAATGAATAGTTATTCAAAAATATTTTTCTGGAATAAACGGAATATATTTATGTGCATATGTACAAATGTAATATGTGGCACTTACAAATAAAAACACCTACAACTATATAGGACTTAGGTAACATGAAGATGATGGAAATGATGATGACAAAGATTACAACATATACTAATGCTGTTATGTCCTAACATTATGCACGGTTCCACACTTGGAAGTTTATCTATATCCTTCATCTTCAGAACCATTTGACAAGGGAGGTATCATAATTCCCACCCAACAGATGAAGAAATCAGCCATTTATTCAGGAAAACAATGATTGAATACTTCCTATTGGCTCAAACATCACAAACATCATGTATTGAAGGTGAACAATAAAGTTCTTCCTAAATCCTAAGACTACATGCGTTTGCTCTGTTACACCATTTGTCTTCAATTGAACCTCATATAATACATGGCAGCTGGGGGAATTTACTTCAAAAAATAGTATTTGCTTCCCATGTTTATAAAGTGCAGCATTTAGGAAAAATAATAAGACATTTTGTTTCATTGCAACTTGTTGCTTACCTAAAATAACTCATCAACTCTTGAAAGCTATGTTGATAAAACATACTGTTTTTGGAAGGGGCAGGAGTGTTGAGAGGAAAACTGAAGATTCAAAGGAAACTGCAATGTTCTGCTCACATCAGGAAGATGGTGTTCAGTGCTTAGTGCCGCTTAACAGTGACAGGCAAACTCTAGAGAAAGATGGTCAAAGTTGTGAAATGTCTAGAAGTTGTACTATAAATGAAACAATTGAAAAGAATGTGGGAGAAGAATTAGGACTTAGGAATCCATAACTTCCTTCAGCTATTAAAAAGTTGCCCTTAGCAGGGATTGTGTATTGCTCTAGAAAAGTAGAATGATGGCTAATGGAGGAACGTTGAATGAATAAGATTTCTGTCTAACAGAGGAGTTTTATGACAGGCAGAGCTGCTATTCAATTAATTCTTGGAGCTCCCTTTGTTACTTGACTGATCTATCTTTGGCAGTAATGATCACTCTCTAGGCCATATGTTCTTTACTGTATAGATGTTTAATACAGGTTTCTTGAACAAATAATTGAACAAATGAAAGAATGCATGCCTCAGTAACCATCCAATGGCATAATTTATTGTGTAAAGGTCCATAGTACAGTGAATCAAAGAGAAGAATAAATACCTGATGAGATGAAATTAGGTACAGTGGGTCCCTTGGCCCAGCTTCCTCTGAGCAGAGAGAAGTAAAGCAAAATTAGGTAGAGTAAATGTTGAGCAATTTGAGTCTTATTACAAATGAATGATCTGCTAGAGACTTCATGAGCATCTGCTAATTGTGCCACTTAAGAAACTGGAAATTCTTACTGTGATCACAAGTGTTTTATAAAATAACATCTCACTTTATTGATTAAGGTATTACACATGTGTTCTTATCCTTATCCTGCCATTGCCCCCCACCCCGGCATTCATGCCTTCACCCCCCTGATGTCTGTGTCCATTGATTATGCTTATATGCATGCATACAAGTCCTTTGGTTGATCTATCCCCCTTACCCCCGCCCTTCTCTACCTTCCTTCTGAGGTTTGATGGTCTGATAGATGCTTCTCTGTCTCTGGATCTGTTTTTGTTCATCAGTTTATGTTGTTCATTATATTCCACAAATAAGTAAGATCATGTGATATTTATCATTATCTGACTGGCTTATTTCACTTAGCATAATGCTCTCCAGTCCAACCCATGCTGTTGCAAATGGTAAGAATTCCTTCTTTTTTACTGCAGTGTAGTATTCCATTGTGTAGATGTACCAAAGTTTTTTTTAATCCACTCATCTGCAGTGAAATAAAGATATTCTTATACTCCACAATAAACAGGAGTATGCCAGGAATTAAAAGCATTCTCATTGTGTCTACCTATATTACTCACCTAGCTGGGCAGTTATGTCTTCCTTTTAAAATCCAGTTTCTTGGAAGCTAAAGCTTTCCAGTAGGCTTTTATAACACAGTCCTGCACTGCTTAACAAGGGAGACAAGGTCTGACACATTCGCCATCAGGTGATTTTGTCTTTGAGCAAGTGTCGTAGAGTGTACTTCCACAAACCTAGATGGTACAGCCTACTGTATACCTAGGCTGTACGGTACACCACCACCATATATGTGGTCCATCACTGACTGAAAAGTCATTATGTGACTCAAGACTGTAGTGACAAATCCATAAAATTTTTGTTCAAATTCTAGTGAGTATCACATTCATGGGGATTCTTTTTCTCAGGCACCAGTTCTAGTGAAAGGTTGAGAAAAAAATAACAATTCATTGAAAGATTGAGAAAAAATAGCTTCCAAAGAATAACCTTCCCAAATGATGTTTCTAGATGGCACTTGGGACAATAGTTAGGCTCATGTCTAATTCATCCTTATGTAACTACAAGAGTCCTGAAGACTAAACTATTTGGATACAAATAGTGGCATTATTTTTGGACAGACTCGTAAATATCTCAATTTTATTTAGACTGCAATGGTCTATATTTTTATGGGGTATTATGCTGGAGCAGTTTTGTACAGTGGTTATTGTTATGAAATTTGAGGCCAGATGGTTCTAGTTTTTTTCATTTATTTGTCATGTGACTTTGCAAAAGTTATCAGGTGTTGTTTAGCTTCAATGTAAAATGGAGAAATTATAGTATTTACTTCATAGCGTTATAGCAATGATTAAATTAGCTGGTATAATACATGGAATGGTTTAGTATAGTCTTACATGCATAGTAACTGTGAAGTCTGAGCCTTCAACTCTCAAATTCTGCCATGGATTTTTAAAAGTACAGATGCCTTGCCCACTTCCTGTGAGTCTGCTTAGATAGCTCTGAGATGAGTCTCAGATAAACATGCTTTGGATTATTTCTCCAGGAAATTCTGATGCACACCAGAGTTAAAATCACTTGCTGATTATTTTTTATTTTATTTTCCCCTTCCAAACTTAGCCCAGTTCCTGCAAGTTTACTTGGCCTGTTTGAGATGTAAAGAAAGGAAAATAATTCGGTTTTCTACCTCATGTCCAAGTGCATACTTCTATTTAATGGAAGAACTGGTATACAGAAGCAGGTGGTCTGGCTTAACTACTATCACACATTAATGTAATACTGTTCAAATCCTAAGTTTATATTTACTATTATTCAAAGGCGGGACAGTAACGTATCTGAAAGTCAAATATCAGTGATGTTCAAATGATCTGCCTGGCAATCACCTTTTCATTTCTCTAGGTAGAACTTCAATGTCACCCTCTCTGTGTAGCCTTCTCCTGACTCTCTCCTAAAAATCCTACTTCATACACTATATGTCTCCCTCTTTCTCCCTGGGACCAAAAAAATGAGAGATCTTGAAGCATAGGGATTGTTTTATTTACTTGTTTCTTTCTGGCTCCAGCACATATTTTCTTCTTTGCCATCACCACATCTTTGCTTTGGTGCACATCATTGAGGGCTATATTTTAAGGTGCGAGCGATTCATCCCTGTGGGATTTGACACATAAGCTTTGTGTGTGCAGTAGAAGGGAATCACTGGCATTTTGGGAAGATTTCTCAAAATGTCAACAAACGGTATTCTGAGAATTTGTCATTGCCAGGTATAAAGTATCATCTTTCACACTCTGATTGTATTTATCTTTTAACACAATGGTTATCTTTTTCACTGAAATATCTTTAAATAGAGTTAGCCAGATTCTTCATTGAATTAGGGTGGAAACCTAAAAAGCAAAGTCATGTAGGATTACAGTACTTCCCAAAAATGTATTTAAATACCCAAATAATGGCTGGTCAGGGGGCAGGGTGGGGTCAAAAGTCAGTAATATCAAATTTGGTAATTTTTTAAACCTTATCCGTTAAATGGACTTCCTTGAGGCTCTCAGGATGATTCTTGGAATTACAAATGAATCTGCCAACCAAGTACATTTCCATTCATATAAATATATTTGGACAATACTAGAAGAAGATTCAGAGAAAAATATAATTGAGTCTGCAGAACACCATACTACCCACATTAACCAGGGTTATTTTCTCTAAGAATCCTGATAAAGTAGTCTGGTCTTTTGTCTTCTAAATTTATATTTTTGTATGCAAATGTGTTTACAGAGCATCTACTTTTTCCTTGACTGTGAATTTTTGTTCAGTCATTGAAGTTCACAAGTGGTTGAGGAAGGATTTATGGAAATATTCAGGTTCTGAAGATGCTTTGCCAGATTAAAGAAAATACTTTTCTCCCAAAGAATTGAGTAGAATAAGGTGACTTAATGAACTACATCTTTTGTTAATCTGTAGTTGTATATTGATTTCAGAATTATTTTATTTGGCTCCTATGACTTTATTATTTATTAACGGATTGATTTCAGTATTTCATTGACATCCATGTGTTCTTTCATCCCTCATAGGCAGCCGTAGGCTATATATCACAAATAATTTTACTCTGTTTATGGGAATAAACTGTATTAATTTTATCAAGAAAAAACTTTTCCTGAATTAAGGATTACTTGGGTAAAATGTTGACTCTATGATTCTGTAAAAGTATCATCTGAAATCAATAGAAGTTTCATTTTTATTAACTATTTGAATATCAATGAACATTGAAGTGTATATATGTATTCCTGGAAGTTTTAGTTAATATTGTGTATTGTGGCCAGCACTAATATTATTATTTGGAATTCGCACATGATTTATTTAGCAATTCAGGATTTTTGTTACAGATTAATTATAGACATGCTATTTAGTCATTAAAAATGGTGGAGATGTTTTCTTTACAAGTTGACATTCTTGAATTCATACTTAGAGCTATTTTTAAAAAGAAACAAACTTTGAGAAATAAAAATATTTTGTTCTGACAATTCATGATCTCAGCTAAATTTTTACCTTTAATACTTATTGTTTGCTTAAACTAAGAAAATATGCTCTTAATTTTAAAATTTATAATACACTAAACAGACTTTTTATACAAAATTCATTTGTTGGTATTTAACTAAATTCTGTACGCCTACATAATACTAAATTAATAGGAAAAAAAATCTTCTAATTCCTTAAGCCCTTTGAAAGTCTCTAGATTTTTTCCAATGAAGTGAACACATTGCTTTGCAGATGTGTCTGAACTTATTAGAATGGTATTCCTTTTAGTAAACCACTTGTTTTCCAATATCCAAGTGGCAAGTATCCTTATGCCCTTGAATTGCAAGAGAGTGTCCAGTTTACTCCAGAATCATGCCAACATGCATTGTTCCTGGATCATAGACGAAATATGGTTTTATTGACCATGGTCAGCACAAACCAACACTTTTCTTTTCACCGTGCATACCATGTCAAGGAGCTAGATAACCGTAGAGGATGTCTTGCAAACAGAAACACAGGTCCTGCTTAGAGAACAAAAGACTTTCATATGATGATTTTTTTTCCATGCAACGCATGAATACAAAACCTATGAACTTTTTTTCTACATGAAAGGTCTATAGTACACAATTTAAATTGGCTCGAGGCCAGTGTAATTACTTATCTTGGTTGCTTGCCCAGGTTCATTTCTTGATATAGCCCAGTGACAGATTTTCTCATTGCAAGAAGCTTTTGAGTATTTTCCTCCTTTTGTTTCTTAATGTATTATAACCATGTGCCAAAGGCTGCATCGAACCATAAGGTAAAACTTAGATAAATTCAAATCTCTGGGACCCCTTCACTGGAAAATTATTTTCAAACATGTTTGCTATACTACCATCATGAAAAGATTCTAGATAAATGTTCCAAAAGTTTTATTTTGGATAAGAAAGTACCATTAAAGGCATGTGCTCTATTTTTTTTGTTGGGTTGTCATTTCGTTTTTGTTTTTTGATTTTTTGTCTTTATCCATTTTGACCAATTCTTCAGGCAGAGATCATGATTGGGATCCACATTTTAAGTTCCTTATCAATTTTAGAATTCAGTTGCACGTTTCCTGTTTTTTAATGTGAGGTCAGAACTAACCAAGCTGGATCTAACAAATGTTAGAAAGGCAGTTGGAACAGATTTAGTCAATTAAAATTTAGAAGAGAGTTCTTAGGAAAGAAAATATTTATCTAGTGTCGTGCAGGCAGCTACCTTGACTAATCTTTTGAATCTTCAGAAATTGCTTTGTTTTGGAACTTAGCAGCAAAAGTAATAAAGTGTTGACTGTATTATTGTGCTGATCATCATCATTATTACTCTGACATGATGATGATGATGATGATGATCATCATCATCATCATCATTATATTAACAAGCTAAAAAGGGGGAAATGTATGATCATCTCAATAGATGTGGGAAAAGAAATGACTAAATCCAATATCCATCCCTAATAAAAACTCTAAAAAAAAAACCAACCATAAAAAACTAGGAATAAAAGGGAAGCTCTTCAACCTAATAAAAGGGCAAAGATGAGAAACTTAAAACTAACATCCCACTTGACAATGAAAAACTGACTGACTGCCTTTCCCCTAAGATCAGGAACAAGAGACAAGGTTATCTGATCTCAATGATTGCATTCAACATTATCTTGGAGATTCTAGACAGTGCAAAAAATAAAAATAAAAAAATAAAAAAAAAGACACCCAGGTTGGAAAGGCAAAAGTAAAATTGTATTCAAAAACAACATAATGATTTATATAATTAAGATCTGCTGGTATCTACAAAGGTAAAACTATAAGTAGTAAGAGATGTAAAACCAGCCTGCATTTGCTACAGTTGATAATGTGTAACACTACATCAGACGAGTCATGACTCCAAAACTAAAATAAGTGCTGTTAATTTTCTTCATGTGGTGAACTTGGTGTCCCGCCCTATTTTGTATTTTTTAGTGAACATGATTCATTGGTTTTGGAATTAGAAGTCCCTCCTTAAAAATACTCAGGAATTTTCAGGAGACATAGGGGAATGTTTGTGTCATAGAATGTAGTTTCCTGAACCACTGTTAGAAGATGTGTAGTGCACAACTCTAGCGAAAACCATTAACATAATCTATGGTGAAGACATTGCTTTTTACAATTGTTTATCATGATGACCCTGGTGGTTTGAGCCTTTGTAGTATAAACAAGATCCATTCTGTAGCTTTCAACTTGATGAATCAGCAAACAGGGTGATTCAAAGTATTCAGAGGACTGTCCTATGAGGTAAAGATGAGTGAAAACAAGCTCAGCAAAGGTACCAGTTGAAAGGATGCTCCTGTAAACTTGGCAATAAGACAGAGGTGACTTGCATGTTTCAGATATCAAGCTAACAGCCTAAAGCTTGAAGATGAAGCCTACAGCGTGAATTCTGTGTTTAGCTAAGAGAGATGATGCCAATTTAAGATCAAAAGGAATGAAAGGGAGCTGTACCTCTTTGAGATTCAAGGGCATAAAAGCAAGGGAGGAGAGGTAAAGAGAGGGTCAAGACCCCACACACGTATTTCCTTTCACAAGATTCCCTTTGTATTGGTTTATATTTGGTGCCAAAGAATTGAGTGTTTTCTGAGTTCGGAAGATGGCAAGGGCACCTTGGTTTTACTTTTGTTATAGGTTCTAAAAGATAGTTTGAAAGAGGAAATAGTAATGAACCCATGTTGCAGTCACAATGAAGTCTGTTTTTAACATTTTTAATTACATGAGAAATTATGTTCATTGTTGAAAAATTAAAAGGTAAAAATAAGAGAACAAACACAAAACAAAATAAAACTCATAATTCGATTACTTGGGAATAGAGCTCTCAGTACTTTATGGATGTTCTTCTAGATGTTAGATATAGATATAGATAGATATAGATATAGATATATATGAAATATAAAGATGTCAAACTTTAAATATTCTTCTGTAATTATTCTTCTCTCAACAAATTATCAAACTTTTCATATCAATATATACACATCCATATCACCATCTCAATGCCTCCAATTGTCCAATTATATGAATGCACCAAATGATTTTAACCAATCTCAAGGCTTTTAAGCTCTGTTTACTTTTAATTTTTTTTTTCTTAAGGAACAAAGATTTTTCTCCATAGCATGACCCTAGCAGAATTTGACTAAAAAGCTACAGCTCTGAATTTTAAATGGCAAAGTGCTTTTGGAGTCGTGCTTCTTGAACTATTCATTTTACAATGCCATTGAACACTAAACACTCTTTAGTGGTCATTACATGATATGTGTGTGCATACTCTGAGCTTCACTGTCCTAATCGCAGTACAGATGTAAGTGTCTTCCACTGGTTGACCTTTTAGGGAACCTCATTATTTTTTTTTTCATTTCTAAACCTATATGTAGATTGATACTAACATTACATTTATTTAAAATGGATAGAAATCCCATATATTTAGACAATCAACCAATAAAGATTAGCTCAAAAGACACCAAACTTTTTTTGAGGCTAATGTAAAAATACTTTAAAACCTTCAGCTGGCTCTTGCATAGCATGAGTGTGTGTGTGTATATGCTGCTAAGCTGCATTTTGACACTAACATATGACCAAATTCAACTCTTGGGACTGTGACTGTGAGTTGTTGTGGAAAATTATCATTGAGAGGGAGGATATTGAGGAGGTAATCCCTAAGGTTCGTGAGCTTGGGGAGGTCACTTAGCCTATCTGGAGTGCAGAGTGTTCATCTTTCAAAAGATGGAGTTAGAGGAGGAAGGTCTAAGTGTTCCTCCAGTGCAGATATTCTGTGATTCTGCCCTGATTCAGGGTTGTTGCTATAGACCAAGATATTTAGATCTTTGGCTGGTTGGCCTACATCCCTGGCCACTAACCTCATCGAATCTACTCCTCTTTCTCTCTTATTTGGTCTCTCATCTTGTACTGAGATTTTAACTCTTCCCCTTGCATACCTTCTTTATCTTGTTCTTTCTTTCCTTGTTCCCCACTTGTGTCCTGTCACTGGCTTGTGTTCTGGTAAATATGCCATGTTCCATTGGGTTAACCCAAGTATTTTTGATCCTGCTGACCCTTGGCCTCCAATGTAAACATGCTGCCTATGACCATGGCATCCTAAGTTGCTCATGAGGACTTTTTGGCTGTGCTTCAATTCCATTATATCTGGAAGGAAAGAAAAGCTTTAATGCTACCTCACTGTCTTGTACATAGTAATTACTTAGAATAAATTAGTATAGTATTGACACATGCTATAATATGAACTTGAAAACATTATGCTAAGTGAAACAAGTGAGCCACAAAAGGCCATATATTGTATGAAATAACTAGAATCAGCCAATACACAGAAACAGAAAGTAGGTTAGTGATTGCCAGGGGCTGGGAGAAGGGGAAAAAAGGAGTGGCTGGTAATTGGTACAAGGTTTCTTTTTTGGGTGACTAAAATGTCCTGGAATTAGAGAGTGATGATGGTTGTACAACCTTGTGAATATAATAAAAAACACTGAATTATATACTTGAATAGGATGGATTTTATTATATGTAAATTATATCTCAATAAAAAAATTGTTGACTACATAAAATATTCAGGTAATTATTTACCTATACACTAGAAGTTGGTTAAACATTTTGAAATATTTCAATAATCAGTTTTAGGGAGCTGGTTGGGACAAATCGGTACTATCCAAATCAGGTGCTTTTAGTTGTGTGCCTTTTATAAGCCGAAGTACTTTTCCTTAGCGGGGGAGCTTCTCTTGATCACTGAAGACAGAGAGCAAGAGCCACAACAAATATCTGCAAAGTTTATTCTTGGGTTGAAAATGTAGTATGTAGTTATTGTCCAAAACACTAAAAATGCACCTTAAGTAAGAAGGTAAATAAGGGAAGACATGAGAATTCTCTTGAAGAACTCACTATCAGCTTGATATTTGTCCCCTCAAAAGCTAAACTCAATATATATATTAGAGGCCCAGTGCACAAAATCCGTGCACTGGTAGGGTCCCTAGGCCTGACCAGCGATCAGGGCCAATTGGAGCCTTCCAGCTGCCGGACAGGGCCTTCCTTCATTCAGCGCCACCCCGTGGTGGCCAGTGCATGTCATAGCAAGCGAACAAACTTCCCATCTCCTGGTCAAACTCCAGAGGGGACACTTTGCATATTAGGCTTTTATATATATAGACTAGGGGCCTAGTGCACTGGGGGTGGGTGGTCCCTCAACCCAACCTGCCCCCTCTCACATACTGGGAACCCTCAGGGGATGTCCAACTGATGGCGCACCCCTAGCCTCTGGCGAGGCTTTAGGCCTTGGGCACCCAGCCATCGCCCTGCTCAGCGCAGCCCCGGCTGCTTGTGACTACCCGGCCCGGGGGGCTGGGCACTCGCCACCACTTCTGCTCACAGCGCCTGGGGGCCGGGTGCTCCCTGCCATTGCCACTACCGCTGCTGCTGCCACTGCTTCCCCTCACAGCGCCCAGGGGCTGGGCACTTGCTGCCACTGCCATTTCATCTCCACCCCCAGGCCCGGTGCTCATGCCACTTGGCCCCCCCGTGCTCCTGATTGGCTGGTAGCATAGCCAATCAAGAGCCACGGTACAGTCAAATTTGCATGTTTCTCTTTTATTATATAGGATATTACAACAACAATAATAGATCAACAAGTTGTATTTCTCTAGTGACTTTTTTTTCCTGCAAAATAATTGATTCATCTAGGTATTTCACCATGTCTAGGGGTTTTACATGGATAAACATAATCTCAGTATCCCCAGTTAGTTTGGCAGCCCAATCATTCTCAGGACACACTGCCCCAAATATTTTAGAAGGCCATCTTTTCTATCCACTTTCCCCAGGCAGATTTATACCCATCATCTTACCTGCTGAGAGTGTATCCTATTTTTAAAGGCCTCCAGAGATGAATCTTCTTCAAAGAGATGGGCTGACAAAGCTTTGCCTATGCTGCATTCCCAGTGGAGCTAATCAGCCAGGTGTCTGATCTCCATGGCGTCTATCTGGCTCCCTCTTCCCCCAAAGGACTGAATGCCACCAGAAATAATTGTGAGCCCCACACATCTTTAGAGATTTGGCTTGATTTTTTTTTTTCCAACAGAGAAATTTCTTCCACTTACTGAGGTAAACGGCACGTGGATATTACCAATGATTCCCAGAAGTCCTGGTGGCTTTCTGGTGAGATTCTTATTCTCATTTGCTTCTCAGCAGAAATGACCCAAGTTCACTCAAACTGGAAGTAGCTGGTTAGTTTCCATCACATGTTGCATCAGTATGTTCTGCGGCTCTTCCACTTCAACCTTTCCATCCCTTCATGGCACATCTGAACGTTATCTAGCTCAGTCTTGTCACCTTGCAGAAGAAACTCAGATGAGGTACAGACTTCCCATGGATGATCCAGTTAAGTAGTGATGGGTTTGAGAATCTGATCTTGAGTTCTAGTTTGACTGAATGCCATGGTCCCGTTCTATTCCGTTTCTATCATTCTACGTAGTTTCATGCTCCTTCCATCACAGGAAGAAGTATGATGATAATGTCACTGCAATAAATCATGAGGCACTTTCTACTCTGAAACTAACAAAAGCAGATGCCACAAAGCAGGAGTACCTTCTTGGTTTAGCAGAGACCGGTAATTCTCTAGCGGTCTGAGTATTGGACAAAATGGGTTTCTTGGGCTTGAAAAGCAAAGCTGTCTTGAATAACGTCGTTTTGGTGTGTATCAGTGCATTTCACTTTATTATTTCTATTTTCTCAATCTCTTACTGTATTCTTTTTTTTTTTTCATGCAGTTAATGACATAGCCCTGGCAACTGTCTTCAGAGTTGGTTAATCAGGATGTTACATTCTTACAACCCAGTGCTGCCAAAGGCCCCTAACACAGAGTGCAAGACTATCCATTTCCCCTCTGGAGGGTTCCAGAGCCTTTGCTGCTATCGCATGTTACTGAAATGCACAAACTAGACAGACATAGGACAGTAGTCCTAAATTGACATTTGCAAGTCTGTTTTCTTTATATGGACGAAGTGTGTTACTACCTAGACATCTTTGGTAACCAGGAGCCTAGGCCAGTGGTCAGCAAACCACAGCTCGCGAGCCTCATATGGCTCTTTGGCCCCTTGAGTGCGGCTCTTCCACAAAATACCATGGCCTGGGAGAGTCTATTTTGAAGAAGTGACGTTTGAAGAAGTTTAATTTTTAAAAATTTGGCTCTCAAAAGAAATTTCAATTGTTGTTCTGTTGGTATTTGGCTCTGTTGACTAATGAGTTTGTCGACCACTGGCTTAGGCTGCCCATGCTAAGAAGTCTAACCAGAGACTGTCTCTTCTAGCCAACATCTAATACTAAAATCAAAAGGGAATGCCGTTCAAGGGGTTTTGGTTGTGGTTGAATTATTTATGTCATGATCTTTTTCAATTTACAGACTGAAGCAGAACCATCCTTCAGTACATTAAAAGTAGGAACACTCTTCATTAAACAAAAAAACTCAGAGATTTGTCTTTTGACTCATCACAGTATTCCTTCAACATAGATGGGTGGAAAGTATTAGCTTTCCTATTCTCCGGATAGGAAAATTGGAGCAAAAATGTTGTTTCGCATAGACAACCAATCATGGAGCCTGGCCTGGACTCCAGATCTGATTTCCACTTCTGTGCAGAAATTGACATTGGGGCTCAAATTAAGAAACTGTATTCTGAAAGGAAAGCTTTGCCATTATTTGGGCAAAGGCTTACTGACTTTGGCAACGGGACCAAGTGTCACACTTTCCTTTGGCAACTATGGGGATTCTACTTCAATCAGTGTGTATTTCCAAGAACTTTCCCGTGGGCCTACTTTTGGCTTCCATTTACAAAATGTTAAGGAATAATAACATCTACCAAGTACACATCTGAAAGTTTGAACTAACATGTTCCTTGCTAGGCACCCCCTTCTCTATTCTTCTTTTTATTTGTCCTCAGATGCCCTTGTGCCTCTGTATTCTCCAGTCACAGACTTTTTGTCCTGCCTGAAACATGTCCTTCTCTATTCCTGCCTCCACATTAAGATAAATAAGCTACACATCTTCAGTGTGAACCAAGTATATGAGGCCAAATGCCAGATGTAATTTATCTTTGCTCTACCACCTGACTAAGATTGCAAACTTACAGCTCTGCTCATCTCCTTCATTCTATGAATGTGGCCTCTCCCTGGCTCCCCTCCCACTCAGGTCCCACAAGCTTATCTGCTTGCTGGCCTGTCATAATATTGTTATGCATGGTCAGGTGTCAGAGGTATGTGTGTAGGAACATGAGCATCAGAATAGACAGTGCCTTGGAAATGCATTTATCCTATAGAATCTATGAGGGGAAGACACAGTTGCATAAGAGCATGCCCTAAGGTGAGCCAAGCTACAGAATGTTCCCTTTTGCTTGAATCCATTTTCAGTGTTACATGTACACACACTCTTTTTTTTTAAAAATATATTTTATTGATTTTTCACAGAGAGGAAGGGAGAGGGATAGAAAGTCAGAAACATCGATGGGAGAGAAACATCGATCAGCTGCCTCTTGCACACCTCCAACTGGGGAGGTGCCCGCAGCCAAGGTATAGGCCCTTGACCGGAATCGAACCTGGGACCCTTCAGTCCGCAGGGCGACGCTCTATCCACTGAGCCAAATCGGTTCAGCTGTACACACAGTCTTTTTGGTCATTTTCTAATGTGAGCATGTAAAGAATGCCAAAAAAGCAGAGTTTGTTTTTTAAAAAAAAACATTTATTTATGACCATTAAAGTCATTTTCTTACAGATATCCATATTCTATATGATTTATTCTGAAATATAGGCTTTCTTTCTTCTACTGTAATACATCTGATAGATATATCTATGGAAATTCATTATGACAATGAAGTAGTTAGATGATTATCTTTGTAAATTGCAAGTATGATTTCCACTGGATGAGGCCTTAATCGTAAATTATTATGGTTACCAGGAATGTGAGGCATTAGCAGTTCATTTGTTCATCCAACAAACTTTTCTTGAGCACTTACTATGTGCCAAATGCTCAGCGCACACTCTGAAATGCTAGCCATTCTTTTTCCTGAACAGTGTGCACACAGCTCTATACTTGATCCATCATTTCAATGATTAATGTTCCTGTCTGCCTCTCCCCTACACCAGTGGGGAGTTGCCTTAGCCAACCAAACTGAGTTGCCTTATCCAACCAAATGAAATGCTCAATGCACACTCTGAAATGCTAGTCATTCTTTTTCCTGAACAGTGTGCACACAGCTCTTACTTGATCCATCACTTCAATGATTAATGTTTCTGTCTGCCTCTCCCCTGCCCCCTGCCCAACTCCCATCCCCACTCCCACCCTCGCTCTGGGCATATTTAATGCCTGGAGACATTTTTTTTCATTGTCAAACTGGGAAGGTGTTACTGATATCTAGTGATTAAAGGCCAGGAATGCTTCTAAACATCTTATAATCCACCAGGCATCTCCCCACAACAAAGAATGATCAACCCTAAATGTGAATAATCCTGAGTTTGAGAAACCCTGCCTCACACTATGTGACCTTGAGGATAAAGACTATGTCACGATTATCTTTGTGTCTCCATTACCACATACCTAGGAGAGCCAAGTAGTGAGGGTGACAACAAGGTTGAAATGCCAGGAGTACAAAGATGAATGGGACTCGGCGCCTTCCTAGAGCCGCGCCACTCAAATGTGATCCTGACAATAGAATTGCTCTGACCTGGGAAATTATTAGAAATATAGAATCTCAAGCCCCATTCCAGACCCACTGAATTAAAGTCTGCATTTTACCAAAACCTTCACTTGATTTATATGCTCATTAAAATTGAGAAACACTGACCAAAAAGGTTTTCGTGGGTTGGGTGGTTAGACTATAGATACTCAAAAGGAGACATCCAAGTTTACCTGGCAGCAATGAGCAAAAAAATTCTATCTGGATTCATTCATAGAGCACAAATTCTAGGTGAGCATGGCTATAGCCCAGAAAACAGCTGGAGTTGGAGACTTCAGGGCCACAGCTGGTAACCCAGGCGTAACAACAGAATAGAAGGTGGTGATGAGTGGGCAGATACTGCAGCCCAAATGGCAGTGGCTGGGTCAAGGGAAGGGGTGGGACAAAACTTTGGGCATTTAGGGTAGCAGAGGAAGAGTGCCAACCAGCACCAAGGAGGCTGACAGTGGAAAAGGACAGGCCAGGAGCCAAACCTAGGAGAGGCCAAGGCTCTGAGACTGCGGGGGTGAGAAGCAGCAGCCCAGACTGGCTACAGGCTGTTCATTCCATTGTCTGGGTGGCTGGAGTTCATTAAGGGAATCGAGTTACTCAGACTTCTTATACAATAGCTCACCGCCCTTCCAGTACTTGATAGTGTGGTAATTAACATGAGGATTCCAGGAATGCCTTGGATTTGAGTCTTGTCTGTAGCAGGCTGATGTGTCTGGAATCTGGATATTGAAATTTTCTGTTCCAACATTCCCCTTCTTTCCTTCACTAAGAATCGAGTGGACTAAAAAAATCTGAGTGAAAGGGCAAATGTGAACTAGAGGAAGGAGGTCTCTGGGGGCCGCTCTGGTAGCATTTGTCAGGTTTTTCTCAGCAGCTCTCTGTATTTGCTTGTGGTTGAAATACTACCATTTTGTTTGAGCATTGTGACATTATTAAAGTTTATGAGAGGTACTAGAGGACTTTGATATTGTGCTTCTGTTATTTTAAAAGCCACTGGAGCCCCTTTTGGAGAAAATGTTGACTTAACCAAGCTTTCTTAGTGAATGACAACTTGTTGTTCAGGTCTTCTGTCACAGACTAACCAAAGTCAGGAACATTTCACTTGCTCCGGAAGATGGAGAGTTGACAACTGCCCACACTGTGGTTGGATGAAGACCCATGTCCCTTAGTAAAGTAACCGGTCTTCCTTTCCTGTCCTAAATTAGGTTCAGCAATTGCCTATGTCTCAGACTTCTCACAGACTTGAGCAGCATGAGGTCTGGAAAATCCAGAATCCCTCACTTTGCAAAGAAGACAAGTAGCTTAATCTTTTGGGAGCTCACCATTGATTCCTCTGAGTATGTTTTTATTGCAAATCATATTTCTAGGTTGTATTTATTATTTCTTTTCAGATTATGAAGAGGCCTTGCATATCAATTCACTGCCATGCATTGCATATCTCTCCCTCCAGCACCTTCAGGAGTACACAGCAATGGGGGCAGCCAGGCACCTTGCCATCCTCCAAACTTGAGATGGTCCAAGAAAGGCAAAGTCGAGTTAGTACAATGTTTTGTCCTTGACATGGGCTGCACTTTCCAGAACCCAGGGTATTCTGGCCCGCAGTTCATTTTATAGCAAAGCTATGATGGAGTGCCTAAATAATAGCTCCTCCTTCCACCCCTACCCACTGCGAGCCCCGTGGGAACTCCAGCCACTGATCAGACTCTGAATGTGATGAGTATGTTTGCAGCTAAGCAAGTAATGATCCTTAAAGTAAAATTTCCTCCTCTTTGGAAAAGATTCTCTCCTGCTCTTGAGAAGATGGGGCTTGGTTCACACCTGGACTGAATTTTAAGCTAAATGAACAGAGCATCCTGTGGTCAGCTGAGAATTGTACTTCTGGAAACAGACACTTGTCCAGAGTAAATCAGGCACTGGCAGGGTGTAGTCACGGTGTTCAGATTCAGTTGATTTTTCTAGTGCTGACAGTATACAAGAAGGTCTGAAAATGCTTCCCTGGCTTTGCCTCTTTCAGATATTTAGATCTCTATGGACTCCTGGAGCTGGGCTGGCAGGCACTTTTCATAATTTTGTGGATAAAGAAACTGAGACTTTGAAGGACAGGGTAGCCTATAGTTCATAAACTTGTGTTTTAGATTCATATTTCTGTTCTACCAGCTTAGCCACTAACTAGCTTTGTTGCCTTGGGCCAGTTATATCAACTCCTCTAGCCATAGTTTCTCTTTTTTTAAAATATATTTTTATCAATTTTAGAGAGAAAGAAAGAGGGAGAGAGATAGAACTATCAATGATGAGAGAGAATCATTGACTGGCTGTCTCCTGCATGTCTCCCGCTGGGGATTGAACTGCAACCCCAGCATGTACCCTGAGTAGGAATTGAACCGTGACCTTCTGGTTCATAGGTCAATGCTTAACCACTGAGCCACCACAGCTGGGCATTTTCTCTATTTCTAATAGGAGACTTATAACACCTAGTTTATAGGGTTGTTCTGAATCTTAAATAATACATGTCTACATATACATCCTTATATATAAAGCACTTAGCAAATTCTTGACATACAAAATTCCCTGGACAAAAGTTGTTTCGCTATATTTTTGTTGTTATTATTATTCAAAGTCATGGAGCTAGTTAGTGCAGGACGATACAAAGCTGAACCATCTGACTCCCAGGCACAGGAACTTCCTTCCTACAAAATTGTGGGGCCCAGTCATAGTTTCCTATTTCTCTCCACCTTGAAAAATTCTATCCTCAAGAAGGATGATTAAATATCTGTTTTTCCTGAAGATGAACTGAGTTGCCTTAGCCAACCAATGCAAGACACGTGTTGGTAACTCCTTCCTAGTTCGTTGGTTTATATGTTTGGTTAAATACTTTCCCATATGACTTGAAGATCATTAGCAAAAAGGTTCTCTGTAAGGAAAAGTAAAGAATGACCACAGCGGTGGCTTGAGTGAGTTCTCAGAAGGCTGCTGTTTGTCTTCGGCCTGTTCCTGACTCCGTTGTTCAATGCACTTTGTTTCGAGGGAGCCTTCAATTTTCTTCTATCCCAGTGTCTCAGAGGATTGGTCTCTGATCTCCAGAGACTGAGCTCAAGTTTCAGGTTATTGTATATTTAGGGATCTGCAGCTCAAAGCTTGTGTCTGAGGTCTGAACTGCATAGAATTCTGGGTTTACAGGGGCACCTTATAACTCAGAAGGGCTATGATCTACATACAGTGCACATCTTGCTTCAGCCTTATTCTGAGGAGCTACAACAGTACTTTATCATGAGCCAGCTGAGGAAACAAATAGAAAATGTATAATGGCTTCTCTATGGAATAGAACAGTCTATATTTCAAGAACTAAACTCTCTAAAGCAGTGAAAGCTGGATGAAAATCCTGGCTCCATGTTTTACCAGTTGCATGGTCTTCTGTTAGTTATGTGACTTCTCTAAGCCTGTTTTCTTTTCCTGTGTGTACAAAAGGTGTAATAACAATAATGACTTCATAGGATTACTCTGCGGATAAAGTGAGACAGTACTTACACATGCCTGGCATATATGAGAGCCACTACGTGCCCTAGATTTTACTGAGAGAGCAGTTGGTACTCAGGGAACTTAAAACTCTGCTTGTTTTTCAGGTTTGTCACCAAAGCAGATAGTAAATATGTGTTCCACCTTTCCCCTGTGGAAGATTTGGTGATTACCTGCATCCCTTTTTCCCAGGGGATCCAGGTTCATCAAATCTTCCTTTCCTAGGGGCCAGGGTTGTGATGGAGTTTCTATGTGTACGTAGGGGGTATGAATTCAGGAGGCCTGGCAGATTTTTGCAGAGATTTTGCACTGCTTTGTCACCACTGCCCTACACTGATTAGTGGAGGAAGATGTACTCCTCAATGAGTCACTCAGTGTATTTTTTTCATGAGCATAGAATATGGCTCAGGGAGTCCTGTGTCCCAACTCTTCCACCCAACTGCATTTCCACTTTGGAGGGTGTTTGGGCAGAGGCAGATGAGAAGAAGCTCTTGCAGGTGCAATCTGGTGATGGAATCCAAGGTGAAGGAGAACACAGGCAAAAATCCAGTATCCAAATTCCCTGGAGCATCCCCCTCCCAAGTCCAAGTGTGTGCAAACCCCCTCGACAGCACCCCTTCCTGAGAAGGGAGCCAGCAATTTGTAACTCTGGCATCTCTCTCCCCTTCTTTTGTCATATCCACTTTCAGGACAAGATTAACATGTTTCTGAGCTCTTGAATTCAGGATGAACAATCCAAGCAGAAAATGAGTTTTTCTCCAATTTCTATTGCAGAAAGAAGGAGAAAAAGAAAAAGAAAGGAGGAGAGCCTGGCTGCTGACAGTGCAATCTTGTGGCTAAAAATGTCTTTAATAGCTTTCCCCACTCTGTAGAAAGCAGGCAAATTGCTTAGGCAATCAACTCCTTTCATAGATAATGAGTACAGACATATTTCCAGGGATCCTGATGGCACAGGATGTTGAAACACATTGTTTGTGACAGAAAGCCACAAATACATGAGCTGGTAGGTGCTCCACAGCCTCTCATGGCTCTGGCGCCCAGAGAGGTGGGTTGGGCAACGCCCGCCAGCCTTGAATCCAAGTCACTTGGTGTGAGGTGCCCAAATAACTGTCTGGCTGGAGAATTAGGGGTCTGGAACTTTACTTTTTCTTACTCTTTGACTGGTAGACGAGTACACCTCTCTCCCCAGTGGGTCCAGATTCATTACCACTCTCCTTCTTCCCTATATATGGCCAGGGAGGAGGGAGAAGGTGGCCGGAGCAATGAGGTCCAGGGCAGAGTATGGAATGACTAATTGCTGTAAACATCTACATTATTCACTCTGTGTGTTCTTTTTTTAAAATGTTTTTTTTTATTGATTTTTAGAAAGGAAAAAGGAAGAATAGAGAGAAACATGGATGAGAGAGAAACATTGCCGATCAGCTGCCTCCTTCATGCCTTCTATTGGGGATCCGGCCCACAACCATGGCATGTTACCTTTTGGCTCATGGGATGACATTCAACCACTGAGCCACACCAGCCAAGCATTCTGAGTGTTCGTGAGAAACATTTCTAAATCCTAAATAAGTGGTCATTTATTTTATTTTGCCATCAATAATAGTACTCTACAATTTTAACTCTCACAGAAACTTTTACAGTTTTCAACATGCTTTCCTGCACTGTCACTGCTGTCATCCTTACATTAGTGCACCAAAGTATGTAAGTTATTACCGGTTGACATGTTAATAAACAATTGACCACAATGTTGAAACCATAGCCTTTTAATTTCTTTCAAAATAGAGTAAATGGTAGTTCCAGTTTCTTATCTGGAACTAATCTAAAAAGATTAAACTAATTCATCAGCTTGAGGGACAGCAAAATGGTGGTGAATATTGTCTGTGTATGTTTTTTCCCCTGAGATTAATACCTTCATCTATTTCCCAAATGCCTCAGTCCTCCCCCTCAAAATTTTCTTTTAGTAAATTTCTCTTTTTAATGAAGATAGCACGTTTCCCTCATAAACCCCATTAAACTAAAACTTCTGTATACCTGGTACTGTATACCTAGTTTTCCAATCCTATAACCAAATCCATTTATGGGAAGAGAATAGCCAAGAAGTCAGTGTAACTCCCAGGAGGAGGCAGGTGGAAGCAATTTTCTGGACAAAGCCAATTTGTGTTTGATGTGTGTGCCCCATTTCCGTCACCCACATACTAACCATCCCCAGTAAACAGGCACATGGGGATTTTTAGAATATGCATTTCATAATTCTCTCAGTCTGTATGAAGCTCACATTTAAATCATACATATTTTTCTTAATTGTGCATAGAATTCTTCATTCTTAATGTATTTAAATAGTAGTCCTTCTTCTTGGGAGAACTGATGGAAAGGTTCACTCAGTCCTTGTAATGTCAATCTACTAATGCTGAGACCACTGTGCTTCTAGTAATATGTTTTAGGGTATCTCTACTCATATTTATATATGTTAAACAACTGGACCATAAAACCCAATCTGCATTATTTTTTCCAATTTGCAGATCTTTGGCATCATATTGAGTTTCTAGATATGGGGTTAAATATTTGCTTTACACAATATGGAGATGACACACCATTTTTATTTGGGGGTATATTGATACACACACACACAATTTATTTCACAAATCTACGTAGAGTTAGGGATATGGGTCATCCTCCCACTTTGTTACAAGATACGGAATGTCAAATGAGATAGAATTTATATCTTTAAAGAGATCTTTGAACTTTCTAGCACTTTTTTTGTTTCAAATTTAGAACTCAGAATCTCAGAGACTAGCAAGAAAGCAGCATGGCTAGGACCACACAGTAGCTTCCTTGAAAGCCTATGATTCTCCCAGTAAACAATTATTGAGCATATATTTACATGTCATTCAGTGATTGGGCCTGGAACTGGGAATTCAGTGATGGATATTATATAGTGTCTGACCTCAAGGAATCCACTTTCTGTTTCTATGTCCTTTGACATAGTTCCTAGTTATAAGATCAGGAGATACAGTGAGTATTCAGATCAGCAAGACATTTAAGAAACCCTAGCTTTATACTCACATGACCAAAACAGAGAAATACGAGATCTAGAAGGACTGGATTATGCAACTATTAAGTAACAACCCCACCGGAATGTGGTATTTGATGTCCACCTGGCCTAGAGGGAGTCTGTAGTCAAGTGGCATAATACAGGCAGTCCTGCCTAACCAGTTTGGCTCAGTGGATAGAGCGTCAGTCTGCAGACTGAAGGGTCCTGGATTCGGTTCTGGTCATGGGCATGCACCTTGGTTGCAAGCACATCCCCAGTAGGGAGTGTGCAGGAGGCAGCTGATCTATGTTTATCTCTCATTGATGTTTCTGACTCTTTCTATCCCTCTCCCTTCCTCTCTGTAAAACATTAATAAAATATATATATATATTTTAAAAGGCAGTCCTTGCAATCCAATGCTTTGTCAACTACCTGGGTGGAAATACCTGGTAATTAATTAACTTGATGATGGCATAAAGGAAGGAGATAGAGCAAAGACACTGTAAGACAATTTTAGGCTTAACAAACAATTCTCATGGGTGGAAAAGAAGTAAAAAATAAAGTAAGGAGAATTACAGGAATAAACATTAAACACTTCATGAAGCTATAGCTATCTACCTTTATAACAAATACAATTAATTAAAATGACTTAGCTGTTTTATTTCTATTGAACGTTTTTAGCAGATTTGTTTTCAATTTTGTTTTATTTGGGAAAAAGAAATAATAAAGAAGCAGAAGTAGAATTTAAGAAATTGTATTATGAATATATGTTAAGAGGTTGGTCAATTACCAATGAACAAATGAAAATTTTGGCTTTGGTAACTTCAGTTTTCTCAGTTCTGCATGACTTAAGATTATTGTTTAAAGGTATTCTGCAGGAAGGCACATTTTTATTCTTTCCTGCTTGCCTTAAAGCAACCGTTTGAATTTTGTGCATTAGATAATGAGTCTTTTCTACTCACTCTTTTTCCCAACACAATTGCAGAAGAAAGGATGGATGTTTTAAGTACAGAACAGCTACTCCTAATGTTCCCATTCATTAGCATATGTTTGTATATAGAAAACATGCAATGTAGCATTCAGTAGCAATTTCGAATTTCTGCTTACTGAAAGTCACCTAGTTACTGCAGATTTGGAAAAGACCACATGCTAGTTTTTCTTACCCACATAGTTAATAGGAAAAAATAGAAAAAAATGTTTTTTGGAGCCATAGAAGGTAGCAAAATCTCATTTTAACTGGAAGTTTAATAGAACTCTTAAATGAGGCACAATATCTTCATGAAAAAGGGATCAGTTTACTGCTATTGCTTGGCTGGTATCTTGACTGATTAAATCACTAGACATTCTTCTTGGAAGTTGGGCAGCAGGATGTGCATATTTCTGGTTGTTCTCAACAAGGAGATGTTATTCCTAGAAATGTTGGGATCTAGTTATTCTGCCCTTGGGCTCTCTTAGTTAAGAAAAGAATACCTGAAGCACTTTCTAGCATATTTTCCCCCTAGGATCACTTTTAATATTCTTCAGTTGCCATGGAGGGAGTACAGATGTACAATGCAAATCAGATCTGACTAAATGGATTAAGGTGAAGAGATTGAGGCCTGTTCCTTATTTCTTTGCAAACCTGAGAAAATTATTAGGTGATCTAGCCAAAGCCCAAGAGGAATAGTGATTTCTATGGGCAGTAAGGGCAATTCTCAAATTCTCAACATGGCACATGGACACTAGAGAAGCCTTTCTCTCGTGACCAGCAGCAGTCTCCTTTGCTCAGGGATGCCCTCTCTCTTTCCCCATCTCTGCTCACAGAGTGAGCTGTTGAAGGAGTAGCAGGAGGCAGGAGTTTTGCCTTTAGGCCTTAATGATAGTTCTGTCTCTATATGTGATGTATCCCAAATGTGGACTGTGGAAAGTAAAAAGATTAAGGATATCAAATATATGGTGACAAAAGTCTTGACTTTGGGTGCTGAACACACAATACCATATACAGATGATGCATTATAGAATTGTACACTTGAAACGTATATAACCTTATTAATTAATGTCACCCCAATAAATGTAATATATATTTTAAAGGGACTTTTATGTACTGTGAGAAAAATTGTAAGGTAAATTCTTCATAGTAGAATTGCTGGCTTAAAGGGCATGCGTACCTAATCTCCATGCTAATTTTGACCACAAAGATATTCCATTGCAGTTGGAGGGGAATGAGCAGCAAAACCTAGTTGGTTTCCCTCTAACTATTGCAGCACTTTATTTAAAGTACTAAATAGGTTGTCATGGATTCTGTTAATCACAGCATATTCTTTACTCAAAACTTAGTAAATCTGCCACATAAACCTTTATATAATAATCAAAATAGCCTTTAACTCTGCACCAGTCCATACTGTTTCTAAAGTAACACCTGGATACCTTGATTGAATAATATCCAAAGTTTGACTTTATTTTTCTTTCTGACGACAGAAAATTATGTGAGTGAATATGCCATTGATAAGTCCATCAAACCTATTTCATTTATATGCCTCTGACTGGCCAGCAGTGAAATAGCCACCCACAAATGGTATCCAATTAAGGACTTAAGTTGCCGTGAAGAAACCAGACAGAAAGTAGGTCAAAAGCTTAATGGAGCTGCTTTCTTTACCCTTCACTTAGCATCAATACAGTGATTTTTCTTACACTTACAAAACCCTATAAAACTAGCTACTGAAATCCCTGATATTAAGGGACCATAGAATTGTTGATATTTTACTAGAGGACATGTTCCATTGAGGAAAAAAAAAGTTATTTTAAAACATGAATAATATAAACTTTTTTTGATTTGTGTACAAACTCTAAAACTTCAAATTTAATCTACTTAATTGAACACAGTAACATCAATACATCTTTATTTAAAATTCACAATATGGCTGTTCGGTTTTTTTTTTTCCATAGACTCCACTCATTCATTAATTTTTTTAAATTTTGCAATATCGCAAATATTTATAGTCCCCACCGCATGTTAGTATCCATGGTCTTTGCCTTTGATTGGCTTTCATACCAGTAGGAGACACACAAATCAGAAAAGAGGTAAACCAAAGGTGTCAACGCAGGTGGCAAAAAAAAAAAAAAACTTAAAAATTAAAGGGTTTAATAAAAGATGGAAAGGTGGGCTGATTTAGATTAGGTGGTCAGGGAAATTCTTTGCAAAGGAAATAGCATTTAGATAAAAAGAAAAGAAAAGAAAAGAAAAACAACCCTGCAGTATAAGAAAGATTTAGAAAAATGAACAGTTTAGGAAAAGAAAAAACAGCTTGTGTAGGGATTTTGTAGCAGGAACAAAAATGACCCACTCAAAGAAAGGAAAGATGGCCCCTGAAACAAAACAAGAGGGAAAGTAATTCAGATTTAAGACAGAGAATTTACCAGGCCCTCCTCCACCATGCTTTATAGTCTCCCCGAGTCAGCTGAGGGTGAATTTCTAAATGTCTACTCTCTCTGCCCTTTCTGGAAGTCCACTCGAGGATGGAATAGATGCTCTTATTACTGAGTTTGTTAAGATAATAGGCAAGATAATATAACATTCTTTTTAGTCCCTGTTGGCACTATTTCAGGTCTAAAAATCCCTGGTCCAGCCCTTTCGTCAGAATGACTTAACAAAAGACGAATGAAAAAGTACAGTTATGTGTTGAGAAGGGAACCATTTTTTTTTTCTAAAAGCAATTTACAGAAGGCTTCCAAGACTTTATTGATTTGAAAGATCACAATCACTCCTCTGGGTGCACTTCTCTGTTTTAGGTCTTCAAGACACACCACATTCATTCTGAAGTGCGTTTTCTCGGGCTAGATTGGTAACCATGATGGATAACCATGTAATTCATGGCAAGTGACAAGGTTGTCTCCAGAGGGCTGTCTCCAGAAGCAGCTGTTTCACAGCACCGTGACCCCAAATCAGCTCTCAGGCTGGAGACAAAGCCCAGAGCCCTACAGAGATACCCTGGTCACTTCAGTTTCATTGCTGAACCTTCCAAAAGGCCATGGCATTATGATGCACTGAAAATACAATGAAAGGCTGGATCAGTATTCTGTCTTTTCAGCAGTGGCATTTGAAGACTCTTTTAGTGTGTGTTCATAGGAAGAAGAGTCTTAAAAAGGATGTGTTTCCTTTTGTCATTGCCCTGATGAGACCATATATACTGAGTGGCCAGATTATTATGATCTCTGAATGCATAATAATCTGGCCACTCAATCTATCATCTATCTATCTATTTATCTATCTATCAATCACATATATGCATATATATGTATATGAGTGTGTGTGTATATATATATATATATCCTCTATATATATCCTCTCTCTCTCTCTCTCTCTCTTTCTCTCTTTATATATATATATATATATATATATATATATATATATATATCTGTGTGTGTGTGTGTGTGTGTGTGTGTGTGTATATATATATATATATATATATATATATATAGAGAGAGAGAGAGAGAGAGAGAGAGAGAGAGAGATTGATTAGAGTCCCAGTGCATGCTTTTGTGCATGGACGGGATGGAGGGGACAATTTGCATATTAGCCTTTTATTACATAGAATATACACTGAGTGGCTAGATTATTATGCATTCAGAGATCATAATCTAGCCATTCAGTGTATGTCTCAGAAAGAGAAAATTCATATATTGATCCCAGGGTTTAGCTTTTCTTTTCTCTTTTCTTTTATTTATTTCCACTATATTACTTGTAAAACTCTTTATGTAGTTTATATTTATCTTACCATGTACATGTAATGACTAAAAGTAGATAATTAACAGCTAATCACAGGATGATAGAAGTTAATGGGATATGTTGATGTACAGGTGTGTGTGTGTGTGTGTGTGTTTTTTATTTGCATCTTGTAAGAATTTAAAAGTGAGCTGCTAGGTGGTGAACAAGGTAAAGGTGCTTTTCAACAATCCAAGAATTCTTATGACTAGGGATGACTTCAGCCTCACAGTAAAAGTTGAGTGACTATTCTAGTTTGAGTTATGGAAATATAATGAAAACTTTACAATAATAGAGAAATCCAATGGCTAAAATATATTCACATAACATAACAAAGGGCTTTTGGAGAAACATGGGGATTTATTCTTTAAATATTTGCGGTCCTGTGATTCTTCCAGAGGCCATTGAAGTAGGACTGTTCTTGAGTCACCATGAGGCCATTTCAAAATGCAGATGCTCATTAGGTGATTTATAGAAAAATAGCCCACTTTCCTGCCTCTTTAAGAAAAAATGTCCCCGTGACTGATCTGCAAATGGGAGTGGGTTATACCATGACAGAGGAGCCCTGTCATGGGTTTTATGAACATGGACAGATCCAGAGGCAGAGAAGCACCGACCAGACTGCCAGACCTCAGATGGAAAGTAGGAGAGGTTGGGGGGAAGGAGGAGAGATCAACCAAAGGACTTGTATGCATGAATATAAGCCTAAACAATGGACATGAACACCAGAGGGGTGAGCGCATGAGTGGGGGGAGGGTTGGGGGATTAATAGAGGGATAAGGACACATATATATTACCTTAATCAATAAAGAAATTTTGAAAAAGAGACTTTCAGTTTGGGATTCAGATAACTTCTAGAATGTCAGCAGAGAACATGAGCTCTTTAAGGGTGCTTCAAATCCTGATGACTAAAACATAAAATTACCTATAGTGACTAAAATATTCTTTGTTTTCTGGCTTCAAAAAATGCACTGTTGTTTTGTAGCGACCCAATTTCCCTTTGTTGCAATTCTCTTTCTTTTGCGCTTTCCAAAAAGACTGCTAGGACAGTTAAACTGGGTGGGGAGAAAGCAGCAACTTACCTCAGGTCGTCATTATTGTAAATCTGGTGCTGATTCTGCCACAGGCTTCTTCTTTGACAGCTCATCATCTTTGCTTTGTCATCTAAAGGAGGAGATGAAGTAATCATGTAGAAAGAACATAAGTTTAAAATCTGACATTATCTCCACATTTTGTGAGAACTGATGGTATAAGTGGGTCATCTAGAAGATTTGTCAAAAAATTTGTTATTTCACCTATTTCTAAACTAATATAAAAACAGAAAGATTTTTGAAAAACAGTTAATTTTTGCCTTTCGTACTATAGTCCTCATTTATTAAACAGATACTTATTGAATTTGAATACAATCCAGGCCCTTCAAAGCACAGTAGTGAGGACAATACAGAGTCCTTGGTTTAGTGGAGCCAACTGTCTAGCTCACAAATTTGAGGCCCATCCAACCACAGACAAAACTCCTCTCCACATTCCTTGCAAGGGCTCTTATCTTGCCCTAAATTCACTATTCCAGGCCTCTGACTGCTCCAGTAGAACACTTGTTCAGTATTTCTCCTAGATCTAACTACCTACAAAAATGTTTGTCCTCCACTCCACTCTCAAGCTGTGTGTGTGTGTGTGTGTGTGTGTGTGTGTGTGTGTGTAGAGAGAGAGAGAGGCAGAGACAGAGAGACAGAGAGGGAATCTTTTTTCAAAAGATGTGTTACCTTTCCAAGGAACTAATGTGTATTTTAATGAGATTGTCTCAATGTCACGGGTATATAGCAAATAAGGTATTTAAGGCTTTGAAGTGCAAGCTGGTGAAAAAGTTCTTAGAGGCCTTTTGGGATTCCTTCACTAGCACCCAATTGTGAAGTTATGTTTGTAACTTCAAAGGGAAAATTTTGCCCCCCGTGTTGTGACATAAACAATACTAATACATTTTTAAGCCAGAAGCATTAGTGCAAGTAATTTAAAATTTTTATCTCTTTGTTTTGACTCTACCAAAGCCAGTTATTCTTTGAAAATCAGGACTTGTTTAATCTACCTGCTTATTTATTCTTTTTTAGCTTATATTCCTCTACTTTCCCCAAAGGAGAGTAATATCACTAGAGGCTCAGTGCACGAAATTCGTGCAAGAGTAGGCCTTCCTTTTCCTGGCTGCTGGCATCAGCTTCCCTCTGGCCGCCAGCAGGGACCGGGGACCCAGGCTTCCCTCCAAGCCCTGGCTTTGTTCAGAAGGTGCTCTGGTCTAATTAGCATATTGCGCTTTTATTATTATAGATAACACATTTGAGTGATAAAATAACATTGTATTTGAGCATTAAATTTACTTCTTATCTATTGTATATTTTTGTAAAACATATAATTATATTCTCTAGTGATTCAGAGGATCTTAAAAGGTCCTCTGAAAAAAACCTGCTCACTTTTCCCCAGGGTGTACTGATAAACTGGCCCTCTCAAAGGGAAGTCCTGATTTGTAGCATTAGCCTGTTCCCATCATGTAAAATCTTCCACTGGGGATGACTTCAGGCTGCTAACATGAATTCACTGAACTCAGAGTTGGGAAGAGATAGGTACATTTCCTTCTCAACAGCCGGGATGTGCTGCCTCCTGCAAAACATATGAGTTATGCTCACTTTGACGTTATCCTCAGCCTGGGTGTTTTAGCAGAGGTAGAAGTGGAGGCGGGGCTGGGGCAGGAGTTGGGGAAGAATTTCTGCCAAGTCATGGCCAAGAAGAACACCTCATCTCACACTAGTGAGCCGCACTGAAGCCAGATCTTACCTGGTGAAACATCTGTAGTTTGCCCTTTCTTCAGCAGTATGTACAAAGCTAGTCATAAGACCCTTTTCTCTGTGTCAGAGTTTTTAATGACAATGATTAGCTTTCCTCAAATGTGATTCTGCTAAATAGAAAAGCAAATGAGAAGTTCATTTTGTGTGTGAAGCTCGAGGGATAATTCTCCATGGGTGGATTTATTTGTTCTTTTGGATAAAAATTCATGAAAACACTGCTATGAATCCAGATCCCATGCAGATTAAGTTCCAGAACAGACCACCCTGCCCTAAGCACCACACCTGGTTTGCAGAAAGTCTGCAGGGGGCAGCACCCAGGAGGACAGAGGAAGGGGAAAGCAGAATTAGTTTATAAGCCAGAGGACCCAAGGACTACTTTCACTCTAAAATCCACCTCCTTTTCTTATCCTTGTTGCTTCAGGTCACCTTCCGTTAAAGGTTCCCAACCTGGCATGTGCTCCTCCCCTTCCCAGAGTCCTTATAGGGACTAGGGTCAGACCTGTGGCTGGGCGAGGCAGGGGTGTCAATGATGATCAGTGAAAGGAAGGGAGCAGTGCCTTCTGTCTCCCTCCTTCCTCTCTGCCCTCTACAGCCAGCCAGGAGTTAAAGAAGGAAACAGAAGTTCCCTCTTCATCACTACACTGTTCTAGTCCTTGTGTAGAGGAAGAAAGTACTCAGCTTTGTGTGACCAGTGAGTTAATGCAGAGCGGGTGGGAGAAAGGAGACAAACTTGCATCCTCCCAGTAGCCAGGATGGATGTTCATGATCATGCCTGCGGAGCCCCCATTGCAGCTCCCCACCTTCCAGTCTTCCTCTGGCTTCCTCCCCTGCCCCTTGCTCTAGCCTTCATGACACTGCCATCTTGGTGTAGTGAAAGGAAGGGAGCAGTGCCTTCTATCTCCCTCCTTCCTCTCTGCCCTCTACAGCCAGACAGGAGTTAAGCGCGCGCGCACACACACACACACACACACACACACACACACACACACACACACGGCCTTTTCCCTGCCTGGTTGGCTGAGAAAATCAGAAATAGGATTACCCTCTACAGAGAGCTACTGGGCAGGTGTATCCCTGGATGCCTAAATATTGTTCCTCTTGGAAAAATAAAACATCATGGGTTTATATACTTAAGTCTATGACTCGGAGCATTATGATGTACCTTTGTAAATGCCTAATTCTCATTGTTTTTCTGTGTACATATCTAGGATGCTGCCAATATTAAAAAAAAAAAAAACAGCTGCTTTAGATACTCTTTACTCACTCGTATCTCAACCAACCACTTAATTCTACACCTGAACTGGCTTGTCGCATTCTATACTTATTACATTTGTGTTTGATTTTTCAACTAGATACCACAAACTTCACAAAAAAAGGTTTACTTTACCTTTGTCTCAATAAATACTTAATGATAGTCTGCTGGCATGGTGGGTCTTACAACATTTTCAATATTCTCTGTCAGACGAGATTTGGATGCTCAGTATAACATCCCTATTGAACTCTGGATTATTTTACATTCCTTTTAGGAAAGGGGGGAGGAATCACTTGCTGACCTATATTACTCCTTTGGAAAAGGGCAGACATTACGTAAGGACCCGAGGAAGTCAGTTTTTCAAGTCTGACTCCAAATTGCATTCATAATGGCCTGAAGTCAGGATTCCAGCCTGCCCGCGGTCGCATCCACCTCACTGTGTCTAAGTTGAGAGTGTGATGAAGACTATGTGTGCAGAGCTAGTGGTCAAACCAGTTACCTGCATGTGACCTACAATCTATAGAGCACTGGAATCATCCGTTGTTCCAGGTTGCATATGGTAGGTCCATAGTTGTTTGGTTTCCATTGAAAGTGACCTTAAGCATGGTTCTGAATGGACTGTGTGTGAACATAATTGTTCATCTTAGCTCAGGAATATGTGGAACTAAGACACCAGCAGAAGTTGCCTGATACAAAGTTCATTAGACTAGTACCTTAGAACTTAAATTTCACCTCTTACAGACTAACAATTAAGGTGAAACCAAGACTTTTCTCTTGCCATCAAAGGAGTCACTTAACCCTCTTCTACAATCAATGGTAGCATTTTATTTTTTTTTTCTGCTTGACCTTTTTATTTTTTGTCTAAAGTTTTACATATGTCTCCTTTTTTTCCCGATTGACTCCCCTCCCCCCCCACTTCCCATCCCCCAGAAGCTCATATTGTAGTTTTAATATAAGCATGTTTACAGCATGGTTACTTCTCAAAATAAATGCTCATCAAGCCATAGCAAACTTATCTGTGGTATCCTGGTCTGAGTTTGCTTCTTGGATCAGAAACAAATCAACAGAAGGTGTTTTCTTGCGGACTGGGATTGTTCCTATAATAAAGCCTCTTCTCCTTGAAAATCAAATTGAGTTAAAAAACAAAAACGAATGAAAGCTCAGCTCTAGAAACTGCTGAAAGCATTAAGTAAAAAGATTCTATTTATTCTTCACTACTGTGTGCTGTGGGATAGACAGTATTCTCAGCCTGGTTATTAAAGAATGCACAGCACCAGGCACCAACTCAGGGTCCTCAACTCTGGCCCTTAGGTAGCTCTTCTGGTTCTAACATTTTTTCTCAGAGAGGTTTTCTGGAATATTACTTGTATCTCAAACATTACTTCAGCAGTTAATATCTAATCAGACCATGTAAAATATTTCAGGCAAAGCATTCTGTTATTAAACACCATGAAGAAAAGCCAAATGAAAAGTAAAAAATTCTGTCTTTTCTTGATTCCCACTGGCCACTGGGCCAATTTTCATTTCTATCTCAATTGATTGGCGTAACCATTTATTTAGTTGTAGGACCCACATTATCAGTCTGTAGTGAACAGAAATGGATAAAATCAAAAGCACTGCAAGTGCCCTGACCTTGTATAAGCAAAATATCATACTCTGTTTAATCAAGAGTAATTATTTAACTTGGCATTCAGGGACCAGAAGAAAGGCCACATTATCTCGTGTGTAAACACTGGGATCTCCCTCTTTCTGTCTGTGACAGTAGACCACTCTCCTGTCATCATTCCTAGGTTTAGACAAATCACATTCAGCATTGGTGGGGTGACATCAAAGTTTAATCTTTAGACCAATTGTTAGTTATATTTTATTTGAGAGAAAGAATATGAAAGAGCAGGACATCTGTTAAATGCATATACACACACACAAAACCTCCTACAAACAGACTTCCCAAACGTAGCCTCATAGTCAGTGATGCTGTTACTGCAAACATGGATCTGTCAGTACAGAGAACCCTCCTCCTACAGCTATGAAAATGTTAGTGTCTATCGGATATATATTATTGCGGGTAAAATATATAGGCTTTGGAATCGGACTTGGGTTCAAATCTCATTTTGTCTCTTACTCGCTACGAACACCTTGAGTTCCATTTCTTCATCTGTGAAAATGAAGAAACAAGTCTGCTGATGGGGCTTAATCGGTGTCTCTTGAAAGAAAAAAAAATTCCATTGGCTCCCTGTTCCTAAAGTCTGATTGACCATTTTGCAAGGAAATATTTGGGACAGGTTATATTGTGTGGCTTAGAAGGCTTGTATGTGTTCAAAACTCTGACATTCTTTGCTTATAAAACTTGCGTAAAATGCATAAGAGTGAGAATTGAAAAAGGCCCAGAGCATGTCCACATAACAACCATCCTGAGGAACAGGAAACTTGTTCCTTGCGAGGGGTATAGGGACCTGCCCCCTTTGTCTCCTGAAGACGTGCAGGCAGCATCCTGCACTGCACCCTGGTGCCCAGCAGCACTTTCATTGGGGAGCAATTGTTAGCAAGGCTGACATTTACCAGCCAAACTTCAGGGGAAGGAAGAGGGAGGGAACAAGTTACACCTAACCATTCAGTATAAGACTGAGATAGAATAAGGACAAAGGTGTGGGGAAAAAGTTTTTTAACTGAAAGTTTTTAGAAAACATGAAAACAATAAGTGTCATGGGCAGGACTTATACAGATGCGATATGTGTTTTCAAAATTAACCTCCTGGGGGTCTGGGCTGCATATTTGCAGAGGTAGTCTCTAATACGACCAAGTCACTGCTTCTCTTAAGGCAATGGAATTACAGAAGCAGTTACAAGTCTGCTTGTCCTGTATTCCACTCAAGTCTCTGGGTGAACAGTCATATAGCTTTGGTTTTCAGGAAAAAAAAAATTAAGTCAAGGTGAGGGTAGATCAATATGCCAAGCCATTTTCTCAATGATTTTCCTTCTGCTTAATCACAGCTCTTTGTTGTCAAAGCCTGGCTTGTCAAAGAACATCTAACTCTTCCTTGTATATTGTTGGGAAGGCTGTTAAAGATACAGGAGGGCCGACACCGGTTTGGCTCAGTGGATAGAGCACCGGCCTGTGGACTAAAGGGTCCCAGGTTCAATTTTGGTCAAGGTCATGTACCTTGGTTGTGGGTACATCCCCAGTAGGGGGTGTGCAGGGGACAGCTGATCGATATTTCTCTCTCATCGATGTTTCTAACTCTCTATCCCTCTCCCTTTCTCTCTGTAAATAATCAATAATATACATATATATTTTTAAAGATAGAGGGGACATTCAGATTCTTCTAGAGATGAAGTTGTTCTGTGTATGGCAGAAAGGACATCTGATTTGAAGCAGGGTAGAGTGCTCTGTTTTGACTTTTTAAGGTCTGGGTGCAATGGAAAATGAAGCAGCACCTGTTTTCACTCTTTGTGCTTTGCCTTGGTTTTTGTTGTGTTGCCTTTTGGAAAGAGCTGTCAGAAAAGCTGTTATGCTAAAAAGATGTACTGGTACGTCCCCAGTGTCACCGCAGCTGATGGCTTTGTGTAGGTGTCTGAGAGGGAGGCTCTGAACAATCACCTTTAAAATGATCCCCGATGAACCATATAACACTCTCCAAGTAGCTTGATGCTCTCCAAGTAACTGTTTGTTGTTCTCTTCTGTAACTCATTGCCTATCAAAGACCACATGTTTTACCTTGTGTTGAGCTTGCTTTTCAGGTTTATCAGAAATCAAAGATAATAGCATCCAGTTCCTATGAAATTAGTACGACTGGGTGAAAAGTTATGCAATGAGCAAAGACACTAGTTTTGCTATATTTTCACTTTCCTATCTTCCTTACATGGGAATGAGGGGGGAAGAAAGGAAAAAGAAGTTTAAAGTTTGTGGGTCCTATTTTATTTTGTTTTCAGTGAGTGGGCCAGTTGCAACCTCAATAGCTCCTAGCTTGTCCTAAGATCTGGTAGAATAATTAACAAAATAAAGTGAAAGTAGTGGCTTGATAAAGAACCAAGACTTTTTTGAGAAGAAGTAAATGAGAAAAAAAAAATGAATGCCAATCAGATCCCTGCGGGAAGAACCTTTAATGAGACAGGACCAGTTGGGCATAAGCATAGGCCATCATTGTATGGCCTGAGAAATAAGTCTAATTTCTAGGTTCTTCAAGATTCATAGAGGGTCAGAGATGAAGGGCCGATGGGAAGGATGTCTGCATCTGCTGGCTTAGTCTGGGTCAGAGGTCAAGTTCCCCTTGCAGCCAGCGTTTGGATAATTTTCATAGCTGTCCTCTGTTTCTGGGAAGACAATCCTTTTTAAAATGCCTGACAACTCAATCCCAGCAAGAACAGGATCCCACCCTTCCCCCAAATCTATGGCATGTTTGTCTTTTGGTGCTAGATTGAACCAAGCAAAGAAATGTGTGAAAATGAAGCAGATGCATCTCACCTAGCATCGCAGATGGTGGAAAGAAGGTATCTTGAGAGCAACATCTTTTCATTTCCATTTATACTTTTAATATTAGATAATAATAATAATGTCAACAGTCTGTAGGTGCCTCCGTGTATGAATGAATGTAAGTATGTAAACTGCAAAACTAGGCAGTCTCTGAATTTCAATGAGCAGTATGCATGCTCACAGTATGATACTCCATGTTCTGGCTGGCTAAGAGATAGGGAAGATATTGTCTCTACCTTCTGATCAGTGTGAAAGGAGACTTCACTGGATAACTGTAACCCCCATTCTCTTTTTCTCCCAGATATTAGTTTTATTGTGTTTTATAGTTGGGATGAGTAAGCTAGTTAGTGGAGCTTATCCCAGATCAGAAATTACTCCCTACCCCTAGTTTAATCTTAAGAATTTTCAAAATGTTTTTCTTTCAGATTGAGTTAAATTTTCCAGCATGCCTCTGAATTAGGGAAGGATAATAAAAGCCCTGGAGGAAGAAGAAAAAAGAAAAACACAGGAAAGTGAGATTTTTATTATGTTGCTCCAAGGAGGAGGAAAGGGTGAAGCTGACATCCATAAAGCTGTGCTCTTCTACCCACGGGGCTAGGCTGGGGTTTAGAAGCCAGGAGCCAATCCACTGTCATCACACTGCCGTGAATCACCAGTTCTGAGTGTTAGGGTGAATTTAAGGGTGCTTTATTCCACGCAAGGTTCAAGTGAAGACAAGGCCTCCACAGGTCCAGGATGGAGGATCTCTTCCTGAGGATCAGGAACATTTCTTTTTAATAACCACAATTGACTGATTCCAGTGCACAGAAACTCCCCGGAGAGAGAGCCGGTGTTGAAATCATCGCTGCCCTCTGCTCCACTTCTTAAAAAAATTACTTTTACATGATGGGCCTTCCCTTCCCAGAAATTCCCAGCTCCGTATCCTTAAAGCTTCCTTTGCAAGTTGCCTACAACTGTTGGACCAGGCCAGAGCCCTGTACTGTGCTGGGGAAGAGGGCTCTCTCTTCAAAACAGTTTTCACAAATGATGGTTGGGACTGCAAAGCCATGACACAGCACTCACAAGCCCTGGTGTGATTTGACTTGCCAATCTGTTAGCTCCCTTTGGCAGGTGGCCTGGGTCAGTATGACCTCTGAGACTTTTCCCCGTTTATAGCACCTTTCACCTCAGGCACAGAATGTTGACCAACACTGATGATGTTGGTTTTTTGATTTTGGGGTTTTTTTATTGCCTTTTCCAAAAACTGTGTAGAAGGCAAAATAGTTCCCATTTCTTATTCCAGTCATGCCATGTGAGAGCACATTTTCCAGACCTTTTTCCACATGACCACAAAAATGTCTACGGGATGACATTCTTTGAAAAGATTAAGAGACTTGTTCCATGTCCTGTCCCTGAGAAATGGGTCCATGTTTGCAAAAATCAAAGGGGTTCCCCTTACTGATGAGTAGCCCAATGGTGTTTGGGGGAGTGTATATTTCACAGATGTTTTTGTGAAATCTCACTCATATTTGTTCATTCATTCATTCATCAAACCTATGAAGGCAAGTTGTAAGTCTAAGAACAGAAGGGAGATATAAGGATGAATCAGCATGCTTCTAGGTTAGGGTCTGCTGTGAGAGACATGTATGTAGATCAATAAAAAGTACACAAAATATTCATGCTAACAGAAATACAGACAATATGCTGAGGTGCTGTATGTGACATGGATTAATTCTGTCTGATAAATTGCACATGCTTTTATACCCATTTCTGCTTTTGCACAAATTGTTTCTCCTGCCTAAAGAACCTTCTAATGGGGCCGTCAGAGACACCATTCAGATATCACCTTCCCTGACACTGCTGGTCTGGATTCATCCTCTCTCCTCCTTTCCATGCTATATTTACCTCTGTCACAGAGCTAAGTGCATCATATCTTAATTGTGTGGTGTTTGACTTCGTGGTTAAAGTGTGAACGCCTGAAGGCAGGGATTAAGTTTTTGATTGCAGCATTCCCAGTGCCTGGATGTCACTGTGTTTTCAGAAAGAAAGGATAAATGAATGAATTAATTAAACACAATGATGTTGCAATATTTGTGCTTATCAGAGTGTCATGATTGAAGGCAAATATGACATTTGTGTATTTTGACCATTGACTTTTTTAAATCTAGAAAGAGTAGTTACCTAAAAATGGAATACATATTTCCATCTACTCATGTGAAACATTCTCAGTGAGGCCTTTCAGAAATGGATTTTTGTTATTTTTCCATTAGAACAGATGTTTTATCCTGTGACTAGAAATGCTGAAATTAAATTTCAGGACTTTTAAGGAAGAGAAAATAACCTGCTCTTTTCTAATGTTTATTTCCTGAGGTTTTATTATCATTAGAATCTTTTATACTAGCAGACGTTCATATTTTAGAGTCATTTTAGTCGGGTTTGTGTTGTCAATGTTTATGTCTGCTTTTGCAATTTACATGGGCCAAAGATAATCCTAAAAAGTTGCAACCAGTATCTAACAACTAGAATTTTCAATTTTTTATTTTTCTTATCTTTCTCATCTAATGTCTCAATATGGCATTGAGTTCTCTCCATAGCTTGCAATTCAAAATGCCTTTTTCTTCAAAAAAATAAATAAATAAAAAGGTGGGTCCTAGGATTTTAAATATCATGGTCTGCATGGGCTGCCACATACAGGTGCAGTGGTATATTAATCAAAATTTTTTTATCAGAATGGAAAAGAAGCTGGCAATATTGTCTTTATTCAAACATTTATATAGTGTTTTCTCTGTGCCTGACATAATTTTAAAATTTTACAAACGCGAGTGATTACTGCTACCACCATTTTATAGATAAAGAAACTAAGAAACAAAATGTTAATGTCGGAAGATTGGAAATAAACAATCAAAGGCTAAATAACAAATGCAAACAATAATAGGACAAAGCTAGAGCTTTTTAATGAAGTTTGCACATGGGAGACACATTAGAGCCAAAATACTACATATGTCAGTTTTTCACCCTGGTAACACATTTTCCTGTGTGCCATGCTGGTCCCATTTTTAAGGCTGATAATGACTTCTTCACTAAAAGAAGGACGAGGATAGGATTTCCAGAGCACACATGGGAAGAGATGTGTCTTGTCCTATCACACATGGAATCAGACAGAATGCCTCCAAAGTCATGTCCACGTGCAATAAAAGTTGGTTAGTTTGTCTTACAGAGTCTTGCTTTATTTCTCAAAGACATTTGAAATTATTCCATTGAGTTGCCCCAAATTGATACTATATATGTTACCTACTTCTCTTTATACTAAAGAAGCTATCAACCCCTGTTCCTAGCTTAGGTACTTTTTCTCAGTTTCTGGCATTTTGTTGTTGTTGTTTTGTGTGTGTGTGTGTGTGTTGTTTGTTTTTATTTTCTGTTTCACTAAGTCACTTGTTTCAAAAACCCACATTTTAGATCACTACTAAGTTATCCAAGTGTCCTATGAATGCCTGGATGCTGTGAGGCTACCATGCCATGTAAGGAAGCCAGAAAATGGCTAATGGAAGGAAACACTGCCTAAGATGAGAGAAAAATTAACAACAGTCCTAGGAGGATCAGCTCCTGGATTCCCTCTGATCTCGAGCACAAAGAGACAACAGCTGTAAACCTCTTGTAAATCACTTGTACATAGTTGTGGACCACACATTACAAAGCGTCTACATCAGTGGGAAAACAGTTTTGATTCTTAAAATTACAGTCTTGATTCAGGGTTTTAAGCCTTTTGAAATAATCAAGCTGTCACGTCTTAAAAGTCTGAGATCATATTTAAAATTCTATGGCTCTGGAGTAACCATTAAGATCCAGAGCAACCAATATTTCAGCATCTGGGTTTTGAAGACAAGTCAAAAAAAAAAGTAGGGAAAATTATTATGAAATAAGGGGGGGAAATATATCAAAAAAGGAATATTTATTAAATTGTAAATTGTACAGGACTTTTAAGAGCTCTCATGACAAGTGAGAGGTTCTGTTTTCTTGTCCAGGCATTAGTTGCAGAATAGAATCTAGATACACAGAAAGAAAAAGAGATATAAAGGGCCATCGTGCCCTGCATCCAGATGCTCCATCAGTGTGTCCCTTATAAGGAAAAATGAAAGAGAGATCAAAATGCCCTAACTCTCCAGATCTCACTCTCTTGACATGGAAAAATATCACTCTGTCCACATGTGGTAAGAGATACTCTTCTTTGGCGCACGTGAATAATGCACAAAGTAACTCTAATTTCCATATCATTATTTTGTAATGCCTTCATTTTCAGAAATACAAGGAAACATATTATAGGATTAATGACTACTATAACATAACCATTGCATGTTTTTTTTTTAAAAAAAACTAATGATGTCATTAAGTAATATTATAAGAAACCAAAATTTGTTGAATCACTTAAGGAAATGCTGAGATACTGCAGATTGTCTGGCCAAATCCTCTCCATTATGGAGACATAGGGAAGTTACTCTGCCTTTCTGTGCCTGGGTTTCCCTGTCTGTACAATGGGAGTAATAACATATCTTCCTTATGAAGTAGGTATTAAAATTAAGTATGTCAATAGCTGTAATGGTTACATGAATTAAGGACAGTGCTCAGCACATTCTAAACAACTACACTGAGTGGCCAGAGATCATAATAATGCTTTCATAATGAGATCATAATGCTTTCAGAGATCATAATAATCTGGCTACTCAGTGTATATACATATTTGTTGTTCTCATTCTTGTTCCTAGCATTCTACTTAATCATGTAATCAAATGATAAATGTTATTGATTTTATTACAGTTAATGTGAGTTTCATGTTTATACTATTTCAGACACTGTGTTAAATACTTTGCAGTTACTGTTTTATTTAATTTTTATGACAACCTTATGAAGTAGATACTTTTACTATCCCTATTTCAAAGATAAAACTGAGGCACAGAGAGGGTAAGTAACTTATTAGAGTAACAAATCTGGCAAGTGGTAGAACCAGAATATGCCAATATGTGTCATTATTATTATCAACATAAACCAGGTATCTTTAACTCCCTATTCATTTATTCTTGCACGTTATAATGTAATGTTCATGCAGCAAAATCCATTGTTGATTTTTAATTTTGACATGATGTTATCTTTAGTTGGATAACTGTAGGCTGGTGAGTAGAATCTCATTGCCTTTTTACTTAGACTTTCTAAGCCATTTCATTCAAAATAGCGATTCTTAGCTAAATCAGCACAAAAGGTAAGCTTTCCTCCATTAAAAAAGGAAAAACAACAACAACAACAACAACAACAACAACAAAAAACGATGTAAGTTGGGCATTGTCAGCGTCCAGAATAAATCCTCTAATGTGAATCATTTTAATCATGGGAAATAAAACATTCTTGCAGTCTGGAATAAAGATGTCCAATAAAAACAATGGCCTCTTTAAAATGCATTTTGAAAGATTAAAGTAGTCGTCTCTTGGAACTATTAACACACTGGATAAGGCAGGAAGCAAAGTACTGTCCTTTACCACACCCCTCCCTAAATATTTTATACCATCCCCTGCCCTGGATGTGAGTAAAAGCCACCAGATTGCTCTGATAGCTAAGACTCTGTCCTTAAAACAATAGTGACCTCACAGAAAGAATAAGCTGGGCTTCTTTCTTCTGTTGGCTAGAGAATAATGCATAAGGAATAGACATTCTGTAAAGTAAGGAAAATGCGTCAAATCTGGTAAGGCGCTTGTATTTTTGCCCATCGTTCTCATTAAGCCACAGTGTTTTGAAGGGAACATAATCTCAGTGACCGTTTCCTCAGCTGGAACCACATACTGAAATGACTGACTTCCTTCACAAAGACACCTGTTGAAGGAGCATGGCCTCTCTGAGACCGGGCAGCCAGTTTAGATGCTCTCTGCTTTCTCGTCTTGCTCTGGCTTTGTAACAGGTATGGGGACCGGAAGTGCATGGAGAGCAGCTGTTCACTAGCCCTCAACCTCAAACTTGCCCAATAGTTGCCAAACTTGCCCATCTAAAATCATCAAACTGGCAAAACTCAGACCAGAGGATTTCATGTGTTTGATTTTTCAATGTTTGATCGATTGGGAAATGAGAATAGAAACATCCCCCGTGCTCAGTCCGCTCTCATGATGGCTTACTGGAGCCGTGGCCAATGAATCTTCTGGAGTCTAACTGTACTGTGGTGGTTATGGGGATCTGGCCCCAGGGGGATTTATCTCCTCACCTTGGATGAGGTAACCCTCGTGCAGAGAAGTTAGTGAGCCCCCTCCCGCTAACACCCATCAACTGGGAGACTGACCTCTCAGCAGAAGATTCAGACTCAAGTCCGGACTGCCCCATACTCTGCCTTAATAGAGTATTTCTGCATTTACAAAGCGCCTTCCATATAAGTACCATCCAGGGCATCTTCACTATACTCCTTCCACAAAGACGGAGCTAGAATCCTTATTTTCATTTTGAAGCTGGGAGAAATCAGGCTACCATGGACTGCAAGAAGGCCAAGTCAAAGAGAAAGGCCTCAAATCCAGGCCTTCTGGCTTTCAGTCCGTTTCTCTTCCTAGAAAACCTGCCACCGTGGGTGAAAGCAGGCTCTACCCCCAGCACTACACCTATTTGAGCTTTAGGTGACGCTTGTAGCCAACAGCTAACTGGATCCTTCACGTAAAACAAGTATCTTCGTTGTTCAGCTTATAATGATTGATTTAAGTGTCATGTCCTGTAGCTAACTCATGGTCAAGGTTAACTTGCAGTGCTATCTCCAACTTTTTTGTCTTATATCTGTTTCACTGGTACTTCTTCTAGGATTTTAAAAATTGTAATACAATAATTTCAATTCAATTTTAAAGTGTTCTTATCATAAAACCTAAATATTTCCTGTTCCATTCATTTAAAATAAGGTAATATTGGAAAAACTGACCACTTGTGAAATATTTTGATGTGACTCTGATTAATGTTTTTGTATCAAATAAAAATGCTTCGACTTTGATACAGTTTTGTAGCAGAGAAAGGAGTGGATTTATATTTTCACTGCTTATGGGAAACAGGCATTTTGTGCCATCATAATTTAATATCTATACATGGCCTCAATTTACTATAAGGGGAAAACCAAATGTTTGATGCACAACACAGCTTCAACCCTAATTCATTTATTGGGGGGACCTTCTGATAAGTAATCTCTGTTTATAGCAACCAGATTATGTGTAGGAGCATTTTGAGCTTTTATTAGTGCGTATTATTCTTTTCCTATGGGGATATTATAACCTTTAGTCATGTATTTTTATCAAGGCGGTCATGCAGCATTTGATTTATTGCCAGCAATGAACTTAGTTTTCAGAGGAAAAGAATAAGAATTTCTATATCTAGATATCCTACAGCACAAAGAATAGCCTGTTGATAGGTATGTATCATTACCTGACCTTTTATAAAATCTCTATTAAGGAACACTTATGCCAAAGGATTGAGAGAGTTCCACATCACTTGATCCCATTCTCTCACATAAGGTTGAACAGCCTCTCCACAGCCTCATTGTCCAGAAAGAGCCCCACTCCACGGCTTCTGACCAGGCTGTGGTTGGGAAATCTTGGGGCACAATTTCCATTGCCTTTTCATATTGGGCTGGGCGTATTACAAGTTCATTTTCACTTCGAGATATTTTCTGTTTATTTCTAAGATGACAAGAAGCAAATTCGAAGAAATCAGTACATATAAGTGGGGCTAAACATTCAGGGGCGGGCCAAAGTAGGGTTAACAGCTCTGAGTATATGAAACACAGAGTTTATTCTTGTATTATTATGTATTAATTAGTGTATTTTCTTCCACATGAATGACTATAAGCCTATTTCCTTCCACTGCTGTATATGAAACCATGCCCCAGGTTTCCTCAGTTGAAAACAAATATATGAATGTTTTCTCAGAAAACAGACAGCTGAGAAAGCATCTGTGCCCAGTCTGCTTCACCCGAAGGACTGCTCCACATCTTCCTGTGGTCCTCTGACCCCATTCTCTTTAGCAAAGAAAATGAGCAAATGGGACTAAATGACCTAAAAGCAGTGATGTAGTGCCTTTTTAATAAGGTAACAGAGAGGCTGGAGGTCAAGGCTGGGACAGAGGCACAGCCCTTGCCTGAATACAACACCCAGCAGTCCTGGGGGACACAGAGCCCCCAGAGAAGTGGGATCACCTGTATGTGTCCCAGCGCAACTGAGCTAAAATCAGGAGAGGAGCATGGCATGCTATTTCTTCCTCCTTCTCCTCTTTGTTGTCCAAATGTACCTTGGTAAGCCCCAGGAATTTCACTCCATCCTGAAGCATTAAAGGGGAAAAGTTCAGGCTGACCTAGAATTGCTACCCTGCCATTTAACAATTTCCTTTAGTTAATTACTGAGCCTCACTTTCAAAATATAGAGTTATGCTTAGCCCTTATTAGCCTTTATGAGAGCTAATAAATAGCATCTAATCTTGGATACCCTGTAAAGTACTTTGGGGCTTTCGACAATTGCTTCTACGTCAAATAAAGTTTCTGACATTGAGCTTTTTTTTTGCCCACAAATTAGTGAGCAGGACTGGAATTTGTATGCCTTTGTAGCTTCTCGACTCTCTCATTCATAGCAAGTATCTCCATAGTCTTAACAATGAAGACAATTTGGAATGGCATTCCCCCACGCAGCCCAGAGTGCCTCTGCCTATCACATCTTGTAGCACACACAGGGTGTGTGTTGGTGCTCCCTATCTGATTTGCCATAGGCAGCAAGTCAGCTCAAGGTTGAAATTAGCTCAGACTAGTTTAGAATCATGTATTTAGCATATGTTCTCTAGGTAACACACAATTGCAAGCACATGGTGAACAAAAAGTCGAAGATGTTACAAGGACATTGCCTGGTGCACTGACCCCTCGGCGAGGTTGGGAGTTAGGATTGTATCCCTATTCTGACTTGGCCTGTAGTAAACTAGTGTGACCTCTAGACCAGTGGTTCCCAACATGGGGCACATGCCCCACAGGGGGTAAGAGGGACAATTTGATTTTTAAGGGGGTTAATTCAAGAATGAGTTATTAACAGTGATTTTTTTTGCATTTCTTATGGTTCTAGGAGCCTCATATACAGTATATAAATATATATTGTGACATATTTATGCATTTCAGTTTTCTATTATATGTTTTGAAACTTTATGTGATATTTTTTCATACTACTTCATTTTATCATTACTTTTTTAACAATTTCATAGTGATTTCTTCCTCATTACTTCAACTGTCCTTTTGTTCTTTTATTTTTCTCTTTCATGGATGCCATGTTCTTTGGAAGCTTGTTTAGACATAGTTAATGGCCTTTTAGGCTTCCTCCGCATGAATAGGAGTGCACTTTTGGAATAATAAGAATTAGCTGTCACAGTGGGGGAGGGCATCAGGATTTTAGAGATTCCTAGGTAAGACCTGGCAAAAGAAGTTTGGGAACCACTGCTCTAGACCTAGAAGGAAGGGTATGTAGAGGCTCAGTAACCTGACCTCAGTCCACATGGGCTCTTTATTGCTAGTGCCGAGATGTTTCATTTCTTTTCTTTTTTTAAAAAATTTCAGAGAGGAATGGAGAGGGAAAGAGAGATAGAAACATCAGTGATGAGAGAGAATCATTGATTGTCTGCCTTCTGCATGCCCCACAATGGGGATTGAACCCACAATTCAGGCATGCACCCTGACCGGGAACCAAGCTGTGGTCTCCTGGTTCATAAGTCGATGCTCCACAGCTGAGCCACACCACCCGGGCAGGACCATGTTTCTTTTTTCTTTTTTTTCCTTTTAATTTCTTTGTTGGTTAAGGTGTTACATATGAGTCCTTATTTCCCCATTACCCTCCCACCCCCCCTACTCATGCCCTCAGCCCCTGTTGTCTGTGTCCATTGGCTAGGCTTATATGCATGCACACAAATCCTTTCGTTGGCCTCTCCCCATTACTCCCACCCTCCCCTACCTTCCCTCTGAGGTTTAATGGCTCCATATTTCTCTGTCTCTGGATGTGTTTTTGTTCATCAGTTTATGTTGTTAATTATATTCCATAAATGAGTGAGATCGTGTGATAGTCATCTTCCTCTGACTGGCTTATTTCACTTACCATAATGCTCTCTAGTTCCGTACATGCTGTTGCAAACGAGGACCATGTTTCTTGACTCTTATGTGACTGAAATCTTTTCATTATCTAGAGAGTGTCTGTTATTCAAGATGTTTTCATCTTTGTCTGCAAATGAATTCATATGAAAAAGAGGATGTGTGTAGGATTAAAAGGGGGAAAAAATCGTACCCCTTATCTGCTTCTCATCGTGGCCACCTGCAAAAGAAATGTCCCAAACTGATGATGTTCTTATTACAGGAACCAGGACCTATTATGGATCTAGTTTAGTTGCTTGATAAATCTGTTTTGATTGGATGAATGAATAAAACAATGAATGAGAACAGAAAAGATCCTTGGGGAGGAAATGGAAATTAAAAAATAATGTTTTATCATCAGTCAAAATTGACTGTGTATGAAAAAAAAACAGTTAGTTAGTGGGATATGTGGGGGGCATGTTTGTTTTTCATTGCTCTATCACAATATATTTCATGTCATTGGTGCTCAACAAATATGCATTGAATTTATTCACTCAACAAATAAGTGAGTACATCTACTGTGTGAGGTGTAGTTCTTATGTTTTTCAAATTGTGTTTCTTCATTTCATGCTGCTCTCTAAACTTCAAGTGAGGTTACTTTGGAGTAGAAATGTGTTGTTGAGAGGTTAATAGCTTTTTAATGAATTTATTCCACACTTTATCTTTTGGGAATGATTTGCTTTATGTGTTTTCTTGCTATTGAAACTCTTTTTTCCTTCAATGTTGGACTTTCTTTGACCTCTTAGCTCTGGGACTGTCTTTCACTGAAAGCGGCAGAAGAGTAGGAGTCCTTTCAGGACTTTGGGATTTGTTGATACAATGGAAATAGTTTCCAGAAAGTAGCTTACCAACTGTGACCTGTTTTCTCCCCTTATACATGTGTGTAGGAATCCAGATGGCTTGATTAAATATAGCCTCTCCTGGCTCTAGAGGGAACACTTTCCAACATGGAATATGGAGCATTAGCCACGTGACTCCCATTAACAATAATGGGGGGAGGGTACCAAGGCATTCCCCATATTCAAGTTGCAAATGCAACCCTAATGCTTATCAAAGGAATATTTCTTCCATCTGTAGACCATCTGGCCCCTAGTATTGTGCAAGTGCATGAAAAATTTCTTGCTGCAAGGATGTGCATTTAGAAGCAGATGGACATAGTACACTTCTTAAACTTCAGTTTGCTTAAGAACCATCTAGTGAGTTGCCAAAAAGTAGAGATTGCTGAGTCCCATTTTCAGGAAGTGCATTATAGTGCGTCTGGGACAGGGTCCAGGAACCTTCAACTTTAGCACCAATACATGTTCACTATGACTTGGAGTTTGGGAAAAGTCATTGCATCTCTCCTAACTTTTGATTATTCATTTGATCATAAGATTACTAATGTCAGCATAAGTCTGTTTTCAAGATTAAACATAATGAAATATGTGAAATACCCATCACATGCAATGATTGTGCTTTCCTTCTCCCTCCCATCCCATTGACTGGGAGATAAGTGCTCAACAGGAAAAGCAAGCTGTCTCTAACAAACCTCCCTAATGCTATCCTGTTGACTGGACACAAGAGACTTGGAGTATATTTGGGGAAGAGTGTTGATTGTCAGAGGAAGGAATCACTGCAAAAACAGTTCCCTGTGTCCTGGATATTCATCTGAAACTCACTGAAGCTCCTTTTTCTCCAACAATATGAGAAAAATATCTACTGCCCTAGCCAGTAGGGTTCAGTGGATAGAGTAGCAGCTTGCAGACCAAAGGGTCTCAGGTTCAATTCTGGCCAAGGTAAGTACCTTGACTGCAGGCTTCTTCCAGCCCAGGCCCTGGTTGGAGTTCAGACAAGAGGCAACTAATTGATGTGTTTCTCTCACATCGATATTTCACTCTGTCTTTCCCTCTTCCACTCTCTCTAAAAAGTCAATGGAAAATATCCTCAGGTGAGGATTTAAAAACTAATAATAATAATAATAATAATAATAATAATAATAATAAAATCTATTTTGTAGAGCTATTAGAAGAATTTAAAATATGATTACTGAAATGCACCCTTGCCTCAAGGTGCTGAATAAATGATTGACTCTATCATTTTTTCTCATTCATTCATTCATTAATTCATCCAACACATAGTTGCTGAATATTTTGCACACCAGGTATTGAAGTGGCTTCTGGAATATAGTCAACATACATGTTTTTTGCTTTTACAGAGCTTACAACCGAGATTAGGGCAAATAGGCAATTGGAATACTGTGTGTCAAGTACTTAGTGTCTTTCTTAGGACTGGTATTCTTAGACTCTTAACACAGGACTCAAGAAGAAGAAAAACATAGTACGCAGAATAGTAGCATAACAAGAAAATGTTAATGCAGAAATTGGTGGTTTGTGTGTGTTACAAGTCCACTTACTCAGGAAATGTTAAGTCTCTAGGATATCAATCTTTATATACTCCCTGCCTACATCACTTTACATCTGTTCCTTATAAATGAGAAGGGTTATGGCTGAAGTTGTCTGGAGATATAAGACCTCTCTGGGTGTCTCAAGCAAATGAGGAGTCTTTCTCCTCCACGGAAATGAAACAAAGTCTTGCTAATAGGTCAGCAAAGCCCTTGTTGTTGTTGTTTTTTATTATTATTTTCCTGTTTTATATTCCAGCTACTGAAAGTGTTTCAGTATTGATAGTGATAGAGCAGTCTTCTTTTTTCTACCCAATTCTTTTTGTTTTATTTATTTATTTTTAATTTTTAATTAGAGTTGACAAACAGTATTATATTAATTTCAGGTATACAGCATAGTAACTCAACATATGGTTACCATAATAAGTCTAGTAATGGAATGGGAGGGAGAAGAATAATAATTGTTAAATTGTGGTGGGTGTTTTTACATATTTTACCACATTTAATTCTGAAAACAAACTTATCATGGTAACATTTCCTACTCTATTTTAAATGACTTTGCCCACCATTTTACCCAGCGAACCTTATGAATTGGGAAAAAAGCAAACTACAGGCAGGAGAAAAACCCCTTACCCTCTACCCTTTGGGTCTATATCTGTTACTTCTAGAGGGCTTAACAAATAACTTGTATTGACAGGATAGTCATCCTTAATCATACCAGTTCTAGTCAATTAATGAGGAGCTAACCATTCCTTTTAAATAAACAATTCAAGTTGCTAAGAATAGAAGAAAGTACTGATTTTATTTACTATCAACTTTAGGGATGTGGCCATAATTAATGACACAGGAAATAGTGGTCTGTTGGCATCAACCTGCCGCTTAACCAGCCATTAGGCTGGTGAGGAGAAAGTGCAATGATCCAAGGAGAAGGATGTGGTACAAAATGTAGAGTAGTCTGTGAATGGTCTCCAGTACAGAGTTGGTAATTGATCAAGCTGGCTCTCCTAACTGTTCCCTTGGGAAATGTTGTCCTAGAAAATGGTAGAGGATAAAATGGCAATCACCATTCTCCACAGTCTTCTAACTTTCTAGAGTCTGGAAGCATTGGGCAGACTTCTTTCCAGTGGTCTTAGAGTTGATCCTACTCTCCCTCCTTGTGATTCAAGGTCTTTACTCCCACTCTAAAGATTACAGAGTACAAAAGAGATACAAATAACTCCCCCTTATAATATAATGGTGGGTTCTAGGAGTATCGGAAGATATGATTGATAAAAAAAATGTGAACTTTTTTTCTAAGTTGGGGTTGGTCCTCAGACCGTTATGAACATATTGGGCTCAGGCTGATGAACTAAAGAATAGGAACCATAAGAACGTAGTTCTTCTGTAGTTTTGAAAGAAAGAACTGCATATGGTGGCCCAGAAGAGAGATTTTTATAGTAATTTTTAAGAAATGCACAGATTTCAAATTAAGTCGAAATAAACTATGTGCACCGAATTCTGGGAACTTTTCAAATTCAGTCTTTTGGAGGAACAAAAACCATAGGAATTCTAAGTGATTTATCCTCTCATTGTTGAAGTTAGTGCTGAGTATGATTTAATATTTAGAAAATGGCTCCTTTTGGGAAATTAATTTGGCCCATTTATGTTAAATGGAATGAACTGAATAGATTGGAAGGTTTGGCCTTGCAAAGTTTTCACAATGGTTCTTTCAGTGCATGTTGAGATCTTTGGCTTTTGGTAGATTTTTTTTCTTTGTGCCTGTAACTTCCCTCAGTAAATAATTTTATGTTATAGAAATGTCATTCTCTCAAATATTGTTTCCAGTAATGTATGAGGAGACACACTGTGTATATAAAAATTAATCATTTTTCAACATCTAAACAGCAGGCTGAGTGCCACATGAGGAATGAATTACTGCCTTTGGTCCTGAAGAACATCACATAAATCATTTAAAAATTGATTTTGTAGTTAGAGTTGCAAGCTTTTGATAAGGGCCTCCCATCATCCCTTGTAATCAGTATCTTCAGGTCATGAACCTGGTGGAAATAAAGAGTTCTGCAAACTAAGGGATCTTTTCAACCAGGGTTATTTTCTGCCCAGTTCTCTCCAACTCTTTAGTTACCTTCCATTGACCTTTGTTATTTTCTGCCCAGCTCTTTCCAACTCTTTAGTTACCTTCCATTGAATTTTCTTTTTATGTCTATGGAAAAAAATATTTTTTTCCAAGTCAAGAGTAAGAGCAAGAGAAAAGCTAATTTTCTGTGGTAGAAGTTACATTCATTGAGTGTTTTATTTCTAATAAGCAATGAGGATATCTATAAGGCAGCACAGATATCCTTGTTAGAAACATTGGCCTTATTATCGTAAGTCCTGAGTTTGAATCCTAGATCTGAATAGTTGCAATCCGGGGCAAGTTAGGATGAGCCAGGATTTGCTGCAGTAAAAAACAACTCCAAAAATCTCAGCAACAAAAACAACAGAGATTTATTTCTTGCTCATACTGCATTCCATCACCATTAGCAGGAGGCTCTGTTCTATGTTGTCCTCACTTCAGGAACCAGGATACTGGGCAATCCTCCTCCTTTTTAAAAAAAAAAAATTTTATTGATTTTTTACAGAGAGGAAGAGAGAGTAAAGTCAGAAACATCAATGAGAAAGAACCATCAATCAGCTGCTTCCTGCACACCCTGCACTGGGGATGTGCTCACAACAAAGGTACATGCCCTTGACCAGAATTGAACCTGGGACCATTCAGTCCACAGGCCGATGCTTTATCCACTGAGCCAAACCAGTTAGGGCCAATCCTCCTTCTTGAATGTTGTTTGTAGTGGCCCAGGGAAAGGAAGATACCTTTAAAGACTTAAACTGAAAAGCAGTACATGCCTCTCTCACTTACATTTCATTAGCCAAAACAAGTCACGTGGCCACATCTAACTTCAAGGCGGAGGTGAGGTGTAACCCTCTACTGTACCCAGAAGCACTGAAAATATTAATGTTCTTCTCCATTCATCCTTAATTTTCTTACCTGCAAATTACATATACTTCTCTCTTATGAATGTTGTGATTAATAGTCCTTAATGAAATGTATGTTCTATCTCTGTGGAACAACAATTATTATACAATAATAACACTGCCCTAGCTGGTTTGGGTCAGTGGGTAGGGCGTCAGCCTGTGGACTGAAGGGGCCTGGATTCGATTCCAGTCAAGGGCATGTACCTTGGTTGCAGGTTCCTCCCTGGCTCAGGCCCTGGTCACAGCATGTGCAGGAGGCAACCAATCCATGTGTTTCTTTCAGATCAATATTTGTCTCTGTCTTTTCCTCTCCCACTCTCTCTAAAAATCAATCGAAAAATATCCTAGTATGAGGGTTAAAATATATATATTTCCATCTTGGAGTCACTTTAGTGCTTAAATATCTTGCCTTCTTGGGAATTACAGGAGGGCCATTTGCTATGAACAGTGTTACTGTGCTGCTGCCCAGGTACCTCTCTGTCCACTTCATTCTGAGCTTCCAGATGCACCTCTTCCTTCCCCAACTTAGTTGGTGAGAGAGGTGGTAGGAGAACTAAATATGATAAAAATTTGAGCCACTCTCATGGTACCCATATAATTTGTGTAAAGCAACGTGGCCTAGAACTGCTCTTTTGGGCTCCATGTCCACCAGTTCCAGTCATATATGCATTACTGAGTGAAAGCTCCATGAGCATCCATCTGCCCCTTTCTGATAACAATGCTGCAGAAGCTCAGAATATATGTCTCGAATGAATAAATGGATGCTATAACACTTGGTCTTTTAAAAGACAGTGTTTCTTTTTTACAGCTTAAAAGTGATTTACAAACCAGGGTAGCAAATGTACTAGGGAATATTAAAATTTTATTCATTTGATATCCCAGTCAGATGTTGCTGGAATTACCAATGAGTCAAAGATCACGTTAGCAGCTAATCTTTGTTCCCCCACTTGCTTTGGTCATCATCAAGCTTCAAGAAAATCCATACTAACTTCTCACTTGGAGACGAATGGGAACCATTGATTTAAAGGAGACAAAGTATTCATTTATCCTTTCTTGCAGTGTGCCAAAAACTGTGGTAGGAATCAGTAATATAGCACTGAACACAGCAGGCATGTTCTCTCTCCATGGAGCTTACAACTTATTTATGAAACATGCATTAAGCAAACACCCCCCCCCCCCAAAAAAAAGCACACACACACACACACAAAAGAAGACAACATTGTAAACTTTAATGAGAGTAATAAAGGAATCCCTGACCTACTGCCAAACCTCACTCAATAGCCGCCTCATAATCATTTTCCCTCTGTCTTCGACAGGAAGAAACAAGAAGAAACGTGTGTACTTGGTGATGAACCCAGTGTAAAGTCTGACTTGCATTGCTATGCAGTGCTCACACGCTCTCATTTTCCTCTTTAAATAATTCATTCCCGCCTGCCCACAAAGGAAGGCATAGTATCCTGACATCCAGACAAGCATGAGATTTTTTCTCCACTGAGTGGCTGATGTAAAAGCTGCCTCATTTTCAGGGTCTACGAGACCACCAGTCTCAGAACTAGCATTGCCGAAATCTCCGAGAGAAAGGAATCAAGTCAGCCAAGTGAAACCTTGAGATTGAAGTCACCCAGAAACCCTAGAATGTTCATCACATTCAGTTTGAGCATTTCAGCCCCAGTAGAACCCCAGCAAAATACCACTAGAAGAGTTGCTAATATATTCTGTTAGATTGGTGTCCTGGCCTAATATGAAGAAGAAATCTTCCCAGCCAAGGGGGAAAATGACAAATAAATAGAATCTGAAAGGAGCTGAGAAATGATTGTTTCTGCCAGCACAAGCTGTTAGTGTGTGTGCAGAATACTGATGGCCTGGGCTTCCCCTGTTTCCTGTAGAAGAGACACTCTCGGGTAATTGATCTTGACACAGTCAGTGAGCATGCCCCAGACTGGCCTTCCAGGTAGAGTGATAGAACGCTCTTGCCTTCCTACTATGGAGCAGCCTCATAGCCATGATTTCCCAGAGCACAGCAAGAGCCACTTTGACCTGTTTCTGTTGTTGTCTTCATGTGCTCAACAGATTTAGATAGTAAAGAAAAATATATAGGAGCCCTTTCATCTCCCTTCCTTCCTGACTCTTTGCCAGACTATATTCTCAGTTGTGGCTACATTGAGCAAGTTCATCTCTTTTAATGTGTGGGTGGAAACAAGATGAAAAGCTCTTGAAATAACTGAATTCTGAAATGTTTGCCACATACTCTTAGGTCTGATGCTGAGGGAGGACAAACTGTATGTCTGGCTTTCTTGTCTGAAAGGGTCCAGATATGTAAAATGAGCCACTTTGTTTCAGAGATTGTGGATTGTGGTGACTCTTGGGAGATCTAAATATAAAGTCAGAAAAAGAAAAAAAAAAAACTTCAATTAGAAAGGAAGGATAGTTTTTCTGTAGCCATGTCACAATTGCAATCCAAAGGAACCCAACATTATCGTTTCAGCCTCTGTTTTGCTGGGAGAGTGAATTCATGTTATTCATATTACCTTTCCTCCAAGGAGTGTGGGTATAACTGATATAAACTACATGTCTTTGCGTTTATTCAATCTCAGCTTTGGCAAGAGAGAAAACTTCTAACAAGTTCATTTATTTTAGTCTTTACCACGAATGCTTTTGTTTCTGATCAGCCTAAGTTCATCAGAGAAGGTTTTAAAACCCATGGGGTGAAAGGGTTTTAAAAATTGATTTGATGAAGTTGGTCAAGAAGCTGTTTTTATCTTCAGAGATGACACCGCAGGTTTGCTTTCATAGGCTATCGATCTTTGAATTGTTCACTCTGAAACTGAGATGGTTTTTTCAGTGAGGTACCTACATCCCTTACTGGGTCCTGTGGTTTGCCCTTGAGAAACAGCTTCCAGAGTTAGATGAACAGGTTGTGGGGGATAATTTACATTTGTATATGAAGAGGAGAGAGGAAGAGAGAGAATTTCAACTGCTGTTTTCTATTCTCGGACTAAGGAAATGAATCACTGTTGATGTGTAAATGGCGGTTGAGTTGCAGTACATTAAAGTGTTCAGATATAAACTGTGAGAACCTTAGTTTAAATTAGTCCATTAAATTCTCTATCAACTTTCTTAGGTGTGAGTCAGGATACATACATTTTAGTATGAAAGGTAGTTGGAAAAGGTCTAAGTGCCATCCAGTTGGGCTTAATCTAGTGAGATGGCCCCAGGACAGCCAAAAGTCAGCATGGAGGTATTGGATACCTTGTAAAAAGTTTGATATAAGCAGATACATGGTCAGTGGGAAATTAGATGTCATTTACTCTGTGTGCTCATCTCTATGATTCGGATAAAATGACTACTGGCTGTTTCTGAAAATGGGAATAGAACTAAGTAAAATGAAAATTTATTATACTGATGTTAATCAATGACTGTCCGTACTCTCAAAAGAGGATCATCAGAAGAATGGTTCTCTTATAGGTCCAAAAATTGTGATGAAGGTGAAGAAAGGGGTTGGAAGAAGCTACATTTGGTAGAAAGAAATAGCTGTTCAAACAAGGCAACATCTAGAGGGTAGGGGCTCCTATTGTTAAGTGGATCTTGATGTTAGACCGGAGTTCTATTCAAGACAATGGAGATCCAAATCTTAGGTCTGTGAGCAGCCAGGAGTTTGTAATGAAAGGGCTACCTCATCCCCATCCTTGGAAACATTCCAGCTCAGAAGATCGTGTGGTAATCTCATAGACAGGATTTCTCTTTAAGTTGAAAAGTAGATCCTAAGACTACTAGGGGCCACTTTAACACTTAGCAACCCATATGTTTAAATTCAAGACTGCCTATGGACTTGGTACAAAATAATACTAACATCTTACATCTGTCTCATTGGCTCAGTATCTCTGGAAGGATGTCTCCTTGCAGTACTTCTCTCAATTAATATGAACTTATCCACAGAACTGTGCCAACCTTTAAAAAAAATTGGATTAGGAAATTATTGTTTCCATTTCTTTTTCTTTCTGGTTCAGTTTCAACCACTGGAGGCATCGTCAGAAAATTTGATTTTATATTGCGAAGATCAAAGCCCTGCAAATACATTTTAACCAAGGCCAGAACTCAAAACATGATCTTGGGTGGAGAGGAATAAAGACATAATGAGTAGGAACCTTAATGCAGAAGACTGTTATTTCAAGTTTTAGGGCCAGTCATGACTATGAAACTAAAAAGGAAATATGAATTTCAGTTATCGGTTATTTTATTCATTTTGACATCTGAAGCAAGTGGCTCCCCATGTGTTGAGAGGTACTATGTTGTTCTCTTGGCACACCAGCTCTCCTGACAGTGGCTGGAACCTACCCCAGAGGCCTGCTCAATTAACGAAAGAACAAGGAGTTGAGCATTACATCCGCTGCTGGAGATGTCACTCAGAGAAGCCTAGGGTTGTAATTTGAACAAAATGTCACTGTTTAGAGATTTGTTTATAATGTGCTTTTTTTGTGATGATAAATCACAGGCCTATGCAGGAGATAACACAAAATGTTGGACAGCTTTTCTTGCAATTGTTTGGCATCCTGTTTGCCTAATTATTGTCAGCAGCACCCACACTGGTGAATTGTTGTGGTGGAACACTGAGCATGCCATCGAATGTGCATGAGCCATTTCCCAGCCCTCCACTCTGCTCCTCATCCTGGGCCACAGGGCGGGTGTCGTCGATCCTTGCTGTGTAAGTAGGCTTGATAGCCCTTGGATTCCTGTGTCCATGTGGAGATGTGGTTCTGCCATCTGACCAGATAGGAGAACAAAGCAGAAAGAGTTGATGGAGAATTACTGAAAGGACATGTAGAGACAAAGAATCATTGAGTTCAGGGAGGTTCTTTGACAAACTGAGAAATCACTGGCCTTATGGGCATAGGTTAGAAAATTGTGTATTTATATAATCATCCTGCTTTGGAAAGGAAGGGAACTAATTGCTTTAATTAACTCCAGTAGAAACTAGATTGTCACAGGGGAAGTGTTGACATAATGTGCTTTGCCATGTCTGATATGCTCTTGGAAATAGTTGCTCTCTCTGTAACCATCTTCCTTTCTCTGGGATCTCACCAGTGTTCATAACTAGGCTGCCTGTGAGAAGGGTCCAAAAAAAGGAGGAAAGGTCACAGAAAGGGTGATAAAGAGCTCATCCATAATTGTCATTGATTTTTTTATAGGAATTTCATTATCAATTCTTAGGTTTCCTCTGATGGGGGCCCACCTAATTTTCCATCAGTAGCTAATAGTGAGCAAATGGGACATAGTCAAATGTCATCATCTGTTTAGGAGCTTCATGTTGAGAATTTGTTCAAAAGATATTCCCCTATAGTGTGTTTAAAGAGGTTTTCTGAAACATATGGAAGTGTGCTGGTGGGGTAGGAAGCATCCATAGTATATGAGAGTTCTTTTACAATGAGCTAAATTCTGCAAGTGAAGTTCACTATGCCATTAGCTAAAATGCAAGTAGAAAGATTATAACAGACTAGAAGATTCAGACTGAGAATGATAAATATACATATAGTGTATGTAATATAGAGTATATAAGAAATAAATAGTATATGAATGTAGTATACATATATAATACCTATAAAGGCAGTCCTCGGGTTATGTCGGACTCGACGTACATTATTGCGTGGTTACGTCACCATCTCCCATTTATTTTTATAAAAGAAAGTTCATCATTTCGACGTATGTACATGTGCTTTATGTTTTTTATTATTTATTTACCACAAGTAAAGGTCAGGAATTGTTATCTTTCTTTTAAATTGTTTTACTGTTTCACTTCATTGCTGCTGTGTGTGTATCCACACGAGTGAGGCAGGTGCTTATGTAGGTGGGTTCCGACTTACAGCGGAAATTGCATTACTTCGCTCCATAGGAACAGATCTCCAAAGCAACCCAAAGATCTACTGTATTCATGAAAAGAGCGTAACCAATTTCACTTGACCTGATAATTCAGATATTAACGAAATAGCCTCGGATATTTCATTTCCCAATATCAATTTCCTTAGGCTTCACTATGAGAGATATGGAGTTCTGGGTACCCGTGAAGCCCTGTGGTGACTCTCAAAACCAAAATTACCCCCACTTTTCCATGCTAGACGTAATAGGATATATGTAGAGTACTTATACATACATAGTGTGTTTCTCCTGGATGGACTCAGGACTCTATTGTGGTGTCTTTTGGGTTTCAGAGTTCCAGCAGAGCTTGAGGAGCAGCCCCAGGCCCTGTCAGCCCTGTTCTTCCAATTTGCAAACTGGGATGACACTTGGACACAAGGGTAGTGCCACTAAAAGCACCGAATAGAGTCATTGCCACCATTAGGGAGAGTCTCTAGGGTATAAATCTGCTCTTTGATGTGTTCTGGATTGCAGGGATATTTTACTCTTACCTTAATTTGCCAACCAAGGCAAAAAAGGCATCCTCAAGCTATTTTCATTCTTTTCTTAATGCTGCACATAGTTTCCATAATGGAATCATGGGCTTTTAAAGCTGGAAGCTCTCACTTTAGAAATGAGAAAACCAAACTCCAAAGAGGTGAATTGGCAGACTAAGATCCCATAGTTGCCAAAAGAGGACCCAAATGACTGAGGTTCCTTGACACCCAGTCCAGAATGCTATCCCCTCCACTAAGTTCGCCTCCTTTTTAGTAGAGACCCTCTCAATACAAAATAGCTCAGAAAAGAATGGTGCCATTTTTCCATTTGAATACACATGACAGGAGATGGTCCAATCGCTGAGAAGCAGTGTGAGCTCTAGGACCTCCCAGAAGCTGAGGCATTGGCGCTCTGCCACTGCTGTCTCTCCAGCTGGTTGTCTGCCCACTCACAGGCTGCGAGGGTGCAGATGGTGAGGATATCATCATTTCCACCATGGAGGTGGGAGAGAGAAGACACACTATTTCATTTCAAATTCCTTGTTTGTCATGTGAAAATTCTGTCACATTTGCAGATGTTATCCAACAGCTAGGAAGAAAGAATTATTTCAAGTTCAGTCATAGAGAGATGGCATAAAAAAAACTGTCACTTATTAAGAAAGAAGGAAGGAAAGAGGAGAAGAAAGGAGAGATGGGGGGAAATCTAGGGAGAAAATAGAATTTGTAAAGAGACAAGATGGAAGGAATTGAAGAATAAATAACAGGACTCAAGTCCATACTGTTCTTATAATTAAATGGTGCCTCGCACATCAGCCCAAATGTTCATTCTTTGACATAATTATCTCCTCATTAACATATACAAAATTACTATTGCACACTATGAGCTCTCAAGTGGAGATGTCAATATTACCATAATGAACCTGTCAGTCTTGTGAAAATGAACAGAAACCAATATGCTAGCAGAATTTCATTGTCTCCTGAGAATATAGTGGATCTGATAAATTTACCTACTATTCAGACAGACTAGATGGCATTCAGTGTGGCATGACCTTGCGGACTGTAATTTATAGGTTAAAATTTAACTATTTTCTGGATGGAAATTTGAAATAAAATATAAAAACAAGTAGATTTTTAAGCTGTTTAAAGAAAATGGTATTTTTGAGAGTTGCAAACAATACTCTTTGTTGCATTTAGCTTCATGTTTTCTAATGACCTTTCTAAATAGGCTCTCCATTTGATGAAGCATTCTCACAGCCTGCAAAGAAAAAGTATATTGAACAACTGAAGTCAGGAGCAGTTTGAAATGGGTGTCTCATTAATTCAGTATGCCAACTCTAACACATAGTGTTGGCTGCCTTCTTACAAAGTGCTATTCTTTTTCATCCTTAGCATGTAGGGAAATGACTTAAGACCCCAATCTTGTTTCTATTTTTTGTTTTCTACTATATTTTTACTGATTTTAGAGAGGAAAAGAGAGGGATAGAGAGGTAGAAACATCAGTGATGAGAGAGAATCGTTGATTGGCTGCCTCCTGCATGCCCCACACTAGTGACGGAGCCCACAACCATGTCATGTGCCCTGACCAGGAATCTAACCATCATCTCCTGGTTCACAGGTCGATACTCAACTACTGAGCCATGCCATCCAGGCTCTGGTTTCTCTTTAAATCTGTAGATGACTTAACAATTAGAAAAAAAAAAAAACTTGTGTGTTTTTTTTTAATGTGTAACTACCAATGCTATATTTGCCTTCTTATTAAGTGAATTTTTTCCAATAAAATCCAATTGCAATCTTATTTTATCCCATTTAAAACAATCAACTTCTACCATAATAGGTTTGAAGAGACACATTAAAACAAGCCTTTCCTCTTAAAACAAAACAAAACAACAACAATAAAAAACTTCCAAATAATGTTACAGATGTAGAAAGAGCTTGGTTATATCTTGGTTTTGTCAAACTTAAACATACTCATCTCAAACTCTGCAAAGCTCAACATCTGAAACCAGATTCACATGAATCATCTATAAATTCTCATATAGGTACATTATAGAAAATTTGGAGATGAACATAAAAAGAAGGAAAATAATAATCTGTAGTTTTTATCGCTATAATGAATGGCCACTATTTATTTGTTTGTTCGAGTTTCTATAAAAATTGTGTATTTTTACACCACTATATAACTAATCATACTGCATATATAGTGGTTTAAAAACACAAAATTTTTCTCACTAAATTTATGAGAGTATTTTTTATACCATGCATCATAAACATCTCGAGAAATGTGATTACTTGAAGACCCAATGCATTTAGTACCTATAACCCATATGTGTTGAGTGAGTAAAGCAAATGAAAGGGAAATCATTACATTTGGTTATATGGTTGGATTAGATATACTTCTAAGAGAGTAAGTAAAGAGATGTAAGTCATAAGAGGCTTACTCATGAGTGTATTTACTTACTAAACAGTAACCTCAGTCAGGCAGACTCAGTTCTTATTCTCTCCCCAACTTCCAGGTATTGCCCCCATGTGGGAAGCACAGAGTGAACATAAGTTGAATGTCTCAATGATAAGATCTCATATGAGACTTCTTCCTCATACAGATTATAAGAGTACAGGAGTGAAGTATTAAAGGAACTATGAGGCAATGCAAATAGGACTTCCAAACTGTATTTCCAAATGCTTTACCAAAACATCAGCCTGGGCTGACTAGTTTCATCTCTCAGGAACTCAGATGGCCTTCTTTAGAAGACTCTTCTATTCTTGTTTTTCTCTTTTTCTGCCTGCCACCTCTTCCTGCCCCTCTGAAAAGAAGCATGCCACACAACAATGGAGAGGTTTTCCACATTAGCCTTATTGCCAGCCAGCCACTTCTTGTTTGTCTGTTTATACAGTCTCCTTGGCAACATGAAGTAGAAGTAGATATTTTTTGTATCTCTGACTAGCAGGTTTGGTTTTCCCTTTGTCTGAAGCTTATCCACTTCACACACCAAGGTTTTTCTAGTGAGATTTAAAGAGAGAGAGAGAGAGAGAGAGAGAGAGAGAGAGAGAGAGAGAGAGAGAGAGAATCATTTCACACCCTAGTTATTTTAGCAATACCCTAATAAGACATCCAGTATTTGGCGGGGAGTAGGGGAACGAAAAGGGGGGGAAAGTTCCTAAACTACAAAGAACCTCCTGAGTAAAACATTTATTTCTTAAAACTTGCTAATATTTCATTCTTCCTGGTAATTTCAGTAGGTTCTATAGATCTGTATACATCCTGCCTGATGCCTTCATGTGATGGCTGAGAGGCCAAGGACCATGAAGCAAGCAAAACTAAAAAACCCTAATTGGGGATCAAATTCTCACCTCCCTTAGTTCTATGACCCAATCAGTGTAATACTGAATAGCCATAGTCACTTTTTTGCATGCAAATATACTTAAATTATTTCAGCTCTATTGTGCTGAAGTACTCCAGGAAAACATCCCATTTGTCCCCAGGTTACAAACTAAATACAGGCTATTGGGAGACTTGAACCATAGTAGTACTCTTGACTAGAAGGAAATTTCTTCAGTAGCAGATCATTACAGTGACAACCAAGTCATATTCCCTAAGTACCTCTGTTGAAAAGATTAACATTAGTAGGACCAGTCATTCTTAATCAGGTAGGGAGCTTTCTCCAAATACATAAGTCCCACTCTGGACTTAGACTCTCCTGTCCTGGGACCAGAGCATGTGTATATTGAAATTTGTCCAGATCATCTTTGTCGTCACGTGACAGTTAATAATCACTGTTTTAAATGACAGTGGTAATGTTGAACACCTATATTTACCAAGGTATATAATATCTTTATAGTGAGTAGATTATTCCCATTTTCTAGATTAAGAAACTGGACCTCAGAGATGTTAAGCAAATTGTTACATGATGGTCAAGCAAAAATTTTAACTTGGATTAATTCCAAAATTCTTAATTACCTTATACTAGATTAAATTTCTCCCCCCAAATAACAATGTAATTCTAAAACAATTATCTGTATTTCCAGACAAATTTTATTCTAATAATATATCTTAATATTCATCACAACTTTAGTTAAGGAATTGTTTCTAGGTTGTTAAAACTGGATACAAAGCAATGGCTTGAATTCCTTGAAAAATATCACACACACACACAAAGGTTTTGAGGATAGATAAGTAGATCAATAAATTTGCATGTTTACTTTTTAATACAACTGCAACACCTTTCTTTGAAACAACCATTGCTACTGATCAAAATACTTTCTTTGTTCAACTAAAATCTGTAGGTTGCATATCAATGAGTCATTTCCAGTGAAGTCGCCACCCTTGTCTTAAACAAGATCTGGGTAGATAATCAAACCTGGAAGCATTCTGAGTCACTTAATACATTATAGTTTGTCAGTACTTATGGGATTTAAATGATTCTTTGGCAATTTTTACTACCTACAACATGAAAAATGCATTGCAGTTATTCAAATCAATGATAATATTCACCCTGATTTTTTAAGTAAAAAAAAAAATTTATAAACCCAAACTTTTTAAAGCTTGAATATTTTTGGAGGAATCTTCTGGAGCAGTGCTTCACAATAGGGTGGGATGGGAGAAAGAAAACACCTCCTCTCTCTTCCGCCACCATCTTGGAGGCTGACTGCGTAAGGCCCAGGCCTGTCAACCCATTTGAGAAGCATTGAGAGTTATGAAAATATTATGGACATGGTGAAATATACACATGAACAGAACCAAGACTGAACTTTGAAAACCACTGATGTAATAGGAAACACAGTGTTCTGGTTTTTTAGCATTTATCCCAAGTAAAGATACTTAAAATTTTTGCAACCAGTGACCTACTTATTTCAAGAGGTTTTGAGAGTATCCACTCTCAATGTGGATGGACACTGATAGGTGAATAAGGCTGTCCTCCATTTGACAGGCTTCATATCAGACACTTTTCTAATGAACTAACAGCAGTTCTGAGAGGTTTAACACCAAACTGATTGATCTGCTTAAGTTTTCAGCATAGTTGTGCAGAACTTAACTTGGTCTCCTTCAGCAGACATTGTTTAATTTAAAAAGAAAATTCAACTGCTTCTAATGACATGAGAAACACTCCAAAGAGCCATGACTCCATCACTGGAGCAGTCAAGTTTTGGGGAAGTTGTCTTTCATCATGTGTTTGTTTCCTAGAAGGAATTACAGCAGAACACTGAGGATCCTGTGGTCATTGGCAGGCTGATCACATCTTAAGCTCTGCTGGTCATCCTGTTCTCACTGAATGTCCCTAGAAATGAAAACCCATTTTGTTCCTCGTGAAGTGGAATCAAAGTAAAACACATATTTGGGTGTGGATTTGCTGTTTGTTGGTTCTGAAATTGCTTATGGCCTAAATGTTTACTTTATAATGAATAGAAAAACAGTACAACCCCAAGATTAGAATTAGGCCCTAGCTGGTTTGGCTCAGTGGATAGAGTGTCAAACTGTGGACTGAAGGCTCTCGGGTCTGATTCCAGTCAAGGGCACATACATAGGTTGTGGGCTGGATCCCCAGGAGGGGGCATGCAAGAAGCAGCCAGTCAATGATTCTCCTCTCATCATTGATGTTTCTATCTCTCTCTCCCTCTCTGAAATTAATAAAATATATATAAAACAAATACTAGAATTAGATTTTCTCTATCAGTATACAGTAGACTTACCTTCCTTCTTAATTTGATTACAAATATAATTAATTTATGCCTAAACTATATAGCATGCAAAAGAGATTTTTTAATATTTATTGTTCAGTTTATTAATTACATTGTTCCCCTTTTTTTCACCATATAGTTCCCCTCCACCTGGTACCCATCCCACCCTCACCCCCCTCCACTGTCCTCTCCCATAGTTGCATGATTTTTGTCCAGTCTCTTGCTGCACTTCCCACACCCCCTTTCTCCCCAAGAGTTGTCAGTCCATTCCCTCTCTATGTCCATGATTCTGTTATATTCACCAGTTTATCCTGTTCATCAGCTTATTAATTCACTTGATTTTTAGATTCATTTGTTGATAGATGTGTATTTGTTGTTCATAATTTACACTTTTATCTTTTTCTTCTTCCTCTTCTTAAAGAATATCTTTCAGCATTTCATATAGTATTTGTTTGGTGGTGACAAACTCCTTTAGCTTTTTCTTATCTGCGAAGCACTTTATCTGACCTTCAATTCTGCATGATAGCTTTGCTGGATAGAGTAATCTTGGTTGTAGATTCTTGCTGTTCATCACTTTGAATATTTCTTGCCACTCCCATCTAGCATGCATCGTTTCTGTTGAGAAATCCGCTGACAATCGTATGGGTGCTCCCTTGTAAGTAACATCTGTTTTTCTTTTGCTGCTTTTAATATTCTCTCTTTGTCTTTTGCTCTTGGCATTTTAATTATGATGTGCCTTGGTGTGGTCCTCTTAGGGTTCTTATATATTGGGGTTCGGTGCGCTTCTTGGACTCCTAAGTCAATTTCTTTCACCAGGTGTAGGAAGTTTTCAGTCACTATTTCTTCAAATAGGTTTTCATTGTCTTGTTCTCTCTCTTTTTCTGGCACCCCTCTAATTCGGATGTTGGTATGCTTGAGGTTGGCCCAGAGGCCCCTTACGCTATCTTCAATTTTTTGGATTCTTTTGGTTTCTTGCTTTTTCAGCTGAGTGGATTTTACCTCTTTGTATTTCAAATCTTTAACTTAGTTCTTGGGGTGTTCCAGAGCACTTTTAAGTCTTTGTATAATATTTTTTATTTCAGTCAGTGTATGCTTAATTTCTGGTTGGTCCTTTTTCATATCCTTGAGAGTCTCCTTTATATCCTTGAGGATCTCGTTTATATCCTTGTACATCTCATTCATTTCCACATTGGTCTTGATCATTTCCTTGCAGGTCTCGTTCATATCCTTGAGGGTCTAGTTCATTTCCTTTTCGGTCTTGCTTATTTCCTTATAGGTCTCGACCTTTTGTAGGAGCCTCTTGAGAAGCCCTATAACTGTGGTTTTGAATTCCATGTCCAGTCATTTTTTTTCCTCCATTTTTTTCACATCTGATTTCTTTCCATGTCTCTGCATGGTGGCTGCTTCCCTGAGTTGGTCAATTAGCTTTGTGTGGTAGACTTCCTACAAGGGACAGTGGGTCAGCCTCCCCAGTTACCTGAGGTGGATATGGGTTGTACAGTCTTGCTGAAGTTAAGCTCAGGTTAATCGTTGTTAGCACTTGGAGGGGTTGACCTCCAGGCCAATTGTCTGTGAAGTTCAGCTGTGCTCAGGTTGGATGGGCGGAGTCTCCGGGCCAAGCAGACTGCATTAGCTCCACCCTATGTGGCCCCAGGGACTCTGTGCTGGGGGCAATGGCCGCCAGCACCTCTGAGAGAGAGCCGCTGCCAAGCTCCACCAGCTGCTGGGGAATTCAGACTCTCCCCAAATGAGTCTGCACACCCAATGTCTCACCCAGGGTCTTAAAACAAAGCAGTCTGATGGTTTCCCGAATGAGATAGCAAGTCGCAGAGCGCTCTCTACGCGGTCACACAGCTGAGCTGTTCCCAAGTTCATGCGCAAGCTGGCCTTCTCCACAATCCGGGACACCCCTGCAGCACCCGAGCTTCGGCGTGCCCTCCCACTGTTCAGTTTTTACCCCGTATGATAGTGGGTTCCCTGGACTTTGCCCAGAGCTGGAAAATCAGTCCAGTGGGACGTCTTTGTCTCCCTGTTCGAGAAAACTGGCCGGTTTTCAGCCGCCCGCCCTATCCGCTGGCGCGTGCTCCAAACCTCTCTCCGTGCGTATCTTTTAAGCTGTCCTCAACCGCTCCTCTGAGTCACAGTGTCTTATCTTCACTTTTATTTGTGGAATTTTCACTCAGCCAGCTTTCTGGTGATTCTGGAAGGTGTTTGTTCTTTCGTTAAGTTGTAGTTTTAAAATTGCTGTGCATGACGGCAAGATAGGTGTTTTATCTATGCCGCCATCTTGGTTCTCTCCAAAAAAGATTTTAATATAGGCTGTTAAACCTAGGCGGAAAAAACCTCTGGTATTTATTATCTCCTTCAATGGGGAAACTTTTAACGTAGGGAAACCTTAAAATCAATTCCAAATGACTGGAAAAATGCACCTGAGAGTTGCTACTTTATTTATAATCCACAGTCTGGAACATTCAGTTCTCCTAATATGCCTTAAAGTCATTAAAAACTTTGAAAATATTCTTTATACCCTTGGAATGTGATTTATTAAAATGCTATAAATATTTTCAGTGTAATAAAAAACTAAGATTATTTAAAAATTCGAGCTCTTTGTTTTAAGGGACTCAGAATCACTATCTTCAATCAAGTTTGAGGTCAGAGAGCAGACAGTTACAAACTATTGTTGGAACATTTTATTGAGAATTCAGCATAGCTCACCTAAATTTATTTTTGCCTCTGAGTCTACTGCAGGTAATAATGGAAATAGAATTGAACATGGAAGCAAAGAATCTATATTCTAATCACAATTCTGACATTGATTAACTACAAAACTTCTTGCAAATCATTCAACTTCTTTGTATTTTGGTTGGATTCTTGACCTCATCTTTAAAAAGAAAGCTGGAGGAGATAATCCCTAAGGTTCTTTTCTCCTGTAAAATCTAATTCATCTATCATTTTATTAGAATTACATGTGCAAATTTGTATTTTCTTTTAGCATGTTACAAAAAAAGTTAAAACACAGCCATAAGCAGGAGTAATTAGAATGTTTGTCATTTGAATATTTGCCAGTATAACTAATGTGACATATATGCCTTGGGCCTTTTCTCCCCTTCATTTCTGTAGCACCATCTGGTGCTCTAGCATAGGGGAGAGTTTATTTAAATAATCACATTAGTTAAGTCCATGCTTTGTACCCATTTCTACACACACACACACACACACACACACACACCACTTTGTTCTAACATTGCTTATGTCAGGCTTCTTCCATATTCTGAGACTGAGCATTTCCACTCACGTGGCAAGTGAAGTGAAACAAGGCCCCTCTGCACTTGGCCTACCCTGGGGTCAGACCTATGGTGGGCCTAAGCTGAGCAATGCCTGCACCAGCACTTACAATGCTCTCTGGGGCTGTGGGCCTCTCCGTTCCAGGCTGTAGAAAGCGAGTGCCCTGTGCTTGTAAAATCCCCCAAGGCTAAAAGTCTTAACATAGTTCAGAGTCAATTCCAAAGTACCAACTCCCTGGTTCTGCCCAGGGAGATGGCCAAATTCTGCTCTGACATTTATTTGTAAGACATACGCATGGCCTTCCCCCACTAGCGTGTTTCCACACTAAAATGATTGTATCCCATCCTTTAGATATTACATTTCAGAACATGGGGGGGGGGGGGATGGAAGGATCTGAGGCAATAATGGAAAATGCTCACTTTTTTTTTTAACAGAATCCTGTTAGAGCACCAGCTTTTCCAGGCACTGGCAGCTAGAGTGTGTTTGCACAACCCCAATCATCTCTGACCATTTTCCTTTAAAGTGATAAAATTAAAAACAAATTAAAAATTTTCCTCTGAGGTATCATAATAGAAGCCTGTGGACAAAGAGTCAGTATTTAAAAAATGGTTATGTTTAAGAGAATGCAAACCTTCCATGAACATCCTTAGTATGAAAACATAACAAAGCACCATGCATTCACCATCCACCTTCTGAAGCAAATGAAATAGCAGTGATCTTCTTTATAAAGGTCTGTTTGGAGTGCAGTGTTGAGATACAACACACTCAACTGGCAGATCTTAGAGGCAGGATGTACAGGGCGATCAACTCCTGAACAGACTGACCAGCCCAATGCCTGTGCTGCTCCACTGCTATCTGAGGTTCCGCTGAATGAGACTCAGTGAGGAATTGCAGTGAAGAAAGTCTGTTTGGGGACTGATTGGAAACATGTACAATGACCCACACTAAGTAAAACCCAATGAGAAAAGTTGTGTTGCCCTATTTGACTCTGGCTAAAAGTTGCACGGTTGCAGGGTAACCCCAATAAAAGCAGACATTCTTAGGTGGAGTCATGACCCTGGTCTGCATATTTCTTATTCAATAATGTTTCTAAAGCAAAGTCTGGATGGATGTGGATCATGTGTGTGTAGTATGCAACTATGAAGTCTCTATCTGAAATGTTTGCTTTAGTTTTTTGTTGTTTTTTGTTTTGTTTTTGTTTCTTCATTTGAACTTGTGTGTACAGCTTAAAACTCAAGTTATTACCCAAGCAGGAAAAGAAGCACATAAAGTCTGTAAACCTCTTAAAAGAAGAGAGGTTCATTGAATAGCTATTTTAGAAACCAGTCCAAGATCGGTCATATTGCCTAATGATTAAAATCATAAGCTACTGAGACAGACCTCTAGAATCCAGGCTCAGCTACTAACTAACTGTGTAACCTTGAACAAGTTGCTGCATCTTCATTAAACAGTAACTTCCTCATTCATAAAATAGCTTTTCTGGAATAAAATTATATATATATATATATATATATATATATATATATAGCATTCAACATATCCCTGATACATAATTATAATATTTTATTACTTATTATATATAAGGTATCATTGGAGCTTAGAAACCACACATAATGTCTAATTAGGGACATTTGGCATGATTTTAAAACCTTTTGTTTGTGTTTTTAATCAATATGTATCACAAGAGAGCAGCAAATAGTGCAGGAAAGGAATAATTGTTTTAGAGTCAACTTTATAAGAAGATGAAACCAAATGAAAATATAAGGCAAGGAAGGACATGTCTAGTTTGGTTTGGTTTCTTCTGCTAATTAGGTGGTTCAGGTGGATCCTGCATATTACCAGTCTTTTCCAGACAGAAACAAGCAGGTGCGTACATCATAAAGTCAGAGTGTGTAAAAATTGTACCTTGTCACATTTCATGCTTGCTAAATTGTCCTCCCAAGCACTACTGTCCCGAGAAAAGCCCATTAATCCACTTTAGATCTACACATTGTTTCTCTCAGAGGGACACTTGGCCTTTTACTTTGAATTGTCACAGGAGAAAAAAATGCCTTGAACATAGTTTTTAATCTGCAGACACTTTATGTGACTACGTAGTGTGTGTTAGGAGCTGAAAATGGAGTATCAGAGGGATCAGTCATAGACCCTCCAGATTAAAGAGATGGGAGCCATATTGGAAGACAAGTCTGTCCATAGAACAGCACAGAGAGTGGAATCCCAGGCCTCGTCTATGTGCCACTTCTATAAGACTGTGTTGATTATAGTGGGAATGATTCTCAAATTACACTGAATTCCCACTCTAATCAACACAGAGAGGAAGGGAGAGGAATAGAGAGTTAGAAACATCGATGTAAGAAACATCAGTCAGCTGCCTCCTGCACACCCTCTACTGGGGATGTGCCTGCAACCAAGGGACATGCCCTTGACCGGAATCAAGCCTGGGACCCTTCAGTCCACAGGCCAGATAATCTATCCACTGAGCCAAACCTGTTAGGGCTCTTTTTATTTTTTATGATCTTAACATATGGTGCATATCATGGCCACTTCAGGTTGCTCAGTTATTTTGGTTGCCTATTTTTAACATAGCATTTATATAACACTTTCAAGATCCAGGAAGCTACCTTTGAACACTGCAAATAGTCAAGTGGTCTTTGATGTACTAGAATCCTTATCGCTTGGCAAATATGTACAGCAGACGTTTTTTTCTAGAGAATGAGGGTGGAGAATCTAATCCTCCAACCAGACTTTCCCTCCCTTTATTAAACAAACCCACAGGCTCATGCTGGGCTCCAGCACCTCTTTCCTTGGTGGGAAGAAGCCTGTGGATTTCAGCAGTGGCCGCTGTGGCCGCTGTGCAGTGTGACTGATCTTCTCTACTGATTTCCCCAAGGCTCGCTGGGGCGGCACTCCACGCAAAGCAAAAGCCCAGCTGAAAATTGAAATAGAATCTGTTCTTTTAAAAATATCCAGCATTAGGAAAAGGCCTTGATCCCTCATAGACAGGCTGAAAGTGTAAAGTGCTTTCTGTCAGAAATTTTTTAATTTTTTTTTTTTTTTTTTGGTTTTTCATATCATGTACCACACTTGTGTCTATTCAGGTCCAAAAACAACATTCTCTCGCAGCATTTGCCAGGGAAAAACATGAGGTGGAAAAATCAGAGTAACGTCTTCCCTTAGGGCGAGATTATACAGGAAAAGTCATTGGACAACTCCCAATCTGGGCTTCATAGGTTGGCAGGAAAGACTGACATTACCTTAACTCTGTTGAGAAATGTAAAGAATAATAGATGGGAAGTGCTCAGACAAGGCTCCTCCCATAGTAGGTGCCCAACTAATGCAGAAGTTTATTAGCATTGACTCTTTCGGGATCGACCTCCCATCACTGAATCCAAAAACCCACCGCTTCTACTCACTTTCCCACTCGCTAGTGAGAGGGTCTGGAAGGCTTCAAAATTTCTACGTAGGACAGCTTAGAGGAAGCTGTCTAATAGGAATGTAATGTGCACAGCTGTGTTTTCACAGTACTTTCCATTAAATTGTTCTAATATTCATTTTTGAAGGGGGCTGCTGATAGAGAGTTAGACCTCCAACTCTAGAACCCTCTGCACTCCACAATTCTCAGAACTGTCGCCATCTGCCTGCAAGCTGTCCCCATCCTACCTGCTTTCCTCTTGCATTGCTCCTGACTCAAGTGTCCCCTTGAGGTCTTAGACATGATGCTTGCTTGTCCAGCACTTAAACTCATCAAAGGGAGGCACTGGGGTGCTCACATGTAATTCTTCTCCCACTTGAATATTTTTTTTATCTGTCAGGGGGAAAATAGATTCAGCTATAACTATGCAGCCGAGTTGGTGTCCCTTTCACTGTGAATGTGTTTCTGAGTGCCCAGGCCAGTGCATCACAAAGGAGTAATGCAATACTCCAAGAAATCTCTGGTGCTGAGGTAGCAACACTTTGCTTTGCTCTGTTTCTAGAGTGAGCTTATGGGCATCAGGCTCCATTTGAATGGGTTTCTTAGTCTAAAACAGGTAAAGCCAATATCGAAAGCCATGATGTCACTACCTCTTTAAATATTGAATTTAGAGCTGACAAATTGTTTCTACTTTCTTTCCATGAGTTGAAAATAACTCCACTACATACTACATTAAATTGCTCTAAACATGGAGGGATGTCCTTATCTGGAGCACCGCAGCTACTTTATATTGAAACTAAGAGCTGTGGGATGAGTTTTCAGTATCACTAGCCCTGCTCTTACTGGCATTCAGCAGCACTTATATCCACATTTGTTGAAGGAATGAAGGAATGATTTGTTGTTATTTTTTAAATATGTTTTTATTGATTTTTAGAGAGGAAGGGAGATAGGGAGAGAAATAGAAACATCAATGCTGAGAGGGAATCATTGATTGGCTGCCTCCTGCATGCCCCACACTGGGGATCCACTGTCAACCCAGGGATGTGCCTTGACCAGAAATCGAACCATGATTTCCTGTGTCATAGGTCAATGCTCAACCACTGAGCCACACTCAACCATTGAGCCACACCAGCTGGGCTTAATTACATTATGGATCCCCTCAAAGATCCAGATTGGGAAGATAATCTCAATAACTATAGAATAAAAAGCAGGGGCCTTGATAGCTTTGCTTTTGTAAAAAGGGAGATGGCACAGAGTATACTCTGCATTTCAAGTTTGTCTTTCTAGTCTGGCTAACTTGGCTCAAAGACACAAATTTAGCCTTTTTTCCCCCCAAGCCTGAAAAGTCTTGAAATACAGTGCTGGTTGGATCCCTCTGTGTCTCCTGCTATTATTGAGTAATTATAAGCTCAGCATCATAAAATTTCTGGTCCTTGGTTTGCTCCCAGTAGGACTGATAAATGATACTAAGAGTAAATGTTGAAAGAAGTGCCTGATGCAAAGAAGCAGGGACAGCTGTCTTCCTAACATTTTTAGGCCTTTGACATTCAAAATGGCTTCTGCACCACTATGGTTCCTAAGCAGAGCTTCACAAAGGGAGACTTGAGTTGCTGGGTGCAGCTATTGTTTTTATTAGTGGAGGGAGATTATAATTATGCCCTTTTCTTCTCAGAGCACATGGTACAGGGAGAAGCTATATAAACATGGGCAGCATGAGGGGGTGGAGGGGACCCAGAACAATAATGAGATTATAAATTACACAAAGCAATTTCACCATGAATGAAATAAGCTTTATTTGCAAATACGAAATGCAATGTGGACTTTTTACTATTCTGTTTTAGTTTGTTTTGCAAAATGATATTTACAAAGAGCTAGACAAGCCTACTTAAATATCTTTGATGTTTTCAGTTCTGGCTTGTGGTGAAATTCTACTGGACTCATTTCTTCTAGATATTCTCATATACTTCTCTCTCTCTCTCTCTCTCTCTCTCTCTCTCTCTCTCTCTCTCTCTCTCTCTCCACATCCTTTTCACTGCCTAAGGAAGTCATAAGGCATTGCTTCTACATATAATAATATATGTAGTCAAAGTTGAGATAGCATAGTCCCATTATATTAATTTTGGGGGATTCTGCTCAAAATCAGTAACAAGCTTCAGGAAATTGAAAAAATTGTTGAGTAGAACATGGCTTGAATTGTATATAATTACTCTCCTTTTCTTGTTTATTTTTATATCTTTCATCCCAAATATTTAACACAAATATATTAATTGTATAGTCAGCAAAATAAAACTACCCCTATTTGTGTAGTCTCACTAGATTTGGACAAATTTGCAGATGTTTATGTTGCAAAAGCTCCCAGTCCTCCTGGATCTGAAAGGTGATGAGGCACTCCCAGCGTCTGCAGAGTCCTTCCTTAAAAATAGAGGGTTTGGCACGCATGCCTCCAGCTCTGACGGGGGCCTACAAGGGACCACCTTCCCACCTTTCCTTCTCTATTATGTGGAGGGTAGTTTTCAGAATTTAGAAGGACAGATAAGTTATTCATATTTCAAACCTGGGGGGTGGCAGAGAAGAAATATAAAGGGAACTAATATGACAGCCTACTATCCCCCATGTGTTTGATTCGTGCTGTGTCTTTTAACAGCTATGCGAAGGAATTCATTATCTCTTTTGAAAATGACACTCTTGTGTCCAACCAGCATGGCTCAGTGGTTGAACATCGACCTATGAACCAAGAGGTCACAGTTCAATTATCGGTCAGGGCACATGTCTGGGTTGCGGGCATGATCCCAAGTGTGGGATGTGCAGGAGGCAGCCGATCAATGATTCTCTCTTATCACTGATGTTTCTATCTTTCTCTATCCTCTCCCTTCCTCTCTGAAATCAACCAATATATATATTTAATAAATGACACTTTTTATGTGTGTGTCTTCGTGTGTATACACATAGACATCCTGGAACATCATGCCTGGTATTTAGAAAGTGATCAAGAAATGTGTATAGAATGAATTATTCTAGTAATATAAATCTATATAACTCCCCATATCTTATATATCTGTATGTTTGTACAAAACAGTGTTTATAGTGCACATTCCGATGCAAACACATGAGTGACAGAGAGATGGCTCCTCTGGGGCTTGCCGAATAGGGCAGGAATTTTTTCCTTTACTGCTACAGAGCAGTTCAATTCAAAAACTCCTCTTAACCAACCCAAATAACGTCCTTTCCCAGCTGCAGTGTTACATTGGGTCGAGTTCAAGTGCCAAAAGCTTAGCCCAGAGAAAGCCAAAACAATCACATCGTGACCGGTGAGAGTAGTTTCCACCCATCAGCCCTGGATGACACACTGTCTCGGGGACCTCCTAGAGCCTGGGAGTGCTCAGCTCTGCCAGGGACTGGACACCGAGCCTGCTGCTCTGTTAATCATAATGAGACTTACATAATAAAGACTTTCTGTCTCTGGAAGTACCCACTTCCCAGCCATAATTTACGACCAACGGGGCTTTTCCCTCCAGTCTAATGCCATAAGTATGTGCTCAGAATAATATACCGGTGTCCCCACCATCATCAGGTGGCTTTACACCAGACCTCATCGATGTGTTTCTCAGGCTCTTGGAGGTGAATACTGGTTTCACTGTTGAGCCTGGGATATTTGATTCAAAGGATTGTAGAGTACAGAAGAGGTGAAGCAATGGTAACAAATCGAGGAAACTTTCCCTTCTTGCATTACATTAAGATATTAATTCAGTTTCCAAGGTACAAAATAGTCATCCCCAGGCAATCAATATATCTGTCTAGTGGAGAGATACATCCTTCAAGGAAGAAGCTAAAACCGTGTTTCATTTAGGAAATTGGACTAGCTCCTTTGAAGACATTAAATGGGCAGTGAAGTTCAGATACTCAAATTCAGAACTTGTCTTCTTCCCTTCATGGAAGAATGCACCTGGAGCATGGCTCTCATTCACAAGGCAGTCCAGTGATTCTGTGTGAGGGGAGCCAGGGGCCTGAGTTCTAGTCCAGCCACATTAACTTATGTGCCTTGGATAAATCACTTACCTATTAGACCTTGGTTCCCTCATCTGTAAAGTAATGGGCTTGAATAGATGTCCTTTGAGTCTCTTTGCTCAATAGTATTGTAGCTCTAAATCTGTTTATCTCATAGCAATAGAGCCCAAACATGACTGAAACTAGAAAAACTCAGGGATCTCCGTACATACCACCCAGACAGCTGATGCTCAAATATGCTTTGGCCAACTGCAGAAATAGTGATTGAAACGGTCTCTATTAAAGATAAACATTAAAAAGTTAGAAACATTCAGGTGTCACATTGTCTTTAAATAAGCCTTCTGTATGTTCTTTGTGTGCTTGACATTTACTGACTGTTGTTTTCTTTTTAGACGAAGGTTACCGCTGTGTGGTTTTAGTCCGATATTAGTTGCAAACTTCACTAAATAATTTAGAAGCCTTCATAAATATTGTTTCTGCTTCTACAATGAAACTATACTGCCTCAATAATAGAATTGCATCTTACGTTTTGGAACCATTTCCATGGTAACAATGACAGGTGCAAGTTCTGGTACATGTGTATGTTCCTTTAAAAGGTTACTGCCACCCTGGCTGGTTTGGCTCAGTGGATAGAGTGTCAGCCTGTGGACGGAAGGATCCTGGGTGCGATTCTGGTCAGGGGCACATGCCCAAGGTGTGGGCTCGATCCTCAGTTGGCAGGAGGCAGCTGATCAGTGATTCTCTCTCATCATTGATGTTTCTATCTCTCTCTCTCTCTCCCTTACTCTCTGAAATCAATAAAAATATAAAAAATTAAAAAAGTAATTAAAAGGTTACTGCCATTATCACTGTGAAGGTAAATTGTATTGCAAATAACATCTAAGTGCCTACTCTGTTCCTCTTAGGAGAGACCAGCTTCTGTCTATATTGACATACGTTCATTTCCTCCTGAAAAAAAAATTTATAAAAACTTATTCATAAAAGGAAATCTTGGAACAATACTTGAGTTATTTTTACAGACTTGAAACTGATGCTTAACTTCATAGAATATACAGACTTAAAGAATTTAGAAGACTTACAGCATAGTTCAAACTTGAAGGATATGCCAGTAAGAAATAGAAGAGAAAGTTGGATGGTAACAAAATTATTAGGACGGCTTCAAGAAAGGCCATTCAGTTTGAGCATATGGATTAAGTCTCCATTTTTCAGTCATGATCTCTTAAATCTCCAATCTCTCTGCATAGATAGATGCTGTCTAAATGGCACATCACCCTGAGTGTATAAACCTTGTCATTTCTTGAAAAAAAAGTTGGAGACTAAAAACTGGTAACCTTTACCACATTTCACACACGCCAGCTCTCAACAAATAACGTCTGTCTGTAATCAGAGCAACTGTGTGGCAACTGAAAGAAGGACACACCTGCCTCTGTGCTTCTGAGTGCCTCTGCCTTCTGTGAATACATTCCTAGGACCTAGGTGCCCAAACGAAGTTGAGGGTTCAAAGAAAGCAGAGTGCAAATAGTTTGCCAGGTCATGTCTAAGCTTTCCTTGGGGTTTCTGCTTCCACAAACCCATAACTAGTTTCTGACCCTTTGTCTACCTTGCCTTTCATCATCTACCACCCATCTCAAGCCCTGCTTTGTCCCTGACCTATTGCCTGCTAACACCCTCCTGGCCTGCTCTGCTTTAAGACACATCCTTATTTTGTTAGATTCATCTCAGGAACTTCATTTTATGCCTGTTCATCCCCTTCAGTCTCTAGTCCAGCGCCTCCCACAGGTCAGAGTCTGGGGCAGCCAGACCTGGCTCCAGGGACCCTGTCTGGGGCCAGATTCACGGCCAGATTCACATTCAGACAGGAATACTGGAAAAAGAAAATAAGTCCCCAAAGTACGTTGCTCTCACAAGTGGCACTAAAGGTGGATGCTCTTCATGTAGGTGTTGCTGGCTCTCAGTGATAAATGCATACACCCTACAGCAGTGTAACCTGAAGGGTTTGTCTCCCAAGAGAAATTTATGTTGAAGAGATGATAGAATATAATTGCCCGAAGGTCAGGGGAGGAGATCAGTGTAAGAAGCTCTGCAGAAGCATTAAAGAGAAGAGCAAGGGCGCCAGATTCACAACAGGTAGGAAAGCCCATGGGAAGTAAGCCCTGGAAGAAAAGGATTAGAAGTTTGACCTTGAATTAAGGAAAAAAAATAGATAGGGTCAAAATAAAAAACTAGACACCCATTTCAAAAGAGGTGGCCATCCGTCCAAAGTGTCACCTTTAAAGATAAAAGGGGAAGATTTGGAAATGTGAGCAACCATAAAGATCTATAGATGCATATCAGTCATACCCCCCAAATTAGATGTCAATGCTAAAAGAATAATGAATATTTTCCATTTTATTTATATATATATATATATATATATTTATATATATATATATATCCTATCTAATAAAAGAGTAATATGCAAATTGACAGCACCTCCACCATGCCCACCAGCCAATCAGAGTGAGTATGCAAATTAACCCAACAAAAATGGTGGTTAATTTGTGTATCCTGAAGTAGAAGGAAGCCAAGCACTGTAGAAAAGACCAAAGTTGTGGAGAAGCAAGCAAATGGGGTGGGGGTGAAGGGAGGGAGCAAGGCAGAGGAGAAGGGAATGAGGCAGTAGAGATGGAAGCAGAGAAGGGAGAGAGAGGGAGAGAGGCAGCAGAGACAGGAGGGAGCTTTGCTCAGCACGCAGGAAGCCTTATTCTTGCAGGAATCTTCCTGCAACAGGTGTCTATTGTGTGTGTGTGTGTGTGCGTGTGTGTGTGTGTGTGTGTGTATATATATATATATATATATATACACACACACACACAAAATTTAACTCCATTTTCGCTATTTTCCAGTTCAGAAAAAAAAATTGTGCCAAGAACCAGCACTGTTGTTTCATAAGTAGCATTTGCTACTCTTCTGGAAACCTTGAGTATTCTTATCATGTGTCCTAAGGCAAAGCAGGTCAGAGGGATTATAGCAAGCAGCAACTGGTCCAGTTCAAACAGGCAAGGCTTGAAAGAGGGGGCAGATCATTCCAGGTTTAACTTGAGCTCCACCACCTCTCTCTTGGTTTGGTGATATAGTCTGAGCATCTGACTACTTATGCATGAAACAGATTTGTTTTCTTTTGTTTATTGATTAAGATATTACATATGTTTCCTTAACCCCCCATTGCTCCCCACAGACCCACTCGTGCCTTCACCCTCTTGGTGTCTGTGTCCATTGGTTATTCTTATATGCATGCATACAAGTCTTTTGGTTGATCTCTCCCCGTTACCCGCACCCTCCCCTACCTTCCTTCTGAGGTTTGATGGTCTGATCAATGCTTCTCTATCTCTGTATCTGTTTTTGTTCATCAGTTTATGTTGTTCATTATATTCCACAAATGAGTGAGATCATGTGATATTTATCTTTCTCTAACTGCCTTATTTTGCTTAGCATAATGCTCTCCAGTTCATTCCATGCTGTTGCTAATGGTAAGAATGCCTTCTTTTTTACCTCAGCATACTATTCCATTGTGTAGATGCACCACAGTTTTTTAATCCACTTACCTGCTGATGGGCACTTAGGCTGTTTCCAAATCTTAGCTATGGTAAATTCTACTGCTCTGAGCATAGGGGTGCATATATCTTTTCTGATTGGTGTTTCTGGTTTCTTGGAATATATTCCTAGAAGTGGGATTACTAGGTCAAATGGGAGTTCCACTTTTAGTTTTTTGAGGAAACGCCATACTGTTCTCCACAGTGGTTGCACCAGTCTGCATTCCCACCAGCAGTGCACAAGGATTCCTTTTTGTCTGCATCCTCACTAGCACTTGTCATTTGTTGATTTGTTGATGATTGCCATTCTGACAGGTGTGAGATGGTACTGCATTGTCGTTTTGATTTGCATCTCCTGAATGATTAGTGACGTTGAGCATGTTTTCATATGTCTCTTGGCCTTCCTTATGTCCTCTTTCCCATTCATTGAACCTATTATATACAGCCTTTTAGCAATCAAGTGAAAGGTGAGATGGAAAGTTATAATTGCCTCACTCGTTGAACCAAGGTTGTAAAAGAGAGCCAGTGTTTATATTGTTTTACATGTGGATCTAAATAGTGCAGCTCATTTGACCTGAGATGTAATGCCTGAGCTCTTAGGGTGAAAGCCATTCTCTGGAATGAGAATTAATGGAATCAGGATGAGGCAATGAGGGTCAGAGCATTCTAAGAAGTGGGAAAGGCACAAAGTCCTAACAGTGCGAAGGCAGGTATGTTCAGGCTACATTTGGAGCTATGGACTTGTACATAGAGGAACGGGTGACAAGGCAAATCCAGTAAAAGCTAGAAGAATGCACAGTGTTTCTGGACTGGCTGGGCCTCACCATAAGCCAGCATCCTTCTCATAATACAATGGTTTGCCTTTTAGTCTGGACTCCAGGAATCACAAATAATTCGTCTTCTAGGTCTAGGAGTTTTGGTTTAGTTGATCTCTAAGACCTTTCACAGATCAACAATAACAACACAAAAGTTGTTACTGGTTAGTTCCCGTCCAATCAAATAGGACGGGAACTAACCTAGCTCATGGGCCGATGTTATCATCATTAGTAACTAGATTCTCTTAGATGTATATGTTTTATAGGTTCAAGCTATACTTCCTAATACTTCCTTTCACACATGAGTAACTGCTCCTTACAGAGCCAAATACAGAGTATAATGGGGCAAAAGATAATGTGTATGACACACAGCACAAGTGTTACGAGGCTGTTTCCAGAGCATTTTTAGAAAAGTGTAGTCATGAAGTTGTGCTCAGAAGATCATAGTGAATCCTTCCATTTGAGGTATGGAGTTGAGGCACAGGAACAATGGCAGTTCAGTGCTGTGGAAATAGGGAGAGCTACAAGTACTGGGACATTTGTCAGTAATCTTGCAAATAATAACAACTCTTGATTAACCAAGTGGGTGAAGTTTTGCAACTTTATAGAAAACACAAAAGAGAGATTAATGCAAGGACAAGATCTACCAGGTTTTTTAAAAGAGTTATTTTTATTGATTTCAGAGAGGAAGGGCGGGGATGAGAGAGGTAGAAGCATCAGTGATGAGAGAGAATCATTGATCACCCTATTGGAGATAGAGCCTGCAACCTGGGCATGTGCCTTGACTCAGCATCAAACCTCAACCTCCTGGTTCATAGGTTGACACTCAACCACTGAACCACACCAAGTCAGGAAAGAACTATCAGTTTTGAAAAGAATTAAGGGGTTTCTCTTGCCGAAACCAGTTTGGCTTAGTGGATAGAGCGTTGGCCTGCGGACTGAAAGGTCCCAGGTTTGATTCCGGTCAAGGGCATGTACTGTGGCTGCGGGCACATCCCTGGCAGGGGGTGTGCAAGAGGCAGCTGATCGATGTTTCTCTCTGATCGATGTTTCTAACTTTCTATCCCTCTCCCTTCCTCTCTGTGAAAAATTAATAAAAAATATATATTTTTTAAAGGGGGGTTTCTCTGACAATTGATTTTTTTTCAAGTGTTTTCTCTGTCCTAATTCCAGGTTACGTGATTTATGTTCTTAAATACAAATAACTTTATTCATGGGAAAATATATTTTTCTTGAAGTGGTATTCTTATTTTTTATTTTTTCTAATTATAATTGTGAAAAACATACTCATGCAACTTACTGGGGTCAGAAGCCATTAGCTATCTCTTAATTGGCACCTTTCCTTCTCAAGTTTTATGCTTGTTAATTGCATATAGAACAAATTCAGTGTACATGTAAACAACAGCCAGGTAAACAGCTTGTTGGAACATAGTCAAAATGAAAGGTAGCAATTAGTTCCACTTTATAGTTATGGTTATTAGATTATGCATAAAATAAATACAATGGATTAGCATGTGAACATTTTAGCATGTGACCGTTATGAAATTAATTACGACTGGCATATACTAGCCTTTCAAATAATGATGGCTTAAATGCATGAAAAGAACAGTTGTTTCCCCTTCCTATCCTATCTAATAAAAGAGTAATATGCAAATAGACCATACCTTCACTACACCCACCAGCCACGCCCACCAGCCAATCAGGAGCTGGGGCGGGGCTGAGGCAGCCTGGGCCATGGGGAGGCGGGGTCGAGGTAGCCAGTATGCGCTGGCCAGGGAGAAGGCCTGTGCCAGGGGGATCAGGACTGAGGCCTGTGCTATCTGGGCTCGAGCTGGCTGGGGTGAAGGCTCTGGGAAGGCTGGGGTGAGTGATCAGTAGGACATCCCCTGAAGGCTCCCAGTATGTGTAAGGGGGAAGATTGGGCTGAGGGATCACCTACCCCCAGTGCATGAATTTTGTGCACCAGGCCCTAGTGGTTAATAAAAAGGAAGCAAGTTATCAAGATATAATATTTGCAAGAAGAGCTGAAAAGTAAGCACCTTTCACATAATCAAGTTATTTAGCAAATAAGGTCCATAACCATAGGTGTGGCCTGATTCCACCACCGCCACCCACCCCTCCCCCATTGCTTGACGATACAGTCTAAGCATTTGACTACTGGTGCATCAAAACACCTTTGTGCTAGCCAAACATTCCTGCTTTCCACATCGATGGCAGCAGAGACCCATATATGAAAAGCTCCCTGCCACTCAAACCTTTAATGAAAGACTGGAGTATGGCAGTAATGAAATTTTCCCATGATAGAAACCTAGGGTTCTTGTCATTAAGTGAAGTTCAGTGACGCTAACCCACTACTGCCTATGCCAGGCCACACAGCAGGGCCTTTGACATCCAGGGTTGAGGGCTGCAGCCAGTCGCCGCTACTGTCCAGTTCCCCAGCTTTGCTTCCCAGGCAGCGGCAGCAGCCTCCAGTTGGCTATAATTCCAGCATCATGCCAATGTAGACAGCAGAATTTTCTGCAGCCTTCACCACATCCTTGTGCATCCCTCAAAGCTAAAATGAACTCCATCTTGCTGCTTTGTCTACTGTGAATTCTCAGGCAAGCGTGTTTGGATCTTGTCTGGTGTGTATGTGGTCTATACATAGGGGTAGTTTACTAGTAAGCTCGTATGTCCTGCAGGAAGAAAAAATGATGTTACATATATATTGCCAAAGCACTATACTAAGATGAGATTACATGAAGAATGACTAACTTAGGTGAGTTCTGTGTTTCATGGCAGGGAACCAGGCTTGGTCAACAACTTTATTCAGTAAGGCCAGTGCTCAAGGCAAATTGTCATGATTTTGTTTAATTAAGTGATTACATTTGGAAAGAGAAAAGCAATTTTAAGCACACATTACAAATATGCTCATTCCGTTTCCTCTTGGAGGTATTCACTCACCAGCGTGATCTGAACTCTGTATGTAAAATGGTGAGTGATAACCATTTCTAGACTCTAAGCCCTTTGAAAGCAGAGAGCTGCTCATTGTTCTCTGAGTATCCTAGGACACAGGAACAGACTGAGTCTAGAACACAGCTACCTCCAGGACTCAGTACTCAGCACTGCTCTGGCATCGTGCAGAGAGCCTGGTGCAGTGGGTGGGCAGTCAGAGATAAAAGATACAAACCCTAATTCCAAAAACCTCCTCAAGGAGATAAGTTAATGGTTATTTACTATTAAGATATGATTACGGCAGAAGAAAGGAAACACACTCATGAGATCACAGAATATAGTGTTCACTCAACCCCTAGCAGCAGTTGGTGAGAAGGAAAGTGTTAGGGAAGATATCCTATTATATTTAGGTTCCCCGTTTTCTATTGCAAATAGTTTGGCTTTGGAGACTATATGGACACTGATAAAACCAGAACCCTAAAAGAAGTGCAAACTTAAATGTTGCATTAAAAGGCACGAGCTCCTGGTTAAATATTAAGAGTTCAGGGGAAAGATCTGAGCTTTGACAGCCAATCAGATAACTGAGAGAGAAAGAGGGTCTCAAAGTATAGCTGTCCACCACCCTGTTTAAACCTCAATAGTGAGCACCAAGCAATGCCGTGTAGTTAAGCTTTCTCTTACTTGTGATCATTTTCTAGTTCTTCATTTTTCAAGAGAGCTACTTTGATGCAGAAATGTGCTAGGTTTGTTTTGACCACGTTTTATAACATTAGCAATTTTTCTATGAACTAATTTTAGGATTATGCCAAGTAAAATCCTCCGGATAAGCTTTCAGACCACTCATTAACAGTTGGTTGCCTTCATTTGCTATTCTTGAGGACGTTCAAGTGTGGACATGTTAGTCATGGATGCTTCCACTTCATCTCAGAATGAAACAAAATGCACACAGTCTAATCCCCACACTGTTGATCCTCCTCTGCCCCTGGTGGAGGAGGTTATGGTGGAATCCAGGTTCTTGCCAGAATCCTAAGTGTATATAGCTAACTCTACTGTGGAGGAAAGATCCAGAGGCAAGGTCTCTATTCAGAAACCACTTTATTCTCAAGTGCCTTGCCATTCTAGGCCTTCCCTGTGCTGAGCAGCTTTGTGATTCCTGCACGCAGCCTAATTCCCCAAGCCTCTATTTCAGCTTCTTACAGATGGTAAAGCTGACCCTTAAGATCACAGAGGTTTGGCCTTGACCTGGTGACTCGGTTGGAACGTTGTCCTGTACACCAACAAGTTGTAGGTTCAATTCCTGGTCAGGACACATACCTAAGTTGTGGGTTCCAACCCCAGTTTGGGCATGTACAGAAGTGATGATAAAAAAGAAATTTGCATTCAGGAATTCAGACAAGATATACAATGCTTCCCTACCTCCATCCTCTCTTGGAGCATTAATATAATTACAGAAGAGTTTAATAGACTCAGCAAGGTTAAGTTTGAATAATTTTATTGCAAGATTAGACTCAGCCCAATATGCCATTCCTTGTCCTGCCCATCACTCAGCAGGCTCCACTGTGCTGATAAAGTAAGTGTCATATCAAGGCCTGACTTCTAGAGGGAAAACAATAATAAAACTAACTGTCATCCAATGTACTTTAAAACAGGCAAGTTAGCCAGAATAATGGGAAGTGAGGCTGACTTGTGAATTCATCATAAACCTGTATGGAAAAGAGAGTGTTGCTCATCATCTTATTTACTTCTTTGCTAAGCTAGGGGAGCTGAGCAATTATGCAAAAGCATCAGGATTGTCTGCAGAGTGAAGTATAAATAGAGCAACTCTAACACTGGAGCTCACCATTCAAGTGCTAAAAGTACTTGTCTCAGTCTAGCAGCTCAAGAGTGACACCAGATGAATCTGTTTATCCAAGTGAGGCCTAGGTAAAGAGTGATGCTCAGGGGTGGCATCACCAAGAGGCATCTTTGGGAGGGGCTTTCACCTCCCCTCCCCAGACTCCATCAGTCACCCAACCACCACCAAACACCACTAAGAAAAATAAAGGCGAATGCAGATTTGAGATAAGTCCCTGACCTGATTCTCACACTGAGCCCCTTAAATGGGAATTATGTATCTTCCACTGGGTGTAAGAGATTCCACATGATCTAGTATTGTCCTTGAATCTATCCTACCTCCAGTCCCTTTTCCCCAGTCACCACATTTTTTTTGTTTAAAGAGAAGGGGAACGAAGAATGGGACAAATGTCATTGTCTGGTTAAGAGAAAATTGGCAGTAGCCATAAACATGGCAGAACTACTACTTTTTGAGTACTACTATATTCCAGGCACTATTTTAACATTCTCATTTAATATTCAAATGCAATTTGAGGTAGTGTCTATCATTCCCACTACACAAATGTGGAAACTGAGACTTAGCAAAGTGGCATTCCCATAGTCACACAACTAACCAGAATCAAAACCAGTACGATGCAAATTGCCATGCTCTTTTCTGTATACCCTGCCTCGAGAAAATATATTCATTTTTCTCAGAACAGTCACTCATAGTATAAAGTAGAATACAGTTGAAAGTCCTTTGTAAACACCCAAAGCTTCAAGCCTCCAGGGAAGCTATAATATTAAATGGAAAAAACAAGGAACCAGAAATTATATACCCATATTCAAGACCTCTAAATTTCATTTTCACCTTCTGCAGAACACAGGGTAATATTCCTGCCTCAAAGAGTTGTGAGAATGAACCAAATCATTCTCAACCCTGCAGTGACTCCGAATCATAGCTTTAAAAAACTATACTTGCCCAGCTCTAACCCAAAGCCTAAGGAATCCGATTCCCTAGCGGGTTGGTGGGTTGGAACATGGAGGTAACTATGTATTTTTTCGTTTCCATGGATGATTGAGTTGTACAGCCATGACGGGTAATCATTGGATTAGATGAGGTATGTGAACCTCAAACCACTGAGCCCAGTGCCAAGTACATAGTAACATGTTCTTCTTTCTCAGCTGTGATTTTTTTGATACCTCATGGGATTCTGCTTCCTTTCTCATAAAGTGATGGTGTGTAGTCCCTGGTATCTTCCAGTTCCACATAGTGAAGTGAATTAGGGGCCTGTAGGAAGGCTTGATTCCCAGCAAATCTCTCAGAGGGAGGTGCATCCTTAGCTTCTCTGAATCTGTCTTTTCAAACATCTCATGAATAGAGTCTCAGTCCTTTCAGATCTCCCCAGGGCCCCAAACCGCCTCTATGAAAAGAGAGTCTCAGCTCATTTTCAATCTACACTCTCACTGTTCAATGAAGAGAGTATGTGCTAAGTGAGAGCTAACAGTGACTCTATCTCATGACAATTAGCTGTCATTTCCCTGCCCAATAACATCATGCCTGAGTCCCTACAAAGTATAAATTCCAGCCCCTTAAATATCCTTGTGGGGGCACCTTTCTTGCTCATCTTCTCCCCTCTTCTCTCCTTATAAGTTAGAACATGCTCACTTCTAATATACTGTCAACCCAACAGATTAAGGAAAAAGCTGTGCTTGTGATAAAAAGAACGTTTATTTAGTGGAAACGAATAATATTTAATTATCGGTATAGATAGCCCAGTGCTTGCTTTTCTGAGGCCAACATTTAGTACATTAGCTATTGTGATGTAGTGATCGACAGAGCACCAGAGACTAGTGCTCTGCAAATGGATCTCTACCCCCATCCCAATTAATTTCTGAAACCCAGGGAGAGAGAGAAAACATAAAGAGGTTTAATTTATCCCCTAGGAAAAATAAAGCATTCAAATAGCAATGACTAATACTTGAGAGCACTCAGATGTCCTCTTAAGAAAATGCTCTATTTTTTAAACTGTTAACCAGAAAGAGGGCTGTTCCCTCCTTCATCCCATCTGAGCCTGTTCCAGTTCAGCATCATTTCTGTAACCACCAGGCATCCTGTTAGGACAAGGATGAGCAAAGAAGACTGGGGAAAAATGAGATGAGAGCTCTAAGTTAAGCAGAGTTTTAACCACCACCACCCCCATATCCATACCCTAAAATAGGCACAAAATTGCACATGCTTGTATTTCATTTGTCGGGTTAAAAGTTAGCAGGAATTAATAGCTGAGTGCCTTTTTCTTAATGGAAGTACTGCTTTGTCAGGAAGATAAAGAAAGAAGAGCTGTGAGGTTAAACTAGTCTCCAGGTGAGCTGTCCAGCAAGTGGCAAACCAAGTGCATGAAGGCCTGTGTCCAGGGTTGGGGGTTGCCAGGTTTAGGGCCTTCCCGACAAGCACCTAAAAGGTGATGATAGCTAAGCACGCAGCTTAGGCCTGACTCTAATGACCTCCTTTAGAAAGAGTGCTATTCTTGCCTCGCTCAGAGATTTCTCATCTGTCAGACTTGGCTCTCCCGTGGAAGCCCAGATGAGTACAATTATTTTTCTCTTCCTTCCTAACCTCCCTTTCCTTTCCTTTCCATCTTCCCTTCACTATTTGTCTTCCTTCTCCTTTCTCCCTTCTCTTTCTCCTCTTCATTTGTCTCTTTCTGTTTCTTCTTTTTCTTTAAGGAAAAACTTAATAAGTTATATTGAGTATTATCTTTCCCAGGTTCGTTGCTAGCCAGTTGTAAGGCAAGAGCTTCAAAGATACAAAAGCCAAGGAACATTGGCTTCATTTGCCTGAGATGAAAAACTGAAGCATGAAATAGTGAACCATTGATCTCAGAAAAGATTTTTAAAAAAAGTAATCTTATTTACCTGGTGCAGTTTCAGTCAGATTCTGCCTACGCAAATTTTGACAGAAAGATATACTGATTAAAAATGTATCATATAGAAGGGAGGCCTCAGTGGGCCTAAATCACAATTTCCAAGTCATCTCATGGAGAAGAAACTGAATTGTAATAACATCACTTAATGTTCATTAAAATACTGATTTGACTCCCATGTGACTATTTTCAAAACTTAAAAAATAAAACATTCCATTTTAAGGATGTGTCATAAGCTGAAGTAACTTGAAAGACCTTGACTGTTAAATACGTGAACATCTGGCTAGAATGAAAGGACGGAGGAAAGAAAAATACCTGGTAATAGCGGTGTTGGAGGCCTTTTTTAAAGTGTTGATAAATGTTGTTATATATCAGAAAGCATCACTAAAGGTGCATTTCCTCCTCATTTCTATTTCTCTGGTTTGGAATACTTTGGCAACATGGAATTGCACAGAGAATTTCTCATGTCTCCAATGACCTCCTAAGGGCTGAAGAGAAATTGCAGAAACTGTTACCAATATTTTGAAAAGTTTAGAAAGAACTCCTTGCTCCTCTGTCCACAGCAAACTGCCATGTGCTGACAGGAGGGAGTGAGGCAACTGCTGTGATTACTTCTTGTAAGCCTCAGCTAGTTTCTGAATTTTAATTTCACGCAGGGAGCCTACAAGGTCAAGTGGGAGCTGCTCTTATTTGCCATTTCTTCTCCGCTGTTCCTCCTCTGAGTGCACACACACCCCTCCATGGCCTCAGCCCTCCCTGCATCCCTATTGTAAGAGGCACATAGCCTGAGTTCCCCTAATGAGGAGAGTCTTACAGTTGCGCTTTCCTCCTTAACTTCTCCAACAAAGATTTGTATGACTGTGGCGATCATGTAAGTCCAGGGAGGCAGATCCAAGGTACAGATGCAAACAGGATTTGAATTTGATGGTTATAGAAGGAAAGCCCAGTTTCCTCTGATGCACAGGAAAATCTTGCTTTCCAAGTCTAACTTCAGCGCAAGTTAAAAAAAGCACTCGGGGGTAACTCCCTGCCACAAAAGCTGGGCACCTGGCCAGGACACTGTGCTGATTAGCCTCAGGGTGAGCCAAGATTCCCAGAACACCCCGTCAGCATTTTTCAGCAAAGATGGGGGTGTCCTGCTGAAGTCTAAGAGAGAAGAAACAAGGTTACCCATCTCTGCAAGCCAGGAAGTTAATTGATTTTTCCTCCCAGAAGAATGTTTTCATCTTTTATAGAGCGCTGTAGACCCAAGATAAATGTAACCATCCGTAAAATCAGAAAAGTGCATCTGCGAAAGGCCTAGAAGGATGCTTCCTCGTGTTCCCTTTGGTTCTATGTATGTACAATTCAGTAAATTAAAATGTGTAATAGTAATTTTAAGCTATGTGGTCAGACCAAATACGTTGTCACTCACAAATAGTATTTCTAGCTGCTCGTGTTTTATTCAAAAATGCTGTGCTTAATTTATTGCCATTCCCTTGTTCAAACTGCAGTAACTACACAGGCTTAGTAATGAGTTTATCAAGGAAAAATACAACTAGATACAGAAAACAGGACTTTTTTTTTTTTCATGTAAGTCTAGTAGTCCTAATAGCAGAGGGGAGAAATAGTGATAAAGTGAAATTTAGAACCAAAGTGGTTATTAATGGAAATTTTCATTAGTAACTATGCCAGATGTGTCAGTTACCTATCACTCAGGGTTGCAGGTGGAGATCAGATTTGATTTTGGTATAACTGCCTTCCCATGACATTCTGAAGGCTGTGTCCCTCCAGTAACCCACTGAGATGAACTAGATAGAAAGTACTTTCCTCCTGGCATTGGTCCCGCAGGCCTGGATGCAGAGACTTGCCTTCATGCAACCCATTCACCACATGCAGAATACAGAAGTGTTCTCTGATAGGAAAAATATAAAATAAGTATATGATTAATTTAAGTACTAGTATATGATTAAGTCATATTTTTCACTTTTTCACCCCGGTTCTGTTGCCAAGAAGATATACATAGATGGGTTTAACCAGTTATGTAACTGTATGACATTAGCATTATGTGTGTCAGTGTTGTGATTCAAATCTTCAAACTAGTGGTTTCCCAGACTGACAGGCTGGATAATTTTAGCAAAGCCTTATCTGGTCCTATTTCATTTGGCTTCTGCATTAGAGGGTAGAGGTTGGGATCCCAGTTCATGCTAAAGTAGGAATGCTCTGAGCTCAGAGCAGCATCAGGAACCTGGAGAAAGATGGCCTGGGGCCACCTAAGCAGAAAGACTTTGATGGACGGGGAAGTGATGCATTTGAGAATCCATGCAGGACAGAGGAGAACCTGATAAAGGCTGAAGCCAAGAGGAGAGGTTCAGATCTAGAAACAGCACTAGAAAGGCTTTATATGTCAACCCACTGTCACCTTTTGACACTTAAATGAAGATAACTTTGTCAGAGACCAGCCCGGGGCAGAGGAGTTCAGTAATATCATGATAGGCAAAAGGGACCTTCCATTGGTTTGGAAACTATGGAATATGATTGGAATAGGTTTCAAGAAAGATTGCTTCAGCAATTATAGGATAAAGATAATAAGAATTAGCATATGCTAAGCTCTTTCTAAGTGTCATACTCTTATGAATGCTTTAGCAGAACAAGGGAAGGCAAATATGGGAGAACTCAATATGAATTAGTATACACATAAATTAGGAAAGTATTTCGAGTGCATTACAAAACTCCTACGACCTTGTCTGACTTTACAGCATTCCTGGATTTGAAAGAAGAGACCAGCCCAAGTTGGTCCTCTAGAAGGTGTTGGTCCTAGAAAATCATTAAAGTATCTATAGAGACAAAAATCGTGAGACAAAAACTGAGTTTGCAGCCTGCCCTGCACAAACTGGAGAAGAAAGGAAACAACAAACTCCTAGCTGACCTCTGAGTTCTTCTGTCCTACAAATCTCAACTGCTGGGGTTGCTTTCTCTGAAGTGAGACGCACAATGTGTGGTCCTGGTCTGGATTTTGTAATGAACAGGGCGTTGTGATACCTACTGAAGCAGATGACATTATCCTGGACCCCAAACCAGTAGGAACATCTGAAGGTGGCTCACGGTGAGACTTTTCAGCCCCACGTATCTCTCTCTCTACCCACTAGTTGCCCACGCAAAATGCCTGCCATCTGTTAGTCCTTTGAATGTTGACCTGGAAATGCCCTATGAAATTCTGATCCATTATATGAGTTAAGATAATATATAAATAGATGATATGCTCAGCAGCTGCTGAACACCTGGCCTGGAAAGCATGTGAGACAGCAGATATTTAAGGAGAGATGAGGGTTGAGAACAACTCCAGAACATGGCTCGCTGATGTCAAGGGAGTGCTGTTTGGTTCCTGCTCCAAAGGGGCCTTGGACATTCACGGAGGCACGTTCAGAGCACCTGGAGAGCAAGGAAGGAGTTGGGGAAGTCAGACTCAGAGACTGAGGAAAACTTCACCTGATTCCCAGCTGAAGAGGCTTTAATTCCTCTGTGAGCATCCAACAGTTGTAGTTTTTGTTTTAAACATATGAGAGTTCATGCCAAAACCAGTTTGGCTCAATGGATAGAGTGTTGGCCTGTGGACTGGTTCGATTCCGGTCAAGGGCATGTACCTTAGGTTGTGGGCACATCCCCAGTAAGGGGTATGCAGGAGGCAGCTGATCGATGTTTCTCTCTCATCAATGTTTCTGACTTTCTATCATTCTTCCTTCCTTTCTATAAAAAAATCAATAAAAATATATTAAAAAATAAACATATGAGAGTTCATGTGTGCATATGTGAGCATATTCACACATGAAAATGTACAGAGACAGATAGATGTAGAAGCAGAAACATATGCTGATTCCTAAACACCAGGCTTCTTACCACACAGTGTTATCCCACCACTGGTGGCCATACTCTGGCTTTCTGAGGATTTCTGAATATCCATGATCATCTGGGGCTGTTCATTTTCCATGGCCCATTTAATTGAAAGGTGATGCGATTACTGTTTTTCTTTTAGGAAAGTAGAGTTTATTGCCCTGCTGCCTCTGGAAATTAGCCACAGCTTGCAAATTTGGAACACCCAAAGCAAGCGTGATAAATTATCCCCACTGTAATATCCCCAGCGCTTCTGCCAAAAGAAAGGCTTGGCAGCCTGCGAGAGTTGACATAGTTCTCCTCACTGTCGTACCAGCTGCAAAGTGGACATCCCCCCCCTACCCGCTCCCCCAACAAACCACAGAGTGAAATGATCACTTCTGACAGAAATTGGAGATGAAGGGGAAATTTTGCACTTGGGATTCTTTCCCAGAAGCTGGGTTGGTGTTAAGCAAAATTGTGAAGCTATGTAGGGACTTTGAGGACCCCAAGACTTCTTTGTTCTACAATTTACCTACTGCTAATGCCTCTGCTGTTACTTTATGCCTTGTCTCTCATAAAACACTTCAGGTAAGAGCCAGCCATGTCATTCATTGTATGTATCAGCTGCCATTGCACATTAAGCTCAATATGTAGTGGTTGTGGTGGCTTTGTACCTTTTTGAAAGACTACAGCATTAAGGAGCAGGTACAAGGTTCTGGGAACCACTTACTCCATCTACTGGCCAAACATATTCTGTTCAGAAAAGAATGCTCTTTTCCTTCCCTGTGGACTTTGTGTAAGGGGTAGGAGGGAGATAAAGAATGCAATTCTAAATAGACATCTTTAATGATATGTTTCATTCCTGAGTCATTCTGTAATCTTCTCAGAAAATTATCTGTGAATGCTAAAATCACCAGAAACTGGAATTTGAGGCTGAAAATTAGCAATGAAAATGTGCCATCATATCTGAAGTCAAAGGGGTCAGTGCTGTAGGAAATAATCAACTTGGTCACCTAAAGGAGGTTTAAAGATTAAAAATCCAGGACACCACAGTATTAATCTTCAGCTAATGATGATTTCAATTCCATCTTCTTACATACACTTGGTTGTCTCAAATTTACGGATCCATACACAGGACTCTCCAACCAAACTCTGCATGTGGCTGCTGGAAGAAGTCAGCAGTGTTGCTTTATTAAAGAGGAGCTCTGAGTTCAAGGTTTTGAAAAAAAATTTCCTGTTTCCTGGAGGAAAGAAAGGAGCCAGGACATCTTCACTCTTTAGTGCTTCATCCTTCCTTCCTTGAGATGCTCATGATGCCTTTGAGATACCGCAGCTCTTCTGTCCAGCTCTTGCTGATGAGTATCAGAGAGTCACTAGAAAAAAACAACCATCACTTACATGTCTTCCCTGAGGTTGCCTAGGAACTATGTCCTCTCCTCTATTCTTTCTCTGGGCCATCTGGAAATTCTTCCTTTTTCTACTTCTTGTCTTTATTGCTAATTTAAATTATATAAAACATTTATAGGTTTTAAAACTAAGACAGATGCAAAGTGCCGGAGTACATATTATGAATTCACTCAAAATTCCTTTTATTTCTGCTTTACAATTTGTTCATTGAATTTTGATTAAGTATAGACTATGGTGTTATGTACTCTTCTATATTTTATTCATGTATCATTTTTATGCATTTAATGTTATACTCATGTGTCATTTCATTCTTAAATCCTTCAGAAAAAAACATTTCTCCTTCTTCCTAAGACTAACACTCCTCCACTTGTCCCCAGGATTGGATCAACTCCCACAAATAAAAGGATCACTAGTCCCCTGGGACCTGGCTTTTCCACCATCACTTCACTGAATCTACCTTCTTAATGATGGCTGATTTCCCCCAAGTTTCAGATCTGTAGGAGTTCTGTAGTGCTGGCCCCTAAAGCACTGAGCACTTGAAGTACCCTAAAGAGAGCTATTCCTTTGACTTCTCTAACACTCAGAAGTCTGCTGCTTAGCTTTTCCCATCGACCCTAATGAATCATTTTATGGCTTATCTTTCTCGTCCCACAGCTTAAATCTGAAAATCTCCCAAGATGCTGCTGTCAGCCACTGCTTGTGTCTCTAAGGATCTCATTCCCTCATGAAACTTACACCTCTAACTCTCATCTCAGCATTGATGGCATCCCCATCTATATCTTTAGCCACCAATCAATCTTTCTTGTAAGCTTCAGGCCCACATTATTAGCTGTCTATCAGAAAAGCCCAATTCTAGGTCCTATTGGGTGCTTCAGAAGGACAAACAAAATGTCAAAAATTGAATTTGAAAGTCCCAATATCATTAAAAACTTTTATAGGTCAAACTACTCTCGTTATTTGAGAGGTGCCAATCTATATGAATTTCAGATCCTAATGAGTATTCGCAGTTAAAAAAAAATGAAAAGGGACAAGGCTGGTGTGAATGTTGAGACCTGATTAGAGAGATACCCACTAGCTCCATGCCCCAGTATAGGTCCTCCCTCAAAGGCAGCCATTCATTTTATTGTTGAACTTGACTGAATTATTTTTAGACTGGAAAGACAAAAAAGAAATTGGCTTTAGGAGGGCCTGGTATTTCCAAAGATGGATAGACTTCTGGAAAAGAGTCAGAGTCTTGATAAAATCTAATCAGGATTCTGTCACGTGTGCTCCCCCTAGCCATCTGTTTATAATTGTGTGTGGCCTGTCACCGTTAATGGTGCCTATAAACATATCCATTCTAAGAAACTGTACATAAAGCACAGAATTTTGAGCAGACTAAGATCAGGTAAGAGAGAAAGGATTGTAAAGGTCAGCAAGCCTTCCAAGAAATAAAGTGAATGGGGAAGGAGATAATGAGAAGCAATTCAGCTGAGGAGGGAGTTCTAAAGGTCACAGACCGGTTCCCAGTGTGAGTGCAGAAATGACAATGCTGTGATTACTCAGCGTTCATTAAAAAATACTAATTTCTATTAAAACCCTCAGTGCTTCTCTGAATTTCTAAAGCTCACATATATCATTATGATGAACTACAGTGTTAGCATATTATCATTTTGAGACTGCTGGTCATAACATAAGGTAGGGAATAATTCCTAAAATCAAAAAGGCCTAAGAATTCTTAGGGTTATCCTTCATTTTGGCTGCCTTAGAGGTGCATTTCACAAGCACCAAAGCCAAGGTCTGAGTAAGCAGTGACTAATGCAATCACTCTTTGAGTTAATAGGATTTTGTGACAATAACTTGATGGAATAATTATATTCAGGACAGATTAAAATAAATGCCCCAAGGTGATGTAGTGACATCTTTTGATTCTACAAGTAGGTACTGAGCAAAGTGGCAGGTATCCTAACTTTGGGACCAAAATTCAATAACTTTCCACAACTCTGATATTTGTAATAACACAGGCATTCTCTAAATTAGGTGAGACCATCTAATTGGTTCTTTGTTGGTTCTTCATAGCCTCAGTCTTTTTGTTGGTCCCATTGTTTAATTGCAAAGTAGAACCTTAGTTATTTATTCCCATTAAATTTGGCAAACTCCTGACAATAACTTTATTCTTCCCCTAGCATTCTTTAGACCTAAAAAGTGATCTTTTTCAATAGAGATGATTTTTATTAATAAAGAGCTGTTATTCTTTTATCTTTTGATTGACTCACAATTATGAATGGCTGTATTTCCAGCTAATGTCCAGATGTGAAAAGCGAAGTACTAAGCTCTTAAAAAAGACTGTGAGTGTGGCCAGTGGAAAGAAAATGGAATGCAGATCTCACCCCTCAACCCTACCTGCCTGTCCATTGCACTAGTCACATATGGTTATTAAATAATTGAAATGTGGCTAATCCACATTACAAAGAGATGCCATAACTGTCAGATACATACCATATATATTTTTTTTCATAAATTGCACATTAATTATATAAGGTGATAATATTTTGGATTCATTGGATATAGAAAACACTATTAAAGTTAATGTTTCCTTTTCTTTTTACTTAAAATAATTACATATGTGGCTTGCATTGTATTTTTATTGCACCAGTATGTCTAACCAGTTCAAAATGTGACTGACTTTAGTCTGCTCTGAAACCAGACACATTATTAGCTCTGCCAAAGGGATGGAGTCATTAAAATGGGGTTAATTCATGGTCTCTCACCGGTAGAGCTTTGTAAATTCAATTAGCTAATGGATTGCTGGCTAAGAACAAGGCCCATATGGTTGTTTTTCCTTCAGTTAAGGGCAAAAATGTGGAGTCACTTCTTCTGAAAACTGAAGTACATAGTTGTTACTGGGGTTACCCTGAATTGGGATGGAAAAAGAATCGGAAAACCTATAGCTGATTTTCGTAAAGGATTAGGGGGGAAATTATAAATTCAAAATGTCTTTATAGGCTGAGAGGAGTTTTCTGTAAATACTATACCTGAAATAATTTGACAATTCTTATAAATAAGTAGCAAGTAGCAGTCTAATCCAATCTGAAAAAGAGAGCAAGGTATCCCAAATTTAAGATGTTTTCTGCATAGACATTATTCAAGGGTACCTCCCAAATAGCAACAGCAACAAATGGCTTTTAAAAGCATGTGTGTTTCAAATGTCAACTAAAGAACACACAGACCTTTCTACATTTTTTATCTTCCTCTCTTAAACTTGGTTTGCAAAATTGTGTTTAACCTTCACTGTGCTAGAATTAGGAACTCAGATTAAAGGAGATTCCTCCATTAGCAGTACTGAATTAATTCATCTTTTGCCACTTGCTATTCTATTGGTTTTATTTGTTGTAATTATGAGAATATTTTCAACTAAACTCCTCTGAGGTATTCTTGCAACTCTCTTGGGCAACTAGTGGAAGCTTTAGCAGTAGGCACACCATGGAACAGATTTTTCCAGTCCAGTGATTTGGGAATAGTTCATGAAGTGGAACATTTTCTGTTTAGGTTTTTCTGGAAGCCAACCCTGGTCAATGGAAAGAGCCAGAAACAGTGCAATGTTATGGGGGGACCAGGAGGTCTGTTTTCTAAATATATTACATTGAAGTACTTTGGCTCCAAGCTATTCCTGATCTTCTATGCTTTTCATTTGTTTATCTCTGGATGTACTTTGAGTCTCTTTCCATTTGCTAATGAAAGTACATCTCCAGGTTTATTACCTCCAGGATCAGGAATGCAGAGTTTCTAATAAGTGACATTTGGAAGAAATTGCAAGTAATGCTTAAGGAGGGTTGAGCAAAGCTGCGCTGACATCAGCCAATTAGTGAGAGTAAGAAAAGGCTACGTAAAGCAAAGCTTTTGTTGTATCGAATGTAAGCAATTCGCATGAAAAGCAGCAATCCTATGTTATTGTCCGAGTGGGCTTAAAGCATGGCATCACTTTGGGGGACTGAGTTCTGTGACAGCCATGTCAGCTATCATGGCCCGGCACAAGGCACTTTCTAAGGCAGCCTAAAGTTGCTCACCTGGATGCCATTCCGGTTGGCATTGGCTTTCTCTAGGAAAGCCAGTAGAAAATTTCTGGGCCTAGAAAGAATTTCTTAGTCATGAACACATGCTTGCAAACCAAAGGATAATTATAGTTCATAAACAGTGACTTTTTAACGAAGTGACATATTGGCTGTCGAGAGCCAGGACTCCACCGCCTCCATGAAAGGGGCCTCTCCCTGCTTGCATGGATGCCCACAGTTTAGCGCCAGTGTGCTTCTAAACTATGCTCATGCTCCATGTGAGTCTCAGTGCTTTCTGCCAATACCATTTTAGAGTGAGGGGAATGGTATTGGCCTCAAAGAAAAACATATATATGTACATCATTATATATTCTGATTCGATAAATATTTCATGATGGCTTCCCCTGCTCTTCAGAAATGCAGAGTTGAAGCAGACAGAGAATTTTGTTCTCCAACTGTGACAGCCCATTATTGATCATCAGGCAGGAACAAAATCATCATGAAAATTAGAATGTGGTACATGCTATGTGAATTTAAGAAAGAAAGGAAGGAAGGAAGGAAGGAAGGAGGGAGGGAGGGAGGGAGGGAGGGAGGGAGGGAGGGAGGAGGAAGGAAGGAAGGAAGGAAGGAAGGAAGGAAGGAAGGAAGGAAGGAAAAAGTGGGCTGGTAAATTCAGAAAACAAGAGATCGTTCTGAATGATGAATCATAGATGACTTTGTGGAGGAGGTGACCTTCTAGCTGTATCATAAAGGGATGAGTAGGCTTTGAACCAAACTATGGATTACATGTGCCAAGTCTGTGTGGATTCTTCAAGGTTCCAAATGTTAAATGGAAAAGATAGTACACAGGCTACTCTTAAGCATTGGATCATAAATTAATTCAAGGTCACCAGGATCCAAGAAGGAAGGGCAAGGAAAATAGGCAGGAATCATGCTCCAGTCAATGAAATATTTGACCTTCTCTTTACCACAAAAGCAAGCACCTGCAATTTCCTCCAGGAATCACTGTAAAGGGTATCTTATATTGCAGTGACTTGAAACACACTGCAGAGAGATTCAGAGATATATGGGCTGTGAGCCAGCTCCTGAGTGCCCTGTGAAAATCTTAACTTCTCCTATAGTTTGTGTTTGGCAAGTCCTCTGGAAAGATCTAGCTCACCCTGTCCATGACAGTATGCAGAGGAACATTAGTGTGATCTATTTAAGAGTGATGTAAGCTGACTTTGTTATGAAAACAATGTAATTTTAACATTGGAATGACATCTGGTCTCTGTCACAGCTCTATCAGGATGAATGATAATAGGGAGAGAGAGACCTGCCTTTGCCAAATACGGCCACTGATGAGTAATGCTTTATTCCTCTCCCAGTTCCCCTGTTAAGACTGGGACTAAGAACAAGAGCCTAATGTAAGTCCTGTCAATTTCCAAGTGATCGATGACCATGTAGGAACAGCAATGTGTGCCAAAATGCACAAACCATGGGGCGGAATTTTTTCAGTTGTGCTTTTCTAAGCGAGGAGAGGAATTTTGAGGACATAGTTTATTGGTGAGTAGTATAGAAGAATTTGCTCTGCTTGCTCCCAAAATCCAAATGCATCTGGTCAAGGAAATACAAAAAAAGATTTGCACCTCAAACAATTTTGCATAATATTAAAGCCTCCCTTTGTTGTGTAATCTTTATTCTGGAGTAGCATCTACCCCTAGAATATAAATCCTGTTGGCTGTCAACCTTTTGATCACCTGTGATACAGTACAGACGGACTGAACTTACGATCTTTATGGAAGTGTATGCTCTGTAGTCTGATCATGATGGATTAAGGGTACCATGTGTTGGGCTAAACGAGTGCTACTTCAGAGGAGCACACCGTCTTGGTGCTCCAAGCTTCATCCTAAGCAAACCAATGATCTGGCACTAATGCAGTCAAGGTTCCTGTGGGAATACTTTCCATTTCTACCACTGCAGTAAAACTTCTTAATGCAATCTATATGATTCAATTTCTCTGTTTTCCAGGATTCTTAGTAGACCCCATCATATACCCTAAATCTGATGACTGAAAATATGGAAATTTTTTTAACCCCACTTTAAAATGGGATCATGTTAATTTTTGGAGTCATAAAAGTGAACAATTTTCCACGATCGTAGCAGCCAATTTCTGTGTGTCTTAAGTGCATTACCAAAGAATTTTAAGATATAGTGCCTTCCATCAAGAAACTTATAATGGAGAATCATGTTGTGGTCCCTAAAATAGTTTAACTATTGATTTTTTTCAATTGACTTCCCGTAAAGCTGTGTGAGCCCTTTGGAAGCTCACGGCATTGTGCACAGAGAAATCCCTTCAACTCCAAAGCCATAGTGAAAAGGACTGACGATTGAGTTGACATGAATTATGACATAGTGAGAAGGGCCTGGGAACTACATTTTAGAGCTACATTTCGGGGTAGTTAGTGCCTTAAAGAGGGAACCTACCCAGTTTCATACCTGTATTCTCATTAACATGCTTCCAAACATAGTCGCCATGCAACTGGAAAGTAGCGCATATTTCAAGGCATCTGACTTGGGTTTTCTTCTTCTTCTTCTCATTTTCCATACCCCTGTGGAATTCATTTTCACTTTTCACTATAGGTTACATTTCTCTATTAACACACTGCATCAGTTTTACTAAATCCAGTCTTTATAAAAATCAATAAATAATTTTCTCACAGCAAATGAAACTCATAACACTTGAAATATTTTATCGAAATTACATAAGCTAGATACATCACCATGTATTTTTGGCATCTCAGAGATCATCCTGCATGGATATAAATGTTGACATGTATATATCCTCTTTCTAAGGAGGGAAATGTAAGTAAGATCTCTGGTTAGTAGCATTCCCTGAAAGAATGTCCAGCTAATTGAGCCCACGTGCATATGCCGAATACCCCATGTCAAACACAGTTGTCTCCCATGTGAAGAGGTTTTTTGCTTTCCCTCTTTCCCTACCACTAACTCTTTTATCTTAAATTCCTACATTTGACCCGGGTGTACATGGCTTCATTGTCCCTAAAGGTTCATTTAAACTATCATGCATTCATTTGAGAAGTTAATATACGGACAATGACTTTGTCAATTCTTAAAGCTAGAAATGAATATTAGTTATATAATTTCACCTTGTATTTTCACAGAGAAATAGTCTCAAAGATGCCCAATATTTCCTTTGCTCTAAATGCCTGACCAGTTTTGGCAAGTCCTGCTAGAAGTTTGGAGCCGATGCTCTGCTGCTTCCCCTCTGGTCGTTTCTGATTGCCACTCCTGGGGCCCTTCTGACCCGTGTTCAGTTTAGTACATAGGCAACTGAGAGAACTGAAGATGCAGGAGACAGACACTGCTATTCCTCCACAAAAGCTATCCCCAAGGAGCATTCTGGGAAGTCCTCTCTGGAACTGTGGCAACAGATCCAATCATAATCCTCATGGATGATACCACTCTGTTGGCAGAATACTCGGTTCTCTCCCATTCTGAGAGCATTCAATTTGGCATTCTTGTTTATAGAAGAGCTTGAGAAATGGAAGTGAATCCATGAAAATACCCATCAGAGAGCGAGGAGGCAAGGCAGAGGAGGATATGATAAAGAGATCTCTTGCTAAAGAGGAAAAGTAACTTATTTTATCATAACCGTCTGCTTAATTAAATGCATTTCCTGGGCTGTTGTATTCATAAAAGTCAATGTGTAGGTGAGGGAATAACTGATTGCTCCGAAATTGGCAAGTACTTCCTAAGGAATATTTTTCTTTATGATGTGTTTGGCATTCATGGTCTACTGGTCCCATTTCCAGCCTTAGACACTGCACCATAAAATTATAGCTTCATCCTGAGGCACCAGCTATTACTTCTGCCAATAATCTCTGGGCTAGAGAAAACAGCACAGGTACCCACATGCATAGAAAGTGCATCCCTAATTAAATGCTAAATTTATCAGGAAAGCTATCACTATTGAAATGCACTAAAAATTATTTCATCTGGCTCCCAAGTGGGAACTGAAGCTAATGCCTTTGCATTGAGTAGTGCCAAACAAGCCTGGTCCAATGCCACAGTAATAAATGCCAGACTTCCTTCTCTCTGTAGCCACTGATGCTTGTGATCTGTCCAGGAGTATTTCTATAAGATCTTCTAATGGAAAGTTATTCAGGGGATAGAACAGCTCCATCTGCCATGAAGAATACCACTCTGCAGAATGCTTTACAGACTTAGTAATTCTATGAAATAATAAATGGATTTTTACCACTAATCAATGCACTGAGAGTACATTGGATGGAAAGTGCCTCATTACTCTGGGCAGAATGCACAAGGGCCACAAAGCACCACCTTTTCTCTTACCCTGAACAATAGACAATATGATAACTGATCAACCTAAGGAGAAGGTATATTAAAATATTTTCCTACTGGCAGTTGATAGATCATTGCCATAGAACTATTAGGGGAGCTTCTTTAACACTATGGATTCTGCCATTCATCCTTCATCTATGCATCCAGAGATTCTAATTCTATGTTAAGTGCAGGAATCTGTATATATGGGGTTTTTTGTTTGTTATTTGTGGGTTTCTGTGTGTGTTTTGTTGTGTGTGTGTGTGTGTGTGTGTGTGTGTGTGTGTGTGTTAATCCTCACCCAAGGATATTTTTCCATTGAGATTTAGAGAGTGGAAGGGAGGGGGAAAGACAGAGAGGAAAAAAAATCGACGTGAGAGAGAGACACATCGATTGGTTGCTTCCCACATGCCCCCTGACCAGCAGGACCGGGGAGGTACATGCCCTAAACTGGAATAGAACCTGGGACTCTTCAGTCCTCAGGCCAATGCTCTATCCTCTATCCACTGAGCCAAACCAACCAGCACTACGTGTGTGTGTGTGTGTGTGTGTGTGTGTGTGTGTGTGTGTGTGTATTCTTGAAACTCTGTAGAAAATTCTGCTGGTCTGCTGGATCTGAGGACCAACCTTCCATAATCCTTAGAACCTCACCAATTCAGACTCTGATTTCTCAATATGTCATGAGTCTTGCTTTCACTAGGAATTCATTCTTTAAGTCTGAAACCATGTTTCAGTTTTCTCAGGTCATTTCCTGTGGTAAGTCATGAGCCACAGCGACTGCCCCTGCTAATGTCATCTCATCCACTTTCTCTCTTATGTTAAAACTCTGAGTGCATTATTAACAATAGTACTGACTCAAAATCATCTCTCCCATGAAATTGCTATACAAATCAGCCCTTTGTCTTTATTTCCAATAGTCTCCTCTTAGCCCAAACTATTACCTCTTTTTGTCTCTACAATTGTGGAGCTTCTGATGTTGACATATTAGAGCCTGTCTCTTAAAGGACATCCCACCCTAAGCTTCAAGGACCCGGCAATTTCTCAACCTCCTATAACTGGCACTTTGATATATGTATACATCTTGTTCTCGCTCTCTCCTTTTTCAAACTGTTACCAGAGATATTGCAGTATCCAGTTCCACATGCCTTGGCTTCTTCTTCTAAGGCCATACCTTTGGAGAAAGTCCACCAGCTCAGACGAATGGCTTCAATTTCCATTTCAATATGCAAGACAAATGTATAGAGGCCTCTCATCTAGACTCTTCATCTTTACTGAAGACCTATGTTCCATACATTCTATATGACAGTTCCCAGCATGGCTTGGATTAAATATATCGAGACCTGAATTTATTATCTTCTTCCCATAAAATTCTTCAACCTTTTGTATTATTATGTTAGCCATCTCCCAGGTTTAGCCCCTTGGAAATACTATTTTGTTATATATCTAATAGTCATAAATAATCATAAAGAAGAATATAATCATGCAGAAGAGATTTGGGAGGAAGCAGGGAAAGAGTCCAAGGAAAAAGGCATTGTGGTGGCTGCAATTTTTTTCTTCAGATTCTCTCTTACCTTTATCCCTTTCCTGCAGTTCTCCACAACCTCAGAATGATCCCAACCAGCTTTCTCAGCCCCCGCTACCCTGACCGTAAGTAGGAAGGATTGCAGAAGCACTAGCCTAGCCCTCTGGGCCTCAATTTTGCAACAGGCTTTTTAATCATCAGATTCTGCCCTTTCCTCCAGCTGCAATAGTCTAGTCAGTCATTTATCCAACACTGTGGCATTTCTGTGCATCCTAAGCATCCTTCCAGGCACTCAGGAAAACAACAGTGAATTGCTGGATTTCTGAAACCTACCTGAAAATTAGGTTTGCTTTTCCATTTGGTTTCTGCCTTCCCATCTTAATTTCAGGACTTCAGTTCATCCCAATGAAAGCACATCTCTCCTGTTATCACTCCCCTAGGGGTACTGGTGCCTCCCTCAGAGGAGAACAGGGTTCTGCTGCATAATACTATATGCAGTAGCCTTTTGTCCTGGGACGTCTTGGTGTGGCTGTATTCTTGAGTTATACTCTCTTGACCATCCCACCCAGTGACTTACTTGGCTTCCAATGATTATACATTTCCACACAATTTCCACCTGGGTGCTTTGTTTCTCTGCCTTGGAATGGCTCTCCTCCACCTTTGATGGCTTCTACCCCTCATTTCCAACTCCCTGCTCTAGTCAGTGGGCAGATCAAGTTCCAGTCTTGTCCTCTTCCAGTCAGTTTCATCCCTCTGTGATGAAACAGGCCTGTGCTCCAAATTAACATCAACTGCTGCTGCTGAGCCTTTGTGATCCCTTTTGCCTTCAACCTCTTGCTGCTCCTATCCACCTACACAAAGAAGAGCAAAGAGCAGATGTCATTTTATTCATGCCTTCGATCTTTTTACATCTCATTTGCCTCCCATATTACTATTTCTCATCATAGACCACAGGTACTTTTCTCCTCCCCTCCCCCACCTCTCTCTCTCTCTCTCTCTCTCTCTCTCTCTCTCTCTCTCTCTCTCTCTCTCTCTCTCTCTTTCCCACTCTTCCCCTCCCCATCTCCACACACATACACGTGCACTTGCCTGCAGAGTAACTTAAAATCATTTTTCTAAGTGAGTGCTCATGATATCAGGAGAGTGAATAATATTCCTTTTATCCTTTCCTACACCCCAACATGTACATTTCCATTTTATTACATCGTTTTGTTGTGCTTCTCTTACCAATCCTTCTGTCAATACTGTAGAAGATAATGTAATGTGATAGTGATTGTCCATGTAATTCATTTACCTGAGACTTCAGTATTACTTTTATTTAAAACCTTAACATATACATCTAAGATATAATTTTTTTCATAAATATTGCCCAAACCACTCACAGTTCATACAAATCAGGTCTCTTTACAATGATGCTCTCTCTCTTCAGCAGAATTTTCATGTTACTCCCTCCATATCTTGCTAAAAGAAATTGATTGTTGTAGGCAAAAGGAGGTGCTCAATTTGTTTTCTCTAACTCAAACCCACAGGCAAGTTTTCAGGAAGGAGGAGTGTTACAGAAAATAAATTAAAGTAGCAGAAAAGAAATTAAAGGGTCACAGAAATGCCTTTCATGTCTTCAAGCTTTTTCACCAATCCAGACTGGAGGCTGAGGGCCAAACACTTTCTCACAACATGTTACTTAAGGCGCACCTGGCTGGATATCCTGCAGAGATACCAGGCTCTGCCCGTCCAGGAGACAGCATTTTCTCTGTGGCTGCTTCCATGCCCTCCTCTTCAAATTTCATTCTTCTCCAGCACAAGCTTTATCCCAGAGTTAAACTGATTATTCTAAAGGTCCAAATTTCCCCTTTCTTACAAAATCATGCCCACACAACTTACCATTTCTCCTAACCCCAAGCTCTCTTTCTTGTTGTACCGCCCATCAACCCTCCTCCACATGCATGCTCACCATAAACACGAGTGAGATAGAACTTGACAGTTCTTAAACATATCATGCCGTATGCCTGGCAAAAACTCTACTCTTTCTTTAAGAACCAGTCCAATTATCCCTGACCTTTTGAAGTTCCCCACCCTCTGAGCTCCCACAGCACAGAGCCCATACTTATATATAGCACATATGGAGGTAGGTAATCTCTGATGTGCATGCCTGTCACCTCTCTAAGCTATGAGTTCATATTCTTCTTTTTATCTCTGACACCTAATGTGGGCCTTGGCACATAGTTGGATTCTTGGTGAAGGTTGGTGGAATGGATAGACAAAATAACATGCTGTAGGAATCTGAAGAGTGTCTAATAAGTTCTTTTGGCCCTCCCTAATGAGGTTCATGTCATGAGCTTGAATCACCTACACCCTGCTCTTATTTCTCACTCTCATGGCCAAAACTATCTTCATAAGACTATTTTTTATCTAAAATAATATGTAGGCTGTTTTTTTACTGAGAGGTGTAAGAGACCTTGGTGGATCAGCACAAACTCAAGTGCAGATTGTGATAATGAGAATAGCTGAATGAGTCATAAATGACTATTAAGCAAATGCCATGTGCTGGCACTGTGTTCTCAGTCGTGGGGAATGCGCACAAACTACCTCATCATGTGCTGGCACTTGTCAACATGGAACTGTTGGGACATAAATGGCTTCATCAAAAATTTTATATTATCTGTGCCGCACCAGCAAAGCCAAGAGTTAGGCAAGCCTGAGGGGGCTGGTGGAGGAGGAAGAAAAGACAAAGAGAATAAGCTGGGTCTAGGTGGATCTTCTGTGCCTGGCTGAGACCACAGGAAAAGATCCAGACTGCAAGCTGAGCCTTTATTTTATAGTCAGAGGTAAACAAGGTAATTTACAATGTTCTTGTGAATTTCACTTGTTTTGGCAGCACTTGCTGTACCTCTCACAGCCCATTAGCTATCCAAGAAAGATCTAGGGAGTGTCAAAAGATCAAGCTTAATTATGCTTAGAGGACTGTGCCCTCTAAGCTGGGACTTATTTGCGGCTTTGCCAGCAGGTCAGTCCAAGGCTTAACCCTATAACTGCTCCCTACAATTATCAGGGGTCTGAAGACCCAGACTATGTTCATAGAGGTTCTGCTTGGTTCCACCTCCAGTCTCTATCAGCAAGTCTGACTTCAACAGAGAAACTTAGTGAAAACTATAAAGAGGATTTGGATTACTCTAGAAACTCTAAGATAGTTAAATAGAAGTATTTAGGACCTATGGATACTATACCAAGATAGCAAGTTAATATAAAGGGGAAATTCCATACATAAGCTTTTAAGGGTTTTCTGTACTATTTAGTATAGAAATTAAAAACTTCTTATTTCTACTTAGTAGGATATTTTCAGGATACATAGACCTGTCCTTGAGATGCATTCTTATTTCTCTCTTATTGCCCATTTTATTAAGTGAACCATATACGGTATTATCTGTATATGCAAATTGTCCCCTCATCATGGAGTTCAACCAGGAGGCCAGGCCAGCCAACCTCTTGTGGCCCCTCTCCCAACTGGCCCTGCCCTCGATTGTCCCCCACCACAATCGGGGGTGGGGCTAGTCTGACAACTGCCCAAGGCCCCTCCCTCCAGCTGGCCATGCCCCCGATTGGCCTCCCCACCCCAATCAGGGTAACAGGGAATTCGTGCACTGGGCCTCTAGTTAATAATAATGGTATGAATTTAATTCAATTCTACATGATTAAAGTTAACAGAAATTCACTTTAAATCCAATGTGGTAGTATCATGATAAATATTTAATAAAGTATTGATTCATGTTATAGCAGTCAATTGTGTCTACTGTTATAATTTCTAAGCTTTAATTATATAAATAGAAATACAACTCTGAAAGGAGACCCATGGATAAGTGTCAGATAATACTACCTTCTCTTCACCCACTAAACTCTTAATTTTCAAAATGAACATTGGGATATTAACATTAATGCATGTACATATTTTATAGCGGAGCTGAGGAAGCCTTAATGGAAAGATTGTTGGAATTAAGGGGCTAAGTTTCCTCGGTTGTAAAATGAGAAGATTAAGTTGCATAACAATAATAACAGCACCTTGCAATTGAAAATGCTTCAAATGTGAAAAATTCTATTATAGATATTATCTCATTTGTTTTTCATGTCAATACCATATGGTTCTCATTTTACATTTGATGAAATTGAAATTTAGCTAAAGTAATTTGACCAAGGTCATGCTGCTAAAAGCTATTATATTTATAAATATTTACAACTATATGCAGAACTAAAAGTTATAAATCTGTATTGCAAATGCAAATTTAGATCTAATATGCCCCATAACGTACAAGATTCTCTGAGCAAAAGTGCAGACTTTCTAGAGAACTTGTAAATAGCACAAATCCTAAAAACAATACCCTTTCCCTGTAAGAAGATATGTCTGGGTTAAAAGCTGAAATCATGTGAGGTTTTGCTTTTTGAGCACTATGAAATATGTATAATTTATAACAAAATGAAAAATAAATATATATTTAAGCGTACTTACAGATTTCCCCCTACAATCAATGTGCATTTAAATGAAACTCATAAGAAGCCCTGTAATTAATCCAAGAATTGCTCACCAAGTACTTTCTCACTCTGTTTGGTCTAGTGGTTCAATTTTATTAAACAGTGTCATTATTTGCATTCTGTAACCTTGCTCTGGTTCTATAACTTCTGGTTCTTGAGAAAGCTTCCATCAATAAACAAGAAATATAAAAGGGGGGGGAGGAAACATTTTCAATTCAAAGCCAATAACCTCCATTCTGGGCCTGGTTAATTTTGATCTGAAGCTCTAAATTGCTGGTATCAATAAAAAGCTAATTGTCTTCTTGCTAATTTTCTCTTGTGATGACTACCTGTAAAGTGCCTTGTGTCCCTTCTGTTAAGAATATGAGCTCCAAAATGATAATGTTTGATGTCGTTTCAAACCAAGAGGACTACTTGGAAAATGTTTACGAATCCAAATAAGTACTGCACTGGGAAGTTAAGCGAGAGTCCACAGTCAATGAAGCATTGTTTGGCAGAGAGTGGGAAGCAGCAGCAGGAAGCTGGGGGTATATTGAGGCTCTTGATATTTTGAGGGTAATGATTTTTGATTCATAGTTTATATCAGTTTTAATTTGCACCTGTTTGCAATTACACACTCAGAAAGTATTTCACCAGATAGAGCCAACTACTCGGAGCGGTTATAGGCTTGGCACATGGCTGCAAAGCCAAGTCCTCCCGTAACTACTCCCTTTGAATGAAGAAAAGAAAATGGGTCTCTTTAAATCAGAAGTATACTTTTAAATGGGAAAAAAAATTACACAATTGTTGACCATTCTCATCTCAGTACAAAGAGATCACCAGATTTCTGATCTAGTGGTTGACAGGGCACTTAATGACTCTGATCAAAGAAGGAAAGGAAAAGAAAAATGCAAAGTTGGAAAACTGCTCAATGTGATGCCCAAAAGACTTGGGTTGGTTTTGATCATTATTCTTTATTGAGTGTTTTGGTGGATGTTGTACATTCTTTTCACATCAAAGACTCTCCAGGTTGCGATTTTATACAGCCATCCTTGTTACTACAGAAAGGTGGTGTGACCGACGATGGGCCACTTCATTTGTAAAACATCCATCAGACAATAATGAAAAGCCAGCTAGCTAACAAAGAAAAGCATGCATTTTTCTTCTGCTATCAGTACTAGATTTTACTTCATTAAAAAGAGAGAGGAATTTGGCCCATTGTGGCTCAGTGGTTGAGCGTAGATAGATGAACCAGAAAGTCACAGTTTGATTCCAGGTCAGGGTACATGCCCAGGTTGCAAGCTCAATCCCCAGTAGGGGGACTACAAGAAGCAGCCAGTCAATGATTCTTTTTCATCATTGATGTTTCTCTATTTCCCTTTCTTTCTAAAATATATACATATATATACTAGAAGATTCGTGCTAGAATGGGCTTTCTTTCCCTGGCTGCTGGCTCCACCTTTCCACTCCGGCCCAGCCCCTTTTCACTCAGGCCCCAGAGCCACCTCTTTTGGCTCCAGGAGCTGCCTCTTTCCACCCTGCCCCTCCTTCCCATGTGCCAGAGGCCCTGAGAGACTGAGGGTGGGGCAGATTGCCTGTGTCATTGCCATGCCGATGACACAAGCATCCTGCCCTTCTACTGGGCAGCTGAGTATGCAAATTAACCTCCATCTTTGTTGGGTTGATTTGCATATCACTCCTGATTGGCTGATGGCATAGCAAAGGTACAGTCAATTTACATGTTGCTTTTTAAGAAAAAGGAGGGAAGTAAAGATTTTCTACAAAGAGTGGTGAATTGGATTTCGGCAGTACCAGAGAAGAAAATCACTGGGATAGGAAAGTAAATATCAGATGTGGCTTTAGACTTTAGAATTTTGGTCCTGGCTGTAGCATCTGCTAGCTTTCAGGCAGTGGCTAATTTTAGTGCATCTGGCTTTGCTCATCTGCATAATGAGAGGTGAGCAGGGAGCTTTCCATGACTGAGGATGCAGGTTGGACGGTGGAGTGTTTGGGAAGGCAAGGGCTGAATTTGACTGGAAAATGACTAATGCTATTTTCATGGCAAACTTGGGAATGGGTGATTAGTAGAATGGCACCAATCCTTGGTATTTGTAAGCGTTTTAGCACAAGGAATTAATTATGAAATGAACAGAAGCTTAGAAATAATGCCATTCTAGGGAAACAATGTTGACAGATGATTCCTGATTTTTTTTTTTTTTCAGAAAAACTAGCCAAAAAGGGTTAGCAAGGACTGAGGAGAAAATGAGATGCAGATATTCCTAAGGAACAATTCAGACTAAAACTTCAAGAAAGTCTTATAGAAAAAGGAGATGCTGGAGATTAGGAGTCTGGAGTGGGGCCCAAGCATATAAAGAGGAGAAACAAACATTCGCCTTATAGGAGAGGAAAATCTCTTCTCCCCTTCCAGGTTCTTGGGATGGCCTAATAGCTAAATTGACTGATGAGAGGTTAACTGGAGAAACACAAATTTAATATTGTGCCTACAGTAGCCTACAAAGACATCCAGGCAACTGAGGTAGCTTACATGCTCTTCTGAGCTCATAAGAGGGGGTAGGGGTATGGGGCTTCAAAGGAGAGGAAGACAATTCATAGGAAGGTGGGAGAACAAATGCCGCAGCTGTCTTTCTGATATAAACAGTTATGTCTGTCAATAGCATTCTCTCTTATCAAAGTTATTTTAGGCAGAGAAGGGACTGGTAAAAAGCTCTTCTTGAGTCTGTGGAGTCTTGGTTATTTTCAGCTTAAAATAATGCACATGCCCAAGTGGCACATTTGGGGGTGGCCGGCCCTGAAACCTAGCAGCATCTAACAGAGCTAATCCCAAGCCACTCATTTAAAGGGAAGCACCACAAGTTAATAATTTTTTGGCTTGTTTTATTTATTCCCCCTTCCCATAATATATAGATCAGTCTAGTTAGATAAGAACAGTAGAAAGAGAGAGAAAAAATGGCCCACAAACCATTAAATATATATGTGTGTGTGTATGTATATATATATATATGTATATATATATTTAATTACATTATCATAAAGACATTTCATTGGACATCTTTTGCCATTTTAAAATGAGAAGTCTAAAAAAATCTTACATCATGGGAAATGTTCAAAACATAACTAAGTGAAAAATTATTACACCAAAATTTTATTTATATACATGATACACATATAATAGGGCACAAATTATGCAACTGTGTATTTTAAAGGCTAAAAAGTATTTTTAATGTTAAATGATCTCTAATGGCAGGCTTATGGATGATTTTTCCTTTTTCTTTATTTGTCATATTTTCAACAATGAACAAGTATTACTTTAATAAGCAGGAAAAACAATTCAAGAAAAATAAATTATCTGAAAGCAATTCTTATTAATTTAATTGTATTTAATGAAAAAAGAGCCTATGAAATATAAACTTTCTAATGCAAGCTACTGTTCATTCTGCTAACTTATGATGTTACACATGAACAAGGGCAGATATCTGTTCAAAATCAAGTTTTGGCCCTGGAGGGTATGGCTCGATTGGTTGAACGTTGTTCTGTGCAACAAAAGGTGGCTGGTTCGATTCCTGGTTAGAGTACATGCCCAGGTTTTGGGTTCGGTCCCTGGTCAGGGTGCATATGAAAGGCAACTGATTGAGGTTTCTCTCTCAGATCAATGTTTCTCTCTTTCCTTCTCCCTTCCTCTCTCTCTAAAAACAAATCAGTAAAAACATTTTTTAATCAAGTTTTGTCTAGGTTATTAGGAAAAGCAAAACTTCAAGATACACACTTTGAAAAATTGGATTTAAAAAATTCTGTATTACTGATTTCTGATAACCTGTCTATCAGTAAATTGGCTTTACTGAAATCCTTTCATCTTAATCTCTCTTCTCCTTGCTCTCAGTAATAATAACTAAGATAACTATCACTTATTGACTACTTTCATGTGCCAGGTCTTGCTCTGTTTTCCTTTATAATCCCTTCAATAACTTTATGATGCAGATGTAATTATTCCATTTTTACAGATGAGGAAACTATGGCATAGATAAATTCACTTGCATGAATTGCTGACAGTTCAACCTCAAGAGTCCCAGTTGTTAACTTGACACAATATTGCTCATGGCTCATACCAGAATAGCTAATATTCATTGAGTGCATAATATGTGCTAGGCTCTGTGTTGAGCATCTTATATGTATTTGCACACTTAGTATTTGCGGCAGTCAAATAAGCACCATTATTATAACCACTTTATAGAACAGGGGTTTGTGCCTTAGAAAGAATAAGTATTTACACAGGGGCAGGCAGTAAATGGCAAGGCAAGAATTTTGCAACTTGAGTTCCTGGCCTGAAGAGGCATTTCATGTAACTCCACCACAATTGTGGAACCACTCAGAGCCATGGTCTTGGTCACAGATACCTGATTATTCTTAAGAACCTACCTTATATTATTTATAGAAATAAATTAAGATTGGAATCGCTTAAAAGATTTCCTGGAGAGCCTCTTACAATGACACCTTCAGGATAAACAAACCTGGGCCCAACTTACCTTTCCAACTCTACCCCACTGGGTATGTCTCCAAAAATATTTATTATTCTGCAACCGTTGACTCCATTGTGAGATGCAAAACTAAAATCCAAGCATATTTATAGAATCTATGGTATGAAGCCATAAGTATTGATTACTTCACTTAATGTAAAATAGAAATTTGATATTAGATATGGAGTAGAAATGTGAAATATAAAAATCATCATCAATTCACTAGTTATTGATTTCTTTTAGCTATGTTCAAGTAAGTATCTGGCAGCCTGTCTTTTAGAATATTTTATATGGATGCATGCAGAGATATTGATTGACCATTGACTTTTGTGGCTAGGGAGAAAGGGAGGGAAGAAAGGAAAACAGAAATAATATGAATTTTAAAAAAAAAACAACTAAGAAAACTGGCTTTATTTCTTGGTGTCCTATTTTTAAACTGGCCTTTTTGGGACATATGCTAGCTGCTGTCCTGTAACATTTGAGGAGTGAAATCTTTCCACTGTTTTCCAGAGAAACTCTTCATTTTGAACAATGAGTCTTGACAAAGTTGTTAAGACCAAAGGTAGAAATAAATCTTTGGAGATAGTCTAGTGGCAACCCAGAAATGTTTAAAATGTTCAAGGTGAAACACACATTTGAAAAGGATGGAAAACCAACAGTTCCTTTGAAATTCAGCAGTATCAATTTCACTTAATTCCAAATTCTTAAAAAGGGTATAGTGGCAAATTGAAGATTTACCTGAAGTTCCTAAGGCTGAACCAAAATGTTTATGTGTTCCGTTTATACAAAAAAGGCTCAATGCCACAGAGTACTCTTAACATTATCCCTAGCTTTGAGGAATTTGTTAAAACAACTTTTACTGGAGAATTTGAACTTGAGAGAATTTTGCATTCTCTTTAAGGAATATACTGATAATCTCAGATTACAGATAATCTGATTCCTAACAAATTAAGGAATCAGTTTGAAGATAAGAATCCTCCATCAATTTGCTAAAAAGTGCCTCTAATGTGGAATTTGCACAATACTAATATTATTAAACAATTTTTAAAAAATCTAGACCAAGATCTCTATGGGTGTATTTCAGCATGGTGCCAATGCTTTATTTTTCGCTAAGTTAACAAACTGTCTCAGCATGCACATTTAGGTAACAAGACCCAGGATTATTACTTTTCCCTCCTTACAACTGAAGTTTATAGACAGCAGAAGAGTGAGGCAGCAGTTAAGTATAAATTTTATAAATCATAAAATTACGGTCGCTTTTTAATATATCCATATCATTTTATCTTAATAAACTTTACTCATGTGATTAATGGGAGAGAGCCTTGGGTGGTATCAGAATTCCCAGCATATTATTTGTTGGAACAAGAATTGTAGGATCGGTGCGGTGTCTTTCAAATAGCATGTCTTCTAGGACAAGAAGGTAAGTTATAGGTTTTTCTTTTGAGACTAAAGCTGGCTGCTCATTGCTAAAAGGAGGGAGACCCAGAAAGAATTACATTTGTATCTATTTTGCAATGGGGAAAAAATGAGTTAATTACCCTTCAGTTTCCAAAGTAAACAGAGGAAATAAAAGAGGGCAAGGTTTTCTGAGAACCCCACCACCACTCCAGTGCTCTGTGAAAATCCCCTGGTTTCCCTGAAGAACAGCAGGATGTACGCTGTTCCCGCCTCTCGCCCTGCTTGAAGCAATGATTTCAATTACCACTTGATAATGCGAAGAGATCAGCGTGCAGATGACAAGGCCTCCTGGAGAATTACTTTGGTTTAGCTACTTTCGCAACTCTCCTCTTTGGAGTTTATTCAAATGATGGAATAGCACCATCCAGGCGTGGCAGGCTCTGCTTCCAAGCAGGAGCCCCAGGAAAAGTACGACTCCAGTCCCCTCTGTGTGTCTAGGTGATGTGATGAGAGGGAGGGAACCTAGCAGAGCTGTGACAGCAAAGCTGAACAGTAGTCGCATGCCCCTTGCTTCATTGAGTATAAGAATCTATACTGGATACCCTGTTATATAGGATATGATCCACCAAGCTACGTATGAGAGTGAATTTGAGTGTATGGCCTGTCACTCCATCAAATATTTCCTGACCCCACCTGCCAACTGCCCCTTTGGTTACTGTGTGAACAGGCAAATAAGGACTACAAAGTAAACCACTCCTTTTCCATGAATAAGAACTGTTACTAACATTTTATAGTTATAGTCCTTTGCAAAATTATTTTGCATTCATTATATCATATGATATTTGAAACCATCCTTGAAGTTTTATTTTTCACACTTGATGAATGACGACACCCATTATTTGATCATCACAACACTGTGAACATCCAAATCACTGTGAAATGAGTTTGCATCTCCCCATTTAATAGACGGTAACGTCGATGTTTAGAAAGATGCCAGAACTGGCCAAAACACCTCAGCTGTCGGACAGTGGCAGAGCCAAGTTAGGAACTCAGGTCAGCTGAGTTCCAGTTTGGCACCCTGACATTTCAACAAAGGAAACAACAGATTCAAATCATGATTCATTTCCTTTTCCATGACCATCGAGCACAGAACCTGGAACAAACTCCCAGACGAATCCATGCCCAGAGTCTCTCACTAATCATTTAAAAATGGTGTGAGATAGTGTGAGAAATAATGTGAAGGGCAGCCCATCTTCTCCTATCTGGAATGTTAATTGGACAGGGGAGTTGATTTGGGTTACTATGGAAACTGACTAGAATATATGCAAGGCTTTTCGCTGACTGTCCCTTTTTTTTTCCCTAACTCCAAACCACCAAGCTACTCACCAAATCAGTTTGTGAAGAGAATAAGAAGCTTTAAATGGTCCAGGAATTTAAACCAAGTGACGCAAAGCAACCCATAGCGAGCATATCTTTCCTTGGAGGTGGTAACAAATCAGTGCCAACCAGCGTGCTGGGTAATGCCCACGGAGGAGAGAGCAATTGATACAAGGTCAGCAGGCATAACCTACGATGATAGTCCTTTCCTTTCCTTTTAAAATAAATTATGTGAAGGAAATGCTGCTTCTGACATTGTCATAAGATTCTATACTTTGGGGAAAGAAGCCAGCCAAGGAAGCCGGGCCTGAGGTAACAGCCCTCAGAAGTGCTTACATGTCAAAGCACATCCATGGCCCTCAACCCTGGAGGGGGCAGGGAGCACTCTGAGGGAACCTAAGGGTAGGGCTGGATTAAGCTGCAGTAGAGCTGACAGTCACAGCAATGGCACTTAGCTTTGATGTCCTTGTTTTTTTTTACTGTTTTTTGGCATGCGCCACCCCAATTTCTGTCTGACAGGACCAGCAAAATTTGAAACTCATTATTGAAAACCTAAATAGTCTCACAACCTTTTCTTACCCAAAGAGAATACCTTTTAAAAAACAAGGATTTATCCTGAAACTTGTTTTATATTTTTTAGTACTAGCTTTATTAAGTTACTAGAGGCCCAATGCACAAAATTCGTGCATGTGCAGGGTCCTTAGGCCTGGCCAGAGATCAGGGCCAATCAGGATCTTCTAGCTGCTGGCCAGGCCTTCCTTCCCCTGGTTCCTGGCTGTCGGCTGGGCCTTCCTTTGTTACAAGCCACCCGCTGCATTCTGCGCCAGCCCCCTGGTGGTCAGCACATGTCATAGCGAGCAGTCTAACTTCCAGTCAGTTGAACTCCCGAGAGGACAATTTGCATATTAGGCTTTTATTATGTAGCATAATAAAATGGTGGAATGACCAGTTACTATGATATGCACTGACCACCAGGGGACAGATGCTAAACATAGGAGCTGCCCCCAGCCTATAAGCTCCAGGCCAGCCAAGGTAGGTGCTAGTGGGCCCCCCCCCAATTGTGCCCTCAGTCACCCCACAGATCAGCCCTGATTGCCAGCCAGGCCTAGGGACCCTACCCATGCACAGATTTCATGCATCGAGCCTCTAGTATAGGATAATTGACATACCAAATAATTCACCTGAAAATATGCAACCCAGTGAGTTTTAGTATACTCTCAGAATTATGCAACCATCACTACAATCAACTTTAGAAAAATTTTTATCACCCCAAAATGAAATCCCATTTCCCATTAGCAGTCAGCCCTAATAATTTCCCAACCCTCAGCCCTAGGCAACCATTGAGCTACTTTCTGTCTCTATGGATTTGCCTATTCTGGACTTTTCATATAAATGGAATCAGACAATATATGAAATGTTGCATCTGGCTTCTTTACCTTAGCGTTCTGTTTTCAAGGTTCATCCATGTTATAATATCAGGAGGAAAAATAGTTTTCCCTCTATCCTTCAGAGTTCTTGGCTAAGACAATGTGATAAAAATTGAACTAACAAGACAAAAACAGAGTAAGATGTATACTTCATGCACACATGAGAGATACTTGGGAAAAAATGTGTCATTCTCTGAAGTGACTTAAATATCTCAACAGGAAAGAGGGATGTGGTATGTGGCCTCTTAGGAAAGAGTAAATGATTTTGGAGGAAGGGAAGATTAATGGGCCATAGAAGAATAGATGAGAGATATGACAGTTTGTGACAAAGTTTGTCTGGATCTAATATGGGCTTCTAGTCTCCTCTCCTGTGATAAGAGTTAATCTTCCCTGGCTAATGGAACTCTTGAGAGGAGATTTTATAACAATGGAGTTCCTTTTGGAGGTTCTGCCTTTAGGCAGATAAGGGGAAATTCAGAGAAAGCCTTTCCTTGCATCTACTGTTTTTCAAGTGCCTGTAGCTCAAAATAATCAATATACTGAGAGGGCATAGTCTGGGTAGCATATTATACTGTCCTTCAGTAGCATGTATCATTCCTCTTTATTGCTGAATAATTTTCTATCGTATGGGTGTATCACATTTTGTTTATCTGTTTATTAGTTGATGGACATTTAGGTTGTTTCCCCTTTTGGCTGTTAGGAATAATGCTGCTATGAACATTCATGTACAAGAGTTTGTGTGAATATAGGTTCTTAAATCTCTTGGGTATATACCTAGCAGTGGAATTTCTGGGTTATATGGTAACTCTGTTTTTCAACTTTTGGGGAACTGCTAGACTTTCCTAAAGCTATTGTACCATTTTACATTCCCACTAGCAATTCTTCCACATTCTCTTCATCACTTGCTATTATCTGCCTATTTGACTCTAGCTATCCTAGTGGATGTGGATTGATATCTCATTGTGGATTTGACTTGCAGTTCCCTGATAACTAATGATGTTAAGCATCTCTTCATGTCCTTGTTGGCTATTTGTTTATCTTCTGTTCAGATTCTTTGCCAATGTTTTAGTTGATTTATTTGTCTTTTTGAGTCATAATTTATCTTGAAGCTTTTAACATCAGGTGTACTGGGGATTAAATTTCAAACTTGCCTTACCTAATGACATCATTCTGTGGTCAGAGAAGTTACCAGATCTTCTTCCGTTGTATGCGGTCAGCCCTGAGTTACTTCTCTCTTGAGTCTGAGTGTGGTGGGGAAAGTTTCCAGTTCCCTGGACGTGGCCTTTCTCTGACATGGCTCAGAGGCTCTCTGGGAGGGGGAAGGTAGGCAGGCAGCATTGCTGTCTTCTGTGGCCATTGAAACCCTTAGTGTTTTCAGTCTCCATATAGAACTTCTCTTGTGTGAAATCCTCTCACCAGAGTTTCTATCATTTTGTTATGAAGGAAATCACTCTGTGTGAATGGGAAGTCTATTGCTTGAATGCTAAAGGTGTTTTCTCACCTGTTGTCTGCGGAGACCAGTGATTCCTAAAGGGAGAAACAACATTAAGTACTCTATATAATCCAGAGAAGAACATCTGTGAAGGACAAACTGTTTCTCCCATGTTTCAGCCTAAATTGCTAATTTAGTTTTGGCATCTTCACATTCTACCTATTCTTTATTTAATACATTCTTTTAAACACCAGGCCATATATCCTGGCTCTCCATGAGCCAGTCTCCTGGCTGCATATTACAATCATCTAAAAAACTTTTATAAATTACACTGAATGGCCAAATTATTATGATCTCTGAACACATAATAATCTGGCCACTAAGTGTGTGTGTGTGTGTGTGTGTGTGTGTGTGTGTGTGTGTGTATTAGGGGCCCGGTGCACAAAATTCATGCACTGGAGGTAGGAGGTCCCTCAGCCCAACCTGCCCCCTTTCACATACTGGGAGCCCTCAGGGGATGTCCTACTGATGGCTCACCTCCAGCCTGCCCAAGGCTGAAAGCCTCTGGCTGAGGGTTTCTTCCTTGGGCAGGGAACCTCAGCCAGGGGACTCCAGCCAGCAGTTGCCCTGCAATCCAGATGATCACTGGGGCCCTGCCCCAGCCCTGGCCCAAGTCAATTGCCAGAGGCTTGTTCCAGCCTTGGGAACCCAGCGATTGCACTGCCATGGACAGCAGCCATCTTGGTTGTGTGTTAATTTGCATATCTGTCCTGATTGGCCAGTGGGCATGGCTTGTGGGTGTGGTTTATTGGATGTAGTAGATGTACAGTCAATTTGCTTATTACTCTTTTATTAGATAGGGTATATATATTAGAGTCCTGGTGCATTAATTCATGCATGGGTGGGGTCCGGCCAGCCTGGCCAGGGGAGGGAGACATGGGCAGTTGTCAGGCCTGCCTGCTGGTCGAACTCCTGGTTGAGGGGACAATTTGCATATTAACCTTTTATTATATAGGTTATACACTGAGTGGGCAGATTGTTATGCATTCAGAGATCATAATAATCTGGTCACTCAGTGTATATTCAAGTTGGGGCCCCACAACCAAAAAGTTTGATTACACTGATCTGGCATTTACAGATTTCAAAGTTCCACTGGTGATTCTAATATGCAGACAGTTCCAAAACCTAAGCCCAGCTCTTACCAACTGCTTAATTCATTATCTCTCTTAAGAAACCACTGCCCTCTCTGGGTCAGCACCTCTCAAACTTTAACAGGCGCAGGCATCAGCTGGGAATCTTGGTAAAATGCAGATCTGGTTTGGTGGGTGTGGGGTGGGCCCTGAGATTCTGGAATTCTAATAAGCCACCTGTTGGTGAGCCTAACAGGACTTTTATCTCTTCAAGAATTTAACTCTTTAAGACAGTCATCATGTAATCTAGTATGTGCTATACTCCTTGTAAAAATAGGATTGAAAATCTATCGTGGGCCATTCAGGCAGCCTTTGTTAGCATAAAGCTAGAACGATAAACCTCCATATTAAATTAAAATAATGATCCAGTTCCTTTAAAGTGGTCCTAAAAATACTGCACAGCTGAATGAATTAAGTGACCTTATGGGTCACATAATTGAAAACTATTGCTCTTTGGATACAGCCACAGGAGTCTCACTCTATAATCTTGGAAATCACTTAATATCCGAGTCACTGTTTCCTCCATCAATTTTAAGTAGTAGAAGATATTTCTCGAGGTGTTAGGAAGACGGATGAAATAAGAAGTGCAAAGCGCCCACCAGTCCATGGACTTCTGAGTGTGCCTAAGAGAGGCTTAATCTTAAAAATAAAGTAAAATAAAATTTAAAAGAGCCATTGCAGTTATCTAAATATGCAAATTTTCACTAAAATGTTCTGCATGAGGATTTAGAAAGATTCTCTTCTGTTTAATCCTCATCTTTTTCTCACCTCTGCCAACATTAACGTCAATCTTGGAGAACAGAAACCACCAAAGGACGAATTGAAGCTGAAATTGGAAAAAAATAAAATAAAAGATTGCTACAACTTTGGCTTCATGAGAGACTACAACATATTTTGAAGAGATTTTTCTTTGTTAGTTCCCACAAATAAAGCCACCTCTTTCTTTCTCACCGCCTGCCTGAGTCACCACTCAGTGGAAGAATGCCTAGATAGGATGTTTTAAGGTGCACAGTTCCTTTGAGACCCATCAGGTAAAGGAGAGTCTGAGAAGTAAAGTTACTATCATCAAAGGAAAGGCACTGCAAAAATAATAAAATAAAAAAAGACCTGTATGCTCTCTAAATAAATTGATCTTTCTTAACCAAATTATTTTCTACCCCTGAATGGAACCAAAAACTATTTCCATAAAAATTCTGGCCACAGTGAAGAAGTATTTAATGTATTATAACTGATTTGCTAGCTCCCAGAAAACATAATTTTTATACTACACACTGTTCAACTTCAGAGGTATATTTTTAACAAAAGATTAAGTAAGAAGTTTTTCTCCCTTTTGTCATAGTAATTAGGAAAAAATATTCTATTTGTTCCTTACCAGTATGATAAGAGTGCAAGAGTTGTCTGTGGATGAAGTGCTGTCTTCCTTACTGTTCTAGTCTTGTTTAGATTAACCTTTCAGTTTAAAAAAATAGCAAAAGCTTTCTGACTGCTTCCCATTGGTTAACAGAACCAAAGAAAAGACAAGGTGAATCTGTGTTCTCAGGGAGGGTCCCTGTGACAGTGCAAAAGCTCTGTGAATATGGGATTGGTGTGGCAATGCTGGCACTTTAAGGTCCCTGCAGCTCTGAGGGGTGCTAATCCTACTGCAGAACTGTGAGGAACAAGTGGAACAGAGGTGGGCTTCTGCTCTTCACCAAGATGGTGTAACTGGAGTCTTCACTAAATCAGCCCCATCTCAGCTAAGTTCCCTTGGGATGGAAGAAGGGGTGGCAGTTTCTTTTGCACACTATGCTTGGAAAGTGAGCAAAAGACATCCCTGTAAAAATTACGTGACTTTATTTGACCTTTGCTGTCCTTGCTGAGGGAAGAAACAGTTCTGTTCTGAAGCCAAAGGTAGACATTACCTATCCCTTTTGATATTTGCCTGTCTCAATACAGTGAGCTAATTCATAAGGACTCACTTCGTCCTGCCTCTTTGATTGGCATGTCCTTTAATAATCACTTCAATTAATCGCTTTACTGTGCAAGTAGAAAAAAATCAATATAAAATGTAACGGTTCCTCCTGCCAGGGCCCCTATTGATTGTGTAACTAATGACTTTGAAATGATATGCCATTATGCAAATCCCATCTGTTTTAGGGGCCTTTGCCAGGCAGCCACAAAGGAACTGTGTTCTTTTGCTTCAGCTTTGATTTTTCAGTGTCACAGTTATCAAATACTGAAATAAATTTTAAGGATTATGACCCTAGTGAAGAGTGACACTGTAATGATAAATTTTAAGTGCTTATTTTATTATACAACTTGTGTGGGTCCCTATACCTCTCAGACTCATCAGCTACTCAATTTATCCAAAACTAAATCATGTCCATGCCATTAAGTATGTGTGTCTGCATAAATGCATTGTTTTAAAAACTTCAGTCGGAAATGTTTTTGGCCAATGTTACTGAGAGAAAAAAAGTATTTTCAAAGACAAGTGTTTAGGAGCTCTGAGTAAGGTGTAATACATGAAAATTAACATTAATTGTCAGAGTCATCAAGGCTTTCCAGAAATCGAGATTTGCATAATATTAGCATTTGCCCCAACTGCCTGTCAGTTACTCACAATCAGAAGACCACAAGGCAAGAAGCACTAAAGGATGGGTTGCAGGAAGAATTCTTAACCAAATGCCTTGGTATGTCATTGGGTTGGAAAGTAGGATAAATGGTGTAATCTGTGAAAGTTGAAACTCACCTTTGGGAGGGATGAGAATAGCTGTGACATCATAATTCCTCACCCCTCACTTCTCAAGACAGCTGTGAAAAGGCTTCAGCTCCATCTTTGGAAAGACAAAGCATGAGCAACTTTCCTTGTGATCTTGGTGGGGAATCTGACTAACCTGAGTAAGAGTTTAATTCTAGAACATTGGGTGGGATAAAATAAAGGACTTTATCTTATCTTTGTGGTGCTTTTAGACATTTATTATTTCCATAAAATCTGATACTGAAAATATTATGTTTGGAAATACATTAAAGCACAAAGAAGACAAAAATATAATCCATAAGCCTAACACTTCGGAGATAAGCTCTGTTAATATTTTGATGTGATTTATTGATTTGTTCTAAAGGAGTGGTTTCCATAGCACAGCCCAGATGGTTCTACAGTTAAGGCATGGACTACATAAATATATTTTTCTTTTCTTACGATTGTGGTCTGCGTTCTTCTGCTTTTTCTTTTCATGATGAAGATAAACTTGCTAGTACTGAGTGCTCTGTTTTGCCTGAAATAACTCTGTGGCCCTGGCCAGGGGAGCTGAGCCCTGGATGACCCTCTGCAATCTTTCAGAACTATCCCATGCTCATTCTTGAAGGAAAAACTCACAGTTCAGAAGTTTCTCAGTTGCTGTTTGACTGGAAGTTCAGCTCGTTAAACTGCTTTCCTCTTCTTTATGTGCCTGTCTTCTCTTTCCTCTTGCCCTGGTTCGTCAATTTCTATTCTTCTCTGTTTCAGCAAAACAATATCAGTCAAGGTAATTGATGATGAGGAGTATGAGAAAAACAAGACCTTCTTCCTTGAGATTGGAGAGCCCCGCCTGGTGGAGATGAGTGAGAAGAAAGGTGGGGGAGCTGCTCCAGGGCTGAGCCCAACAGCTTCTGCTGGTCGGTGCCACCCTGGATGCCTGCACTCTTCAGAATGTGACTGACGACACACATATTCCTCCCCCTATGTAACAGGGCATAGATCTCACCTGGGGCCAGCTTGGGCCTGCCTGGAGCTCCACTGGCCAGTTTTGGCCACTCTGCCTGTTCTAAGTTTGAGCTCTTAATTTTCAATGCAGTCAATCAAGCTTCCACTTCTAGGAGAGTTGAAGCAGATGCTTGCTATGCCAAAATGAAGCCAACTTTCTTATTTCTCTTCCTAATTCGGGATACCTCCTGACTGCTAATTGGATCAGGAAGAATTTGTGAATGGATAAATTGGCAAATCAAACAATGGAGGCCAGCTGAGAGCACCCAAGATGCCCTTTTACATACTTCAGGAGGTCCATGTGTTGCCATTTCTCCCTCCATAACATCACAGTGACATTCGGCTTGGTGAACACCTAGCATGAGCGTGTGACTCCAACCATTTGTTTTGCCTTTGTCTTGTGTTCCCACAGGAAGATCATTACCATTAGAATATTTGACCGTGAGGAATATGAGAAAGAGTGCAGTTTCTCCCTTGTGCTTGAGGAACCAATATGGATAAGAAGAGGAATGAAAGGTGTGAGAGTATACAAAGACGTACCAGCGAGAAATTGTACTCTTCTCTCCATGTCTCCCTACTCTCACACTTAACTCTCTCCTCTTCCTTGGCTTCCAAGTACTATACTTCATTTCCTTTGAAGCGTTAGCAGTTTCATTTCCCTTGCCTAACAAGTGCACCAAGCTCTGCCCCGTTTTCTTCAGGAAATGCCCAACTAACCTTGACCGAAACCAGATTTAATCAATGCTGGAAGAGATTTCTGGCACTCAGAAATGATTATATAAATTATAAAAGAATCATTCATGTGTTAGGTTTTTCACTGTTCAGGGGTCATTCTCAAATGTGGTTCCAACTATTAAATCTCTCCTAAAATGTTAGTGATAAAGACTACTTACTACCTTTTAGCAGTGGTAAATGTGTCTAATGGCAACAAATGGGAAATTTCAAAAGAATTAAATAACTAGATTTCTTCAGAGGACTAAGTTTCAAAAAAAAAAAAAGAACAAAATACCTTAAAGAGTAGTGGCATCAATATTCTAGTGCTCATTAGGGCATGCTATTTTTATATAATCAAATTGACATTTAAAAGGGACCATATGTACAAAACCATAGTCATACAAATTTTCTTTAAATAGTAAGGATATGGTCCTTGAGTAAGAATTTAGCCCTTGCTTAAGGCCTATCCAGTCTTATGCTCCAAAATCTTTCTTTCTTTATAGAATTGACAAATTTTAACATCTATAGTAAAGAGAAAAGATAAGCAGCCATATCCTCAAAACAATTTGTTTTGGTTAATTTGTACTTATACATGTAGAAAATATTTCAGTAAAGAAGACAATTTCTTTATTTTATTTGACTTTATATCTATTTTATGTGGCCTATATTTGATAAGAAAGGAAAAGAATTGTATATTAGCTTTAAAGATAATTGTTTATTCTGAATTATTGAGGACTTCCTATAATTATCCTTTAAAAGTGGCCATTTAAAAAGGAGTCCTATTCATTTAATTATTTGTCTAAATTGAGCATACTACATATTAATTAGATAGAAACAATTGGTTAGATGGATCACTTTGCAAGAAATTTATACTTTTACATGTAAAAATGAAATATATAGGACTAATTTTTATATAGACCCAACATTTGAGAGAATTTAATCCCACATTTGTAAGAACTCAGTATCCTCAGAGTCCTTCAGGAAAAAAAAAAAGTTTATGTTCCTGACTTAATCACATTCAAAATGGTAACAGAAGCCTTTGGAATATGGAAAATAAAATAAAAAAACACTGGGGAGCCATTTTAATTCAGCCTTTCTAATATGTTCATGGACAGCAGGCGGAAGGAAAAGACACTTTAGAAAATTGTGTTGATTTCTTACAAAGATGGGATAAAAAAATGCCTCATTAACATACAGGAAGAAGCACTTATTTCTCAATGAATTCCTCTCTAAAGGGAGCACATCTCAGATACAGTTCTTTCAATTGTCATTTCAATAAAATATGCCCTCATGTAAAAGCAAATTAAAATTCCTTAATAGCACTCTCCAATTTTGCACTGGCCAAGTAGATTCTTATTGCTATATATAAAAGCACTGACTTGTTTTAGAAAGTATCTTCTAATGCCACTACCATTAGAAGGAAAATGGGGCCTGAAAAACTAATTATAAAACCCCCATCTACCACTCTGGAAGTCATTTATTTGATACTTTCAACCAGGTAGCTTTCACCAAAAAAGAAGTGCTTCAAAGACATAATCTGAAAAACAAATTATATATTCTCCCCCTACACACACACACACACACACACACAACGCCATGCCTGTCAGTTTTGCCATAGAATTAAGGGTCCACAGAAGCATTCAGGCTTGTCCAGTTACAATGTGCAGAAGTCATAGGTAAGGACAGAAAAATAAGCACTAACTCCTGGGATTTGAGTTTTGAGGACTTAAAAAACGTAAGCATTCATTGATGGCCGAAATATCATGCAAATAGAATCTACAGAGAGAGAACTTTATCTTGAGCCAAAGCATCCTTCCAAAAAGGGTGGCCAAAATGAAATTTCCCAAGATGTTTTATCTGTTTTCATTGAATAAAAGGTATAATGCCTGAGATCCTGAATGACTTAAGACTTCCATATGTTGAATTAACTAACTCCCAGGCAATATTTCAGGAAAAGACTCTCTCAAATAAAGTTTCTACTGTAATTGGTAAATTAGATATATACACTTTGTCTAAGCGTAGATACTAAAAATGTTGGACTAAATGTCAAGAAATAATATGTAGGATGAAATATATATTAGTCAATCACACACATTTGCAGAAATTCATATTGGGATTATCTAGAAATAGTCCTAAAGTCATATTTCTTTGGGATGCACCAATTTTTTATCAGTGGCTCCCTACCACTGTCATCAGATCTGCCTGGATTTCTTTCTGCTGATATTCCTCTTGCTTTCATTATTCATCTGGTCTCTTATTCTGTGTTTGTTTTTGTCTGTTTCCTTCACAGCCCTGTTATTGAATGAGCTTGGTAAGCATTTCATTTCTTGCATTTCCTTTCCATTTTTAGAGGTTAATTTCCATTTCTGTCAGGTGATACAATAGCATTCTGACTTTTATTTTTGTTCATTTACTAGCAAGATTGTTGTTTAGACCCACTGGCCTCATTTTTGTTAAGATCAGATTTATATTCCAGTTTTAGTTTAACCTTTTGAAAAATCAGTGATTTTCCTAGGCATGCACAGAATTAAATGTGTGCACTAAATCCTATAATCTTAAAAGAATGATTAGTGATTAAGTCATGCACAAATGTTTTCATATTATTCTTAATTGTAAATATAATTTGGCCAGTTTTTATCCCTTGAATGGGTTGTCAAACAGTCTGATATCACTGATATTTGTAATTTAGAGTGTGATTTGAATAAGTTGTAACATTTATCATTTTTTTTTCTTTTTTAGGTGGCTTCACAATAACAGGTATGAATTTTTAAAGTCTAATGACATCAAATTTTACTTTTTACTGTCTGTTTTCACCATATATTGTATGCATTTTTTTAAAATCATTTGTCTTTTTTACTTTCTTTTAATGAAGGGAAATGCCTGTATGGTAAGATAATATTTTAATGTTCCTCATTTTCTTCAAATACCCTTAAAAACCAAACCAAAACCTCATCTTATATAACCTGTATATTAACATTTAGCTGTAGCACATGGTGTGCTCTTGCTGATTTTAGACATTTAACATTTTACACACTAACAACGTGTGTGTGGTATTCATTTACATGCAAATTTAAAGCATCCTATAATTGTTCACATTTTGACACTGGTCAGCTTACAAATGTTCACTGGCCGTGTGCAATAGTCCCTGCTAGATGTTCCAAAATGTACCAGAGTCACTAAGACAAGGAAACACAGGAGTTGACATCTAAGACTTCTCCATGGCCCAAGCTCAGCATACCAGTAGTAACTAATACTCTTTTTGGAGAAGACCCATCCCATCATCCCACCACACCAATATGGACAAACCCTTCTTTGGGGACTTAAGTTTCAGTGTTATTAACACTTGTAAATTAATGAGTAACATTTCTACCACTTAAAGTGCATTACAAAATGCTCTACAAAAACTGAAAATGCCAGCCAAAAAGTATAAAACCCTTAAATTCAGAATGGTACCAGCCTGTGGGGACCACATTGGGTAGCATGACTCTAAAGCTCTGTTCTTGTGTATGGAAGGAAGGTATTTCCTTCCAGCATTGTCTCTTTTGATCCTTAATATTTCCTCACCCTTTCAAAATCGTCTGTGCAGATTTAGAGGGAGATAAATGTCAAATGTCTAATATACTGTGTACATATTAGTATTCTAATTATTTTTCCTGAACTCAGATAGCTGAACAAAAAAAATTTCAGGATATATTGCCAAATATTTTAATATTGAAATGCTGTGGTGGGAGCCAAGGGTTAACTTCAACCATTGTTATTGTAAACTCATGATTCAGTAGCTTCAACATGATTCTGTCCAAAATAGAAATTTCTGAATATGAGCAGTTTCACATGGACTCTTACTCTCCTCTGCCTCTCAGACAAAATATTTAATGACAAAGTGATTCATAGACTATCAGAGACATAGAAATTGAAAAGGATAAAAATGTTAAACAAGACAAGTCCTGGTAGAGGATTTGTTAAATCTGACTCATCTAAAGCTCTCCCAGGTCAAGTTTCCCAGTTCTGCACTGCCATACATGCTGTTTTTAAATCTAAGTTCAGGGAATTTTCATTTCTTTTTAAAATCTTTATCTTCTTTTCCCCATTCACCATTTTAACTCCTTGAAGTCTTCTTGGAAATAATCTGTTTCTGTCACCCAATATGTTAATTATCCTGGTGAGATTTGAGGAAGGTAGAATTTGGGCAAGTTGAGCTTCATGGTTTCTTTGAAGTAATTTTTTTAAGTCAACCATTCTAGAAATATTATAGTACCAAGCAGTACCTAGAGCCCTATACGGTCCGATAATGAGACCGGAGCTAAAAATCTCCGGCTGTAGAACGAATGCCTTATTAAAATGCATTGAGGTGTTTGGATATCTATTTCCCTGAGCATTGAATGTGTCAGGATTTTGCTTTGAGGGTCTTCCTTCCATATCACTTGAAACAACTTTTCTTTTAGTATCTAGGTAATTGGATCCCAGTTTCTTTCCTCAGAAACTATTCCTATAAAGCTCTAGAGTGTCTGTGCAGTTATGTCCAATATTTGCTGCCTTGGACACATCTCGCATCCAAGAGGGCAGAATCACTTCTTCTGAAGGTTTCCACCATTTCATGTACTAAATCAAGTTCTTTCTTATTGCTAAAGCTTCCATCTGACACAGCAGTTTTTGTGTTACTACTACCTCTTCCCTAGACTTTAAATCGATGCTGTTAGAATAAGAGAAAGTTCCAGAACTTTGTGAGAATCTCTACATTGGCCTCTCACTTGACATGACCCTTCTTCTCCAGAACTGGGCTGGAATGCCTGGGGTCTACTCTACAGATGCCCCTGAGGAACGTTCTTAGACTTTGGTTTCCACGGTCTAAAGCAGCTTTAAGTCCCAAGGAGTTTTTCTTTGAAGTGTGTTCAAGGCTTTAAAGGCAAGGCTTTTAGATACAGGGTAGTAGAGAGGAATTAATCTAACCTTTGGGTTTTTAAAAAAATATTTTAATGATTTTAAAAAAGAGAGAAAAAGAAATATCAATGTGAGAGCTAAACATCAGTAGCCTCTTGCACACCCCCAATTGGGTATCGAGCCTGCAACCTGGGCATGTGTCCTGACTGGGAATCACACCAGCAACCTTTTGGTACATGGGACAACTGAGCTACACTAGCCAGGGCTAGCTTTTGGATTTTTCCTTGCAGCATTTATGTGTCTTATATAGAATGTGAAAATCTAAATTTGAAGCAGGATATATGGATATTTAAAAAATTGTTTGGTGCCCAGCCTGGCACCTATATTTCAGAGATCTCATTAGTTAGTGGTGGCCATCAAGTTCTGGAGGTACTTTTGGAATTTGTAAATCTTTACCTGTTGCTCCTAGAGCTTGCCTCATTGAAAGGCTCTTGTTTGGACCTATGAGCTCATTCCCCCTTTACCCTCAGACACATTACATGATAAAACCCTATTCATTATAGCTCATTGGAGTTTGTAAAGTAATTCTTGTTTATTGTATCATTTAATCCTCAACCTTATGGAGGAAGATGTTATTGTTCTCACGTATAGGAGAGGAAATGAGGATGCAAAGAGATTGATCAATCTACCCCACATCATCCATTTAGGACTCAGGGCCAGGCCTTCTGACTTAAGTGCAAGGCCATGTGATGAGTGTTCCAATTCCAGCAGTTTCATTTCCTTTCTCCTAACCACGTCATTCCTTCCTGCATCGTCATCCCTTCTCAGTTCAAAGCCCAGCTGTTTCATAAATGCCATCAGCATGATTGCTAGTCATATGAAAAACCAGGGGGACCCCAAAAGAGGGTTCACATAATTTGAATATTTTTAATAGAATTGAGTATTCTGGCTCAGTTTGGAGAGAAGAGAGTCATGTCTGGTTCCTCAAACAGGCAGCAGTTGAGTTCCTTAATTAATTCAAAGTATATGATAGCCAGTATACTTCTTTTAAAAGTTAGTCTTCCAATCACATTATGCTCATCATGTGATAGAATAAATTAGGCACATTGAAGGAAGCCACACTATGAAAATTCTGACAGTTAGAAACTTCAGAGTAACAAACCCTCTTCAAGTTCAGTTTTATTTTAAAATTGAAAAAAAAAAACAAGTCTCATAGAAGATAATTGCTTGGTCTAGTTTAGACAGCAAGCATATGATAAAGTTGAAACCAAATCCTCAATCTCATGATTCTGAGGTCAGGTCTGCATAGCTCATACTAGAAGCCAATAGCAGGTAAATGTGGTGTTCAACTGAATTGGGGATTTGATGAAAGTCCTAGGCCTAGGTAATCCAAACATTTACTATGACCATGGTGTGCCCTGCAAAGACAATACTCTCCCATTCATAATTCCCAGGAAATATATAACATGTTCCCAGATCTTATGTTACTTGACCCTCACACAAACTTGTGGTGTAGACATAGCAGGTAACTGTTGTCCCTGTTCCACATGTGAAAAAAACTGGGGAAATGGCCTACTCTGGGCTATGTGGTTGGCACCAATAGGAAAACCAGGCTGCCTTTCATCACACCAAGTGTTTTCCATTGTTTCATGATGCCTATGGAAGAAGAAACTTAGAGGAAGTAAATACTCCATTTCAGAAACCTGCAGGAATCTGGCTGCGCCCCCTCCTGTGGCATGTGTGGTTCATTCACATGACCTGCTTTGGCTTGTAGAACACTTGCTCTATTCAACTCTCACTTTTGCAACCTACATAGGAGTGACCTATGAGCACCCAGGCCTCTAACATTGCTTGTGATGTGTGCATCTCAGTGTGATGTTTAGCTTACTAATTCTACAGAGCTCTACTAGAAAACCTATGCAATGCATCCTGCTGACTTTCTGCCTGTCCTTTTGCTAGGCCAACCTGTCTTCAGGAAAGTTCATGCTAGAGAACATCCGATTCCCTCTACTGTAATCACCATTACAGGTACTCGTTTCATCATGATCCTAGAAAACCAGTGTAATTAATTTGAAGTTAACTGCCTTCAAATGTTCTTCAGGTCTTTAGACATTAAAGTGACCCAGTTTAGCCCCTGTTCCCTCTAAAATATTGCTAAATAATGCAGTGGCTCTCTGTAGCTGGGAGTGATGGCAGATTAGCAACAAAAATACCAAGACCCCATCAGCACAGGACAGGAAGTGTGCATAGTAGAGGAATTGGCATGGACCATCAAGGAGATTGATCCCAGTGGCCTCTCCCTCTCATGTTTCAATAGATCCCATATTTCTTGCTTCTCAAGCACGAGCCTTTCATTCCAAGTATAATGAAGTCTCTTTGAAGGCAAGCTGTATTTCTTCCCAGAGCCTGCCTTCCCTACCTTCAGCCAACATGATGTGAGCCCTATGTGCACAGATGATAGTCCATCTGGGGGGTTTCTCCAGAGGGGAACATTGGCAGGGTGACTGGAGGATCCCACAACCATCCCAGATCTCCCTAGGTTCAGAGCCCAGAAACCATCTCTTTGACCTGCATCTTTGAATGAGGACACGGATATTCACTCTTTTGTGTTACCACAACCCTCGCTGGCTATGGCAGTAGAAACAGGTCTATCTGCCCCAGTAACACCTTCTTTATCCCCCCGTCTCACACATGCTCAATGATCATGATACCCAACCCTGACTACAGAATTGTTCCAGAATATTCCTCATGGAAACAAAATTACAAGTCTCCTCAGGCTCTTACCAGAGAGGCCAGTGCTGAACACTGTCAAGAGGTCTCTGCTCTCAGACTTTCAGCATAGATCTGAGTCAAAGATTAATAGCCTGGAGCCAATTGTCCCACCGTTGGATTTGTATCCCTTTCCAAATTTGAGGTTGTTTGTTAAGATTTAAAATGGCAAATCCATTAAGAATCAACAGTAGCTCCTCAGGCACAGATCTGTGGGTTGTATTGTCTTCTAACAGGGGTCCCTCTCAACCCTTCACTGCTCACAGTGACGCTGCGTCAAAATGCAGCCTGAGCCCAAAAGCATCAGCAGCAGCTTGTGCATCCCTTGCTCTGTCCAGATCTCAGGTTTACTAGCTTCTGTTATTTACTGTCTACAAAGTCAATTACTCAGGAGAAGGGAGGTTCCCCTACTAGTGATTTTATTGGAGGTTTGTTTTATGTCCTATCAATACTAATTTCAACTGTGGCTATTAATTATACATTTGATGTTTAAGTTATGTTGGTTGGTTAAGACCATGATGTTATAATATGTTATGTGATTTATTATCAGCTTGTCAATAAAATATGAGTTTGAAAAGTACACATATATGTGTATATATGTGTGTGTATATATATATGTATGTATATACACACACACATATATATATATATATATATATATATATATATCACAGAGAGGGGGGAAAATTAATTTTCTCACTCTGCATAACTAAGGAAATGAAACTTACTTGACCATAGTAAATGGATTGCATTTGATCCAACACACAAAGTGAAAAGGAACCAAACATAAAAGATAATTTTAAAATGCTGTTAAACTATTTCTCTTTAAATTTATTTTAAAAAGGACACTTCTTAAAAAAATGGCTATCTTCTTTGCCAGTGTCAAAAATTTGCACCATAAATGCTAATTGATCAGTATCATTAGAGAGCAATAATAGGATTTACCTTTCTCAGTAACATATAAGTAGAGTGAGATCTTACACATTGATGACATTTAGCCAATGAAATTAGCCCTGACCCTTCTAAGACACTGAGCCTTTGTGCTTTGACTTCTCTCTGCCTGGAATGCCCCTCCTTACCTTACCACCTCCTAAGCTATCTTTCCACCACCTTCACCTGGCAAGCTTTTATATGTGCTTCAAGGCCAATTTAAAATACTTTCCCTGTTCTGAAGCCTTCCCCGACTCCTTCAGCAGAGTGACCTGCTGCTCCACTGGTCCCTCAGCCCTTACCTTGCACTACTGCAAGTTGTCCCACTCACATGCCTCGCTTCCAACCATGGGTTCCTGGGAAAAGGGGGAGGAAGTTTCAGTGTGCTTACATATTGTGTTAAATGAACAAATGATCTTTACATACAAAGAACAAATAAAGAGGTTTTCTAACAGTGTGTTGGAGAGTCTCACAACAAATATTTATTGAGGACCTACTACATTTTATATTGTAATAGGGTTATGATCACAGTTCGAAGAGCAATGAGACATTCTATCTCGCTAAATTTACACGCTGGGTATTTATGTATAAAGATAACAAAAAATTTAGATATTAGCAAGATTTGTGCTTAATATACACAACAAATTTAATGGAATTACTATAAAGTTGGGATGGTCATTCCTAACCAGGGTATTTCATGCAAGAAGAGGTGGAGTTTCAATCAGGTCAATCAGGGTATTTCATGCAAGAAGAGGTAGAGTTTTGAAAGATAAGTCAGGTTTAGTTGGGTGGAAATGGGGAAGCTTTTCCAGATGGGTAGACAATAGCTTAAAAGTCTGGCCTTAAATTCAAGTCAGGTTTGGAGCAAGAGTAGAAAATAACAGAAACAAGCTTCCTTGTGTTCCTATAGGTTGGTATGAATCTGTTCAGAGAGTGTTTATTCTCCTACCTCCTTTATATTTGCCTTTATAACATACCAACTATACTCTCATTTGCTTAATGTAATATTTTGAAATTGCCTCATGTTTGTACTTAACTAGATTTGCATTTAAAACAAAATTGTCACTAACACAAATGGAAAGCTAGTATCATTTATCATTAGTAGAAAATAAGGTTAAGGAAAGTTAAAATTGGGGAAAAAAGTTATTAAATTCTAAATAAATACAGTCAAATGCTCTTTGCCTGAGGACTGTTTTCTTTCTTAAATGTTAAAAACCCAAATGTCAGAAACTAGTTACAAACATAATAGCACCAAACTACGCATTTCTTCTTGATCAGAAGGACTGAAGGATAATTAAAAAGGGAATAACCTTTTCACTCACTGTGTGATTCAATTTCATTTCCTACCATGTCCATTTATTCAGTACCACACTCCATCCACATCACTTCATTTTATGCAATGCAGCTTCAAACAATGCCTTCAAATCACTCTTCTTTTGTAATTTTTTTGTTACTTGAATGCCATTAAAATTACCTTGAATCCCATTAAAAGCAACTTACTATTTATAAGTGAACTGCAGAAAATGGGGAGGAATAATAAATATTATTCCCCAATAGCTTTGCAATTCAAATAAAAAGCCAAGTTCTAGTAGTTCTTCTGGAAAAAACAAAAAAAAATTCTAACTTGAAGGCATGCATGTTTAGTCAAGGTTTTGAACAAAGATCCTATCGAATAAAAGAGTAATATGCAAATTGACCATACCTCTGCTACAACCACCAGCCATGCCCAACAGCCAATCAGGAGTGAATATGCAAATAAACCCAACCAAGATGGCTGCCGGCCACAGCGAGCAAGAGGGAGGCTTGGGTTTTCCTGGCAATGGAAGAAGCCCAGCTTTCCAACTGAAGCCTCCACTCAATGCTACAAAGTTTCAATTATAGAAAATAATGATGGCAGCCACAGAGCTGGAGAGAGCAGGAGGCTTGAGTTGTACCCAGAAGTGGAGGCAGCCAAGCTTTCCACCTGCCCTGGCAGGCCTAAGCCTCCACTTAAGGCTGCAAAGTTTCAATTATAGAAGGTAAATAAATGGCTGCCTTCACGGAGCAAGCAGAAGGCTTAGCTCCGCTCCAGGCTACAAAGTTTCACTTGTAGAAGAAAAATAAATCCCAGATACCAGGGCCTATGCTTGGGTTGCCATGGGTGTGGCCAGCCTGCAAACCACCACAGGCCCCTCGCCCAGGCTGCCCCACAACCTAAGGGAATCCCCACCCTGATCTGGGACACCTTTCAGGGCAAACCAGCTGGCCCCCATCCATGCTCCAGGCCTTTAACCTATCTAATAAAAGAGTAATATGCAGATTGACTATCATTCCAAGACACAAGATGGTTGTCTCCATGTGGTCAAAGATCATGCCTCCAGGTGAACACAAGAAGGCCACTACAAGATGGCCAGCAAGAGATGGCAGTTGGGAGGGACCAGGCCTGCAAGGGAGGGCAGTTGGGGGTGATCAAACCTGCAGGAGAGGGCAGTAAGGGGTGACCAGGCTGGCCGAGGAGGGAAATTGGGGGTGACTGGGCCTGCAAGGAAGGGCAGTTGGCGGGGGGGAAATCCAGGGAGTTCCAAATAAAATCAGGCTGGCAGGGTAGTGGTTAGGGGGTGATCAGGCTGGCAGGCAGATACAGTTAGGGGCAATCAGGAAGAGAGGCAGGAGAGCAGTTGGGAGCTAGCAGTCCTGGATTGTGAGAGGAATGTCCGACTGCCTATATAGGCAGCCGGACATCCTTCAAGGGGTCCCAGATTGGAGAGGGTGCAGGCTGGGCTGAGGGATACTCCCTCCCTCCCCCCATGCACGAATTTCATGCATCGGGCCTCTAGTATTAATATAACCTGTTGTTGTAAAAACTACCAGTAACATTATCCTGTGTTCAAGGATCAGATGCAGTAAAAATCAAAATATGATTGATTTGTACACTTAGTAAATTGGACATCACATATTTCAGTCCACCCTCTTGACTACACACACACATAATCTCGAGGACAAAACTTAGGAATGCCAATCAGAACCCTTTGCTTTCTCTTGGGCCATAACTCCCTAAGTCAACTTTTAAAAAGATGACCACTTTTACAGTTAAAATTAATCCCCCTGCACCCCCCTTTGCATCTGCTAACATCCAGCAGCAGTTTCTGGCCCATCCAAAAATCACTTCTTTTTAGTATTTATCCCATATCTTCAGGGCCCTGTAATCACTGGGGATAGGAAAGCAGGTTTTAAAATAGCCTTTTAGGAAGACTCTACTGAATGCATACTAAAGAATTCATTGATATGCCACGTTCTGCTTTGGGCTTCCATTGGTTTTTACATGTGGTGTATATAAAATGCTAGGGGTGCCTCTAGCTCATCTGTTCTGTGCCCTAGCAGTGAACGATTGGCCTGGGAACCAGTTAATGCAACATTTGCTAGAGTATCACATGGAACCATCACAGGAGGGTCCATCAGCAAAGGGAAGCCATGTATCTTTGGAGGGAATGGGAGGTATGGACTCCTGTAGAAGCTGATGCCTAAATGCAAAACACAGGGATGCGGAGCTAGACGTCCCTCATTCAACAGACTCCTGTCACAGGCAGGGTGCCTCTATCATTCTAAAGATGAGCACTTCAGGGCTGAAGTCTTTCTAGAACACTGATACCTCTTCCTTGGAAACGCGGGTTATTTAACTAGGCTCTGAGGGGAAGTGGCCTGCCTTGCTGCACCATCCTGGGCCTTAAGGATAAAGGGGCTGATGATTATAGGAATAGTGTTTGACCTTCACATGTGCATGGCCTTTTCAGTCTGGATTTATCCTAATGACCTTCAAGCAGAGAGGAGCCAACTGTGAGCTTCCCCTCATTAATGGGCTCTCCAGTCCAATAACATTTTCTCAGCACCCCCTAGCCTCCCTGGGGTATGAGCTACATGGTGGTTCTGGAAATAATCATGCTGACGTGGTGAGTAGCTTTAACTCCCCAAAGGCTTCACCTTCACCCTCCCTGTTTACTTTAAGATTAACATGGTCAAGGTCTTCCTAGCACATTTCAGCTTTGCACCAAAGAGAGGAAGCCCTGAAGCAGGCATCGAACTGAACCAAGGGATGGATGTTTTGCTTCTTAATTTGCAACAGGGGTTCTGGCAAGTTAGAGGCTAAGGTCAGAATTTCCCTTCCATCATTTCTTTGGCCCTGGGGTATTTCTGTTGCTTCTAAAAAGTGGAGAGAAAAAGGCCAAATTCCTTTATCCCTCGAGTCACTCTCACTTTTTTAATTATGGGGTTTTTTGGTCATGTGATAAAGGAATGTGTATCAACAGCCAGGTTAGCCAGTGTCACGGGGGATAGCAGAGTGATTCCCACAACGTAGACGACATGCAGGCAGTGATGTGTCCCCATGTTGTTTTTCCTGGTCTGCACTTTCATATGTGCCTAGGTTGTGGGACTTTATAATCTCTTGATATCATAGTGGTAGGCTGCCTGACCTACTTAGCATCTATCTACTACTCCCCTTCAGCCTTATGGTCTCACCAAGGGGCTTTTAGTAGGTCATTAGGGCTTCCTTCCTTCTCCGTTTCCTGATCCAGGGAGTTCCAAATAAAATTGAGCACATTGCTCACTTTCTTGCCCTTCCCTTTCACAGAGGAATGTGACGACAAGCAGCCGCTGACCAGCAAAGAGGAAGAGGAAAGGCGCATTGCAGAAATGGGGCGCCCCATCCTGGGAGAACACACCAAGCTGGAAGTGATCATTGAGGAATCCTATGAATTCAAGGTATGCTCACCCACACTGCCCACCCAGGAGGCCAGGGCCATTCTGATATCAAAGCTTCATATGTCAGATCCACCTGGAAAGAGAGGCAGATGTAATTTCAGGAACTTGCTCACTAACTGAGAGGCCTTCACCGTGGAATTGGAATTAGACAGTTAGTAGGGAAACAAGAGTTCCCAGGAACCAAACAGCATCAGAACCTGGGTTCCGTGGGTGCCATCTGTCAAAGGGTCAGAGGTGGCCCAAAGGGAGGGCTTCATCTGTGAAGGTAGCAAGGAAAAAGCAAAGGTGGATTCCAGGAAAGCGTTATTTGTGGAAGAAACCAAGGTCTACTGGAAAAAGCTAATAAAGCTAGAAGAAAAGCAATCATACCAAAATTTAAGTGGTTTTTTGTTATGTACTGAAAATTAGGAGGCTTCTGTTTTGGAGGGGAGATGGTAAGCTCTCCCTATGAAACATCCCATCGACCAAGGCCCATGTATGTTAAGATCCCAGGACATTTTAGCACACTCAACATACTGAAGGCATAAGTCTGTGACGAGAGAGCTCATAATATTGCTGATAAAATCCAGTTCCCAGTTCTCTAGATGATGACAATGATTTTGCAGAAATTAAACAAATAAGCCTTAGGGTGACCTTAGGACTTTGAGGTGCAAGTTCCTATCCATTCTCAGCTGCTCCCTCAGCCCACCTTAGCCCACCTCCTATCCAGGCTCACTCACATCGCCCTACCATCTGAGAAGACCCAAGTAGAGCCACATCTTAGTTCTGTGGGGGGGTCAGGAGAGCATGAAAAGGAGCAGCCTCTCTCTCTGGCTTTCCAGAATTGCAAATCCAGAGCACAGCAGTATTTTCTCCACTTGTTTTTCTTTTTTAAAATTTATTTATTTTTTATTGATTTCAGAGAAAGAGAAAGACATCAATGATGAGAGAGAATCATTGATCCGCTGCCTCCTGCACACCCCCCACTGGGGATCAAGCCTGCAACTTGGCATGTGACCTGCCTGGGAATCAAACCATGACCTCTTTGTTCATAGTTCGACTGTCAACCGCTGAGCCATGCCAGCTCGGCTCCACTTGTTTTTCAAAAGCAGACTCTGCTCCTGTTGGGAAACCAGAATGAAGGTTCCAAAGGGGAGAATCAGGCCACCAACTCGGAAGCCTCGGTGTTTTATCTGGATTTTTTGTCATCGTGGCCTCTTTTCCTTTAGCTGAGCCCATTAATTTTTTTTATTTAGTTCACAAATTGAGGTGGCTTAGAGAAGACAGGTGGAGAGTAAAAATGCTTTTGCAATTAAAGTGGAATTTTTAACAGATAAAAATGCAATTAAACTTGCCCCTTTAAGTAAATAAAAAATGTTAACTTTGTTTTTACTCATTCCCTTAGAAAGAGCAAGTAGGGGTAAATTCCAAGATCAGTGCTTTCTAGGCAGACCCTGACCATCAGAGCTCACCTGTTGTTTGATCTGGAACGTGACTGGTGCACACAAGCTCCCTTTAAGTCCAGAGCACAGATATCTCAGACCATCAGTTTCCATGAACCAGTCTGTTCAGATGTGTCCAACCTGACTCTTCCTCATGCACCTTCTTTTATGTGGAATCAAAGGGTCTGGTGTCACTTGCTGCAGTAGAGACTCTCTGGCTTGGCATTTATTGTCTCCCACCCCTCCCCGGTCACTGATGGGGAACTGTGTGTTCTCTCCCTTATACCACACAACCCTCAACCTTCCCCTTCCATGTTCCAGGACAAGGAAGAACAACCACAGTGCCTTCCTGTAGGAAGTGTTGGGTTGGGTACAGTAAGGCAGTCTTTCAGAAAGCAACGCTCTCTTGAGTCCAAAGCTCTCTCTAGTAACCACCCTAATGATCTGAGCATCTAAGAGTCCTCAAGTCTGTTTACATAAATCTAGTTGTTTGGGGTACTTATCTTCCTAGAATAGCTTCCATAGGCTATATCCTTACTCCTCTCTCCTCAGAGTTCATCAGTACAGTGACTGTTATCAGTAAAGGGTAACTTGGGGGCATTTTTCTCAAGTGCCCTCAAGTATCCATTTTGATATTATCCCGTTAAGAAATTTCTTTTTCTAGACTAAGGCTATTTTCAAGAATTTGTTTAAATGTCTCAGAACTGCATGAAAGTCCCAAATCTAAGTGACACCACTCTGCTTTGCCACTGGGTTCTTCTTTACTTGTGACTGAGGGCTTGACTTTCCTAAGACCCACTGCAGAAGGTGAGGATATAGCAGTCACTTACAAGGCTAGAACAGTCAAGAGCTTATCACTGACATATAGGAAATCTCCAGGTAAGCATAAATGGCATTACCCCAAGTTCAAGTGTCTGAACTTCAGATTCATCTATTCCTTCGGTCTCTTCCCCATAGATCAAAGGAGGACACATATTCAAATTAAGTTCTAGGAAGAACCTAAGCTATCCCATAGCCCCCTAGGGTTAACATGAACTAAAAGTTTATAATCTATCCTGAGTATTACCTATTTATAAATTTTAAGTTTATTCTAAAACTTAAGTTCTTTAGATATTTCTTGAGGCAAGTCTGCATTCAACTGTTAGACCAGTTTATCTGTTCAACTGGTGATAAACATGAAATTCTCTGGCGAGACCTGCCCCAAGTTTCCATTACATTTAGGAAAAATCAAAGTCATTTCTTGTTTCATTCTACACAGAACTCTGAATTGGCATCAACCAAGATACTCAGAGTGCTTGATGAGATGTGGCTGAGTTGAGAGAGAAAAGCCAGATGCTTGCCATGCACTTAAGTTATGGTAGCCAAGAGCAGTGATGGCTATAGCGACCATCTGGAGCTCTAGCAGTTCTAGACACAGGCCTGAGGCAGAAAGGTCACCACCTTAAGGACAAACAAGCCAGCAAAGAATGGTGTTGGCAATCCAGAGTAGGCCCGTTGGAGATAGGCCCTCTCATATAATCTCAGCATTTCAAGTCAGTTCAAAAGACTCTTGTTGGACTAACACACTTGACATTCTGATTTAGCTTTGGTCTCTAGACAGGCCCCTTGGATTATTTTTTGTTTGTTTGTTTTTATCCCCATTTAGCTGATATACACTGCATTGTATGTGTACTGAGTTTGACCTAAGACAAATAATACATATTTCAGCCTCTTTGCTTAATGGGAATTCGAGGATACTCTGACAGTAAGTGTGTGTGGGTAGACTAGTCGAGGGGGTGGTCCCTCTGGAAGAGCAGCCTCATGACCTGGACGTGACCCCTCTCCCTGTAGTGGCTGTGATATGGTAGTGGGTTGGGTGTGTCTGCTTACTTAGTATTCTTGCAAATGCTTGGCTGCTCCTGTTGTTACATTAAGTGACAATTAGAAAGCTGCGAAGTGCTAATTGTGAAAACCCAGTGCTTTAAAAAGGTGGAAAGAAAAATAAGAGGTTCCGTGTTAGTAAAGCAGGGGGGACTCAAGGTAAACAGCAATGTGCCCTACACTCTACACATTGCCTCTTCTTGTCCTGTTTGCAACAGGGGTAGGATGAGAGTGAATTCTCTGACAGCCACCAGGCTGACACAATCAGGAGCCAGAGAAAAATCCATTTATGGATGGTCATTCAGCAGCAATTTTGAACTTCTGCAGTCTGGTTGCAAAATGAATTGATAAACAAAAGTACAATAACAGTTTCTAGGCTTATAATCTAGCTGCCAGTCCCAGTATTCACAGATATGCTGAGCCAGACCTAGGTGAAGTCAGTTGCAGACAGCACACTATAGATAAAGCCAGTCAAGAAACAAGTTCATAAAGCATTTAGGGGGAGAGGGATGGGCTTTTGCAACCGCTGCTGTTCTGAATGCCGAGCCCATTCCTCATTGGCCACTTAGGCGGTGAAGGAGGCTTGTATTTTCTGTAAAGAACAAGTTTCCATTTCAGCGTGTTTCCGAGTAAGGACTGTGCCTGTTTGCATAATCATAACAGTGTTTGATGTCAATACTGTTGTTCTGAGCCTAACATCTGCTACCCTTTATATAACTCTGGGGTTTCAACATCATCAAGGTCTTAGCTTTTCCAAGGCCTTAACTCACCCAGCAGTTACTATCTTATCCTTTTCAACCTTTCTAGAGCACCGTGGACAAACTTATTAAGAAGACAAACCTCGCGCTGGTGGTCGGCACGAACAGCTGGAGAGAGCAGTTCATTGAAGCGATCACCGTCAGTGCTGGTGAGTGCCTGTCTCTGCAGGTTACAGATTCTAATGGCCAAACTGCGCTTTCTTTCTCTGCTGTGACCACCGGTCTATGGCAAAGCACCAAAGAACCTCCGTGATGAAAACAGAAAGAGAAATGAATGTACTGGTAGCATGTATGCACATTTAGGGGGCCAATTTAGACTTTCTAGGTGAAGCACATGTCCTCAGACACGACAGCCTTCTTCATTTACATTGCTCCCTTCTCTCTGGAAATAGACCCGATAAATGTAGAGCCATTTGGGTCTCTAGGGTAGCCAGTCACCAAGCTTTGTCTGGAAAATTCCCTGAAAGCAGACGTGGGCAAGTGAAGGTCACAAAGGAAATAGCAAGGTCCTAGGCGGGCCAGGCTGATGTGACCTCACTTCCCACCACCATCTGCGTCATTTTACACTCTCCTCAACCACGCCGCGCCAGTTAGTGTCTGTACCGGCTCTAGATGTGCAAATAGAATCGCATTCTCTTCCTGTAGAAGCAAAGTGCAGAGTTTTATTTAGGAAAACCCTGCAAAATGAATTGTTCTTGCAAACTCAAGGAGCCAGAGAGACCTGAGGGGCTTAAATACAGAAAAAAGTGTCCCTTTCCTGGGTTGTCACGCCTTGTCGTATGTGCTTGTATAAAGACAGAGCAAAGTCCCTCTCGCAGACTCTGAAAGCCGCAGTGGGACTCCCCCCCCCCCCCCCCCCCCCCCAGTTCTTCTGGTCCAGCTCCACTGGAGTTTTCCTCTTCAAAGATCCTGGCAGGTTGCCCTAACTGGTTTGGCTCAGTGGATACAGCATCAGCCTGCGGACTCAAGGGTCCCAGGTTAGATTCAGGTCAAGGGCATGTACCTTGGTTGCGGGCACATCCCCAGTAGGGGGTGTGCAGGAGGCAGCTGATTGATGTTTCTCTCTCATCAATGTTTCTAACTCTCTTTCTCTCTCCCTTCCTCTCTGTAAAAAGTCCATAAAATATATTTTTTAAAAAACAAAAGATCCCTGCGGCCTCAGCTTCTATTGATACAGCTCATGAACAAAGATGGAGTTTTCTAAATAGTAATCCCCAGTAAAATATGGAAACAGCATCCCCAGAAGCTGGGCCCTGACTTCTAACACAGCCCTCTCTTCCCAAGCGGCCACAGAACCACATGACAGATCTCCCAAGTGCTGTGGGCACAGAGGGGGTAAAGATTTTTGTGCCTGTTTATTATGAGTGACTGCTGTTTAGAATCACATTTTGGTTTCTTGCGATTGAGTATAGATACAGTGGAGACTTGGGAATATTAGATGGTGAGTAATTGCTTAGAAGAGTAGATTTGGAATTTACATGTAAACTCTAATAAATGGAGGGGGAACCTCCTTGGCATTTGGGCTGCGGTAACAAAACGCCACAGTCTGGGTAGCGTATCAACAACAGAAATTTATTTCTCACCGTTTCAGAGGCTTGGAAACCCAAGATCAAGGTACTGGCAGTGTCTGGTATTGGTGTCTGGTGAGAACCCTCTCTCTGGTTTATAAAGAGCTAGTTTCTCTATGTGTCCGCACAGGGGGCAAGGGACGAGGATGCTCTCGAATCTCTTTTACGAGGGCATTAATCCCATTTGTGAGGGATTCACCATCTTCCAAAGCCTTTGCCTCCAAATGCCATCATGTTGGGAAGTAGGTTTCAACATAGGAATTTTGATGGGATACATTGGTTCAGTCTATAGCACTCCCTTGTGATTGCTTATGTTTTCCATAAATCTAAGATTAGTATCTGAGGCATGAGCTAACTATGCTCTCTCTTCACAGAGAGAAAAACTAAAAAGACAAAGATAATTTTGAATAAGAAACTGTTTGGTCAGGCTAATGGTAGAAGATGTAAAAAATGACCAAACTATTTTATTGTGGACTTTGACACCTCAGAATTGAAATATTGAAAGCAACCTAAGTCTTAATGCACAATTCCTAATAGTTTCCAGGTTTCCTTTGGCTGAAGTTATAGGAGCATCTGTATAATGGTCATGTGCTGGACATGATCCATTCATTTTCTGTATGTCAATTATTGTTCTTGGTGTGAGAGATATGACAGTGAATGAAAGAGACAGATACCCTTGCCCTAATGGCGCTTACATTCTAACAGAGGATACAGCAAATAAGTAAAATATGTATGTTATGTAGGATATTGTTCATGACAACGATAAGGCTATGGAGAGAGACAGGAAGTGGGTGAATGATCTGCATTGGACAGTGGCCAGGAAGACATTGTAAGAGAGACATCAACACCAGATTTGTTTTTCTAGTATTGGAGTGGTTTTGTGTTGGTTCTTTCACACATTTTTCTGTAACTCTCAGGGACCAGGATAAACATTTTATGACCACTCTATGGCAACGGAAAAGGGTTGATGTAAACAGTGAAAGATGGTGCTGCAAACCCGGCCAGAGTTGTGTATTTGATCCTGGTCAGAGTAGGTATACAGAGAAACAACCATAAAGGTGCTACACTTTCTTATTGTAAAAGGGGAAGATTTTGGTTTGCAAACATTTTTATATATTCGGTTGAATTAAGTCCTCTCAAAATCCCACAAAAGAGGTGTTAAGAATATCCTTACCTCTAGAGGAGGCATCTGAGCCTCAGCTAGGCAATACTGCAACATAACTCAGAGCCCAGATTTACTAGCTACGAGTCCAGTGTGCTGCCCACTGCCCTTAAGAGAGAGAACTTTCAGAGTGAGAGAATTGTTCCCACTTCTGTCTCATTGAATGACACCCGTCTTGTCACCTCTCCTGGTGCCACTCTCTGGATGGGACTAACTTCTGCCCAGCTCCTTTTGTCCTGGGCACGTCTCACAGGCACCAGAGCGGCGTTACCAGACAGCCCCCAGGCAGTGGGAGAGGCCTGTCCCCAACTTCCATCCTTATCTTATGTAAATGAATTTGTAGGGGAGACTTCAACTGTATTGTCAAAAACCATTTTATTAAAGCATGCACCTTCATTTAAAAGGCAAAGCAAGCAAGCAAACCTATACATCTGGCTTATGAAGTGCAGATGGGCTCTCAGAGAATCTGAGGATCAGGTTGGGTGGGGGTCTGAGACATTATATACCCTTCTGTCTATACCTTTAAAAATTCCTCTGCTGCGTATTTTGATACAGATTGATTCTCAAGATCCCCCCCCCCTTTTTTTTTTTTACTTTGTGGTGGATTTCCCAGAATTTATGAGAAGCTCCTGCCAACTCTGTCATGCCATGCCTTGAAACGGCTGGCTTCTCTGCTTAGGAAGTTAACCTGCTCTTTTTCCCATCCCCCTTACCTGTTCCCTTTCTGCATCCTCTCATTAGGGAAGTTTTTTTGGTAACCATTTGCTCTCCTGTTCTTGGCTGGAGGAGATCATGTCTGGTTAGTTACAAGCAGGTTGCAAATTGCTCACACTGTTTGGCCTTGTTCTAACATTCCTGTCTCAGTTTCCCTATTCCTCCTGCCCCGGAATCCTATAACACTTTGAAGAAATGTTAATAAATGAAATGCAAGTGTTCTTATGCAACATATTGGGTTTTTATGTTCTTAAATGACTGCTGGGGAGTAAGACAAAATTGCTTAGAAATTTGCAGGTTGCAGGGTAAATTGACCTGATTTACAATTTTGAGACCGAATATCAGAAAAGCAAACCCATATTTTATAGGCACTCAATTACCTGAATGGCAGTTAGAAAGTCGGGTGTTTGTCTTTAGGATTAAATTTAAGCATCTAAGAATGTTAATTTTCTTAGGCTGTCAAGTGGACAATAAAATTGGTAAAGCAGCATTTATTAAAAACAGACTTTGATTGGATTTAAGATTTCATGGCTAAATAGTTTCGAATCAGAAAGATTTGCCTTATTAAAAATATTGAATTGCTTTTCAGTGACTACTGAGAGCGTTTCCCTATGCAATTTCTGTGCAAAATTAAGTCTATATATCTTGCTAAACAAAAATAATAATTGTGTAAGTAGGAGTTTGCCTCTGTTCCTCACTGATTATATTTAAACTAGTTTCAAGGTAGACCCCAGGCAGTCTTTTCATTTTTCTTCTTTCCCTGAATTTCAGAGCTCAGTAGCTGGGCCTCCTATGACCATAATGTGTCTGTGAACCAAGTTCTTATTGTTCAGTATTTGAAGACTTAAAGGATTTATGAGGCTCCAGAGATTAGGTGGGGATTAAGCAGTCAGGGCCCAGTGGTTCTCCCATCATGTCCTGCTGGCGTTACCAGGAGCAGTGGCTGCCGCAGTTACCGGGCTGCCAGAAACCTTCAAGGCAGTCCAGCATCCCCACCAGGTCGGCTGACAGTGTGTCGGCAGAGGGATGGATGTCTAGCAAAGTGAGCATGCTCTGCACATCCTGTGTGAATCTCCCCAATGCCTTCTCCTTCCTAGTGTCTCTGCAGGGGAAGAATGGAGGGTTGCCTTGAAGAAATAGCGAACCAGCTAGGATCCAAGGGAGCAGTGGTGTGTGCAGGAGAAGGGCAAACATCAGCTGGGTAAAGAGAACCAGATGCCAGTGCCAATCCCACAAGGACCCCATTGCTGGGCTTCACCACAGCCTTAGGCTGCGGTGGGTGAGCGGGAGGGCCATGGCGAGCCCAGCTTTGGAGGCAGGTGTGGGCGTGTGGCCCAGACCTCCAGAAACCCTCGGGGTGCCTCTGGGCAGCTTACTTCACCTCTAGATCTCTGCTCCCTCGGCAGAAAGTGGAGACCACTGCTCCTCGCTCATGGGGTTCTATAAGGATTAACCAATCACGAGGGCTGTCTAGACTTTTGGAGTCCACACTTGGTTGTGGTGAGGCAAATCATATTGAAGATCCTAAAATAAAACATAACCACTTTGTGTGTAAATGAAGTCAGTCCATTTAATTACTAAAATTTCTAAAAGACTGAAGACATTGCTTGTCTGTTTAGTTTTGTAGTATTATACATGCCATTTTGTATCTAAGAAAATGGAGGTTCAGAAAAACAATGTAACTCACTCACAAAGGAACGCTGGTCAATGGCAGTGCAGGGTCCAGATCAGCCTAAGATTCACTCCAGTGTGAGGAGAATGTCATTACCCAGGAGACACTCATCATTTCATGTGTCAGCCCTGGGTCCTAGGAAAATCCCTTTTGAGCAATTACAAGATAACCCTGCTGGGTCAGGTTGACAGGGCCTCATGTGACAGAGCCTGGGGGGTATTAGGGATGGGGAGTTTTCCTTCTGCCCTGTTTCCATTGTGACTATAAAGATTCCTACATACACAGACATGCATGTTTGTGTGCAAACACACATGGACACACACATGGGTGCACACAGGCACATAGATATGCTAGACACATGCAAATGGAGACATGCACATACATGCACCTTATATAGCATGATTCTTTATTCATTCGAGTAACTGAGTTGCAGCATGAAATTGGAAGGTTTTTACTTCAATATTTAATCTCCTGAAGCCTCGTTCAGAGTCCCTCAGGGCAGTGATTTTCAATGTTTTTCATCTCATGGCACATAAACTAATTACTAAAATTCTACAGCACATGAAAAATGTATTTTTTTGCCCATCTGACAAAGAAGTAGGTGTAATTTTTATTCATTCACACCAAATGGCTATTGCGGCCGTGTTCTTATTTGACAATCTAAGGGAAAAGAGGTCAGTGCCCCTGACTAAATAGGTGGTGTATGTTTCAACAATTCTTGCGTAACCAATTAAAATCGCTGCCTTAGGGGAACACCAGTGAGCTACGTTCAGCACAAGGGAAGAGTTTGTTTGCCTAGGCCCATAGTCGGCAAACTGTGGCTCACAAGCCACATGCGGCTCTTTGGCCCCTTGAGTGTGGCTCTTCCACAAAATACCACAGCCTGGGCGAGTCTGTTTTGAAGAAGTGGCATTAGAAGAAGTTTAAGTTTAAAAAATTTGGCTCTCAAAAGAAATTTCAATCGTTGTACTGTTGATATTTGGCTCTGTTGACTAATGAGTTTGCCGACCACTGGCCTAGGTACATCCACAGGCTTCTCCTGCCCAGGAACTTGTGCCATTCTTTCAGAAAGCCAGCACACTGCCCTCTGTGAACTGATAACTTTAAGTCTATAGCACTAAGGGTTTTTCTGCAATTCTTTTACTTTAGACAAAGATTTTACAGGTCTGCTAGTATTTTATCGCCATTGTCACAATGAAGGAACATTCAAAAGTGGCACACAAAAAAAGAAGGAGAAGAAGGAACTTTTTGTAGTCTTGGTTCTTACCAACTGTTTAACCTTGCCAAAGAATTAAACCTTTCTGAATTTTGGTTTTATCATCAGTAGAAGGAGAAGGTTGGACTAAGCAAGTCCTAAGACATCATCCAACATTAGAATGTGAGGGTTCTTTACTCGGCTGTTATAGTTCTGTAGCATCCCTGATGGCAATTAGCTTCATGGACCACATAATTTTGGAAATGGGAAAGGACTTAATTTGGCAAACCACCTACCTGTCTTGCTTAAATTAAATATTCAGCACAATAACAGCATATAGCCATATCTGTTCTCAGAGAAAGAAAGGAATGAGAGAATAGTCTTCAAATATAAGCTCCAAGTACAGCCTAGGAAGTACAGTCAATAATTCTATATAATAAAGGCTAATATGCAAATTGACCAAATGGTGGTACGACCAGTCGCTATGACACACACTGACCACCAGGGGCAGACAATTAATGCAGGAGTTGCCCCCTGGTGGTCAGTGCACTCCCACTGGAGGAGCACCACTCAGCCAGAAGCCAGGCTCATGCCTAGTGAGTGCAGCAACAGTGGTGGAAGCCTCTCCCACCTCCACTGCAGTGCTAAGGATGGACATTACCCAATGTCTTCCAGACAGTGAGAGGGCGCAGGTCGGGCTGAGGGACCTCCCTCCCCTAAGTGCACAAATTTTGTGCACTGGGCCTCTACTAATAAATGATATTAAATGTAAACTGTAATTGAAAAAAACATTTTTTAAGTGTATCCGCCAAGAAACTGGGATGATGGCTTTGAAAGGGCCTATTTTCTTCCTGCCCCATGACTGGAGCTCAGAAACACCCGTGGAACCCTCTAGTAAAAAGGCAGACATTCAACATGAGGCCAGGCCAGTAGGTGCAGTTGCCTGTCCTCACTGTGCTTCGCAGTGGTTACAATCAAACACCTGACTTCAGCCAAATAAGAGTGAAGGACATGGTCCCCAAGCCCACCAAACAAAGATGGAAACTAGTTTTGTCACCAGTCTTTCATCCATGCACGCTCTGTGGAGTAATAAGTACTCTCAAGTAAATTGAATTTTTTAATAGCAAAAGCTGTCAACCCTATGGTTTCCCCCCGATAATAATTCACTGGAAAGTACTGTCAACCTGAAGACTGATCCACTCCATAATCATTTATTAAATAAGACTTAATAAAAATGACATCTCACAGGAGCTCCATGCAAGCTGGTCGAAGCAGGTACCTTTCTAGCATCTCCTCTGTTACTGATCATCATTACTGAGGAGACACCCTCATCGCTTAACATGTAAACTCTGGGCCAGGGGAAAACCCCATTTAAGCAATTAAAAGAATAATCCCACTGGGTCAGGTTTAGGAACCTCAGTGTGACTACAGAGCAGTCAAAATAAAAGGTGGAGGGAGAGGGTGTCGGAGATTGGAGTTTTATTTTGCTGTTTCCTGAGTGACTATAATAATTATTAATTTTCCTTACTTGAAAATCAGAAGCTGACTGAGATTTTATGAAAAAGTGATGTGGCTTCATAAAAAAAACAGTAGTTACAACTGCCTTAAAGAAAGTCTTTCAAAAGCCTCTATATGAAGTTGGGGCTCACTTTATGCTTTAATAATGTTACCATTAAGAGCTGGTACTTTATATACGTTGTTTCTGTTCTGCACTTCTATACCATGAGGTCAATATTTTGTCCTAAGTTTGCAATTGAGAACCCTGAAGCCCAATGCAGTTAATTAGTGTCACACAACTAGCAAAGGGCCAGCTGAACAGGAAAACCCACCGAGTCCAAAAGCAAGTAAGCTTTGAGCACAACCCTCGGTGTCACTCGGACAACTTTAATTCAGGGGTTAAGTGGCCACTTTTGAGTGAGTTAATGCAGACAAAAGGGACAACGTTGGTGAGTCTTTCACTCTCAGCTACATGTGGGGACGCTGGAAGTGAGTGTGCAAGCATTGCACAGATGCAGAAGGACCAGGAAAACACCAATCATGGAAAGTAGACAGGCTCAGCCACTGCATTTCCTAGAAAATCCAAGTTTAATCCCGTCATGAGGAACCCAGAGGGACTTCCCAATTGATTTTGTGATCTTAGATTTGCATTTATATCTGCTGCTAAAAAATATGTCAGGTCCTCTGAAGCAAAACTGAATCGATGCCCATCCATTCCTCTGAGCTCCTGCTTTTTTCCCTTTTGGTACGATTAGTTATTCGGGTAGGTTTTCTTGCTTAGAATCACTAGGTGCTTCAACTAATTCTTGTAGCCATTATTTTAAACTCTAAACAGGAGATGTGAGGAACACTGCTGTCCTCCAACTTAGTTCTCATCCCTTTTTTCAACATGTGGCTGAAATAGTCACTTTTTTTGTTATAGTGCTCTAATATGGATGGCAAATAAAGCATTTAATGTAAAAACTATATATGAAGCATCCATATTATATAAAAACTGCTGTTTGAAATTTTAACCATGCTATTGGCTTCTGTAGATGCTTGCTTGCTTAAATAATAAGGAAAATAAGACTACTCCCACTTCAGAGAGGCAATTAAACCTTCCCTGGATGAAGTTATCAGTGCTGGCACCAGGCCAGGCCTTTGGTTGAGGTCTCAAGGCCCCAGCTCATAGGGGCTCTTTAAGGACTTGCAAAGGAGGCCAGAAACACCCCATATTTTGGAGACAAAGAATGTAAAAACATATAAATAAGGAAAGTTCCTCCATGTTGGGGTCCAGAATTTGAGATACATTTTCCTCTGGACCCCGTGCATAATAAATGTAACTCCATCTCTCTAAGTATTGCTTGGTTCTTCTCCGATTTTCTGTAACATACATAGTAGGTCCATAATTGATAAGGAGGAAGGCAAAGCTGGGATGCCTGTCAACGTAAAAATGTCACTGATAGCAGGATGCCATGTTGAATCAGGCAGCTTCATCTCCCAGCTCCAGAACAGGCAGGCCAGCTCCCCAGGGTGGGAGCTCAGAGGGCAGGAGGAACAAGCAATTCTTTCCTGCCCGCTGGGTATGCTTTCATTGGTATTTCTGAAAAGAATATTGGCTTGTTGGGCTGTTTTTCTCTGGAATTGCTTATTACACAATCTGGAGGAAAACACTGTGTTGGAAGGCTCGAGAATGATTCAGCACTCTCATTTAAGCCCAAAGTCACGTCTCTAATGCGGCTTTTGTCTGGAGAGGCGGCAGCTCAGCTCTGCAAACAATAAGCCATCACAGGATCCAGTAGTTCTTTTGTGGGCAAGGCTGCTGCCATACAGTTTGCGTTGTGAACACAGTTTTAGTTGCCTTACTAATCAATCCACCAGGCCTGGGGGGGATTTCACCCCCAGGTGGGAGCCTTTGTACATGGCTTTTAGAGGAGGAAATATTTCAGCATAATCCTAAGAGGCTGAAAGAGGAAAAAAACTTAGCCACTGTGTACCCATGCACACTCACACACACACCCCCCAGAGGCAGAGAAAAAATTTGTAAGAGTGACTTGCATCATTAATTCCCGCTGTTCACAGCCTGCTCCCTCGATAAAGACCTCGTTATTCTGGTTACTGAAATCCCGGCTTTGCCACACACTACCCACCCCTTACCTCTCTTTGACTTTGCCTGTGTCTGGTCATGTCCAGCTGGTCTTAAGACCTGGGAGAGCATCTTAGACCAGTATCCCAGCACAGGGCTGAACAGGAGTTTACAGATCAGTTCTTACAACCCTCCTGGCTGTGGTGAACAAGGATCTGAGGCCAACAAGAGAAAGGTCATCCAAGGTCACGTAGAGACTGTTTTAGAATCCAAGGTTCTTGCTGGAGCACACAGTATTGCTCTCCTTTTTATCTTGGAGTTTGCACTGGTGGAACCAGTACCTTAGCCCTTATTCCCTTGATGTTACCCAAAGACCCAGGGGCTTCTTGATGATGCGATGCTTCAGGATTAGGCAAAGCAAAGACCAACATTTTCCTGGGCCAGAAGTGTAAAAGCACACTGAATGGAGTGGCCCTGATCCTGAGGAATAGTTGTTTTGTGTTCACACAAGCCTCATAGCAGCCCTGTGCAGTAGGTGTTCGTGAGCCCATCTGTGAGATGGGAAAAATGGAAGGTAGGATTCACACCCTGGCCCAGGGTTCTGATTCCAAGGTCAGTCCTCTTTCCATCTTGCCACACATGTGCCTCCAAGAGTTTAATGCCTTTAAGCTACAGGCTTAGTTCCATTCTTGGCCCTTTGCTCTTGCCCCAGGGCCTGTCCACAGGCTGGCTGCCCTGCACAGAAGGCTTCCCCTCCCCCTCTGGACTTTCTCATCCTTAAGGTCTCAGCTCCCAGATCACCTCCTCAGCGGAGTTCTGCATCCTCCCAGCCACGCTGTATTTTATCACCTGACTTTATTGTCCTCGGAGCCTATACTGATGGAATATTTCCATGCCCTCACTGCTCACAAATATCTTTTTTTTAAAGAGAGTAGGCTGGTTAAAGTGGGTGTTGACAATCAAGTTTGTCTGTCTGCCAGTAGCCTTTTAGTCTTTCACCAATAATAACCCGAACCAGGCTGCTGTGATGCCTTTCTTCAAAATGAACCATCTTAAAAAATATATTTCTCTCTCATCACCGGTAAGTCATCAGTGTTCATTTGTTTTATTTATTTTTTATATACAGGGGCTTGATCAGTAACAAGCTGTGTTTACTATTTATTTATTTATTATTTTTATGATTTCAGAGGGGAAGAGAGAGGGGGAGAGAGAGAAATATCAATGATGGGAGAGAATCATTGATGAGCTGTCTCTTGCATGTCCCACATGGGGACCGAGCCTACAACCAGGGCATGTGCCCTGACCAGGAATCGAACCATGATCTCCTGGTTCATTGGTTGATGCTCAACCACGGAGCCACACCAGCTGGGCTGTTTGTTTTGTTTGACTACTATCCCTTGTCCCTTGAAAGTCCCTTTGGGTCTATTTTCTGCATTTCCAATGCCTGACACAGAAATGATTAATAAATATTCACTGAACAAATGGATGATACAAATAAAGTCCCTCTTTCAACCACTCTATTCCCTTGGGAAATTTACTACAGATATGGGTCTAGGTTGGGGGTTCAATCTAGGTTCAAAATAATGACCTGCAATATTTTTTAGAGTTCAGACCTATAGACTTAATAGCATTTGCACTATGCCTTAACCAAATAAAGAAGATAGGCCATAGACGTACCGGTGATGAGAGAGAAAGAGATCTCTTTAAGATAGTTCATATTGAAGAAAGACATCACAGCAGCCTGGTTCGGGTTATTATTGGTGAAAAACTAAAAAAGCCACTGGTAGACAGACAAACTTGATTGTCAACACCCACTTTAACCAGCCTACTCTCTTTAAAAAAAAAAAAAAGGTATTTGTGAGTAGTGAGGGCGTGGAGATATTCCATCTGAATTTTACTAATGAGCTAATCCTCCCACAACAAGCAGATATTACTACATATAAGATCATATTTTCTCTTTAAAATCTCAATTACTTATTCACAGCACAAAAGAGAAAGTTCGGGATGGCTAGCCTCAATTCCCAGGACAAGAAATGGAAGCAAAAGGCACATCCCTGAAGTGCCCAGGAACATGTCACTCATCAATGCCTCTTATCAGTGGAGGACCCTGATTACGGGGATCTCCTTGAAAATCAAAACAGAGAGGAGAGAAAGGGCAAGCAGATGAGGGGTGCCCTGAGGTATTGCAGTCACTTTGTACTGTGCAAACCGAGGCCATGGTCAGAACCTTAGATTCTCAGCTATTGTCACCACTTTGCCAGCAAATCAACTCACAAACCCATCATTAAAACAAAGTCCCTTCCAGGGTTCCTGACACCAGGAAAGCAGTCACTGAGGAGGACAGTTGTCATTGCTGAAGGTCGAGAGTCCTTCCCATTTGTTACATGGAGAGATAGATCCCTGCCACCCACTTCCCAGTAGGGCCAATACAAACCACTATGAGAGAAGTTTTCCCAAAGATGAAAGGAATACCAGATTCTTTGGGAAGAAGAAAGGATATAGAACCATCCATTCATTACCTCCTGAAAAATATTTAATAATTTACATATATGTTGCCATGTACAGAGGGTTTTTAAGAGGTAGTTATTTCCTTATTACACTGTTCATAAAACAGCCAAATGGACTTTAGATGTTATCAGAATGGATTGTCTGAATAAACCATAGTGATGTTTCTTTCAGAAATCCATGGGTCAAGTAATTGAAGTAAAAGAGTCAGATCTCATAAGTGTTACTTAAACTCTCTGAGCCTCCATTTCTTTATCTTTAAAATGGAGAAAACAATACCTACTCTTCCCAGGCTTCTGGGAAGACTAAGTGGGATGTATGTAATTTCTCAGGTGCATGAAGGAAATCACTCACTAAGTATACCCAAATTCACAGATTAATCTCAGCAGCATCTTAAAACCCAGACGGTTTTCGGACTCCTCTGCCTGTGGGGCAGCCACTGATACACATCAGCCCAACCCTTTATATAAATGTCAGCATTTTCCTAGGGCAGTAGTCAGCAAAGTGCGGCTCGTGAGCCACATTCGGCTCGTCAGTTGCGGTTTGTCGCTCTGTGGACTAGTGAGTTTGCCGACCACTGTCCTAGGGCATGACATGGACAGGTTGGTGAAAACCGAAGGGCTATTGCTGCCCAAACAGTTGGTCCATGACTCAACTTCCCACACTCCAAGAGGCTAATTCACTCAGCTGCTGATATTTATAAAGTGTTACCAGAACCTTCAGGCCAATCTTAGAAGCCAATATGCCCTCATACTCCCCACTGTATCTAAACCATCTAAACGAGCAGGAGGCATCTGCAATTGCTGAGTATCAGTTCTACATGAGGGTTCATTTCTTAGGTGCTCAAGTCTGCGAATCCTACAATCCATAAAGAGCAAGAGGACACCGAATTTCAAGATTCTCGGAATGACGTGGAGTCATTTTACAAAAGACAAAGCTTGCAGCAAAAACTAGCAAGACTTTTTATAATTAGCCTCTGCTCTTTTAGGAATGCTCAGAGCACATAGAGGAATTCTAAAGGAGAGCGAGGCTAAGCTGTCGATTTTTAGCTTTAAACTGATTCACTTTGCCAGTAGTCAGACTTGCAGAGAGCTGGAACTCCTTAGTGGATCTGCTTTTCATTTTGACAGTGGCTGCTCTTGCTGAGAAATATTTCTGTCACCTGAGATATTTCTCGGGCTGTACTAACCATCCTAACAAGGACCATAATGGCCTGAGCTGGCAAGCATTTCTTGTTTGTGGAAATTTTCACCCAGGAGGTCATTTGTCCAAACAGGGTTGGAGGTTATTCACAGAGAGTGAGTTGCCTTCTCACATCTTTTTAAGTACTGTGACACATCACCTGTGCCTCACCCTCCAGGTATGAGCAGTAACAGCACTGATACTGGGGAACAGATGACCCGTTGCTATCTCTAGCTTGAAAGTAGAGGGTGGGAATGATTAATAGGACCTATGCCCTTGTCCCCTAATAACAAGCCAGCAGTCCAAGTTACAAGTCTACAGCAATCTTGAACTCAGTCCCCTCAATGTGGGTGCCTTAGCACAGTAGATTCCAGGCATGGAATCACCACGCTAATTTGATTCCACACTTGCTGGTGAAGAAGGACCTCTCAGCAAGCACCAGCCTTGCCCTCAGGCCTTTGGCTGCATGAGACGAGGACCATAGGATGAGAACCTAACAGCTGGGCTCACTCATATCCTCCCCAATGACCACCAGCCACACCAAGAGACTTTCTTCATAATCCAAATACATTTTGAAGGAGGATTGGAGAAGGAGCATATTTAGAAAGAGCTGCTATGAAGTCAAGGTACATATTTTCTAATGACAATGTTTAACTTGGGCTGAAAGATAGTAATCATTTGAATAGATGAACGATTGTACAGGTATGTCCCCAAAATGTGTTACACCAGTGTGGGAAATGGAAGACATGACCTAGAAATGGCATTGAAAAAGTGGGTTTTTGTTCATGGATATGTGTAAGTAGGCTCTATGGATGACAATATGCAGTGTGACCACCAAAAAACCCAGTGCATATATTTCTGAAACAAAACGTGTCCAGAAGGAGAAAGGGAAAGGCCTGCCCCGGAATAGATGAGTTAAGTGTCTCTTGGAGTTGCATTCAGCTCCAGGCACCATGTTCTGAACAGAAAGGTTATGACTGACAGAGTGCTCAGAGGAGCATGACCAGCCTGACACAGCATCCTGGGGTGAGGACTGACAGTGATGTGAAAGTGACCAGCTATAAGCGCCTGAAGGAATGTCATGTGGAGCCGGGTTGGATTTATTCCATGTGGTATAAGGGATGGGTCCTGGACAAAAAAATTAGTGGAACCTAACAGCCCAAGCTGACAGCTTGAACTGCTCCTACTTGGGTTGTGAGATCATAAATGCCCTATTAGCTGAGACTCTGACCATTTGGCAGAAATTTAAAAGAAATTCACGTTAAATAGGGAGGTTGACCTTGGTAAACTCTGAAACCCTCCCAATGCTTTAAGTTCTGTTATTTTCTAATACCCATGTTTCAGTTGTTAGAATCAAATATCTACTTTTTCCTTCTGTGATAAATTTGAATAAATTATGTTTTGCGGTCTCTCTTGATAAGGAATTATCTTGTAATATACTTGGTCAAAAAATTGCAGATATCTACTTTTCATCAGAGAATATATAAGTTAAGTACTTCCTGACCATTAAGTTATACAGAAATGTTTATAGCATTTCTCTCAAATCCAGAACAAGAGGTAAATTCTTGTTTAGGACTGTATCTCAGGTTATTAAGTTTAGTGGCCTATAGAAAGCATTAAGGGTTAGAAGTAATATATAAGCATGTAAAAGGGAAAAGGAGAAAAAAGACATTTCAGATCAGTGAGTGAGCAAAATAATAAAAGCTATTGGGCTTACCTCAAGCCCTTGTGTATCAAATATACACACATCCCTATATCAGAAGACAAAAAATTCATCACAATTAAATCACAGTTCTCTTTTTCTCTCTTAAAAATGAGAAGGGGTAAATTGGCTGATTGCTATGGTCTCTTTTATCTTAAATATCTTATGATTTTGTCAGAACCTCTGAAAGTGAAGAGAAATGGAAATGCACAGCAGAGTTTGATCTGTAATGACTATGTATCAGGTTGCAAAAGGAAGTGATGGGTATGGAGGAGAAAGCCCATTCCATCAAGTTAACCTGTTAATGTGTTTAAAGACAACAACCTTGGTATTCAGAAACTAAAAAGACACAAAATTAAAATCAATCCACTTGGTAAAAAAGAAAATTTTAGAAAGAAATCATGCCCAAAACAATGTGTGTGGAATGTAGAAAACCACTGTAGTGATCCAGCTCCACAGTTAATGGTTGTATATTTCACAAGGCTGCAACTTAACACTTGTTGGGCTCATAAGATCACACAGGTGACAGACAGTGTGGTTAACCACAGATGTCATCCTATATCCATCCTTACATACTTCTGGAAATGGTTCTGATCATCCTCACTGTTCCATAGTGTAGTAAAAATGGACTAATAATTATAGATCGAAATGAATACCTGCAAGGAATCGAAAGTCAGACATTTCCTCAAATGAACAGTGGCCTACATTCCCCAAACTACTTCCCATTGCAGATTTGTGATAATGTAGGCAGTTCCGCAGATTCTAGATTGAAGAGCTAGATGCAAACCAGGATGTTTTATTCCAAACTAGGTACTTGACCTTTGACAACTAGAAATGAAAATAAGGACTTGTCACACTTAAATTCCAGATTCAAAATGATAACAACCATGATGCCCTCCCTTTATTTATTGTCTTGTTTCTTGGTTTAGTTGGTTCCCAAGAGCTTGAGAAAGAACATGTGACTGACTGCTGAAAAGATATCACATCTAGAAAAGAAATTATATTTAGAAAGTAATTTAGAACATAAGCAGTGTTTTCACATTTCTTGGGGAAAAAAAAGCAACATTGTTTTTATATAGCATTTAGGCATCGAAAGAAATTGCAGATTCAAACTTTGAATCAATATTTGACAGGTGCTCTACTCCTCAACTTGCTTCAACAAAACATCATGTGCAGTAAATAGTTCCCAGGCTGTGAGATCAAATCCCAACTCAGCCACTTGCCCACCGTGTCATTATTTTTAGAAAGCTACTTAAATTCTCTGAATTCCATTCAGGTTCTTCATTATGCACAATGGGATTAATAATGCCGACCTCTCAAGGTTACTGTAAGAATTAAACAAACTCAGGTGTGGGGGAAATTTTAGCTAAGTGCCTGTCACTTAGACACCCCATCAATAAAGAAACACCCTCTGTTTCTTTCTTCTTTTCTTAAAATCAAGCAGCATGGAGAAGCTGTAGCAATACTGTTTCATTCAAGCAGAATATAGATTCTGTGAAGTCAGGAAACTCGGGTCGGACTGGTTACTGCCTTCCTTCTGACAAGTAACAGTGAGGGAATATGGTACATCTGTCGGCAAAGAGGTTTGCAGTTTTACAAAGGACTTGGACGGGGACGTTTCCTCTTCCATCCCTCACGACAGAAGGTTCTGTGATGTGGGAGCTAGGAATCCATTTGACAGATCAGGAACTAAAGCTCTGGAAGGTCAAGCGTCTCCCCTAAAACAAGCTATCAGAACTAGAAATTAACAAGTTTTCTGACCCAAGTGTCTGCTATATTCCAGCAGCATCTTTTTCTGTTTCTCAAAGCTCTCCCTGAGCCAAACCCTGAGCCTCTTTACAGGGATGTACACTAATCTCTGGTTTATTTTAGATGTTCTGTCACCTGCAGGTGCCAAGCCCAGAGGTTGCCTTCCATGATCACTTACACTGATGATAGACTGTGTCCGTGCTCCAGAGCAGGGCCAGTGCAACAACTGTCCTATCAATAGCTGAAGTGGTCCTCTCTCCACTGCCGTGGTTTTAACGATTCGGCTATTTTTGTAGTTATATTTTTAGGATGTCCAACATGTATCAAGGAAACCATAATAAAAGGCTATGGAGCTGATTAATCAAATACAGCTTTTTTGTTATCTTTCCATTAGTAGAATCCATAAAGCTGAAAAGAAGGATTCTGAGATAAGAGGATCCTTTGCTTGGGCTCCTATAAAAGGAAATCCCCCATCCTGCCTGTCTCTTTGCTAATGCAGAGGAGGGGCTGGAAAGAATGACACAGCCTCCAGTGCCCTGGGCTGGCCAGCCTGCAGAACCGGCAGATTACCATCAACTTTGCTGTCACATAAAAGACGCTCACAGCTCGGCTTTCTTCTTTCTTTTTAATGCTCCACTCATCTTTGCAAAGAACACACACATCCAGATGGTGATGGATGAACATGTTTCTTTGTCCTTCTCCAAGATAATTGTGCATCACCCATGCAGGCAGTGGTCATTTTTAATATTTAAATGACATCAGAGTTGGAGATTAAAATTTGTAACGAGCAATAAGATCCTAGGGGAAACGAAGGGGAAGCCACTTCTACTTTCAAATGCAGTAAACAGATGTGCCTCCCATTCCAGCCATAAGAATTAAAATATTTAAGATTCCTTGTAATGCTAGAAGCCCACAGGAGGAAATCTCGATATTCTCTATCTATCTCTCTCTCTCTCCTTCTCTCCCTCTCCCTCCCTCTCTCTCTCTCTCTCTCTCTCTCTCTCTCTCTCTCTCTCTATCTATCTCTATCTCTCTCTCTTTCTCTCTCTTCCTCATTTTTTATTACACATGAGGTTGATTCCAGAGGGCAAGGTACATTTTGTTTTTAAAAGCCTAAAATGTAACCTCTGATAACCCAGCATATTAACTGAGCAATTAAATAATGATAGGGAAATACAGTCACAAATCCTTAAGTATAGGAAAATAATAACTACCTTAATAACTATTATCTTGAAATATCCTCAAATACTTTACAGAGTTGACCTAATTTTTGTCATTATTTTCATCTTGAAGACAAATAGCTACTCCCAATTTATGTGTCATTTCTTCTGAGAAGCTTCATGCTTTGTTTCCTTGTTTGTCTTCACATGGATTTAGACGCTAAAAATTAAGTCATTTTGTAGAGTTAGAGGCAGAATGATCTGTATTTCTATAGATGATTGATTAAAATGCAATGTTTTCTAAACTCTTGATCATCTATGAAATTATTAAATGTCCACAAATATGAAAATTTAAAAGGATCAGATATAAAATAGATATAACTTGAAAGTCTGGTGTTTTTTGCAGAGCTTTCCTGGGGTACTTGTAGCCCCCACTCCCTACCCCCACTTTGGAATAGGCAACTGGGGAAGGAGGAGGTAGAGAAAGAATTAGCATGGTTCTTTTCTTCCTCGTTCCCTTCCATTCACCCTGACAATTGCAGCTCTAACAGTTCTACCTGGAGCTAACATTTAGAGTAAAAAGAAAATGGGAAGAAAAAGGGGGGAAAAAAGAAGAAATGGGTGAAAGACACAAGAAAGGAGTGGGTTATGGAAACCCAGAGTAGCTGTTCCTACATTAACATTATGGCATAGGAGGCTTCTGAAGGGGTGCTGTAACAGTTTGCTAGGGCTGCCCTCACAAAATACCACAGACCCACGGACCAGGGAGCTTAAACAATAGGAATTTATTTTTTCACGGTTCTGAAGGATAGAAGCCCAGGATCAAAGTGTTGGCAGGTTTCATTTCTCCTGAGACTGCTCTCCTTGAGTTGGGAGAGGGAAGGGCCCTCTGCTCGCTGTGTCCTCATGTGGTCTTTCCTGTGTGTGCCCACATCCCTGCTGGCTCGCTGTGAGTCCCAACTTCCTCTTCCTCTACAGATCCTAGTCAGCTTGGATTAGCCTCATTTTAGCTTACATATCTCTTCAAAGGCTCTGTCTCCAAAATATTCACATTCTGAGGTACTAGGATTTAGGGCAATGAATTTGGTGGAAACATAATTCAACCCATAATACGTGCTTTTATTTAAAAGCATCTTCTACTTTTAGGCAAGGGTGATATTAGAAATATGTAATGACCATACAGCATGAATGCCATAGGAAATGGTTGTTAGAAGATACACTGAAGCACATTAAAATTTTCCGTTCATTTAAGTGAACATGGATTCGAATTGGGTAGAATCAAGCCAGAGTGGTTAGGAGTGCTCTGCCCACAAGAGTTAGGAAAGAGACTTGGTCAGATTAGAAGCAGGAAGCAAAGCAAGGACATAATTTAATTGGCTGTAGCTTAAGCAATTGCCTATTGAGGGGAAAGCCAAGATGGTTGTTTGTGATTGGTTGTTCTGAAGTTTCGTTTTCTTAGAAGTATATTTATAGGAATCGCCTGTGGCTCAGGTTTAGCCTGCTTCCATAGGTTACCAAGTGTTAGAGCCAGCTGGGTCTTCTGGCTCCTTGTTGAGCTCCTTGAACACAGTCAACAATGCTGGTTCGCTCTAGTGAGTCACTCAGCTCACCTGACTTAAGTCCCCCACCTGGTTGGTCTCCCAAGGTGATCCCATTCACCTGCTGGCGGCTTCCTCCCAACAGTTTACAGGAGACCTCCCAAAGCCTCAGGAGGAGGCTGCTTTCTCTGCAGATCCTCCAAGTTTGTTTGCTTGATAGTTCTGACCATGACCGCCTGGAAGAGCCAGCCACTGCCTCTCCTCCCTCCCTGTGAAAGGACAAATGACAAATCCAACGTCCCCCTTTTCATGTTTTGTGAGAGGAACATTTCCCTCCAATCTCCTCTCGGAGGGTGTTTCCAGCGTGTCCCGCGCCAGAAGGCCTCCCCTCGGAGTATCTCCTGGGGAGCACTCACATGTGCTCTGTGTTGGCAGTCTCAGGTCCAGCAGTCCTCCAGGAAGTCGGACAACCTCCCCTGCCGCCAGCTGCACCAGGTGAATGAGGGACAGTAGACCCTGGTGACGCGGTTGGGGGCTGGGGTGGTGAGCAAAGGCCTCCAGGAGAAGTCCTAAAATGGCTGGGAAACACACACATGTATGTGTTTGCCCCCACTTTAGAAAGAGCTGACTTTCAATAGCCCGATTTAAAAATACGTGAACGGGGATTATTTCGAATACTGTGATATTGATTTCCTGGTTCCTTAAAGCAGTAAGCCTTTCTTTCTGCATTTAAACGGGATGCATTTCTTTACGTATTGGTAAGTATACTCTAATTGGCAAAATGATGATATGTGTATATATTATGTAATTAAGTAGTTATATGAAGTCAGGAGAAATTAATGCATGTATTCGTTCACTTAACAAGCTTTTAGCCAGCTTATTCCACATGATGGAAAAGAGGCCAAACATTAGGAACACAAAAAGGAACAAATCCCTGCCCTTGAAGTGTTACCTGGGGAAGAGAGGCAAAGTGAACAGGTATAACCTGGAGACTGGGTCTCCTTGGACTCCTGCATGACAGTCAGCTCAAGGCCTGGTTCATACAGTCTGCTGGGCCGCCTCCCCTCCTCTCCCCCCCCCCCCCCCCAGTTTCTGATTCAGTGGGGCCAGAAATATGCATTTCTAACATGTTCCGCTGATGATGAGGGTCCTCTTTGAGAACCCCTGATCTAGGGTTACAAGTGGAAGCCCAGAAGGAGTTTTTAGCACTGGCTGGAGGGCCAGGGGCTTCAGGGAAAGTTTCATAAAGGAAGAGAGTTTCAAAAGACACGTGGAGAAGGATAAGGAGGGGGGACTGGGACATGCCAAGTACATTTAGTTCTAAAGGACAAAAGGAGAAAGTACATATGGTTTGAAAAAGAATGCAAGTAATTCCATTTGGCTAGGATGCAGTCTGAGTTTGAAGTAGTTGCAGGAGATAAAGCTGGAGAGAGATGCAGGCCCAGAGCCACGGGTGGAGGGCCCCAGGTGAACATTGTCCTCTGAGGATGAGAGACCCGGAGAATGTCCAGAGCTGAAGTTGGAAGACAGCAATGTGTTCCAAGAAAAGAATCCTGGTAGAAGAATTCTGTCATTTACCTTTCTTCAGAACTGGCTTCCTTCTGAGCCTGGCACAGAGCTTTCCAGCCTTTTGGAAGAAATCCTTGTCATTTCTCTTAAGTGACAAATCTCACTGGAGGTGACAGGAGAAGAGAAAGGGTATATTGATTGCTTATAACCAGAACTATGTGGAGGGGATTAAGTTTTATTTTTATTTTTTATTTTTTGCCATTAAGCCATGACATTGAGCATGACCTTGAGTATGATACAATAATTGTTTCATTATAATTGACTCTTAGAAAACTCTAAGCTTCACCCACTTCTAAAGGCCTCCAGGTCACTCAGAAGGGAGGGTGACAGGCCTAGGAAGAGGAAGGGTTGGAGAGAGGGAGACCCTGAGAGCAGAAGTAGTGATGAAATGTGCTTCCTTCCTTTCTCTCTAGGGGAAGATGATGACGACGACGAATGTGGGGAGGAGAAGCTGCCCTCCTGCTTCGATTATGTGATGCACTTTCTCACTGTGTTCTGGAAGGTCCTCTTTGCCTTCGTGCCCCCTACAGAATACTGGAACGGCTGGGCATGTTTCATCGTCTCCATCATCATGATTGGCGTGCTGACAGCTTTCATTGGCGACCTGGCTTCCCACTTCGGCTGCACCATTGGCCTGAAAGATTCGGTGACTGCGGTCGTGTTCGTGGCACTCGGAACTTCAGTACCAGGTAGGGAATACATTTGCCTTATGACCTTGTCCTGCCCAACAAACCAGGCCTCTGAAAGACAGGAGCCCAAAGGCATAAATAATGTCACTGCCAGGACATTGTCATGGCATTTTTCAAGGTTAGAAAGCTGATCAGTATCATGAGGAGGACAGGAAAGCATTGCCAGAGGGCCTGCATGGCCTGCATGGTGAGGGCAAGTTGATTTGGTGGATAGATTGGTAGATGAGGTTCCCAATACAATTAGCCCTTTCAAAAGGGCAAAACAAAACAAAATTACAGAATCATGTTCAAGAACAAAATTTCCATCTTTTATATAATTAGTGAAGTTTGGATGATTTCCATGAAACTCTGTATTCATTGGGTAACTAAGATAAATACTTACTAAAGACCTGACTTAATGTTCTTTTGACCCAAGTATTAATGGGAGTAAATAAAAAGAGGCAGACCTTGATTGGGACAGGGAAAAGGTAACCTCACAAAGTGCACATTTCATGGATGTCCCTGCATGCATTCCAGCCCACAACTGTCGCTCATTATGGTTGTGCAGACGTCTGAGTAAGACATCCTCCTCCCAAACATGACATTAACAGCAGTAATTTTAAAACTTTGGTGGGCATCAGAATGACCTGGGCGCTTCTTTAAAAGAAAAACGTAAATGCCTGAGACCCACGACTAACCAATAGAATCAGAAGACCTAGGGCCCCAAAATGTGTGTTTTGAGCTCACAGGTGATTCTGGTACACATGCGTGCTTATTATAAGTGAAGCTCTGGCCTCTTCCCCAGCACTAGTTGACATCTTGGCAGATGTACGGTATTAACTTTGAGCAGCCCGCATTCTCTACCAAATAGAAGGTCAAGGACAGGTGTTCCAGTACTTGACCTGGGGGAAAGGCAGGACTTAAGGGGAAACACAGCCCTGCTAATGGTAGCATTCAATGTTCCATAGTTGTCACAGCCTTTTGTAAACGCTGTGATTTCTACTTGCCATAGTTAGCAACCTTGGCTTTTGGTTTTGAGTCCGAAAACAAGTACAGTTTAAATCATGTATGTCTGTTCGCTGGCGTTCTCTAGCTGTTTTCCACTCACATACACATCATCTCAGTGACTGCGCATCAGATACTTAACTTCTGAGTCTCAGTTTCTTTATTTGTAAAATTGGGATAATCATACTTAGGAATGCAGTAAGGACTGGGAAAAAACACCTATATATTGTGCATCGAGTAAAGCTTCTGGGACATGGAAGGAATTTAATAAAATAGTAGCTTTTGTGAATAGTTATGTTGCATAGCTTAGGAGGATCTGACCAGTATGCATCTGGCCAGCTGTAGCAGATGTACCACCCAACTGATGAACAATTTGGGGGTCCTAAACACAGGCCTGGCATGTTTTCTCAGATTCCTGGCATAGTTTTGGTGTCCAACTGAGTTGATGAGGGAGTCAGGGGATTTAGGATGTATTCTTACTCCTGCCCTCCCAGCAGAGCAGGTTGCCTCTCAACCTCAGCTCTGTTCTGGCAGTTCCAAGTTTGGTCTTTATTTTGAATTTTTTCCAGAAATGACCAGAAATTTTCCAAGTAGGGGGAAAATTGTAAAATACTCATATTTTAAGTTGCTTTGTTTATAGAACATATGTACAACCAAAAGAACTAAATGCTTGGGGTCTACTTTGCCTAAGGCTTAAGTCACTGTATCAAATGGTGCCCAGATCAGCACATACTGTTGTTGACTGTGGCTTTAACCCTTGAGAAGAATATGTTCAAATTATGGTAATGCAGGCAAAATTAGGTCTCCCATCACAGTTACTCAAAGTCAGCAGTTGGTCCTAGCAAATGCATCTCTTGCTTTCTAAAGGATTTAAAATAATGCTTTTTCTACATCAAATCCTTGTTCCAATTTTTTTTTTTTAATTTCCCAATGCCTCATCTCAATATCTCAAAACTGGCTCCTTTTTCCAACACCAATCTTCCAAAATAGCTCCCTGCATCTTTTGTATGAATGCTTTTGAATGGTGTGCCATCACATGACTAAAAAATATTTTTCTATAACACAAAATGTGGATTACAGTAAACCTCAGTGTTTAGAGGATCATTTGTTCTGCCACTTAAAACCAGCTCACTTCCCAGGGAGAGTCAACAAGAGGTAAGAAAGCCTGTTGGGGGGAATACAACAGAATCATTTGTTGCCAAAATGCTTTCCCTACTCTGCCGTAAATTCTTCCCATCGGGATACAGATTTCTTTGCTCTGCTATTGGGAGCATTTCTATAATTTGTTCCAGTATTAACTGTGCAGCATGCTCCCCAAACAACGTATTCATAGGCAGTCACAAATAATCATATCTACATAAACAGACTTTTCTTTTCAAAAAAACACCTGTGCAAATTGAACAAGATGCTGAATGAACATAATATTTCTGACTTTTCCTCACTGATGATTCCGAGCAGTGCTTTATTTTATCTCCTGAATTTAAAAAAGTAAGAATGCTGTTGTTCCCCTGATGACAAAGCCCAGTTGCTACCGGCAGACGAAGGATGAGGAACACTCTTCCTCTTTGCTCACAGTCTACTATTAACTGGCCTTAGTCCTGGGGCCCAGCTTTCTCTCTCTCTTTTTTTTTTTTTCAGTGCATATTTACTATTTCAAAATAGCATTAGAATTCAAATATATGAAGCCAGACTGTTTTTCTTTTCCTTTTTATCGTTGACTCTATTACAGCTGTTGCCCCATACTCCCTTTGCCTCCCTCCACCCAGCCTCGCCCCTCCTCTCCCCTCCCCTCGGCCCTCACCACATTATTGTCTGTGTCCATGAGCTATGCATATATGCATGTGTATTCTTTAATTGATCTCTTCCTGTCCTCTCTCTCTCTCTCCTTCCTTCTGAGATCTGTCAGTCTGTTCCATGCATCCATTAGGCTGATGTCTTGACCCTTCTAAAGGAGAAGAGCTCCTGGCGAGTGTTCCATACAGCGCTGTCCCTTTCTGGTGAGAATCAGGTTCTTAGCTTGTGATGATGGCCTGAAGGACATTGGAAACATTCCCTGCCTGGAGGCAGGATTAAATATCATTTGAAGTATTTTTCACCAAATTTCTGAAAATCCCTGGGAAAAAAGCTTATGATTTTGTAGGTGAGACAGAGCTTCCTCCTCATACCAACGGGGGAACAAATGCTCATTATAACCGCCCTGCAGAGAAAGAGTCCCGAGGGTCTTCACTCCCCTCAACCTTAGGTGTGCATGGAGAGCGCCAAGACCCAGACAAGTTAGTAAGAAAGGACCTGCTTTTCCTCAATCACCTTTTACAGAGCTACCTGCCTGGAGAGGAGTCCTGAGCAGTCTCTTTCCACCTCTGTGCATCTCCTGTCTTCATAAACTTTGGAAAGTGCAGCCAGATGATTAAGGTTTATTTTCGTAACGTGAAATGTAGAATGCAGTTGGGGTGAGCCAGAGCCTGCTCTCCAGCCCTCTTCTCTTCTCATCCCTTGCTCCTGGCCTGTGCCATCACATCAGACTCCATGCATTGAATGCCATCAGTAGGCCAACGATTACCAAATGTGTATCTCCAGCTTCGAATTTCCCAAGTCTAGATTCATATACCAACTGCCTTCCCTGTGTCAATGCCAGATGTGTAATTTGAGTTCAAAATTACCACATCCAAAATAGAATTGTTGATTTCCACTGCCTAAGCTCAGTATCCTTCAACCAAACCGTGTTTTCCCAGATCTTGCCTTTCTCGGGAAAACGGTACCAACATCCAGCCAGGTGTCTTTGGTTCCTTTTCCTCATTCCCGCGTCAGTCCATTGATAACACTTGCAGATCTTTCCTCTAAGTGTATCTTGGTCAAATCCACTTAGCTCCCTGTCTACCATTACCCTCTGGTCTAGACAGTAATTCTCTCTCACTCAGACCTGTGCCCTAGCCTTCTGTCTTCATGCTTCTGATATAGACTATTGTTGTTTTTTAAATATACTTTTATCTAAGGAAGAGAGAGAGAGAAGAGAGAGAGAGAGAGAGAGAGAGAGAGAGAGAGAGAGAGAGAAACATTAATATGAGAATCATTGATGGGCTGCCTTCTGCACACCCCCTACCTGGGGTCTAGCCTATAACCCAGGCATGTGCCCTGACTAGGAATCGAGCCATGACCTCTTGTTTCATAGGTCAACACTCTCCCACTGAACTACATTGGCTGGGCAGCTATAGATTGTTTTAAGATACAAATCGGGCCACATTTCAAGGGCTTCCTGTTTCACTTAGGATATACCTTAAAGGCATCATTCCTGCTTGTAAAGACCTATATGACTCAGCTCTGCTATCTTCCCATGTGTTTTCCCCACTGTTCTTCAGCTCCACTGGTCTTGTACTGTCCTCCACACGCCAAGTTCGTTCCTTTCTCAAGGTTGAGCTAGCTTTCTAAAAGGCCCTTTCCTTCATTCCTACAAGACTGGCTCTTTGTCTCCATCACAGCTCATCTTAAATGGCACTTCTTTAAAGAGACCTTTCCCAGCCATGCAACCTGAACTGGTCAACCAGCTCTTTGTGTTATATCACCCTATTTTCTGAATTTATTCCTTCCTGTATTTTTTATTGATTTATTCAAATAAATACTATTGTCTAACTCTCCTCACTAAAAGGTAAACTTCATGGGAGCAGACAACTTCTCCTTTTTTGCTCTCTGCCAAATCCCTGCTGCTAGAATAATGCCTAACACATACGTAATGCAATTTGTTGTGTTGTGTATATAGGAGAATGTACAATAAATCATTTACACATTAGTATGAGTTAGTTTAGTCAGATTGCTTTCTTCCTAATGCCTGATAGACAACTAAGAAAGTTATGACAGGGAGATAAACAGTAGAAAATTCTATAGTGTGGCTTATTTTTAAGGAATAGAGTATGTCTGAGTAGGGTATTATAGTAAGAGGGGCAAAGGTGACTAAGAGTACCATCAAGCCCAGAATAGAAACATTTATCCTCTTGCATAATTTTAGCTGTAGTGGGAACTTTGATGAGGAACAAGATTTTTTTTTTTTGGCTTTATTTTTTTCTCTGCAATAATCCCTGCTTCCATGACTCAGAACTCAGCGTGGCACTTTGAAACGTTAGGCGTACTCTGTGGAGTGCTAAACAGGCCTTTTGCAATGGTCTGGCCTGTGTTCATAGCTATGTCACAGCACATGGCTTCTGTGGAATAAGTTTCAAAATTCCAGAGAAAAAATAAATGAGAAGGAAAATTGGGAACCCAGCCTTTTTTTTTTTTATGCAAAAGACCACCTGGAATGGCACATTCTTTTAGTTTACCGTTATTTACTTGGGTGAACCTAGGTATATCTAGTCAAGACAGTCTAGCTTCTATACCACGTTTAGAATTATACTTTCATGTCTTGTTCCTCTTGGATTCAAAAAAGTGAGAATTCTTCCTTAATTATTCAGGAAACTCTTAGGTGCTGATGAGTTGGGGAAGTTTTTACCACCCTACGTCCTGCCCTGGTCTTTCTCCAGACATCTTGACGGAGCTGGTGCCAAGGCTGGCCTATTGCTCCCTTTATCTCCCCCTGACATATGTTCACTCCTGGGGCCAGAGCAGTGTAAAAACTGAACATCGCAGGCTGTCCCTTCGCCTCTGGCATCATCAGATTTTCTGCTGGCTTGGAGTGTTTTGAATATCTTTTGGATTTTGTCAAGTAGGAATTATTTCATGCTAGAGATTTTTAAGTGGAAAACAAATAGACCATTTTAGGTTGTTGGGGTTTTTTTTCTCCCTGTTTTGTAAATAGAAACTTTTTAGAAATAAAACTTTTAGAGAAAATGCATGCCACTTTAAAATTAGATCATTTCCAGACTTCTGAATATCATGGGAAGGATTTTATATACAACTGGTTATGCCAGCTGTTTACTTCACTCTCGTAGTGCAGTGGTCATGAAGAAGTGCCGAGGGAGCTGTTGACAAGAGCTTTAGAACTGAATTCAGGGAAGCGAACTTCTGTTATTCACTGTGTGGCTGGAATCCATCTATTGATTCTGAGCCTTGCTCTTCTTGCCTATAAAATAGGCATAATAATTTAATATGACAATTTAAATAGCTATTGAGAAGATTAGTAATATGTATCTCAGAGCATTTTGTAACTGAAAATTGCTACAAAATGCAGGAAATAATTTTCACTATTTACTCTGAGCTTAACTCTTAAAATCTCAACAGTAATAAAAACCATGAGAAAATGAAGATGAATGGGGAAAGTTTTATGAGTAGAGAAAGAAGTTTAAATTCATCATGTAGTTCCATTGTATTCAAGGCATAAACACCATATATATTATATATTAAGTTATTAGATTAAAGTGATGTGAAGCTATTTGCCTCCTCCCCAAATTTATTTTCATCCCTTATACTTTTCTTTCGAAAGTTAGATTTCCTCTTTGTCACTGTGCTAGAAAACATTATATTGTTTTTGTGAACAAAAATAATAATAGTGATAATTAGCTATTAATGGTTTAAATTTTTCATCTTTTAATTTCCCGACTTCTAATTACTCTGAAACGAAGATATTCTACAGCATATTTAAGTAACAAGTTTATTACAGTTTATTATGTCCCACTGCCTTGTTTCTCAGTGGGTCCTAAAGTGACTCGAATGGTTGTACAGATTGTATACCACCAACTCAAAGGGTCGCCATAGTCTAACTGAGACTCCTGGACACACACTGAGTACCACATCCACGGCCGTACACAGTGGTGGCCCCATAGAAAGGCCCCTTGACAGCTTATATGATACTGAACACCAGCATCCTCAGTTACAGGAGGAAATTAGGACTCAGAAATAATGTGATTTGCCCATATTTAGCCCAAGTTTATATTGATAGTAAATTCTGGAATCCATATTATTGTTCTTTCTCCTCATCTGATACTTAAACCCTGTATCATTCCACCGTGGATTTATTTTTAAGACAAGCTTTGCAGAAGCTTTCCCATAGATCTCACAATTTTTGGAAATTACTCATTTCCTTCTTTCCTTCTATTTTAGTATTTTCCACTTTTAAAGCATGCAGCAATGAGTTCATATTTTAGCTCCTTGAAGTCAGACTTTGTCATTATTCTCTTCAACATGGAAAACACCTACTTCAAAAAAATCTCAAAAATGAACAAAGGCCTATTTCTATAGCCATCAATGCTTAGCATTTCCTGCCTGTAAAAATTGAAACACTGGGACAACTAGAAACTCTTTTAAACATGTTCAGTTCTGACCTAGCTCACAAAAAAAAAAAAGAAGAAGAAGAAAGAATGTCCAGATAGCAGCCTCGTGCCGCTAACGGGAGTGATCACGAAAGGAGATTTGGTCATTCCGAGCCTAGACCAGAGCTGCCTGTGATACATGGCGACCCAGGCCCCAGGGGTAGTGGGCCCAGGAAGGGCATATTGATGACACTCTCCCAGCAGTCATGTTCTGCAAAGATTTACCGGAAACTTTGGGAATCATGTCCTAATCTTTTTAAGTCTCAACGCATCACTGGAGGTGACTGTCCAAAGCATCTCTCAGTGCACTTGGTCTGAACCACAGAGATGGATAGGAAGGGAACACAGCAGTACCCCACCCAAAACAAACACTCTTCTCAGGGGACATGGTACCCATTCACTCTGAATTTCTACAGTCATCTGATCTACCTGGGAAAACACCCACCCCACTTATTAACTGTAGGACACTTTCGGGGACAAAGTGCTTAACACCTCTCAGCTTAGTTCCTTAACCTGAATTATGGGGACATGAACATCTATGTTACAGAGTTGTAGTGAAGATTACATGAGAAGCGCAGGGCCTAGCATATAGTTGACACTCAAAAAAAAAAAAAAGGTTAGGTCTCTTTTTCCCTTTCACTTCAGTGCACTGGTGAATGGGTTTAGACCTCCTATGGTATTCTGCTCAGCTATCTTGCAACAATTAAAACAAATAAAAGATCAAGAAAATTCTCAGACTGTCCCATGTTAATGAATTGGACATGCCTCAGTGTGTTCCTGTTTACTGACATTTCCCTGTCTCTCCATGAGCTTTATCCTCTGAACCTTGGCCAGTCAGCTGAGAAGACACAGGTTGAAAAGGAAGTGCCCTAGCTACCGTGTGCACACATTTAATTGGATGATTAACATTTCACATTAATTTAAGTGGAAATGAGAGAATTACTTTACTCTGAGCCCAGCTATCCCAATGGCTGGGGTGTCAGTTCCCCCAAGAGATAATAAAGGGCAGGTATGTTTTGTTTCTGGAGACTCTACTAAGCACTCTGTTTCTTTGCCACCATGTAAGTCAGGACTGCTGAGGGGCCCTCCGGTCTGCAGTCAGGCAGAGAGGCAAAGCCACTGGGGACCGGGCCAGAGGAGCAACTCAGGCAGCCTGGCCACTCAGATGGCTTTCCTTATGCCATCTGAGGGACCTGTCTTCACCTCATACCAGTGAGGTGCTGTCTGAAGCTAAAAGGCACACATTCCCATGAATATGTGATGTCACTAGAATTGGAGAGAGCCCACAAAAGCAAGAATTGACAAGGACAGAGCAAAACAAAAGAAAAACTAGACACCAGATTTCACAAAATTTGCTCCATAAATAGCACAAGAACTGCCTAAATTAACAAATACTGGAGAACAGAGTGTATACAGCAGGCCCAGAGCATCTTGTAAAAACCTGGGAAAGGTCCACCCTGAAACTATTTCTATCCTGTATTCTGCTCAATAGAAGAGTTTGTAGTCAATACTTTTAAGGTATTTTGTTTGTTTGATTGATTTCTTTTCTTAGTGGGCCACACTGCCTGGGCACCTGGCACTGAGCACAAGTCTGGAGAGGGACCAGGATGATAACAATGATGTCAATGTCCCAGGAGGTGATTGGGGAGAGGGGTACTCAGCATGTGGCATGATGCTTTACAGAGCCATTGGATAGTGCCCCAACCTATACCAGCTACCTCCACTCACTCCCACAAGAGTCACAGTGTGAGAGAAGGGGAGCTAAAACAATTTCACTCTAATCTCTATCTGGGCCTTCTTACGTACTGTAGGTCAGCCAGAGCGAGGACACTTGGCAGAAACATAGTGTGTACAGGTGTGTGTGTGTGTGTGTGTGTGTGTGTGTGAGTGATTTGGGTGTGAAGACTTGGTGTTGTCAATGAGTTATGTGAATAAATATAAATTTGCTCTTCTTTTTAGTCTCAAGTGTGTTCTAAAGGGAGCAAGCACCAAGTGTAGCAAATGCATTAGGCCTTTTTGCTTTGTGAGGATTAACAAAGAGTATGCGTTTCATACAAATCTTATAAATGTTGACATGATGACTTTCATTTCTTCTTTTTCACATTTGAAAATAAGACAATGAAAATGAAAACTTTTAAGGACCACTGTTTAGTTCTTTTTCTTCCAAATCAAGGCCTCAACCTGCATCTTTAGCAACTTTATTGAACTATAATTTACTTACCATAAAATCACTCCTTTGAAAAATACAATTCAGTGACTTTTGTGTTATGCCATCATTACCTTAATGCGGTGTTAGAACATTGCATCATCCCAACAAGATCCCTGTTGGCCACTTACAGGAAATTCCCACTTCCACCTTCAGCCCAGCCCCTACTAACCTACTTAATGTACCTTCTCCACAGATTTGTGTTTTCTCAGTTTCTCACAAAGATCACCTTTAATTAATAAATATCATAAATAATCTACATGATAGTAATTGTACTTTAATAATACATAATGCTAAGAATTTACCATGGTTAATTAATTTCTATGTATTGATACCTATTTATTTATTTATATATATATATATATATATATATATAGTTGTTCTTGTACATATTGAAACTAAATAGAATTTACCATGGGTTCTATAAGATTTTAAAGTAAATATTATTTTATTCATCATAAAATCTCTATAAGCATTTCACAAACTATAAGTAAAAGTAAAATATATTTGGTATTCATCTCTTTGTGCATATATGGATTTTTTAAAAATCTTTATTGTTGAGAGAATTACAGATATCCCCCTTTTCCTCACATTGCTCTCCTCACTCAGTTCCCAATACATCCCAGGCCTTCATCAGCCTATTTCCTATGTCTATAGTTAAGATCTTTGGTTAATCTCTTCCCATCCATCCCTCCACTTCCGTCTGAGATTCATCAGTCTGTTCCATGCTTCCATGCCTCTGATTCTATTTTGTTCACAAGTTTATTTTGTTCATTAGATTTCTTGTTCATTTATTTTCATTTTTAGATTCAGTTGATAGATATGTATTTATTGCCACTTTATTGTTCATATTTTTAATATTTTTTCTCTTCTTCTTCCTCTTCTTAAAGAATACCCCTCAATATTTTATGAAGTACTGGCTTGGTAGTAATTAACTCCTTTGTCTTTTTTTGTCTATGAAGCTATTAATCTGACCCTCAATTCTAAGTGAGAGTTTTGCTAGATAGAGTAATCTTGGTTGCAGGTCCTTGTTATTCATCACTTTTGGCCTGCATAGTTTCTGTTGAGAAATCAGCCTTCAATTGTATGGTGGCTTTTCTCTTCCTACTTTTAAGATTCTCTCTTTGCCTTTTACCCTTGGCATTTTGATTACGATGTGTCTTGGTATGGGCCTCTTTTGAGTTCTTCCTATTCAGGACTCTGTATTTTCTGGACTTGTAAGTCTATTTCTTTCACCAGGGAGGGCAAGTTTCCTGTCATTATTTCTTCAAATAGGTTCCCAGTATCTTGCTCTCTCTCCTCCTTCTGACATGCCCTTGATCAGAATGTTGGTATACTTGAAGTTGTCCCAGAGGCTCCTTGCATTATCTTCAAATTTTTGGATTCTTTTTGTTGTTCTGATTGGGTGTTTTTTTCTTCCCCATATTCCAAATGATTGATTTGATTCTCAGAATGCTCCACCCGATTGTTGAATCCCTGTAAATTATTCTTTATTTCATTTTGTGTATGCTTAATTTCTGACTGGTGTTTTTGCATGTCTTTGATATTCTCACTAAAATCCTTGAAAGTCTCGCTAAGTCCCTTGAAGCTCTCATGAAGATCCTTGAGTAACCTTATAACCATGGTTTTTAACTCTATGTACAGTAGTTTGCTTGCTTCCATTTCTTTCATTTGTGACATATGTCTTTGTCTCCACATTTTGGTTGCTTCTCCGTGTTTGTTTCTATGTATTAGGTAGAGTTGCTAAGTCTCCTGGAATTGGTAGAGTGGCATTGTGTAGTAGATGTTCTGTATGGCCCAGAGGGTCAGGTCTGCAGTCACCTGAGCTGAGCACTCTAGGTTTGCCCCAGTGTGGGCTGTGAACACTGTCTTGTAATAAAGCATTGGTTGCTGTTGGCACCACTAGGAGGAATTGACATCCAGACCAATTGGCTGTAAGGCCCAGCTGCTGTGGAGAGGAAACACACTGAAGGAGGAGGACTTGTTTTAGTGTGGCTTTGCAGCTCAGTGAATCTGCCCCTTGAGGGTGTCACTTGTAGATGTGTAGAGTTGTAATCTGGTATGATCGGAAGCTGCCCTCCAGGTGCACGGGGTCTAGGGTCTCCAGGGAGGTTCAAGGTCAACCACTGCCTTGATTCACCCTGCAGGAGCTATTGGTATTGGGCTTGGAGGTGACAGGGCAAGGCCCAGCTCTGAAACAAGGCAGGCTTGGGCTAGTGCTGGGTCTTGGGCCTTTTATTCATAGGTTTGGGACACACTGATAGAAGGTGCAGCTTGTTTGAGAGATTTTAGCAAAGTTTAAAGCCTGAGCTAGGAAAAGCCACTGCAAATGGATTGGGTGGGTCTACAAATTGGATGGGGTGGAGTCTCAGGGAATCACCAGAGTGGAGCAAACAATTTGAGCCAGGCTGATGGAGACTCAGATATGGCTGCACTCAGCTGTGTGATGGGAGAGGTCAAAGCACAAGAACAATGGCCCCTGCAACCACCCCTGTTCCTGCCCCTGGGTTCCTGCCCCAATGCCAGGCAATCCAGTTTCTCTATGTATGTGTCTGTGTTGACCAAAATGCTCGGTGCTGGAACTCAGAGGTATCGAGTCCAAGTAAATTCTTATGCCGGCCCTTTAAAAGGAATATCTGGGTCTCCAGCAGCCTCCATGTCTCTCAGCCACAATCCCTCTGTGTCCAAGGGTTATCGCCCAAAGTTACGGGACTTCTCTTCCCAGCTCTGGAACCCTGGGCTGAGAATCTGTGTGGGCTGGGACCCCTTGCTCCTCATAGTGGCCTCTGCAGAGATAATCTCCTGCCCAATTAAAAAAAGGCACATGTAGGTGTCGGACCAGCCTGTTCTGTGCTTCTGCCCGTCCTACCAGTCTCAGTGTGCTTTCTTCTTTACTTCTCTAGTTGTAGGACTTCCATTTAGCCAGCTTTCAGGTGGTTCTGAATAATAGTTATTCTGTATTTTAGTTCTAATTTTGATATGATTGTGGGAGGCGGTGAGTATAGATTTACCTATGCCACCACCTTGGTTCTTCCTACATATATGGATTTTTATACCTTTTAACACAATCCACTATCCTCCCCACAATAGTAATCTTCTCTCATGTAATAGGAATTGCTGGAGGAAATATTGTGCAATGGTACTTAGAATTAGTCCCATGAATCTTGGGATAATGCTCCATGTTTAATGATATGTAAATGCCAAAGGTCCTTCGCCAGGTCAGTTAGTTGATCAGAACTCAGTGCTAAGGAGTTAATTCTTAAGTTCAGCTTTCTACTCCCTTCCATGACCCCAACATGTCACCCTGAATCAATACAAGTCCAGGGAAACCATGAAGCTGAGAGCAGAGACCAAAGCCTATTGAACAGAGGCTATGCATGCGCCTAACTTCCCTGCACAAAGAATGACACAATCTTGTTATGACACAAACTGAATTCAGAAGAAAAAGTGTGAGCTATAAAAAAGCCTAACTTAATTGCCATGTCATGGGCACCGCATGAGCAACAAAATAAATGCAAGGCCCACTGGTATTCTTAGAAGAGAAGGCAAACAAAATGCTAACTCAATTTAAAAGGCAAATTTTACACGTGACTATAAAAAAGAATTTTAATATCTGTTGGGGATGGTGCATATTATAGCTATGAAATCCTGGTGCTTGGCATTTATGCCCGATACCAGCTGGAATGCCATCATTATTCCTGAGCACACAGACTTCACATCCTGCCTTTTCCCGGGAATGAAACATAAGCTATATATGACTTGTTTATACTCTGCTTCATTCCAGAAAAAGGATTTAAATCTATAAAATGCTTTCACATTGTTCAGCCACCTTATCTGGCACATGATCCAGAAATGCTAAATCTATTGGTGACCATATTTGTTTAGCTCAGCAAATATGAACACTGCCTTGTGTGCACAAGAGGAAAATAGCTTATTTTGATTGTGTTATTTACAATCAGGAAATTACATGTTGTGTTTGCTTCTGCCCTCCAGCAGCCCTCCCCCCAATGCCCTCTGGAGCCCAGGGGGCTTTGGGGCATGGTCCTCTATAAATTGCAAGCTATTATTAGGTTATCGCTGGGAAAAATCATGGCTTGAGACAACAAGCAGGACATGTTGTACTTCTGAACTAAAATGACCCCCACTGGGGTCTACAAATGGGCCCAGCAGAGGACTAATTGTACCTTTTCATTCCTGCTTCTCCATTGTAAAACAACAAATAACCATAAATGTGCAAAGGCTCATGGAAATGTCCTTCTATGAAGGATTCTCTGCATGATGGCTGAAATATGGCAAAACAAAACCCCTAAACTAACTCCTTGTCAAACGAGGCCATCAGCTCAGGCTGCTCAGAGGGGGGTCACCTTCAGTGTAGGCCACAACAGAAGTAGTTCCAGGTACTTTCCACCTTTTGTCTGTATTTATGGAGCTTCCTTTGAGGAAGAAAAGGGATAAACCTGACATCGATGACTTCTGCTGTGTCAAGTATTCTTGTTAATTTTTAATATATTTTATTGATTTTTTAAAGAGAAGAAGTCAGAAATATCGATGAGGGAGAAACATCGATCAGCTGCCTCTTGCACACCTCCTACTGGGGATGTGTCCACAGCCAAGGTACGTGCCCTTGACTGGAATTGAACCTGGGACCTTTCAGTCCACAGGCCAAGGTTCTATCCACTGAGCCAAACTGGTTTTGGCAGTGTGAGGATGAATCTTTGTCTTGCATAACTTCTAAACTTGAGTTTAATCTACAGTGGAATGTTAGTGCCAAATAATATTCAGAATAAAAAATAGCACAATTTATAATTGCTAAGATTTGGAAACAGCCTAAATGCCCATCAGGGGATGAATTAATTAGGAAACTTTGGTACATCTACACAATGGAATACTATGCTGTGGTAAAAAAAAAAAAAGAAGGAATTCTTACCATTTGCAATAGCATGGATGAAACTGGAGAGCATTGTGCCAAGTAAAATAAGCCAGTCAGTGAAAGAAAAATACCTCATGATCTCACTCATTTATGGATAATAAAGGACAGTATAAACTGATGAACAAAAATAGGTACAGAGGCAGAGAAGCATCAAACAGACTATCAAACTATAGTGGGAATGCTGGGAGGGTTGGGTGTGGGAGGAGGTAAGAGATCAACCAAAGGACTTGTATGCATAACCAATGGACGCAAGACACTGCGGGGAGAGGGGTGGGATGAGGGCGTGTGCTGAGGGGTGGGTAGGAGAGGCAGGGGGAAGGTCAATGGGGGGAAAGAGAAGAGATATGTGCCACTCTTTCTAATACTTTAAACAATAAAATTAAATTAAAAAAAAAATAAAACCACACACCACTGTGTTCTGACAGTCAATTCCAACCTCAACTAAGAAGCCTAAAATTAAGGCCCTGAGGCACTGTGGCATTCTTGGTCATCAAATATTCAACTGATCTTCCCTCTACATTAGTCATGAGGCATTAAGAAGATTAATACTATTTTCTTTTTTATTAAAGCAGTGGAAGCAGTACGATGCAGTGCTAAGGCATAGGTCTAAGAGCCACTCTGCACTGGTTTTCATTAGTCATTCTGCAAACATTTCATGAGCATCTACTAGGTACTAGACTGTTCTACATGGTGGATGGAAGTGGAGGGATGAATAAGAGAGACATTTTATATTTAATCCCATGAACTTCACATTCCAGAGGGAGAAGACAGATTCTTAGAAACACAACAAAATTTCAGATAGCAGTAAGGATGAATATTGTTGTATAAAACAGGATTATGGAATAATGGAATAGAGTGTGTATGCATGGAGGGGGTCATTTATTTTTATTTTTCTGAAAAGTGGAAAGCACTATTTTTAGTTTTTAAACCTTTATTGTTGAAAGTATTACATATGCCCCCTTTTTTCCCCCAATTGACCCCTTCTAGCCTACTCCACCCTCTACCTCAGGCCTTCACCACCCTATTAGTTGTGTCCATGGGTTATGCATATATGCATACAAGTTCTCTGGTTGATCTCTTCCTATCCACCCACCCTTCTCCTGCCTTTCCTCTGAGGTTTGAAAGTATATTCCATGCTTATTTGTCTCTGGATCTATTTTGTTTGTCAGTTTATTTTATTCATACAATTCCACATATGAGTGAGATCATGTAGTACTTATCTTTCTCTGGCTTATTTTGCTTAGCATAATGCTCTCCATACATGCTTTTGCAAATGATAAGAGTTCTTAATTTTTTACAGTATTCCATTGTGTAAATGCACCATACCTTTTTTACCCACTCTTCTGCTGATGGACACATGGGCTATTTCCAAATCTTAGCTATTGTAAGTTGCACTGCTATGAACATAGGAGCATATATTCTTTTTAATTGGTGTTTCCGATTTCTTAGGATATATTCCTAGCAGTGGGTCACTGGGTCAAATGGGAGTTCCATTGTTAGTTTTTTGAGAAAACTTCATACTGTTTTCCACATTGGCTGCACCAGTGTGCATTCCCACCAGCAATGACTAGGGTTCCCTATTATCCACATACTGGATGATTGGTGATTTTCAGCATTTTTTCATATGCCTCTTAGCCACTATGTTTAATTTGGAGAAGTGTCTATTTAGGTCCTTTGCCAATTTTTTAATTGCATTGTTTGTCTTCCTTTGGTTAAGTTGTATGAGTTCCCTATATATTTTGGAAATTACCCCTTATTGGTGTATGTCCTCACATGTTACTCTCTTGTTACTCTGTTGATGGTTTCTATTGCTGTGCAAAAGCTTTTTATTTTGATGTAGTCCCTTTTGTTTATTTTCTCCTTAGACTCCATTGTCCTAGGAGATGTATATAATACATATTTCTTCAAGGGATGTTGGAGATTTTCTTACCTATGGTTTCTTCTAAGATATTTTTGGTTTCACATCCTAACACTTAAGTTTTTTATCCGTTTTGAGTTTATTCTTCTGTATGATGTAAGTTGATGGTCTATTTTCTTTTTTTTTTTTTTTGCATGTACTTGTCCAATTTTCCCAACACCATTTATTGAAGAGGCTGTCTTTACTCCATTGTATGCTCTTGCTACGTGGAGGAGTATTTTAATGGTGGTATGACTGGTTGTACCTCTAATCTTGGCAAATTACCTAATCACTCAGACCTCTTGTTCTCCCAGTGCAAACCTACCCAGGCAGTTTTAGTCTTAGAAATTATGAAAAAGTGTTAATTTTCCTCGGTCCCACTTCAAACAAGAATGCTTTTGAATTACAGCAGGTCCTTGAATAATGTCCTTTAATTCAAAGTTGTTATAATGAAACAACTTTGAAGCCTATGGAACTTAACCCTTGTTTATATCAATTGGCCTCTGGTAAACTTGATTTCCCCAAGTACCTAGCGATGACCTTAGGTGAGGACTTAATGTACTGATATTTGGTGTTTTCCTTCTCTGGCAGCTGGGATGCTTATATAGCTTCCTCTGTCCTTACCAGCTAGTGCCAACGGCCCTGGATTTTCATTCCCAACACCCATTCTTCATCTAAATATTCTAGGTTCGTTATGACTTTGTAATATTCAACAAATGATCCACATTAAAGCATCAGTGACTAATAACAGTTTCGTAAGGGCAGAGAATTTGCATTTAATACAAAAAGTGTTTCAACAATAACCACATTTGCATAGCTTCACTGTTTAAAAAGTACATTTGTATGATTTATCTCTTTGGTATCCACAACAGCCTTGGAAGTTAGGCAATCTAATGAGCTATCAGAGTCAGAGAATGGGGTCATGGCAAGCACAGGATTTGATGAAGGGTCCTGGAAATGATCCTGCAGTGTACAGATTTGGGCACCATGGATTCACGGATGTGGATTAAAATCCCACCCCACTCACATTCCATTTAACTCCTAGGGATCTTCAGTTTCTTCCCCTGAAAAAAAAATGGGACTGATCGTAATGTTCATCGTGAATGTCAGGAAAAGCAAATAGCATAATATCTATGTCAGTGCTCTGAAAATTATAAGTTATTATAAAAACGAAAGATTTATCAAAAGACTTTATTAAGTATCCATTAAGAGCTGTGGTAGGTGCCTGGGAGAGAGACAAGGACAAAACTTGACATTAGAGCTCAGCCTCATAGCATTATTAGTAGTTTGGATAGAGCCCTACTCCTTGTTGTATGGTCTTTGCATTACAAATTATATCTCTAGTAAGAGCCCAAGTACAAATGGTGAGAGACTCGGCTATTACATCCCTTCCCAAGTGCACAAAGCTCTTACCAAGCTTCTAAAAAGTATTTCTCTGGGCAAGTGGATATGCAAAGTAATTGTGGGTTGAAGTCAATAAAAAAATACTGTTAGTAAATAAAATGCAATGTTACTGTGACACAAAATACAAAATTAAGAGAGGATGTTGCCTCTACTCTACAGTCCATCATTGCTCAACAGGAGTGGTGGGAAGGAAACTTAAACAAATACACTTCCCTCACAGCCAGTCCTGGGCAAACGTTTATAATCGGTAAAGTGTGTTTTAGGATTCTTTTTTTTCTTTATTGATTAAGGTATTACAAATGTGTCTTTATCTCCCCCATTGCTTTCCTACTCCCCACCCCCACTCATGCCTTCACTGCCCTGGTGTCTGTGCCCATTGGTTATGCTTATGTGCATGCATATAAGACCTTTGGTTGATCTCTCCTCCTTTACCCCCACCCTCCCTTACCTTTCCTCTGAGGTTTGATGGTCTAATGGATGCTTCTCTGTCTCTGGATCTGTTTTTGTTCATCAGTTTATGTTGTTTATTATATTCCATAAATGAGTGAGATCATGTGATATTTATCTTCCTCTGACTGGCTTATTTCGCTTAGCATAATGCTCTCCAGTTCCATCCATGCTCTTGCAAATGGTAAAAGTTCCTTCTTTTTTATAGCAGCATACTATTCCATTGTGTAGATGTACCAAAGATTTTTAATCCACTCATCTGCTGATGGGCACTTAGGCTGTTTCCAAATCTTAGCTATAGTGAATTGTGCTGCTATGAACATAGGGGTGCATATATCTTTTCTGATTAGTGTTTGTAGTTTCTTGGGATATATTCCTAGAAATGGAATCACTGGGTCAAATGGGAGTTCCATTTTTTGTTTTTTGAGGAAACTCCATACTGTTCTCCACAGTGGCTGCACCAGTCTGCATTCCCATCAGCAGTGCAAGAGGGTTCCTTTTCTCCACATTCTCTCCAGCACTTGTCGTTTGTTGATTTGTTGATGATAGCCATTCTGATAGGTATGAGATGGTACCACATTGTCATTTTGATTTGCATCTCTCAGATGATTAGTGACTTTGAGCAGGTTTTCATATGTCTCTTGGCTTTGGATTCTTGTTCCACTTCATGACCTGTCCCAGGCACCTTCCTGACTCTGGATTCTAGAGCAGCCCATGATGCCCAGGAAATGTCTTCATCTCTCACCCTTCACACCATTGGAAACATATTGGTTCTATATGTACCATATTTTCTGGCGTATAAGACAACTTTTTAACCCAGGAAAATCTTCTCAAAAGTTGGGGGTCAAAATCAAATCTGATGTTTTTTTAATTTTTACTTGGTATGCGTTGGAAGAGGGATGGTCTTATACGATGAGTATATCCCAAACTCTATATTTTAACTGGAAAAGTCGGGGGTCGTCTTATATGCCCAGTCGTCTTATACACCAGAAAATACGATAGTTGGATCCACTAAGAATCCAACTACCACAGATGAGACTACGGAAAAGACCAGACATACCCTGTCATTTACATAAGACTACTTTTAAAGGTATATTTAGTAGGCTTTTAATAACATAAAGTCATAAATAATACATTTCCTTTTTAAATAAGAGAACAAAGTTCTCTTTGTAAATAAAATTCTCTTTGTAATAAGCAAAGAATCAAAAAGAAATCATATAAGCCCCACCATCCATTTTCAATTTTGGATCTATCTAATTTTAAAGTCCTGGGAAATTTAAATAAACTACACAAAAATTTGTTTATAAGACATATAAAATACCCACTCTATAATGGACTCAAACTAAGCATAATTACATTAATTGCTTTTTTATCTTAAATGTTGAGAGTATTATAGATGTCCCCCTACCCATCCCCACTCCCCCATCTTTCTCCCATTGCCCTACCCACCTGGTTCTTACCCCAGGCCTTTACCACCCTATTGTCCATGATGATAGTTAAGATCTTTGGCTAATCTCTTCCCGCCTCCCTTTCCCTGTGAGATTTGTCAGTCTGTTTTATGTTTCCATGCCTCTGATTCTATCTTATTCACCAGTTTATTTTGTCCATTAGATTTCTTGTTTGTTTAATTTTTAGATTCAGTTGTTGATAGATATGTATCTATTGCCATTTTATTGTTCATCTTTTTATCTTTTTTTCATTTTCTATCCCTTCCTAAAGAATACCCTTCAACATGTCATGTAATACTGATTTGGTGGTGATGAATGCTTTTAACTTGTTGTCTGTGAAGTTTTTCAGCTGACCTTCAATTCTAAATGATAGCTTTGCTGGGTAGAGTAATCTTGGTTGTAGGTCTTTACTATTCATCACTTTTAATATTTCTTGCAACTCCCTTCTGGCCTGCATAGTTACTGTTGAGAAATCAGCTGACAGTCCTATGGGTGCTTCCGTGTAGGTAACTAACCGCTTTTCTCTTTCTGCTTTTAAGATTCTCTCTTTGTCTTTAGCCATTGGCATTTTAATTATGATGTGTCTTGGTGTGGGCCTCTTTGGGTTCCTCTCATTTGGGACTCTCTGCACTTCCTGGACTTCTAAGTCTATTTTTTTCACCAGGTAGTGGAAGTTTTCTGTCATTATTTCTTTGAATAGGTTTTCAATATCTTGCTCCCTTCCTAGCACCCCCATAATGTGAATGTTGGTACACTTGAAGTTGTTCCAGAGGCTTCTAAATTCATATTTTTATACTTTTTTCTTTTTGCTCTTCTGATTGGTTGGTTTTTGCTTCCTCATATTCCAAATTGTTGATTTGATTCTCAGAATTTTCTACTCTACTGTTGAAACCTTGTAAATTATTATTTCAGTTACTGCATGCTTAATTTCTGATTGGCGCTTTCCCATGTTCTTGACATTCTTACTAAGATCCTTGATAGTCTCATCAAGATCCTTGAGTAACCTTATAACCATGGTTTTGAAACCTGTATCCAGTGGTTTGCTTATTACTATTTCTTTCATTTGTGACATGTTTCTTTGTCGCTGCATTTTGGCTTTTCCCTGTTTTTGTTTCTATTTATTACGTAGAGTTGCTCTGTCTCTTTGAGTTGGTAGAATGGCTTTGTGTAGTAGGTGTCCTGTAGGCCCCAGTGGCTCAGCCTTTCCAGGCACCTGAGTTGGGCACTCTATGTGCACCCTGTGTGGGCTATGTGCACAGTCTTGTAGTTGAGCTTTTTTTTTTTTTTTTTTAATCCTCATCTGAGGATATTTTTCCATGGATCTTTAGAGAGAATGGGAGAGAGGGAAATATCGATGTGAGAAACACATTGATTGGTTGCCTCCTGCATGAGCACTGACCAAGAGAAGCTTGCAACCAAGGTACATGCCATTGACCAGAATCAAACCTGGGACTCTTCAGTCCACAGGCCGATGCTCTGTCCACTGAAACAAACTGGCTATGCTTGATTGCATTACTGCGAAAAATTGACCTCCAGGCCAACTAGCTGTGAGGCCCAGCTTCAACTACAGTGGGAGAGCTGCTGTTCAGGAAACACCCCTATGGAGGAGGACTTGCATCAGTGTGGCTTTGGGCTCATTGTGTCTGCCCCTTGAGTGTGTCACTGGTGGATGTATAGAGATGTAATCTGGTATGGTCTGCAGCTGTCCACCGGATGCACGGGCTCTAGGGCCTCCAGAGTGGTACAAAGTCAACCACGCCCTGGATCCATCTGCAGGTGGATGCTATTTGTATTAAGCTTAGAAGTGCTTCATGGTAAGACCCAGCTATGAAGCAAGAAGCTGGTGCTAGTGCTGGGTCTTGGACCTTTTATGGCTAGGTTTGGGGCACACTAACACCTGCTACAACTTGAAAGATTTTAGGAAAGTCTGAAGCCTGAGCCAGGACAAGCCATTCATATGAAAAAGCTGCTGCAAACAGTTTGGGTGGGGCTGCAAATTGCATGGGGTGTGGTCTCAAGGGAATGACCAGGCCAGAGCAAACAGTGTGAGCCACACTGATGGAAACTCAGATATGACTGCTAGTCAGTTCTGTGACAGTGGAGGTCCCCACGCAGGAACACTGGCCCTATGAGCACCGCCATTTGGGAAAAAGCCAACCCAATGTCAGATAATCTAGTTCCTCCCTGTATGTGTCTGGGTCAACCACAGCCATCAGGTTTTGGAGCTCAGAGAGATGGAGTTTGAGTAAGTTCGTGTACTAGCCCTTTAAAAGGAACATCTGTGTCTCTAGCAGCCTCCGTGTCACTCAGCCACAGTATCTGCTGGTTTTTAGAGCCCGTAATTATAGGGACTTCTCTTCCCCTGCTCCTCTTGGGAGGCCGCTGCCTCCTGCTTAAAAAAACTGCACATGTGGGTGTTGAACCAGCCCATCTGCGCCTCCATCCCTTCTACCAGTCTCAATTTACTGTCTTCTTTGCTCCTTTAGTTGTAGGATTTCTACTCAGCCAGCTTTCAGGCAGTTCTGAATGATAGTTCTGTATTTTAGTTGTAATTTTGATGTGGTTGTGGTAGGCAGCAAGTACAGCGTTTACCTATGTCACCATCTTGGTTCTCTCCTACATCAACTGCATTTTCACTTAGCAGTGTGTCCTGAAAGTTGCTTTGTTAGTGCTCTTTACACCAGTTGCACAGTGTTATATGATGTTGCAATTTATTTTACAAAAATGAACAGTTTGTTTCTAATTTTTCTCTAACATAAAAACCCTGTCCTTAGCATCCCCATGCATAAACTTTCAAAACGGGTACATAATTATTTCTAAAGCTTTAAAAGTAAATTGTTGGACCGTAGATTTTTGTGACCTTTGATAGACGCATGTGCTTTTTTGCATCATATGATTAATCCATCAGAGTTGGTCAAATGGGGGAAGTTTTACACCAAGGCAATGTGCAAGCAGCAACGGGAGAATTATTGTAACTTTCCAGCCCTCAAGTGTCACCTGCTGCCTCCAGGCCTAGGCTGAAGTTGTATGCAGGGATATTTTCTGCTCGAGTTGCCTTTATTTGCCTACTTTTAATAGTCTTCATGTATTCCTGAACTTAAAATGTACAAAGCAATCCCTTCAAAAAGATTTCTTGTGTGGAAAAAAGGACCGGGTACATGTTCCCAGGGCCAAGGCACATGTTGGGTGTCTTCAGTGTAGTATCTGGATCCATAGACTTTCATCACACCATTAGACTCCCTTGTAGCTCATTAAAGCTACCTGAAAGGTTCTGTTTCATTTTTCTCCAGGTTTTTTCTCTCAGATCCTTCTCTGCTGTCACTAGCTTTAACCTGGCTTGGGGCACCGAAGGCTTTACCATTTCTAATGCAGGACTTGAGAAAAGGAGGGAGAGGATTTGAGGAGATTCAGATAGGATATTGATGCTCCATACATAGCATAAAAGAAAGAACCAGGCTTCAAATATAAGGAGGATAAAGAGAGAGGGGTGATAGATTATTAGGAAGGAAGGAGCCGGAGGACACTTTTGTGCAGAGCAGTCCTGGGCTGTTTTTGAGGCAAGAAGTGAATTTCAGTTATGTCTAATACAAACCCCCTTACTTAGTACAATGACAACTAATTCAGCTGTTTCAGCCACACATCTGCCCTTTTCAAAATTAGCAAAATATTGCTTAACTAAATCTTACCAATTTTTTTATCTTCATGGACTTGGTATTATTAAAGTAATGGTTTATTGTAGAAGTAATAAAAATATAAAAATCTTGGTGCTATTTTCAAACCATGTTCATTCGAGCCCTATTTTTACATACTCTGAAGACAGTGTAATGTCAGGAGAAGCCAGGAACTAAGGAATCAAAAAAGTTTATCAATCAATGATCTCGAATATTGTTAAAGAATGAGAGCTGTCTATGAAAAACAGCCCCCTCTTAATGTTTCTGTTCCATGTGATTATAAAATTTTGCCAAAGGACTCAGGCTGATGTTTATAAGTAGAATAATTTATTTTGTTCCTTTCCATTCTATATAATTTATTCCTTTTCTTTCAAATTATCAGCTGCTTTAACATTCTATAGTTACGATCAGAGTTGAATATGACAAGTTTCTGAATATTTTCTTTGAACCTTTGGTCCATTTTCAATTTTAAGATGTGTCAGTGATCTAGTCTTGTCAATACCCCACCCTCTTGTGGTTAGCAGCATGATCACCAGCTAAAGTCACCCTCCTTTGGTCTGAATCCTAGTTTTACCTCTTACTGGCTATATAACTTTGGAAAATTTTCTTATATGGTAGTCTCCATGGTTTCAGTTACTCATAGTCAATTATAGTCCAAAAAATTAAAATTTGCTTATTTTACCCAGGGTATGAGCAATCCCTTTGTTCAGCATATCCACATTGTATAGGCTTCCCACTTAGTCATTTAGTTGATCTACTGTCATATCACAGTGCTTGTGTTAAAGTCACCCTTAATATGGCCCCGATGCCATCTACATAACTTTCATCAAACTGTATTGTTACAATTGTTCTATTTTATTAGTTATCAATGTTAATCTTCTAATGTGCTTAATTTATAAATTAAACTATCATAGGAATGTGTGCATAGGAAAAAATATAGTATACATAGGGTTCAGTATTATTTGCAATTTTAGACATCTGCTGGTTGTCTTGGAAGTATCTCCTGCAGATCAGGGGAGAATACTGTACTCTGGGATTCATTTTTCTCATCTATAAAGTGGGGATAAGGTAGTAAATATATCACACAGTTGTTCTATGAATTAAATGAGAATCCATATATAATAAACCTCATAAATGTTGACTATTGATTTTGTCCTTATCACCACCATCATTTCTGGACATCAAGGATAAACACATCCTCCCATAACTCTGGGAGATCTGTTAACCCTAAATCACCTAGCTAAAGAAAACCATAATGTAAGATTTTAATATTAAAATTTCCTTTGTTGTCAGAACAAAGAATTCTGAAATACGATATTTGTTGTGCACCTAATTTTCTTCACGTACCATGCTAAAAGTATTACATATGTCCTCTTTCTCTCCCTCCACCCCACTGACTTCTAGCCTGTCCTGCCTTCTACACCAGGCCTTTACCACCCTATTGTCTGTGTCATGGGTTTATGCATTGAAGTTTTTTGGTTGATCTCTTCCCACCCACACACCCTCCCCCACCTTCCCTCTGAGATTCCACACTCAGATCCAGAGACATATGAGCATGGAACAATTTGTCCATCAGTTTATTTTGTTCATTAGGTTTCACAAGTGAGTGAGATCATATGATACTTTCTCTGACTGGCTTATTTCACTTAGCATAATACTCTCCAGGTCCATCCATATTGTTTCAAATGGTAAGAGTTCTTTTTCACAGCTGTGTAGTATTCCATGGTGTAAATGCACTTTTTTATCCACTTATCTGCTAATGGGCACCTGGGCTGTTTCCAAATCTTAGCTATTGTAAGTTGCACTGCTATGAACAGAGGGGTATACATATACTTTCTCTTTGGTGTTTCTGGTTTCTTAGAATAGATTTCTAGGAGTGGGATCACTGGGAGTTATATTTTTAATTTTTTACAGAAACTCCGTAATGTTTTCCACAGTGGCTCCAAAGTCTGCATTCCCACCAACAGTGCACTAGGGTTCTCTTTTCTTTTAGACATATTTATAGCATATAAATGAGAATTTATTTTCCATAGTTTATACATGAGAGATAAACAGCTTAGGGAGGTTCGTTATCCTGAGGTCACATAGCCAGTACATGGAAAATGGAACTTTACTATCATACCAAGACACATTATGCGGGCTACAGTAATTAGGACTGGCATTCTTCAGTAACAGTAGTGGTTACCGAGAGTAGCACAGACTCAGAGTGACCAAATCAGCCACTTACAGTGGCCTCAGCTTACTAAATATCTCTACGCCAAAAAGAACTATCAGCTCCTATGAACCAACTAGGAACTGCCAGAGGCCCTGCTCATCATACAGCTGCCTGTTCACCAGGTTGACCAGAGTCGGGAGACTTCGCTCAAGTCGGTCAGTCAGCCTTGTACCTCTTACTTCACCAAGTACACATGGGAACCTTGCTTATGCAGATTATTATGGTGGCAGTTCCAACATGAAAGGGCAGACCTGCCGGAGCTTATAAATTCTAATCTACTTCAGAATCACGTTCACACAGCTCTCCAGGGACAGCCAGCTAAGAACACTGCCTCCTTGCTCCATGCCCAGCTAATTGGTTTAGGGCTCTTTTCAGACCATGAATGGCAGGGGGAACAAGTGACGAAGCAATTGAATAGAATAAGCACCATCTCCGAGTTCTTTCAAAGGCTCAAAATATTTTTGTGGACATCAAAGAATTAGAACCAGGGATTTTAGCGAACCCCAGGAAGCTTGGGATCTGATCAAGGAAGGGAAAACGTGGATCCTCTCTTGAGTATCTATGAACATCATACTAAAAAGTAATCCCAGTCTGGGTGTTTTTAAGAGAGGCGTGTTTTGGGGGGTTTTTTTGTTGTTGTTTTTTTAGAACATCTGTGTCAAATTACAAAATTACAGTTTGGAAGGTAAATCAAATAGCACTGTTGGTTTGTGCTCCCTGTCTTGTACTCCCTGGGGAAAAACATCCTTATTACTTATCTCAATTTGAATCTTTTTCATTCGTAATAGGAAAATTAATTCCCAGGGTAAAAATATTCAAGTTACATCAAAATGAAAAGCAATTTGTGTTTTTTGTAGATCCAAGCTATTTCATACAGGGAGGTGCCCTTGTCCTTATAACAAATAATGAAATGAGGTAGTCAGTTAATTGTTTTCAGTCTGATTAGAGGAGCTTTAAAAAATACCAGTGCTGCCCTGGTGGGTGTGGCTTAATTGGTTGGGCATAGTCCAAAGAGTTGCTGGTTCAATTTCTGTTGAGGGCATATGCCCAGGTTTTGGCTTGATCCTGGTGGGAGGCATACTGGAGGCAGCCTATTGATGTTTCTCTCTCTCTAAAAATCATATGTTAAAGTTTCAAGTTGCCCTGGTGATTCTGATGTGTAACTGGAGACAAAAATAAGGAGAAGCAGGTGTTCTGACCTGCCAACAAGAGCTCTCCTGAGCTTGTTATTCACCCGGTTTTCTTATTTTTAGAAAATAAGTCATGTCACTGTCTCATTACTTTTGCACTCTCTTTGCTCCTGATTGGCTATGCTACCAGCCAATCAGGAGTGGGGGCGGGGCCAAGTGGCCTGAATGCTTGGCCCGGGGGGTGGAGATGAAATGGCAGTGGCTGCGAGTACCCAGCCTCTGGGCGATGTGAGGGGAAATAGCAGCAGGGAGTGCCCGGCCCCTGGGCACTGTGAGCGGAAGTGGCAGTGAGTGCCCAGCCCCTGGAGCCGGGTGGTCCCAGGCAGCCAGAGCTGAGCTGAGCAGGGCGATGGCTGGGTGCTCAAGGCCTAAAGCCTTGCCTTGGGCAGGCTGTGGGTGAGCCATCAGTTGGACATTTCCTGAGGCCTCCCAGTATGTGAGAGCGGACAGGTTGGGTTGAGGGACCACCCACCCTCAGTGCACGTATTTCATGCACCAGGCCCCTAGTACTGCTATAAAAAAGAAGGAATTCAAACCATTTGCAGCAGCATAGATGGACCTGGAGAGCATTATGTTAAGGGAAGTAAGACAGGCAATGAAAGAAAAATACCACATGATCTCACTTATTTATGGAAAATAAAGAACATTATAACCTGATGAATAAAAAAAATAGATACAGAGGCAGTAAAGCACCCAACAGACTGTCAAATTACAGTGGAAAAGCAGGGGAGTGTTGAGGATGCAGGGAAATAGATCAACCAAAGGACTTGTATGCATGCATATAAGCACAACCAGTGGACACAAGACACTAGTGGGTGGGATGAGGGCATGCGACAGGGAGTAGGGAAGGCTGGGGTGGAGGTTAATGGGAGAAAAAGGGAGATATATGTACTAATATATATGTGATACTTTAAAAAATAAGTATAGTTTAACTTGAGTGGAAGGAATTAGAGTTAAGCAGTCCTAGCCCCTGCACCAAGCCCACCCAGGTTGTTTTATGAGCAAATGACCACTATATCTGAAGGCCTCACTCTCCCTCAGAGAAATCAGCTGCTCCTTACCTCTCCTCACTTAGCTGCTTCCCTGGGACTCAAAGATCTATTCCTCCAAGAAAGCCCGCCCCCCCCCCCCCAATCTGTGGGCTGTTGGAGCATAGCCTCTATTTCCATGCCTTAGAACAAGCATGTCAAACTCAAAGGCTAAGTATGCTAAGAGTCAAGATAAATCTGGGGTGAAACCCTTGCTCTAGATAATTCATAAATGTGTCACCTGCAGGATTGTAAGGTGTTTTAAGGCTTTGTCTGTAGCTATAGAGTTGGAGGAATTCAGGTAAAAAAAATTTTTCTGGATGAAAGTGAAGTGTGTTGACCTAATCCTGCATACCAACCAGATGACTTGCCCAACATTATAGATAGTGAACTTGAGACAGGTCTACAGAAGACAGTTCTGTCCTGACTCTATGATGTGATGTGTTACTTAATTCCAAACATACTGCCTCCCAAACATATCTTCTTTGCTATTGATTTGCAGTCATGGCTACCAAGGAGGCAGGACTCTGCCACTAATCTAAAATTGATTAGAATTCAAGGTGGCAGTTAAAAGCAAAAATTAGAAATCTGGTCTGAAGCATACTTGCAAAAAATGTATACACTGATAGCGCAATTAAAATACATTTCATTTTCAAATAATGCTACCTTTAAAATTATTCAAAAGTGTGTGCGTACATTTTTGGGGATACACACACGACTTTGTGCAAATCACAGAGGAAATACGATTTATACATGTTTAAGTTTAATAGGCCTAATTCAGAATATGATCGCAACCCCTCTGACACCATGGCAGCAGTTATTTCTCAGTTTTTACTTTGGGGAATGGTATCTGAATGGTGTTTGCTTTGTTCAGCCATAAGCAGCATAAGCGGATATGGGTTTAGCATTCAGGGCAGGGCTTGGCAGTGCCCAGCATATGGTGTGTGCTGAGTTCCTCTATGCACTAAGCAGGGATAGAAGGTAATTTGGGGAGATTCCATTATACTTCATTTGGAAAACAAAGTTGTCTGTGGTGGAGCTAAAGTTAATGGTTTGCATTGGCATGTGTTTCTATAAATTTTTTTGCATGGCTTTTGAACTGAAAACAGATAAGAGGCCTGATGTATAACGTAGGTAAATAAAATAAAACCAGCCAGACTCAAAGAGGCCCCAAATGTGTTTTATGTATGTTTCAATGTAGTCACTTTGACTACTGATTTTTTAGGGAATCCAGAGAAAGGTATTTGCAAGCAGGAAAGTATTATCACAAGAATTATCATATAATATTTACAATAAGCTATTGAAAATGGCTTGAGGGAGAAGAAACCCCTACTGGTCCAAGTGGGTCCTCCATTGCGGGGAAAAATGACTGGTGTGGGTGTTTAGAAGACCCAGGAACCTTTCATTTTATACCTCATGCCCTCTGGCACTGGCACCCAGGAAGCTAAGGTGTCTGCGTGGAGAGGAGGCACCCAGTGTGCCGTGCACCACAGGCCTAAGCACGTATGTGCTGTGGAAGTGCCAGGTCACCTGTCCCTGCAGCATGGGGAAGGAATGCCCCCAACAACAGCCAGCCTAAAGTGCCATCTGTTTGTCGCCAGCTGGTGCAGCAGCCATCAGCATAGAATAAACGTCTCAGGTGTCCTCACAGCAGCTGAGCTGTAAGCTGCTTTCTCCCACCTTGGCCTCTGTTCCTTTACTTTCCTTGCTCAGCTGCCTGTCCTTGAAAAAGAAAAGGAATCAGAATAACTTCACCTGAAGCAGCTCTGATAACTCCTCAGAGTGAGTGCAGGAGAGCCTGAAAGTTAGTCTGCTTGGCTTTCACTCACCGGCCTCCGAAGTAGTCCTGGTGGGGCTGCAGTGTGGAATCTGAATGTGAAGCAGGGCATACCTGCAGGGGGCTAGCAGCCTGCCCCACCTTCTTTAGTCTAGTTCCCTAGCAGAGACGAGGGCGGTTTGTGTTCGTCTGTGAAAGGGACCAAGAGAAGAATTTAATTTCCCCAAAGGGGTGTTTGGCAATAGACAGCTCTGAAATCAATCAGATTTTACTTAAAAACTCTTGTTCTATGGACCAACATCCAGTTCAATGGCATTTCCCAAATAAAGAATAGCAACATCCATTCCATAGAGAGGAGGGTTGAATGAGAATAAATTTGTAGCATGCGTATAAGCACAGAGTATTTGCTTCTTTGCAAAATAACAAGTGGAACTTGCTTTCCCTCACAAACAGAGGTCCGAGTCAGTGAGATGAGCCCACAGGCCAACCAGTTTCCTCTTAGAGAAAATGTGACACTGCACTTCCAGCAGCCTCAATAAGCTTCCCACTCTTTGAAAGCACAAGAATCTGCAGGCTGATCTGAACTTAGATGGCTCCATGTGTTGTCCCCATTGGAGATTTACTGAAGAACAGTAGTGGCAACAGAAGAGCCACCAAGGAGAGAAAGTAGCCCAGAGATTATACCACTACCTGCATGCTCAGAGCATGCCAGGGATCTCAAGAGGACCAGAGTACATGACACAGTACCTGCTATCACTGGCTTTGAAAATCTGAGTTCAACTTGACAGTAAACATCTTCTATACTAATAAAAGAGAAAGATGCAAATTGACCATACCTTTGTGACGTCCACCAACCCATCAGGAGTGAGTATGCAAATTAACCCAACAAAGATGGAGGGTTAATTTGCATATGCAGGCGATAAGTGGCTGGGGGGCGGGACACTTGCATCATCACCATGGCATCGATGCAAGCCTTCTGCACCACTCTAGCTGGTCTGGACCTCTGGGCAGTGTGGGAAGGCAGAAAGGCAGCTCTCGGTTGGAGCCACGGCAGAAAGGTGGTACCATCAGCCAGGGAAAGAAAGGCCCATTCTTGCATGACTCTTCGTGCATCAAGCCTCTAGTCTACTATAAAACTAATGTATATGCAAGGTATTTTGCAAAGGTAGCTGATAGGACTTTGATATCAGTAAGTTGGCAATCATCTAGAAAAGAAATTGAGCAGCATCTCTAAGCCGAATATCCTCACTTATAAAGTTTCCTCTGCCCATAGAATTATCACTATCAATGCAGTAAATAGAGTTTGTTCCTGTATTTACAAGACTCTGGGAAAATGCCAGCTATTATTATAATTCATTGTTTCAGTAACATGTTCTTGAACCTTTACAAATATTTCCTGACCCCTTAACTTTCTCATCTGTAAACTAGAGCTGACAATACAGCATCTTTTACTAATGTCTCAAGCAGCCATTTTAAAACTTGAGTAACCTAGTATCTGAGCCATGATCATGTGAAAAATTCTGCCCTGTAAGTTCAGTATCACAAAGAGCTGTGGCATATGTAGTCAAGAACTTGACCAAGCTCACCTGTAGCTGCGTCCTTGAGTCCTGAATCCTTTTCTGACCACACCACAGGGCCTCCAGAGAACATTACAGCCCTGTTGTCACTGGGTTGCCAAGGGGGGTTGATTTTAGAGTACACAGCTGAAGCTTCTAGCACTCCACAGACACCTTAAAAAGGCTGAGTGCCATTGCCTCTTTGTTCTTCCTCTACAGACACGTTTGCAAGCAAAGTGGCAGCTACCCAGGACCAGTACGCAGACGCATCCATTGGTAACGTCACTGGCAGCAATGCGGTGAATGTCTTCCTGGGAATCGGTGTGGCCTGGTCCATCGCAGCCATCTACCATGCAGCCAACGGGGAACAGTTCAAAGTGTCCCCCGGCACGCTAGCTTTCTCTGTCACTCTCTTCACCATTTTTGCTTTCATCAATGTGGGGGTGCTGCTGTATCGGCGGAGGCCAGAAATCGGAGGTGAGCTGGGTGGGCCCCGGACTGCCAAGCTCCTCACATCATCCCTCTTTGTGCTTCTGTGGCTCTTGTACATTTTCTTCTCCTCCCTGGAGGCCTACTGCCACATAAAAGGCTTCTGAAGGAACAATCAGATATAGTAAATTTATATATATATATACATATATACATAAAAGATATGTACAATGAACAGAGGAAACTGACATTTGTCATGTTCTCTTACCTGCTGATGGAATCCAACTTCAAGAGCATACATACTAGGGCTGAAGTGAGAAACCATCACCTCCCATTCCCAGGGGCATCGTCACATGGAACAAGGCCACCTTGGCAGCTAGGCCTAGGAGGGCTATGTTTTCTCCAGGTTCCTAAATCCTTAAGTCTTTGATTTGTTTTCTCTTTTGACCTCTCTTCAGTGAGGGTTGGGAGGTGGTTGATGTCTGCCTTTTGTTCTGTTTTGTTTTGTTGGGAAGATGGGGTTCTTGCTTCTCTTGTGGGAGGTGATGACCAATCTAAATGCAAATGGATTTTGGTAAAAAATTAAGTCATTAGGATGACTCTCCCTTTCCCCAAACACTGTACAAGTTATTTTGGATTCAGAAGGGATAATGGCCCGGAAGAAGAAAGCAGCCCGTCTTCACCATGATACTCAATCCCACCTTAGCTCTGGACTGTGAGCAGAGGTGAAGCTGCCTCTGAGAAGAAGCATGGGAGCTGTGCTGGAGCGAGGAGAAAGTGATGGTTCCAGGTGCCATCTGATATTTAAAGAAATGCTGCCTGGCATGCTTGATCAACAGGTACAAGAAGACTGATGTGCCTACATTCCCAGAAACATGCAAAATCCTTTACTTCTTCTCTTTAGCTCTGGATTATAATTGGCAAGGCCCTTCTTCTGGTGTTCCAGCCCAGCTATCTCCCCGGGTCCCCCAACCCCTCCTCCTGCAAACAGGAAGAATAACTCCATTCAAAACTCACTTCATCCTTTTCCATTTGCATCAGTCTGTGTCCCAGTCCCATGTTGCTGTTGCCTGGGATGGATCATCTATTGGTTTTCTTTTCAAAAGCATCCATGGCTTGCACAGTCCTGTTCCAGTCACGACTGAACATTTGCTCCTCCTTCATGTGCCTGTTTGGGAATGTTGTTGTGATACCTGTTACACAGTGCATGGACGAAAAACAAATAAAGCGTTATCTGTATATAGTAGAGCATAGCATACACTGTTCTCCCATTCAGCAACATTAATTGGACATTGAAGACATACGCGAGCTTTCTTTTTACCTGTAACTTTTGTGTTGTTACTGAGTTTATGACTGGGGTACAAGGAGAAACTAGCTTATTCATGGAGCTGCACATTCATTTTGAAGAAGCAATAACTGTCACATGGGACGTTAAAGCAATGGAGAGGACAGCAGGCAAACCACAAAGTATCTTCATGGAATAGTAGCCATGTGGAGCCCACCAGAGGCCTCTAAAAAACTACCTGTTGGTTCAGGAAGGCCAAGGAGAAAGGTGTGGGAAAGTGGATGCAGGAGGCATGCCTGGGCTTTGAGAGCCTCCATTTTCGCAGCGCCCTGTCCCTGAAGTATTTATTTCACATCTGCTCTGTCTGGCACAGATGGTAGATAGTGCTGTTTGTTCATTTTATTTTTTTATAAAGGCTATTTTGAGCCCTTTTTCTTTCACCATCCAGACCCCTCTGATTGTACCTGCATTTCCTGAGTAGGAAAAAGTTTAGGCTGAGCAATGGGTCTTTACCAGTGAGTCCTCTCTACTTAGGACTGAGGGGTAAGCAGTTAAAGGAGATGAGTGCCTCCCAGCAGGGCTGCACTGGGAGGCTTTTATTCCCTGGAAAGGGAATGGCTCTATGTGAAAATACCAAAGAGCGTGGATAAACCCACATTCCAAAGTAGTGAGTCCACTAATGAGGAAAAATGGGATGATGTTGGCCCCCTCTTAGAGACTTCTCTGTATATAAAGATTCCCAGAATGGAGACACCCCTAGCCCTCTGTATTGATTCAAAGATACGAAGAAATAAAATGTTGAGAGCTATTTTCTCTTTTTCCACTCAGTGATCATGATAATTCATCATCTAGATAAAGATTTGGTGGCAGAATGAATAATTAAATGCTAGGTACCTACTCAATATGCCAGGAACCATGCTACCACCTGGGGACTAAAGTATGAACAAAACAGCCCAGATCCTTGCCCTCAGGGGGCTCACAGTTAATGTGATTGCTCTTTCCATGAGTAAAAGTCAACCCAGCCACATAGAAACAGATTTATCTTGCAAGGAAAAACACAATTATGAAACTTTAAAAATAACACATTGAAACTCTGCAAATACAAGCATTGAAATACCTAAGTTTTTTGGTGTTTTTTTTTTTAATTAAGAGTATAAAGCATAGGTTAGGAAAAACATCTCATCTTAAAACAAAGGCAAACATGCTGGTGTTCCATATCACTGAGAAGGCCCAGTTAATCCCAGTTTATATCTTAGTTTGATGAGACTTTTCTATGCCCTGTACCTCTACAATTCTTATCTCTTGGAGACTCACCCTAACCTGTCATGGCCTAGCACACTGGTGGACTAACTCCTTTGGGGGCACATGTTAATCCCCTGCCTCCCCCCTTTTTAAGATTTACTAAATGGAAAACTAGCCTAGAAATACAGGTAAATATTATCAAGGGACATTGAGTTGTTTAAACATTAGAAAGATTTTGCACCCATTATTAGCCATATTTGGAATGTCAGTAAGCCCATAGCAAATCGTTACAGAGGACTTTTGAGAAATTCTTGCCATTGGTCAATTTCAAAGCTTTTGGGTTTGTTTTTAAATTTTTTATGTTATAGGGGTATGATTCTGGTTGTTCAGAGTTTATTAATAATTATAGTTGTGAAAAATTATTTTATTTTGTTTGATTTTATTTTGTGTGTATTGTGCACAACTTTAGGGGGAAACACAATCATTGTGCTGTTCCTTATACATGGTACACGTTATTGACACAGAGAAATAAAGTTTCTAATTGTTTCTGATTTAATCACTAGTTATACAGCATATTCTGTATAGAATGTTTTCCTTCTCATTGTCATCTACTTCATTTTTTGTTTTCATGTTTTAAAGAAATAAAAACCCAAAAGGTATTACTGTGCAAGTGGTATCCTCATCCAAACGAAAGAAAATAGATATACTAATATTCAACTCTTGCAATTGTCAACTCTTTGGTTATTCAGTGTTTCCTTTTCAACCTCCCAAGAGAGCCCAGGATCAGAATATTGTCTGACAGTGTTGAGATAAATGTTGGACAATTTGCCATTTCACTAATTGTTTTCTTACATTATTTAGTACCACTTTATCTACATCCATTTGGCATCTAAAAGCATAAGCCCCAAAACAGTTACACATCAGACCTTTTGTTAGCATATGGAGCATTATATGAAATCAATCCATCCCAATAAAATTATCAGAAGTGTGTAACTAGTTGCTTCTCTAATTATTGTAATCATCACTTCACTGGGTCGAGGCATTCTAACTATTGGTAAGAATCTACTTTAATTGATAAAGAAATAGAGTATGTAGAAGAGGCATGCTTAAAATCATGCTCATCTTACAGAAAAGAAATATGTTATAAATGGATTCATTGGCTTTCATTCTCATCTACCACAAACTTGGGGTAACGGATTATATTTCTGCTCCTTTTAAGCATTATGTCCTCATCACTTCCATCCACATTCACTGTCTTCCACCCACCAGAGTTCAGGTGTTGATTGGTCCTTTTGGTATTTCACCAACAAGGATAATACAAGAAGAGGAAACAATTGTAAGTTAGATATTTCATTTTTGGCACTCAATTAGGCCGTTAATCACCTCCCAAAGCAGAGAATGTTATCTATAGAAGGAGCAACCACTGAGAGGTGGGTTTCCAGAGGGACAGAGTGTGCCTGCTGTCCAGCCAACAAGCCATGGTGAGTATCTAGCTTTCTGTGACATTTTCCCTTCCTGCCACAATGTCAGAAAAGGTGCAGAGGCTCTCCCAGTTTTCAGTTTGGTCAAAGGGCCTCTGATTTAATAATTCCTTCTTATAGAACATTTAAATCAGTCAGTGGTCATTTATAAATTATTTTTATTTACTTATTTTTAGGAAAAATCATTACTTCAAACAGTAAATGACTGTAGTTAAATCTATAACCGATGTCTTTGCAGGAAGGCTTGATTGCCCAGAATTGCCTGGTCTATCTGCATGTAATCATTGCTGTGCTTCACAGATGCTTGACCTGTTCATGTTCTTTAGAATCATGCCTGACCTTTTTTCAAAGATCCAGAGAGGTGTCCCTTGGGGAATATGCAATCTTAATCTTTCTTTTCCCTGCTTCTGACCTTTGTAATTTTTCCATAGCTACTTGCATTATGTTCATTATCCTTAGTAATGCTCACTCTTACCTCTCAGCAATGGGGAAAGGTTCATGGACATGTTTTTCTGAAAGTGAATCTGTCACAGGAAAAATTAAATATAGTGACATTCCACCTAGAAAACTGTCATTTATAGAAATGACATGCTATGATCTAGTGACTGAGTATACCCTATAGCTTCACACGACAACCGATTGCTGCAAAGAAGAATAAAGCCAACATTTTTTCTTGTTTCGGGGCCTATCTCACCATTTTTATCAGTATAGGTGGGCATGGATTAGGACCCTCATATGGACCCTCAAAAGTGAAGTAAACACAGAAAAACCATATATGGCTCCCATGATTCCAAGAAATTGGAGTGGAACGAATACTTCTCTATATACCAATGATAGGAAAATTCACATTGATAACCAAACACGCCAAAAAAGAAATTGGTGAGCTTCAATGTTACTGAGTCAATTCTGACAATTAATGTAGAGCCTAGCACTCTTATTTTGTGGACGACAAAGACAAAGCCACCGAGCCAAATCTAAGAGTGTAACAGGGAAAACTGATTTATATCCCCTCCGTATTAGAAATTATTTATTCACTAAGAAGATTTTCCAAGATCTTTTCCCTATATTCCCAAGTTGAAACAACCCACTTTAAATTTACAGAAGTATTTTTAATTTTTAAAATACTTGTCAATAACTATTTTCAAATTATGTTGTATTAGATGCACAGCACAATGGTTAGATAATCATATACTTTAAAAAGAGTTCCCCCTGATATTTTCAGTGTCCAACTGGCACCTTACATAGTTATTACTATATTAGACCCTGGAAGCCACATGATAGGACAATAGGTAAATTCTCTAAGGAGATCTTCCTAAAAATGTGATTGCAAAGATCCCATTCTTTCCAAATAGAAAGGAACAATTCTATTAACCACATATATAACCACTTTTCAAAATATTTCACCTAAAAAAGAAACTACATAAATATTTAAAAGTTATATGATCCACATGTCTAGTTTTGATAAAAATAAATTTCTATATAGGTTCCTTTCTACCTTCTTATACTCATCTTAACACTAGACTTTGGAAATACTCCAAAGTAGAAATCTTTTAAGATTTCACATTCTCAAATGCTCATATAATTGAGTAATATGGTAAAGTAATGATTTGGGTGAGATTTATCTGTGTGTTTATCAAGAACATATTTAAAAATGAGAGAATTAACAAAAAGAAAATGCATCAATGTTTCATCACAGAATATCCTTAAGATACTTAAAGTCATCCCCATCAAGGAAGACAGAGTCCCAGTTTCTAGCAAGAGCAGTAAAACGTAAACTTTTATTCTCTGATTTTTACATAAAAACTAAGCTGGGTATATAGAATTTTTGTTGTTATTCCCAAAACCAAAAGTGTGCTGATGGTGGACTTTTTCATATTACTAGGTGATTTTGTGAAATATACCAGACTTCATAAAAATGCCTTCAATAATTTTTAAGCCATGAGTTTCTAAATTTCATAACTTAATACCTTGACAGTTTCATTTATAAATGGCTAATTTCATTTTTAATTGATTTTAGAGAGAGATAAACATTGATTTGTTCCATTTATTTATGCATTCATTGGTTGATTCCTGCATGTGCCCTGACCAGGGATCAAACCTGCAACCTTGGCATGTCAGAATGATGCTCTAACCCTGTGGTCGGCAAACTCTGGCTCATGAGCCACATGCAGCTCTTTGGCCCCTTGAGTGTGGCTCTTCCACAAAATACCACAGCCTGGGCGAGTCTATTTTGAAGAAATGGAGTTAGAAGAACTTTAAGTTTTAAAAAATTTGGCTCTCAAAAGAAATTTCAGTCATTGTACTGTTAATATTTGGTTCTGTTGACTAATGAGTTTGCCAACCACTACTCTAACCAACTGAGATACCAGGCCAAGACATGGCTAATTCCATTCTGATGTTGTTGCTTATATATTTAAAATAATTCATGAGATGAGATATTGAGTTTGACTCTGGCTCAAATAAAGAATAAAGCACAGACAGACCTATCAGTAATTAAATGCTTCTAAAACACTGGCCTTTTCATTCACAGCAAGTAAAACTATTGTTTTCTAACTTCTACCAAAGATGGCCATTTCAGCCAGTATAAAAACAAACAAAAAAGGATTTGAAATGCTAGTTTAAAGATTATTTTTTATGAGAATCAGCCAGGGTTTCAGCATTAAATCTCTTCTATCCCACTCTCCCTCAAGCATGGAGATAGATACAAACATAAATCCAAAAATAGTTGATGTATGTCAGATAACTAGAATTGCATTTTGGTGTCTAGGACAGCTCTCAAAGCCCATGTTAGGATATTGTTCCTTTTTATTAGATCTCCTTTTTAGATGGAAAAAGAGAAAAGAAAACACATTCCTGAATTTTTCCTTTTAGCAAAAGATGTAAATTTGAAGTTTGACACTACTATTCATTATAGTTAGCCTTCTAGAATAGATAGCCTTCTATAAGTAGCTTTTAAATAGAAATTCATTTTTCTTTCCTTCATTTAGCAAGGATTTCTGATAGAAAGATTTTAGGATCAATTAGGGCTCCTTTCTGACTTTTCCAATTACCTACCTGCCTTTTTGAAGGTGTTGAAAAATATCCTCTAGTCAAATTGTGGAGGATTAAAAGAATAAGATTTTGTATTTTCCATGGAAACAGCACCAAGCAGGCCAGCTTCCATACATCAGCTGATGTTATCTAGAAATATATTTGGCATGTTGGATGAAAAGGAATAGGAGTCCCACCCAGTTTCACCAAAATACCTGATCATCTACCACCATGTAGCACCTATCTAAATTGTAGTTTAGCTTAGATATTTTCAACTGGACCAACTGTCAAGATTTTACAAACAGGCAAACTACCCCTTTCAACCATTTGGGCCCTGAGATTCCTCCAAGGTAAAGGATGAAGAGCGGGTAGAGGGTTCAAGAAGCCTATTTAAGCAACTGCCTCATTACATACTGAACTCCATTTGGGACACTTACTATTGAAAAAACTGGACTTTATTGCAATTTCATCAAAATTTTTCTGGTATTGGATCTAAGCACATGATAACATCATGGAAAAACAGGTTTTTGGTGTGTGTTTTTTTTTTATTAGCTACAACTATTGTTCAAATTTGCAAGAAAATATTTCTGTTTTCAGTCTAAAACTAAGAACAGGTTTTTGCTGCCATTGGTAATCTTACAGGAAATTTGAAACTATTTCAAATTTGGAACCAATTATGCTACAGTTAATATACAGTTATTAAAATAATCTGGATATTCTCAGGTTGTTCTCACAGATTCTGCATACATTTACTTAAAAAAAAAAAGCTTTCTCAGCAGATGGATTGGGAATTTTCCCAACAATTGGTCTCATTTTGTTCAGAAGTGAGTCTAGCACCCATAGAAGTTATGAGCATCAGCAACTCTGCCTCTGTGTCCCCCCTTTTACTGCTTTTGACTTAATCCCCATGCCCATCTTTCAGAAGCACCTGCAGATGGTGAGAGAGAGCCAAAAGGAAGAGTTATTCTCCCCGCTCATCAACTTAAAAAATGTGTTTAAACTTTAAGTGCAAACTAAAGAGAGATGGTTTAAATACTAAGCTGAAGCAAAAAAAAAAATTGCATTTTTGAAAGCTATAAAGAAAATGCATGTGAGTTATTGAGATGTGGGATGTAATATCAGTGCTCAACACTGCCCTCCCCCCATTCTAGAAGCAAACAAGCAGTCAGGCAAGGGAGACATGATTCATTCAATTACTAGATAGGGTCAAGAACTAGGCAAAATAGATGGGGCCAACCCCAGGCCTTGAGCCAGACCATCACCCTTGCTCACTCCTGTGATAGACATGGTCTGTGAACACAGGAACAATGCCAGAAGTCTTTTTTTTCCACGTGACATGAATATTACCTACAGTAATTTTCTTTTGGCTCTGAACAAGGCTATTTCGTTTGATTCAAACCTTTCCAAACAGAGTCTTGCAGCTCCATCACATGCTATTGCCTGCATGGAGAGTGAATCTCAAACTCGTTGCCATGGAACCAGTTTTTAAAAACACTGATAAAGCAGCATTGCCAAGTGGGTTGGATCTCGCAAAAAGTTTACACTTGGATTTTTTTTCCTTCTTGGCCTCTGATACTTCAATTCTAAAAGGAATTTCATTAATACATTGAAAATAATTGCTTTGTCGCTGTTTAAAATTAATCCATACCTCTTCAGAGCTTGAAGCTCCCCCTGACCGAAATGAGATCCACAGGTAGTACTAGAATGACTTTACCCAAAGACATGATTTGTCTTGTGAAGAAACCAGAATTGGTTTGGGCCTCTTTAAAGCAATAGACAAGGCACTTCTTAACATTTGAAAACAATGAAGATGGTTCAGCATAGGTTCCTGGGTTTCAGAGGGCAGGGCTTCTGACAAGATCTCTTGATGTTCTGCTCTTCCCTGTAAGTGTGTATCTGTTCTGGTTCCATCGGGAACACTTCCTTGCACTCATTCAATGGTAGGACACTGACATAGCCCAAGCTCCGCCTTCTATCTCCTAATTCTCCCAGGAGAAAGCCATTCCAGAGCTTGTAATAGAAAACAAGGCCAGGAGAAATGGACAGGTATCTCATTGGTTGCTCCAAAAGCTTTGTAACATAGATCATTCTGTTTGTCTCCATATAAACACTGTACTCACTTAAAAAAAAAAGTGATGGCAACTCAGGAAAGAGTTGAGGAAATACCTCCAACTCTTAATCAAAAGTCAGACATTGCTTTGCAGGCAGGATCTTAAAAGCCACTTTACCCTCCTGACCAGTCTGTGCAAATCCATAAGGACTGAAAGTGTTTGGACAGGGCTCATCAATTAAAATTCAGGTCTGGATACTGGAGCTAGATAAACATCAACTGGAAAATTAGCCTGAAAGAAGTTCAACCAAAAAGGGCTGAAAATTAGTCAATTTAGCAAGTCTGCCTGCCAGGATCATTGACTCGGTTTATATTCAATTAAAACTTGTAAAATCATCTACACAGTCAAGGCAGTGGAGCAATTTTTAAATCGATTTTTAGAGTTTATTGCATTTTTTTTCAATCATCCAATTTCGTAAACCTCAAACATTTACTTTGTGCAGAGTATTCAACTAGGCACCTAGGATAGTATTAGGAATTCAAGACAAAAGTCAGTTCAAGGAAACTAACACTAGCCCTGAATTTAGTCAGGAAGTGGCCAGTTATGATACGCTAATTAAATTAACCTCCCATTTTTGGTCTAGAGACATTTTTTCAATTCGAGACTGCTTAATGGAGCCATTCTTAAACCTACCAAGCAACTTTCTTTTAATAGAAATAGAAATTGAGGTCTTTTATTTAACACTGTTGGTAAAAACTTGTTCCAAAGATTATTTACCTCCCATTGCTGAATATATTTTCTATTGAGCCTTACTAATAATTCATGAATTCTTAACTCTGCTTGTTGCTCCTTCGGCTTTGGGGGACCTTGCTATATTTCAGTGAGTGGCAACGCCAGCTGTTATATTTTAACAGCCCACTGGGGGAGACGACCTCAGGTCCCAGTGTCAGAGTACACAGTGTTTTATTCCATTTTAACCTCAAAAGAGTCACCAGAGAGGAGACACCAAGTCTTTCCTCTTGTGAAAAGTCAGCATGTAATTGCTTCAGGGGGGTTGAGTCGTTAGCTCCTGCTGGACTTGAATTCCCTCGTCATTACATGGAAGGACATCACCTGTAGCTGCGTTTTCCAGCACCCACAGGGCCCTCCATGATCCGTGGCTCCCTGTTGTCATCCATTGGGTGTGGCTTGAAGGTGCTCTATGTTGTGAGCCAGTCCTTCATCGTACTTCATTACCAGTGCAAATATCAAGCCAATGAAACCACACTAAGTCTGGCCGGAATTTAAAGATTTATTTTGCATAAATCAATGTTTTGTGTGCTGCTAGCAAAAAATAATATGCCCTCCCCTAAGAGGAATTAAAGTTTCTCCCTTTGGGGTTGCCTATAATAGAACATTTAATAAGCTTGGAATGGGTTCCATATCGGCGACCTTCATAAAGCTAAGCCCACCATTCTTCTAAATGTAAACTTGAACTTCACACAGGAGAATTCCTTTTTTCTTTTCCACTCTTTGTTCTTAATGACAATCATTTAGGCGAAAGAGACCAACAGTAAAGTGCAGCAGTTTAAGTGTGTGAATACAAACAAGATGTGCACGGACCGGGCAGAAAGGCATTTAAAGATATACGCATTCTAAGGGAATATGGAAAGAGAATTGCATTGCTACTGATTCCGTTGTCTTTTAAACACCTTCCCTGTTATGGAGAAAGTGACTACTACTGAAAAAGATTTTAAAAACAGACTTCAACCCCACCCTTAGCAATCATCTGCTTGCCACAGACCAGATGCCCCATTAGCAATCTGAAATTGCACACAGTTGCAGAAATGACCAAGAGGATGTAGATATTGCCATGGCAAAAGGGAAAAAAAAGCACAAAACAAAAAAGCAACCGTGTTGAACTCTGCTTCTATAAACAAAGAATGTTTCAGTGGAACAAATGTAAGATTTCTCTTGAAGGAATCCCAGTTAGAATGTCATTGAAAATGGCAAAACCATTTCAACATCTTAGCAGTGAAACATTCCAGTTTTATGAGCTCTGAGGCACAAAGCCAAATTTGTCAGGGGGAAAGGTAAACAAAAATTCCCAGCATTACAACAAATAAAGTGATCTTGTGAGCTTCACTCTTGAGAGAGAACATTAAAATAGATAATATTTTTATTATAACTATGACAATTTCTATGACTTCTACCTAGGGATAATATGACTTGCCCTTCTCTCATAAATCTTTATGTAGACTTAAATCTTGCTATTCTGTTGCAGTAGGCATTGTAATTATATATTTCAATAAGTTTCCTCATGTTGAATTTGAGCCCCATTTCACAATTAAATAGGAAATCCTAAATTGTAAAAATAGGTTGTCTGTCCTTTTTAAATAAAAACAAATCAGCTCCATAAGCATTTTCTAGTGATGAATGCCTTAAGTCATCCTGGTTGCTGTCAGTCAGCCAGAGATGCTGGTTTAAGGCAAAGAACCCATGGCCAGATTGAGCCTGTCTTCTGCGCAGGCAGTTGCTCACTCACACAAACTCATCTCTGCTTTTTCTCAGCTCCTGTGCCAATCCCACCTCCTCTTTGTTTGCTCACTCAGACAACAGCAATCTCTAACCGCAAGGCACGTACTGACTGACAGCTTGTTCCACCTAATTCCTCCTCAAGGGAATGTTGTGCATTGCCCTTCATGTTCCTGCCCTCCCTTTATACTCAGAGGTTCCTGGCCTCCGAGATACTTTAAAAAGGGTTTTACTAGAAAAATCTCAACAAACCTTCGCCTGTGTTAAGTGAAAAAACTGGATAAATATGGCTATTATCATATGGACTTGGGTAATAGATGGGAAGGATACCACCCTTTGTAGCAAGAGAGAAGTTCAATGGTATTATTAAATAATACTCTGAAGAGTAGCTGTACAGCAGGCATGTCAAACTGAAAGGCTAACACGGGCTGCAAGTTTGATATGCTTGCTGTGCAGTCTTCCACCAATAGCTTTGTAAGGACTCAAACTGAATGACAGAGAAAATCATATTCACTTCAAAGGAAGGTCAAGGTTGGAGCATGAGTTGGAGTCATATTTCACTTACAGGTTTGCTATATGTGCTGATATGATACTAAGACTTCTGAACCTCTAGATTCTCTAGAATTAAACTAGCACAAATTGAATTATCTATATTATAAGACCATGGGGGTGGGGAGAGGGGGAGACCTAATACTGACTTTCACATCCTACATGGAAAAGTTCTGACCTGGGAGTGCAATTAGGGTGATCGGGAAGCTATAGTGTGTTTTATAAGCTAATAAAAGGTTTCCTAATGCATGGCCCCTGACAAAGCAGCATCAGCAACAACTTTGAAATATGTTAATATGCAAATTTTCTGCTTGCACTTGAGGCCATAGCCCTGACCCATGATGCATGAATCAGAAATTCTGGGAGTGGGTCCAGCGGTGTGGGTTTTAACAAGCCCTTACTATGATTCTGGTATACGTTCAAGTTTGAGAACTAACCAGTGCTCTGAAGTTGTCAGGAAAAGCTCATTTCACCTACAATTTAACTCTGCTTCCTCATAGGAAACACTTAAAAGCTTAAATGGAAGGTTCCACCTAGGGCCAACATACTGTGATTTATGGACAGAAATGCCCACCCATTTGGACAATACATGTGAAGGAAAATTAATCCTTACAAATATTCCTTACTGAATAACTGAGCTTCATGCAGACTCTCCAGTCAGACAGATTTCAATCAAATTTTCTAGTTCTTTTTAAAAACCAACAGGGCATGACTTTGGAAACCTTTCTCTTGATTGATTAGCTCTGGCCCAGTTGCCTTAATGCTAAACCATTGTGTGGCAGCACTAAGTTCTCTTCAATGCCCCTGGTTTGAAGAGTGGGTAAGGACTGACTGAGCTAAAATGAGTACTGCTGTTAGAGGATAATTTCAAAAGTTCCCGTGGCTTATAGAATCCGGAAACCACAGGCAATGTAGATATCCATTCCAAGACTGCTGGGAGCCCTCTTGAGTTTCATTTGAAATTGGTACAGAACCAGAGAAGAGAACCAATAAATGACTTTACTGACACCAATGGCTTAGGAAAGAGCATTTATGTGTGTGTGCACATGCTTCCTTAAATCTAACCTGAAAATATCACATTTATAGGTACTTAAAACATCCATATGTATTTTGATGCTTCCTAATTCAGAGTGTGCAAAAAGAGGCCTAAAAGGGAAGCTCAATAACAATGTTCTGGAGAAAAATGCTAAAACTGTACCTCTATGTCTCCCTTAGAAGGAACCAAACTTGTTAGATATGTAGAATGACTGCTTGTTTTCAGGAATTACTAGAAAAGAATAAGCATTGTATCATAATATGTTTTACCTGCCTCTCTCTAGAGTCTGTGTTCCTTTCCTGTTGCTGGTCAAAGTTGGAGTATTGGGGTGTCTGTTTCCTGTCTCTAGAGCATTTCCTCATTGGCTTTCCCCACATTGTTCTATTTTTCTCTCACACTCCCTGCTCACCAAATAGCTCTAGCTAACTCACAGTCCCTCCTTCCTCTGTCTCCGCCCTGCCTCCATCTCCATTTGCATGCTCTTTCACTCCATGTTAACGCCTCCCTAAGAAGAAGCTTAGAACAATCACCAATGTCAAGGTGCTTTGGCTATGGAAGTACACCTTTGCAGGAAGATGGGCTGGATCAGATTGACTGGGATTCAGATACAGAGCCTTGACCTCCTTCCAGAACTTTGTGGTCCACAGTGAGTTGTTTTATACTCTGAAGCCCAAGGCAAAGTTACACCCCACAATCTCAGAAAGCTTAGAAAATCTGAAGACCCTTATTTATGGTACACTGAAAATGTCTTATTGGAGAAGGTAACAGGTGATTGTTTTTGATCTCCCAACAGCTTTGCCTTTCAGAGCCCTTCATAGTGATTTTCGTAGGTCAGCGGTGCAATTCAATACTTTTCTAATAAGCCATAATAATAATAGTGGGCACAACTGTTAATACAACAGGGACTTCCTTGGGTTTCATCGATTAATGGTAGACAGCAGGAAGCTCACACTGAGGAGACATTTGTAGCTTCCTAGACAAATGCAAGAGAAGGAACTAGCATACTGTACATGCTATATAGCTGCTCAGAACACTGCTCTATACCACTGGGAGTGTTCTGTGGGGGCAGGGGAGAAGGAAGAATTCAGTTAGAAAACAGATTTTGACTTTCTCGCCTTTGACGATTATGATGGCGACCTGCTCCCACTGAATAAGCTTGGTGGATACTTTTGATAGTAAACTGAACTCATTCTGAGCCAGCACAATAGGAACTTCATAAAGAAAAGGGTGGCCGATCACTGTGCCAGAATCCCCCTCTGCCTAAGAGGTGATAATGAATTTCCTGCACTGGACACACATTCCCCAAAGAACAGCCTGTTCACATTTGTGTGCACATCACAAATGACCTTCAAAGACAGAGACAGGGAGAGTGGAAAGAAGAGAGGTCAAAATAAAAATGTTACCTTGAAAAAATAAAGTTAGCAATTCTACAGTTCCCCCACTTGATGTTCACATGTCTAAGGCTACTTTCTAAATAACTTCACCGTACTTTGAAATTCCTAAGTAGTGGTGTGTTTGTGATGCATTGGGATACTTAACTGAGTTTTTCAGTTTTTTTGCTTTTATGCCAATGAATGTAATCTCTAACATTCACCATTTTGAGCATACACACACACGTACACAAGTAAAGGCATATGCATCATATATTACTCATTTTGGGGGAAACACATGTAAAATAATAAAAAATATTCCAGTGGATCCTTTCAGTGTGTTTCAGTGATAACATTTTGTGGGGAGCAAAGGTATTCATGCCCTCTTTGCTGACCATATTATTAAAATTATGACCTTAAGCAACACTGTTAGAAATGTATGTGTAAAATTTCTTCTCCAGTATCAGTGAACAATACACGTTGAATTTTCAAAAAGAATGTGTGCTACACTTACATATTTTTATATCTGTGGCGTTCCTATTAGCCTATAATAGTGAACAAGTGACCATTCAGTCCGCTTCATCCAAAAGGAAAATGGCCTTCATGAAATGTTAAAGTGGAAGAAGTTATTTATAAAGTCTTCTGCCAAAGACAATTGTTTAATGATCTGTAAAATGTAGATTAACTGCTTTTATTATGAATGTGATTATAAGAAATGCTCGCTCTGTCATCCTCTATCTTTTGAAAATCAGTATTTTGTATTTCTAAGGACCAAGGAAAATATTTTAAGCCAGGGTAATACACAGACACCTTGGAAATGAGAGTGATACTGCCTTGGCATTCTCATCTAGTTTTATGCAGTTGACCCAACATCCGATGATAAATTTACCAGGCACTTCATAAAGAAAATATAATTTTCCTATAATTCTCCAACTGTGCTAAATTACATTTGGGAATTTCAGTTAATCTTTTCAAATTAAAGGCACCAACATTACTGACAAATCTTATCTAACATGGAAGGCACTAAAACATTCCTTTTCAAGTACCTTGAGCAAATTGAGACTACCATCAAATAATTTTCCCACCTAACCACCTCATATGTTAGCTCAGAGGTCTAACAATGTTGCATGGGAGGCTAACAGACTATATACACCAAGTATATTTAATTTGCACAGTTAGCAAGACCTAGCCATTTAAAAACTATATTCAGATGTTTTGTAAATACAATTTTGATTCTTATAGTTTTGTTCAAATTGCTTTTAAAATAATTAGATTTTATTTGAATTTTTAAAACAATCTGAGTTAGATGTTGCTCTATTGACTATGTGGTTCAATGTAACTCAGCCATATTCCTGTGGGATAACATCAACCTTATTGACTTTCTTGGCATGAGCCAGAAATTCATAGTTTCTTTAAAGACTCTAAGTATGAGACCAAAAGAAAAAAAAAAACAAAACAAACAAAAAAAACACCAAAATTAAATGTTAGTAAGAAATTAGAAGCCAATTGTATAAAATGTATTTTTAAAATCTTAAGAACTATGTGATTTACACTGCCTGTTAATCTAGTCTCTTTGTGAAATAACCACAACATAATATTTGTTAAGCTCTGAAACACCAAATATTTGTGATGTTTGTATAGCACCGTTGTTATAATATGTGATTTCAAATGGGAAGCATCTTTGTTGTAATCATGTGAGCCCACAGAGGAATAAATTCCTGCTGTTCTGTACAACCAGCTCTCAGAATTCAGATTTCTTGCAGCTGCTGTATCACCAATAAATGAGAATTACTTGTGAAAAACAATTTTTAAAGAATTGAGTTTATGATCACTGTGCATTTTCCTAAAGAATTAATTTTGTGAGTTTTATTTTTTACCAAAAATGCTCTCTCTCAGTCAGTAAATACAACTGTTGATTTCAACCATATTATCACTTCCATGGTTTCTATATTCTTAATCTACCAAAAACTGGAAGCTTACTGCAAGGTATGTCCTAACAAATGTACAATAAATGACTTTTCCTGCATGCTGCCTGGGATATGTTGTAATTTGAAGTGTCTTAGCAAAAAAAATTATATGTTTCACAATCCCAAATTGAAATGGCAATATTTCTCATGTGTACAATCAATGGTATGTTAATATCAAAATCAGAAGCACTGTCTGTCATACATGTATATGTGATGTTTAATTTGTTAAACTGTAATCCATGAAATGTTCATTGCTTGAACTATTAATTCTGTACAAATCATTGTCTTAACTGTTTTCCTAATCTTACCATATTTCCTAACACTGAAATATAAATGTTTGTATATTAGTCACACATTTTTATGGCATTTTATGTATCTTCAGTGTGACTCCGTTAACTAACCCAAAAGAAAATCAAAGCTTTCTCCTGTCATAGTCCAGTCCAGGATCATGGACATTTTAGCTATGGCAACAATTCATTCATTCATCAAATAAAATTGACTGAGTATCTACTGTAAATCAGGTTCTATATCAAATATTGGGAGAATTCTTGAGAACCAAAATAATCATAGACCCATAACTCTCAGTGAGGATTTCTGAGCTCTCCCTAAAGCATTCTTCTGTGACTTCTATGGAATTCAGACATTATTTTGTTTCTTCTTTGTTATAACAAAGACAAAAATTATCCAAGAAGAATCTTGGACTAAGTAAAGTACACTTGGCCAAGGAAATGCAACCATCATTCATAGAAGTACTGTCTTTAAAGTCAAATTTAAAAATAAATTAAGTTTTAGAGATTGGATCCTAACTCTGGAAGAAACATTTAATGGAACGCCTCTTGAAAACTGTACTATGTCTGTTTTACAACATAATCCTAAGGTTCTTTGTTACACATATAATTCTGCATCAGATCACATTTCCTAAAATGGTGCCCCTGCAAGTGAGCAAGGAATTCTGCAAAAGAGGTGAAAATGGCTGTTGAAAGGATAAATATTTATCCATAGACACCACAGAGGGGATACATGCAGATTGACTTCTCATTAACAGATTTCCTTACATGGACAGTGTCTATTTGCCATGTTTTTAAGTGCTTGTAAATGCACACACACTCACAGTGGGACTCATATATCCCAACCCATTCTCAACTTTTTCTAATTTCAAGGAGACTTCCCCATAAAATCTCATGATTTGGGACATTATGGTGCTGAGGGTAATGAGGTTGAAGAGTGCTCCAGTCCTTGACTTTGGTATCACAAGTTAATTTTGGTATCACATTTGTAATTCCTCTGAACTTGTAAAAAACAATTGTAATTTTCCTTTCTCACAGATATTAATTCAGTATAGATATCTGCTAAGTATTGGAGGTTAAATTAGATCTATCCACACAGCCAATATGTGCTCAAGATGGAACAATGCCCACCAATGCTTGTTTGTGGAAATCAGAAAACTCTAGATTCAGATGCCAGCTTTATCAATCCACCCAAGTAATCTTGTAAGAATTCTTTCACCATTCTAGATTTCAATTTCCTTGTGTGTAAAAATAAGTCTCGTAGTTTCTACCCTATAGATTCTCATAACATGAGTTAAGTAAAACAATGACACTCATAAGGCACTCAGTAAGTATTGGTTGATATTTAATCCTATACAGAGATAATCCCTTACACCAGTGACAAAATCTCTCTCCTTTGACCAAGGAGACCTATTCTTGACTAGGCCCAAATCTTAGACTCTGTCCCTGACCAGCTTAGTCCAGTTTTCACAAAAATCCTGTGGGGTCAGTTTAGTAAAAATCTGCCCCCCGCTACCTTAATGTCCAGTCATATTCCTCATCCCCAACTCTTGCTATCTAGTCATTTTGGCCTGCACTCAACCAAGCAAAAATCCACCTAGACTTGAGGTTTCCTCTTAGTCATTTTCCATCCACTGATCTCCATCACTTTTGGGCTAAATATCCCACTTGTCCTTATTTTATTCAGAGCTTTCTGCCTCATTGCAGCAGTCCCCTTATTGAATAAAGTATTTCATACTATATTTAACAAGAATCTGAATAATTTTTTTCTTTAACACTAACATCTCCCACACTGAAAGATGAAATAAAATACCAAATGAGCTAAATTCAAACTCTCTTCAGTGTAGTAGTGCTAGTCAACATTTATTGAGTTCTTACTATCAACCAGGCAATGTATTAAGCACTTTACTTGGATTACATCCCAAATCCTCACAAAAACCTTTTGAAAGTACAATTTCTGCTCCCTTTTATACACAACTCAATGCTTAAAGAAGTTGAGCACTACCCCAAATCACACAGCTACTGAGTCGAAGAATCAGAATTTGGATTCAAGTTTGTTTCCAAAGTTTAAGCTTATGATAATTGTGTTATTGTGCCTCTCTGTATTAATCTTGAAACTACTAAAAGTAAGCAAATTCCTAAAACAACGTAAAATGATAGCAATGTCTACCAATATCTATAACCCAACACCATGATTACCTGGTCAAAAAATTCCATTCCGAATTGATGTACAAACCCATGGTAACAGTCCTGCATCAATGTTATCATAAATCTTATAACTTATTACAAGAGCTTATATAGAAAGGCAAATCAGTAAAGTGAGTTTAACTAATATTCCCCAGATGCATGGAAAGCACATGCCTCATCAAAGTCACATTGGAAACAGCTCAACCAACATCACTTTCAGTATTTCAGACAACCACAGAGAACAGATAACCGTATATTTCTTTCTTGCTGTTTTGTCCTGCCTTACCAGGGCACATATGATTTGGGAACAAAAATTTAATTTCCCTCACAAATTTATAACATAATTACTTTCTCTTAACAAAGAAAGTTACAAGATTATCCAGAACAACAATAGAAAGGAGGTGACTATGGTAAATAATCCATAAATGGAAACAATGACCAGTCTGAAAATGGGCTTGCGTACACCAATAATTCTGTTATTGCAAATAATTCCATTGTAAGATTATCCATCCATAACACTCACTACATTACAGCTATATCTCATCAACTGCGAGTCTCCAGCTGTGCCTAGTCTCTGTGCTTAGTGGCTACATACCACTATGTAGTCATCCAGACACGGGAGGACAATATAATCAGTTTGAGAGATTTGCCTGTGAACCTTTGATTTTTCTTTTCATTTAATTCCCAATAATTGAACATGTTTTTTGTAGACTCCCAGAATCCTACAACTTTACATGCTTACATATGCAGGACTATTAGTAGCTCTTCCTGGATCTGTGCTCACCCATTCAGTGGCAGATGAACATCCTCCCATTTCAAGGAATAATGGTGAACACACTGCGAATATACAACTAATAAAAGTTCACATTCAATCCTTGGTTGGCATCCTAGTCAGACCTTCTTAAATGCCTCTGCTTCCATATCTTATCTATTGGCTGACAACAAAATGCTATGATTTTTTTTTCAGAAATCCTGAGATGATAAATTTGTAACATGTGAAGGTTATCTATGATAGTCCCAGGTATATCCCACTTATTGAAAGTAAATCATTTCATCTGAGTATTAATATTGGACTTTATTACCAAAGATGTGATATTTCAAGGAAATTTTAATTTTCATATAGCAATGAAAAGTTATTAAATAGGTTATATGCAACAAGGATTCATTCTGCCTTTTTCTTCTTACTCTCTGTCACTAAAAATAAGATACAAAGTGTAATAAGAATCCAGTAACACAAACTAGAAAAAATGACAAAAGGTCAGGTCCTCATCAAACAACTACACCTGTTCAGACAGCTCTGCTGATTTTACTCAGTAAGAAAAAACTGTTAACAGTTTTCTTTGGTTACCATGAGAACTAGAGGATAGACAACCAAGCAAGTTTCCTAGAGGGGGGAAATGCATGTGGCCATCTGTTCCAACAAATTCCAAGTGTATGTAAGTCCCAGCTCTATAGAAGCCAAACCTAAAGATGCAAGTGAAACAAATGTTGTCCTTGATTAATTTAAGGGCACTCATGTCTAAGGACACCATGATAAAAAAAAATGAGGCATAAATCATGGTTCTTTCTGTTATTTGTACAGAAAATCTGTATTCCTGTGACTGAAGCCACCATGTGCCTCCTCTCTCGCACATTAGTAAGGATTCCTACTAAGTCAGCGCACCATAAATTCCAAGGGGAAGATTAACTCCAAATTCCTTACTAATCTCCTTGTGTTGACAAATCAGAACAGAGATTTCTCTCAAACATCCTTCCCCAAAGGCTTTTCAGTTCAGCAGAAGTGAATTACTAGAGCACCTGTGTCTTTCTGAATATGATTTAAGGCAAAGTCCAAATGTCGAAAACACAAACCAGTTGTCAAAAAAAATGATTAAAACACATGCAACAACTACAAGAACAACAAAGAAAACACGAGAGCCTTCTAGAATGGCTGAAGGTTGAATAGAAAAACACAAAAGGCAAATGACACACCCTTTAAGGTCAGTCAACCAGGGCACTTCATTGTACCTGAGTCAGAGGAATCCAGAGATGGAGTGACATGTTTGGTAGTCATGGGAGCACCAGGCTTGACCTGCAAATGTTGAAAAATCACTCTGCCTCTGATCTCATGGTGCAGGGCAAATCCTGGGAGTCTAAGTGTCACTGTACTGCATTGCAGTTACCTAATTCCTAATTCCTTCAGAGGGAGACTAGAGAGGAACTGGGTTAAGAGCATAAATTCTGGAGCCAGGCTACCTGAGTTGAAATCCTGACTGTGAAGCTGTGTGATAATGGGTACATTACTACTTTGTGCCTCAGTTTCCTCATCAGCAAAACAAGGAGGCTATTGGCACCTATCATGGAGTTTTTGTGAAGATGAAGTTAGGGTCTGGCTCATAGCAAGTGGCATATTGATGTTACATGCTGTCACCTCTGCCACAAGACAGAGAGTTGTGATTGGCTCTATTCTCTATCCATGGAGAGGTATGATGTGGTTCTTACTCTGTGTTTAAGAGGACAGAAGCCACTGAGACATGATTGGGAAAAGTAAAACACAAAAGTGAAAGAAAGTGGTGACATCAAAATAGACATGGAAGGGACTCATTTTAATGCAGAATAAAAAAAGGGGGTGGAGTAAGGAAGGAAATAGATGGGTTAAAATATTGATGCGATTAGTGATGCCTATTGAGGTACTCTTATTTCTGTGCTACACACAATAATAATATTGTTAGTTCACATTTATTAAGTACCAGCCATTGCTATGCACTTAGCTTACATTAACTCATTCAACCTTCACACACACACACACACACACACACACACACACACACACACACACACACACCTGGTATTATTATCCCCGTCTCTCAAATGAGTAAAACTTAAAAGAGGTCTCTCATGCTTGAGGCTTACATGGCTGATTAATGCAGAGCCAGCATGAAGACAGCCTGCCTCCAGAGGGTGCATACCCACCCACTGTGCTGCACTCACACCCACACATGTCAGGTCAGGGGTTCAATTCTGAAAAAATCCAAATGTTGAATTGGACAGAAATAGTAAGGAAACCATAAAGAAACCTAATCCTGAAACCTCTTCTTCTCCTTGTGGGTTTTTGGTGTTATATTAATCACATTGTATCATATAAGCCCACCAATAGCAATGATCTTTTACTCTTTGATAGTCAATGAACCTATAAATTCATTATTGTTGTTATTGTGTGTATACAAACAAACAATACTAGTTCAGGAAGTTGTATAATTGCAGAACCAGGCCTCTGCTATGGGCAGAATGATAGCCATCTTTACAATATGGGTGTATTTTTAAAATAAGTCCCCCACATCATAATATTGTAAATCAAGCCTAATTCTCCTACATGGGGAAGGGGATTAGGTTTACAACCATTAGAACTTATGCCTGTTAAACTATTACATTCCAGAAAACTGAAATGCATCAAGGTTTCTAAGCTGAAATACATAGTTTTCTAAAATGCATCCAAATCTTTTTCATAGGGAAGCCAAAAATAGAATTTCAGGAAATCATATTGAAGTTGACATTGCATACTTGACGAAGTGTTTATCTTATGAATTCTTTCATAGTTCCTTCACTAGTTTTATAGCAATAGGTCAGAAGGTGAAAGAACATTTTTATTGTGATCATAAAATTCATGAAGTTTGTTTGGGGGAAAATTTAAAGAAATTCTTGAAGAGTCCCTGAGAGAGATGCAGGGGCACTAACCATCCAAGGAAACCTATATGATGTCCTTGTCATTCCAGGGCAATGACATTGCAGCACTACATCCATGGTAGGCGTGAAAGAGCAAGTTGCTGTCCAAAGTCAGCATTAATTTCCTCCAACTGGCAAGATGACAAATGATCACTTACATGATGCATAAGGGAGTCTCTTAGGAAAAACATGTGCTTAATTGGTGAAGTGCTTTAAGGGTAATTACTTTCCATCAAAGACTGACTATAAGAATTTAGGAATAAATCTTCTATGAGCAGGTTAGGGCATTTCCTTTTGATCTACTTATAATTAGAACCATTGAATAAACTATTGTCTTTATGTAATTGATTAAGTGGAATTAAAGATGAGGTAAAGGTTTTATAACCCACAGAAAATATGATTTACTTTTTTCCCCTCATATGCAGAGAATAGAAATCTTTCTTGACTTCATCTAGAGGTTAATTTTACTAAATTTCCTAATTTATTCAGGAAATTAACCCAAAGAGCCATATGCTTGACCTAGCGTTAGCACTCATGTATTGAATGGACAAATAAGTGAAGGGATCAATGAATGACTCAAAAGCCCAAGAATAGTCAGAGCCTAAGGATTAGATGGGACTACTGTGGTGGTGGATCAAATTATGGGGATGATTTTAGTCCCAACCAATCAGAACAGAGGTTTTAACCCTGACATTCAATAAAAATGCTTAGCTTAAGATCCACAATATTGACCAATGGAATAAAAATCTTTACATGTGAAGGTATGTGGTAGAGCTTAAGTATTTTTCAGAACTTTCCCTAGTTGCCAGGTTCTGCAAATTAAAATATAGGATGCTCAGTTAAATTTGAATTTCAGATAAAGAATAATTTTTTAATATAAGTATGTCTGATGTAATATTTTGGACAGACTTATACTAAAAATATTGTTTTTCTGAAATTTGAATTGAACTAGAAGCCCTTATTATATCTAACAATCTTATCCTCTGAGATAAGGCATCAAGATAATATAACAGTAGCAAACTAGGACATCCAAGACAGCCCAGCATTTGGCAGTCAACAGTGGGAACACAGGTTTAGAAACAGTATTCTATCCTCAGAAAACTAGCAGGGGTAGAGGTAAATCCCATTTCAAAGAGTATCTGAATATCTGATAAGAAACCACAGCAGAAATTCAAGTTTAAGTGAGTAAGACAGGGATCTGGCTATTCACTGTGATACACTATGGGGTTTTTGATGGTCAAGAACACTGTTGTGGAAACTCAGAAGGTGAGAACACAATTCACAAAGAGGCAACCAAATTATGGATAGAGGAGACCTAGTGTTTTCTCTCCCAAGGAATGAATTTATCTCAGAGCCTATGATATATTAATTCCAAGAGATTTCTGACGTGACCTTAGTTGTGTGATTGGCATTTTGGGTTGAGGGCTGGACATTCATTATAACAGAATCAGTGAATAAGCCAGCATTCACATCAATAACTTTTAAAAGTATTTCTATTGACCAGTATTCTTGTCAAAGCAGCAAGCCAGGTGAGAATAGCAATAGAGCAAGACTTGAGCAAGATAAATGTCAGTTACCGCCTATAAGAATTTCCTTTTGTGAACTGAAGATGGCAAAATGAAAGCAGATGTTGACATTAATGGAACTATCAAAGAAAAGTACTTAAGGAGTCTTGCTCTCCCTAGAAAAATCCAAAGGCACTCTGGCAAAAAAAAAAAAAACATTAGAAAATATAATAGTAGACATACCTCATTTGGAATGTCAGTTTTTCAAATATAGGAAAAATCTTATTTAGAAATATATCACTAAAAGCTATAATAACTTCTATGTGTAAATATGAAAAAGAAACATTAATAGAAAAATGGACAAGAGAGTAGAAAAAGCACTTGCAAAGCAGACTATCCAAGTTGCCAAAAACAAACAAAACAAAAAAAGGCACTTATGCACTTCGGGAACTAGAAAAATGCAGATTAAAACCACACAGTAATTCTACTACATACCCATCAACCTGGCTAAAATTAAAGAGACAGAAAATGTTAGGTGTTGGTGAGAGCATGAGTAATTGGAGGGTAAATCGGTTTCATCATTTCAGAAAATCATTCAGCAATTTCACTTCTCAGTACTCAGACATGTGTGTAGTATTGACCAAAACGCATGGGTGAGCTGAAACTGGTTTGGCTCAGTGGATAGAGCATCGGCCTGTGGACTGAAAGATCCCAGGTTCGTTTCTGGTCAGGGGCATATATCTTGGTTGTGGGCACATCCCTAGTAGGGGGTGTGCAAGAGGCAGCTGATCAATGTTTCTGACTTTCTATCCCTCTCCCTTCCTTTCTATAAAAAATCAATAAAATATATTTTAAAAAACAACAACGCATGGGTGTGTATATTTATAACCCAAACTAGAAAAGCATGTGTGATAATATAACAGTTCAATAATGAACAATTCAATAATGTGGGTATATTTCTGCAATGAATACAATATAGAAATGAAAATAAAGTAAACAAACCGCAGCTATTTACAATAGTTTTAATCTCACAAACACAAGGTTAGTTATAAGAAGCCAGACATAAAAGAATACATTTTGCATTGTTTCATTTGTATAAAACCCCAAGAACAAGCAAAAATCATTTCAATGGTGGAAATCACTACGGTATTTACTTTGGAGGAAGGTGAGGACTAGTCACTGGGAGCAGATATGATAGAAATATTGAGGATGCTGGTAATGTATTTATTGATCTGGTAATAGTTAAGTGGTTATATTAACTTGTGATAATTGTATGCACATTTTATTTTTTTGCATGTTATATTTTTAATAAAAACTTTAAAATTGAAAAGTTAGCAGGTTGCCCAGGACCAAACCAGAGAGGGTCAGACCTGCATTCCCACCATGTGTTCACCATCCAGATATCATTGCTGACATATACACATAAGGAACTGTTTGACATTGAAACTGGGACTCAGAACTGTTGGACATTGAAACTGGGACTCAAACATTTTTTTTATTATTATACGTTTATTTCTAGTCTGCAGAGGCAAGATTTTTTAAAGAAAAGAAATTGGGAAAAAATAGATACAGAGGCAAAGAAGCATTGAACAGACTGTCAAACTACAGTGGGAAGGTAGAGGAAGTTGGTGACCGGGGGAGGTATGGGGGCTGAAAGAGATCAACTGAAGGACTTGTATGCATGCATATAAGCATAACCAATGGATACAAGACACTGGGGAGGGGCATATACTGGGGGGGGGGGATAGGAGAGGCCAGGGGGAGGTCAATGGGGGAACAAAAGAAGACATATGTACCAGTATTTGTGATACTTTAAACAATAAAAAAATAAATAAAATTAAAAAGTTATAAAGGGGCTAAAAGAAGACTTGCTTAAATGTAAATGCCTTATTCTTATATAGAAAAGCTCAATAATGTCAATTATTCTTATCTGCAACTATGAGATAGCCACAATCAAAATACCAATAGTTTTTTACCAACTGGGTAAGAGGAGGGTCATTAGATAATACCTAAATTCACATGAAAAATATAGAATAGAGCAGTTCATCATATTTAAAAAAGTAAAAATCATGATGCTCTTTTTAGAGCATAGTGTCAAAAACAAAAAATCAGAGAGCTCCACTGGACGTGAATATCTTGGTTTTTTGCCCCAGAAACAAACTGAGTGAACAAGATTTCAAAACTGAAAGTGGTAAAAGTTCTGCTCTCAGCAGTTACAGCTCAGTTTATAAAGGAACTACATTGGTTTTCATTGCCTTTGGTTACTAAAACTTTCTTTTGAGGGTAGTGGTACTATGTAAGCTTGCATACTTATAGCTGATTGGCTAGGAAACTGCAAGGTCATGTTGACACGAAGAAAGCTGTATCCTTTAAAATCAGAGTTAGCATTTCGGGGAAATCAGGACAATTTGAGTTATGATTACATGGCTGTGGTGATTGGCTTTGGAGGTCTACTCAAATTGTGGAATTTATTTTGGTTTTACGCTATAAGTAGTAAAATATTTAACAAGTTGGTAGTAAAACAAAAGTAAATGTAAACAGATTTCTAAGTATATGACACATATTCTACAATCACAGTAATAAAAAACAGTTTCAAATCCATAAGCAAATAGACTGATAAATTGAACAAAAGCGAGAGTCTAAGAAAGACTCAGTTACATGTGGAAATTTGTGGCAGTCTAATTCAGTGGAAGGCAAACTAGATTATTTAATAGAACACATTGTAACAACTGTACATCCATCTCAGAAAAATGTTAGATCCCTGCCTTGCTCCCTAAAACAAAAATATTTTGAATATATTAAGGTTTAAATGAAAGCACCAACAGAATAAAATTATAAATAATCATAAAAGAAAAAATATCTTATTAGATAGAAAGCCCAACTGTCTTTAAATAAAAAATAGTATCTTGAAATTCATATGCAAATTATTTTAATGTATGTAGAAAAATATCATAAATTCTATAAATTTTAAATGTATTCTATAAAAATATTACAAATTTGAAACTGGGAAAAATACTTGCAGTAGATGGCAAAGGGCTATTTTCCTTAGTATAAAAAGAGTTCTAAAAAACCAATAAGGAAAAGAGGATCAAGCCAATAGAAAAAAGAATCAATAGAGGACAGGGACAAACAATACAAATAGGGCTTAAATATGTTAAAATATAGTAATTTACCCTCTTAACCATTTTAATTTATATAGTTTAGTAATTTAAAATAGATTCACATCATTGTGAAAGAGATCTTCCAATATATTGATTCTTGGTATATGAACTACGAATTAAAACTATAAACTTTCACTAAGTAAATTGGCCATAATCAAAAGATTCATAAATATGCAACACGGATGAGGGAAACACAGGTAGATGCCCTCATTCATAATTGGCAGGAGTGCAACTTAGTTAACCATCTTTGAATGGCAATTTGGCAAGGTCTTCCAAATCTTAAATGCACAGACTTTTTGGTACAGCATCTACACTTCTAGATACTGTTTTTGCGAGGGTGTGTTCACATATAAACACAGACTTATAAAACATATTTGGTTTAACATAATTTATGAAACCTAAATGTCCACAAATAAATTTTCATATCTATTCAGTAGAATACTAAGTAGCCCCAATAAAGAGTAAGGCTGGTTTTTGTGCAATGATCTGAAACAACCTCCAAGATATACCAGAAGGTGCTAAATTCAGTATGCTGTTTCTTTTGTGTTAAAAAATACTGGCAGGAGAGATAAGCAATGATGCGCTCAGATATGCAGAGAATATATCTGGGAAGAATTCACAAGAGAGTGACTTGAGAGTTATCTTTCGGGACTAAACTGAAAAGATTAAGAGTCAAAAATACATAAAACAAAAACGTACCTTTCACTGTAATCCTTGTATTATTTGAAATGTGCCACATCCATGGTCGTACTAAACCAGCAGCAGCACCACCACCAAAGAAACCCTGAAACCAACAACTCCCTCTCCAATGAATCTATATGAGTCTGGCTTTTGGGGCATTTTTTCCCTCAGAGTAGAGATGCAGTCTTAGCAGTTGGAGTACCTTCACTTTATTATGCAAAGGAGGTGATGAAAAGGCTACTACAGCCTTGTGTTGGATGCTAGGCTGTGTGATTTCTGAACGGAAGAAGGAATGTCACTGGGGAAGTCTGATATTACTTGTTCTGTCCTAAGTAAGCATGTACTCACTCCACACCAATGTTCTGTGTTATTCACCTTAGAAGAGGATTTATGATAATGCCTTCCTACTTCAGAGTTTTATGTGATCACATTAAATCATGTTCATTAAAATGCTTCATCAACAAATATTATCATTCATCTTATTCATGTAGACTCCTAAATCTGTCCTCAAAAACACTAGTTTACTTGTACAACTAATATGTCATCGGGCAGAGGTGACACGGGGTGCTTTTCTTGCTTGTGCAAATAAACCAAGACAAGTACAGCTCATTGCTCTCTCCTTTTCCGTTAAACACTCATGTCTTAACTTTCAGCATGGCAGACATGTGAGGATGATCATGTCTCACCCCCACACCCAGTGAGCATGTCATATAGCCTCTCAGAAAGAGAGATAGATTATTCACCGTATTTTTTATATTCACTAGTCATCTAGCTCTCAGTTTTTCCCCAGTGATAGTTACCAACAGTTTTCAAACCGTTTCAAATTTGAAATGTGACATTTCATGAACAGTAATGAACAGTTCATTTCATGAACTTGATAAAGGACTTTGCGACATGTTAATATTAAAGTAAATTTAGGTTCAACAGACGACTTGTTTCCCTTCTGTTATCACTTCAAGCAGAGAGATCCTTCTAAAATGTACCCTCTCTTCCTTTTCCTTTAACTCATGCCAAGCAGTTTTCTTCCAGGTGCCCGTGGGCCCTCCTAGGCTTCTGCTGGCTCAACACAGCCCATACTTCCCTTTGTACCAGGGCCACAGGCAGATGACCCAAGGTGAATTCTGCACAGTGGTTGAGTCCTTCTTTAGCATCATCCCTGCCTCTCTCCTCTACCATGTACACAGTTTTAAAAGTTGGCATTAGTTGGCTGTTCCTCTTGCCTCCCTTTCCATCACACATATGATGATGAAAATTTCCCCCAAAATTTTCCCTCAGTAAAGAAGGATTCATATTATTCACATCCTTAAAATGGCTCAAAAAATGGGCATGATATAACTTCATGTAGAACTAGAGGCATGGTGCACAGATTCGTGCATGGGTGGGGTCCCTCAGCCTGGCCTGTGCCCTCTCACAATCCAGATCCAGTCTGAAATATGCCTGAGGGATGTAGCCATGCCAAAGCAGCAGGTGGCCAGGGAGGAGCCCCAGCCTGGCAGGGGGCAGCTCCACTGCTGCTCATCCCAGCCCCTCTGCGTCTGCCGCTGCCACTCAGTAGCACTGCCATGCAGGTGGGAGAAGCTTCCAACACCACAGCTGCATGAGCCAGCCATGAGCCTGCCTTCTGGCTGAGGAGCGCTCCCCCTGTAAGGCTGCACTAACCACCAGGGGGGACAGCTCCTGCATTGAGTGTCTGCCCCCTGGTGGTCAGTGTGCATCATAGTGAATGGTCATTTGGTGAAAATAGTCACTTAGGCTTTTATATATAGAGAGACTAGTGGCCCAGTGCACAAAATTCATGCATGGGGGGGGGGTCCCTCAGCCCGGCCTGCACTCTCTCCAATCTGGGACCCCAAATGCCACAGGGATCAGGCCTAAATTGGCAGTCAGACATCCCTCTCACAATCTGAGACTGCTAGCTCCTAGCAGCTCACCTGCCTGCCTGCCTGATTGCCCCTAACCACTCTGCCTGCTGGCCTGCTCACCCCCAACTGCCCTCTCTGCCAGCCTGCTCACTTCCAATGCCCCCCCCACCAGCCTGATCGCCCCCAATTGGCCCCCACTGGTGGCCAGCTCATCCCCAATTGCCTCCCCTGCTGGCCTGCTCGCCCTCAATTGCAACCCCCCATCAGCCTGATCACCCACAACTGCCCTCCCCTCTTGGCCCCTAACTGCCTCTACCTTGGCCCTGCCACCATGGCTTTGTCCAGAAGAACTTCCAGAAAATCTCATGGAAGGTCTCCCAGTCTAATTAGCATATTACCCTTTTATTAGTATAGATAGAGGTCTAGTGCACAGGTGGGATAGGGGCTGGTTTGCCCTGAAGGGTGTCCCAAATCAGGGTGGGGGTTCCCTTGTGGGGTGCATCAGCCTGGGTGAGGGGCCTATAGTGGTTTGCAGACCAGCGATGCCTCCATTGGAGTGGGGGTCCCCACTGGGGACAGTGCTGCCCTGGGCAAGGGGTCAGGGCAGTTTGCAGGCCAGCCATACCCCCAATGGGATGAGGGTCCCCGCAAGCCTGAGTGAGGGGTTGATGTCTATTTTCAGGCTGGCTATGCCCCCAGAGGGGACCCTCGCCCTAAGGGGACATGGCCAGCCTGGGGAAGGTGCTGAGGGCCATTTTCAGGTTGGCCACACCCCCTTTAAGATGGGGGTCCCCGCTGGGTGCCTGACCAGGCTGGATAAGGGGCTGATGGCTGTTTGCAGCTGACACAATCCCCAGCAGGGGCCATTACACCATGGGGGCATGGCCAGTCTGGGTGAGGGGCTGAAGGTTATTTGTAGGCTGGCCACGCCCCTCCCCCAGCAGGACCCTCACTCCATAGGACCATGGCCAGCCTGCATAAGGGGCTGAGGGCCATTTTCAGGCCCCTCCCTTGGCAGCCAGTCTGGGAAACCCAAGCCTCCTGCACACTCAGGCTGGCTCCATGGCCACTGGCCACAGGCCCCTTCTTCAGTGGCCAGCCCAGGCAGGAGGGAAGCTTGGCTTCCTCCATCACCGGGGGTGACCCAATCCTCTCACCCACTCAGCTCCTGCTGGCTCCATGCTCGCCGCCATCTTTGTCCTGCTAATTTTCATATCCCCTCCTGATTGGCTGTGGGCATCACAGAATAATGGTCAATTACCATATTACTCATTTATTAGATAGGATAATAAATTATCTTTTAGATAAACATGTTAGGTTAGAACACCCATAATCAATGTTAGTTTGGATGTTTACAGAGGTCACATAATGAATTAATCTGTAGATGATATAGAAACAAGAAGTCTCATTAAGATGTGGTAATTATTCCTGAGGTATGAGCTCATTAATGGTGAGTGCCAGATGTCATTGTAATACAAGATTTTTAAAGATTATTTGAAAAATCAATACAAATCATACTGTGGCTATCATAAACACACACAAAAGAAATAAAATCACCTGTACCAATGTTTTTGGAATGAATATTTGTGATTAGGGATAAGAGGTACCAGTGAAAGTATCACACAGATTCAAAAGAGACTATGTCTTAAAAACTTAGATGAAAATGAAGATGGCATATTCTGGAAAACTGTTAGATGATTTAAAAATAGCTCCATTGATGATGATGTTAATGCTGCATATTTTAAGTATCTAAATTTTTGATAATGGGAAGAAAATACCATATAAAATACACTAAATACATTTTTACATTCATTTGCATCCTGATAAGTTTACATATTCTAGTTGAATGAACTTGTGTGTGTCTATGACACTTCCCCATAGGAAAATGGGAACATCTTATTTGGAGTATCTCAGACTTATGCTTGTATATTAGCCATGTGAATCCCTCCTCAACTCATGTACTCACATAATTAAGAGAACTGAAGCCCAAGGAGAGAGTGTTACAGTCAAGACTCACACAGTGATTAATGGCAAAGGTTGGACTAGAACCCAGGTCTCCACATAGGTCCCACACTGATTTTATTCAGAGAGGGAAATCCCAGTAATATTATAGTGACAGGTTTGAGTATAAAGTATTGAGTCAGTAAGTTGAGAGATTCTCTGGGATAATGGGAAGAGACCAGAAGTCAGTAGGCCTTTTTTCTCTAAAAAAAATTACATGATATATTTTTTAACTAAAAAAATAAGACATTATTGTAAATATGTGATTTGGGTTTTTTTTCTTTGATAGACTAATTTTTCTCTACTCAGTCAAGTATTGTCAGAGGTGTCTTCCATGGACTTGTGCTTCTTTCTGCAGGAGAAGCATGGCCTCAATTGGTCGTGGGCATCCCACTCTCCTGAAGCCCTTATCAATCTATGTGGGACACATGATCACACAAGATCCAAGAGGGGCCAATTAGAATCCTCCTGAAGTTACAGAGTGGAAAGAATAGACTAGTGTTGCCATTGGCCATGTTTCTTGCCACATGAAGGAAAGTTCATCTTTAGTGAGTGGGAATAACACCAAGACAGAGAGAAGCAAGGTCAAGACCTCTAATGGTCTGTTGCTAAAGTGGCTGGTATGCCTAGACTTTTCAGTTAAATAAGCCACTAAATTTTATTTTTTATTCAAACCAACCAATATCTAATAAATAAAGGAAAATGTAGACAATCAAAAGAATAGTAATCAACCACAGTCATTACCCAGGAATGAACACACACACACACACACACACACACACACACACACACACACACACACTACATGTTAAAATATACTGTTTTTAAAAAGAATTTTTCAAACTAACAATATACTGCAAATATATTTTCATAGGACATTTTTCTTCTAAGGTCAACTCTAATATTAACCAGCTGTGTAAGAATGAGCCAACTCTTAAAAACCTCTGGTTTTTGCATCTGTTAAGCAAAGAGTTTGGGATTAGATCACTAAGATCCAGCAAGGTTGGACAGATCAAGTAAGACCAGTGGATGAAAGATTATAAATGCCAGGTGGAGAAGATTGGGCAGCAATGAACTAAGGTGGGCTCCTAAGCCAGAGTCCTTCATAATTCCACTACAACATATTTTTTTATTTTCTTCTTACAGAACTATTTGGAATTTTATGATAGACCCCAAGACAAAATTAGCATTATTTTCTGCCGAGTTTCCTGCTATTTCCTAAAACTGTTTTCATTTCTCTTATAATATGAAATGAGCCTTGTTATATACAATAAGCCATGGTCGTGGCCTTGGCTTCTGAAGTTTTGAAAAGCTCATTATGTCTATCGCTTCGACGAACTTTGGTCCATTCTCTTATTTAAGATCCTCTCCTAACTCCAAGTAGTATTGATAGTACCTCACCAGCTAATGTAATCTTGGTTTGCCTCTCATCTAATAATAGCCTGGGCCCTTTCAGACATTTCTAAATTTGATTCCTCTTCTTTTAGCTGCAGAGCAATTCCTGTGTAAAGTCAAAAGTAGGTTACGGGCCTTCTTCATTCCTGGGAAATCTAGAATCCAGAGAAGAGATATCCCAAGAAGAGACCCTTCAGTATGAAAGATCTCCTTATGGGGAGATGACTAAGCCCATTTATCTGGCATGTGGCACTCGTTCCTTCTTGCAGTAGATTCCTTTGGAACATGACTTATAATGGCCCTTCCTGGAATTGGCAGGAGCTGTAATGTATAATATGCAACCTGAGAAGAGCAATTCTGACACAGAACTGGAGTCTGCAAATAGGTGAGGCCCCATACTCTCTTCAACCTGCCTCCCTGTGTGGCACAATTTTGCTTTGTCCCATGTCAAATTTCCTAACACAAGTGGTTTCCTTTAATGTTCCACCCCATTCAGTGATATTTAGTCATTATCCTTCGACTGATGGCTTTAAAATAATAACTTTCAATTACAGTTCACCTACAATATTATATTAGTTTCAGGTGTACAACCCAGTGGTTAGATATTTATGTAATTACTAGAGGTCCGGTGCATGAAATTTGTGCATGGGAGAGGGGTGTCCCTCACCCCAGCCTGCACCCTCTCCAATATGGGACCTCTCTAGGGATGTCTGACTGTCCATTTACAATCCAGGACTGCTGGCTCCCAACTGTTCACCTGCCTGCCTTCCTGATTGCCCCTAACCGCTTCTGCCTGCCAGCCTGATCACCCCCTAATCACTCCCCTGCCAGTCTGATTGATGTCTAACTGCTCCCCTGCCAGCTTGTTTGCCCCCAACTTCCCTCCTCTGCTGGCCTGGTTACCCCTAACTGCCCTCCAGCTACAGGCCATCTTTTATTAGGTAGGATAGAGGCCTGGTGCATGAATGGAGGCCAGCTGATTTGCCCTGAAGGGTGCCTAGATCAGGGTGGGGATTCCCTCAGGGCATGGAGTGGCCTAGGCAAAGGGCCTATGGTAGTTTTCAGGCTGGTCTTGTCCCCTAGCAACCCAAGTGGAGACCTGATATCTGAGATTTATTTATCTTCTACAATTGAAACTTTGTAGCCTTAAGCAGAGGCCTGGGCCAGCCAGGGTGTGAGGAAAGCTTGGCTTCCTCAATTGCCAGGGAAACCCAAGCCTCTCTCCTGCTCTCTCTGTGGCTGCAGCCATCTTGGTTGAGGTTGATTTGCATATTCACTCCCAATTGGCTAGTGGGCATGGCTTGTGGGTGTAGCTGAGTGATGGTTAATTTGCATGTTACTTTTATTAGATAGAATGATCACCCTGAAAAATCTAGTATCCATCTGACACTACAGTTATTACTTTTTATTGACTATATTCTCTATGCTGTACTTTATATCCCCATGACTATTCCCCATGACCAATTTGTATGTCATCTCTTCACCCAAACCCTCAACCTCCTCCTATCTGGCAGTCAAATGTTCTCTGTATCTCTGAGTTTGTTTCTGTTCTGCTTATTTATTTTTATTTTTAGATTCCACACATAAGTGTAATCATCTGGTATTTATTTGTATTTCTCTGTCTGATTCAGACATATGGCTTTTAAACATGATTTTCTTTTAGCACTGGAACCTTCTTTCAAAGAAAATCAAGAGTAGGGGACTGTGTAAGGAGTGAGAAGAGTGAGAGTTCACTGTGTGTTAGCATACCTGGTCTACAGGTAATCACTGACACCTAGATGTGACGTACTCCTAATCACTACGTGGCTCCCATTTAGGGAAGGTAGAAAGATAACCAGTATTATAGTCCCTTCTAGGTGCCCGGGCAACCTGCTTGGCATTTATGTTCAATATCTTATTTCATCATTATAACCACCCAGTCTTTAAATATCATCTTTTTTTTTAAACAACTAAACAGTCTCAGAGAAGTTACTTTCCTCTTGCATTTTAAGAGCTAGAATCAAAGCCCTTATTTGTGACTCTTCCCAAATTAGACCAGAACCTTTAATCCAGAGAAATTCCTAGAGGAAAAAGGAGAACAGGGAAAAGGTTTGTTATTTTCTGTCATAACTGATGGTTCATGGTTTGTTCTTGAGTGATTTTGACATTCTTTTGTTTGGAGTCTATTGTCAAGAATAGGATAAGTTGATAGGAAGATGGAAAAGTAGCAGAGAATTGGTGGACAACTGAGCTTCTAAGTGTTGATAATGTACAATTCCTGAGGTTCCATTTCCAAGCAATATGACCAAAGGCAGGTCACTCTATCTCTCTCGGCTTAAGCTTCATCTTTCAAATGAGGATAATAAAAGTTTTTACTTCCAGGGTGGTTATGAAAATGAACTAATGAACTAATCTAGTCACTGGCATTAGTATACTTTCAATAGATTTTATTATTGCTAGTTTCATCCAAATATTTTCTCCCATACAAATATTTTCTGTGAACATCAATATCAGTGATTGGCAAACTTATTAGTCAACAGAACCAAATATCAAGAGTATGATTAAAATTTCTTTTGAGAAATTTTTTAAACTTAAACTTTTTCTAACATCACTTCTTCAAAATAGACTTGCCCAGGCTATGGTATTTTGTGGAAGAGCCACACTCAAGGGGCTAATGAGCTGCAGTTTGCCAATCATGGATCTATACTAATAATAGCCTAGATGGTGTCACGCCCTCATGTTATCACAAGATGGCCATCACAAAATGGCTGCACACACAGCAGAGGCAAGGCCCAGTGGCCACTCCACACAGTGAGGCCTGGGGGGCCCATGGCTCTGTACAGCAAGGAGGAGGCCAGTCCAGGCAGAGGAGGCTGGTCACGGCAGGGGAGGGCAGTTGGGGGCTATCAGACCAGCAAGGGAGGGCAATTGGAGGCAATTAGGTCAGCAGGGGAGGGCAGTTGGGGGTGATCAGGCCCCAGCAGAGGAGGGCAGTTGAAGGTGCTAAGGCCAGCAGGAAAGGGCAATTGTGGGAGATCAGGCTGGCAGCAAAAGGCAGTTGGGGGCAATCAGGCATGTAGGGGAGGGCAGTTAGGGGTGTTCAGGGGGGGCAGGCGAGCAGTTAGTGGGTGATCAGGCTGGCTTGCAGGTGAGCAGTTGGGAGCCAGCAATCCCAGAATGTGAGAAGGATGTCCAACTGCCTGTTTAGGCCTGATCCCGCAGGGCCTAAACAGGCAGTTGGACATCCCCGGAGGGGTCCCAAATTGGAGAGGGTGCAGGCTGGGCTGAGAACACCTCCCTCCCATGCACAAATTTCATGCACCAGCCTTTAGTTTTATTATAAATTTCTTTATCAGATAAGCTGCCTGCCAATGAGTAAAGTTAAAATTAACAAAAATATAGGGGATTATGTTAGGGGATCATTAAGGTTGGACTACTCCTTAAGGACAGCAGGGCATACAGGGGCACACAGAAGGACACAAAGGAAGCTAAATGATAGTGAAGTAGAAGTCATTAGAATTTTAAAGGTTAGATATTTATGTCACAACCTTGGGTGTGGCAAGAAGAGAGGAGAATTAGACTAAACAATGATGGTATTTTTTGTTTATGACGTTCCTTTCTGGAATTGAAGATCAATCTTGTATTAACTAAATCCAAAAGAAAGAATTCTCAGGTTTCCTTCCCTCCAACTAACATTTAGATGAGTTAAATATAAATGAATTTGAGGCAGATGGATTAAATTGCCACTTAAGTACACAGGGGGTTGAAAAGCAAATGGAAAAGGCAGTTAGAAAAATATATCCTGACTTCACTGAACCTGAAACAGTTGACAAGTTATTTGCTGGGTGGGGGTAGGGGGCGATGAGAGAGAGGAAATGAGGGAGAGGGGGAGGCAGCACACCCAAAATACAGCTGCAGCTCTCCAGACCCTGATCCCTCTGTCACAGACTTCCCAGAGTTCCCATCTGCCACTCATCCTCTGTTCTCATGAAGAACCACACAAACAACAAAGCTTCATTTTTACCAGGAGAATATATTCCAATTTATTATATTTTTAAATAATAAAACTGCTCCAAAAATTCTCTGCCTTTGAAACTGGCCTTCAAAGCATACTTATATTTTTGCCCGTAATAAGCATATTAAAAAGAGATCAAAGTTAATGACTCTGAGTTTGAAATATATAATTGCTTATTTTATACATGTAATTGGCAGGTATTGATCAAGCAGCTGCAATATGGAATGTATGAACATATGTATGTAAGTATGTATGAACAGGCAAGCTTTGTGTCAGACAAGATAAGTGAGATGCCCTCAGAAACACACTTTAGAAAATAAAATAAAACATACACACACTCACACTCACATAAAGATGGAAAGAATGAGAGCCATATTTGTGGACAAAGAGCTAAGTTGTTTAGCAAACAGAACCCCAGAGAGCATCAAACTAAAGGAGAAACTATAAAAGATTTTAATTCTCATCCCAGCTTTACAATGCATAGCTGTTTCCCATTGGCAAGTCATTCGTAGTCTCAGTTTCCCTATCTTTAGGTGACTGGAATCATCATCATCCTATCTAATAAAAGAGTAATATGCAAATTGACCATACCTTTGCTACACTCACAAGCCACACCCACAAGCCAATCAGAGCGAGTATGCAAATTAACCCAGCCAAGATAGCAGTTACCTTGCATATCTGCCCACAGAAGATGGCATAGAAGGAAGTCAAGCACTGCAGCAGGGAGCAAAGCTGCAGAGAAGTAAGCCAGCAGGGCCAGGTAGAAGGAAGGGAGCAAGGCAGAGGAGATGGGAACGAGCAAGGTAGCAGAGATAGGAGCGAGCAAGGCATCAGAGATAGGAGAGAGCGTGGTAGTGGAGAAGAAAGCGAGGCAGCATAGAAGGGAGAGAGCCTTGCTCAGGGTGAAGGAAGCTCTATTCTTGCAGGAATCTTCCTGCAATGGGTCTCTAATATATAATAAAAGCTTCATATGCAAATCAACCAAATGGGGGAATGACCAGTTGCTATGATGTGCACTAAACACCAGAGGCAGTCGCTCTATGCAGGAGCTACGCCCAGTGTTCAGTGCACTCCCACAGGGAGACCACCATTCAGCCAGAAGCCCTGAGCCAGGCTCATGCCTGGTGGGCCTAAGCCATCAGTCAGATATCCCCCGAGGGCTCCCAGACTGCAAGAGGGCACAGGCCGGGCTGAGAGACCCCCCCCCCACCACCACCATTACCACCAGTGCATGCTTTCGTGCACCAGGCTTCTAGTAGATTAATATTCTGTCATCAGCACTTTTTTTAAATCTTATATAAAGAATATATTAACATAGAATTCCAGTATGTTAAATAGGTAAAAACAGAACTTTTTAAGAAATATTGGGTGGAGCTTCCACTCACCATATCACCCAAATCAGACAAAACAACTAGATGCTTAATGGTATTGTCAAGTCTAAAAATCACAAGCCTGCAAAATCACTGCCAGGTGAGATGAATGAAGAAGATGTCATTAAAGAAACAGAAAACTAGATAAATACAAAGAAATTCAAGGAAGGAGCACTTTCTCATAGTTCAGAAATCTCCAAGTGGCCCAAACACCCATAGTGATGAGTTTGTCCACGCTCCTGGAGAGAGATGAATAGTGCTGGCATTGGCTTTAGAGTTAGATGGCTGAGTTTAAATCTTCATTCTACTATGAACATAGCTGGATGACTAGAGACATGTTACTGTATTTCTCTAAACATAATTTGCACACATACATTCTTTTTTATTATGGTAAAAAAAAACACATATCATAGAATTATCATCTTAACCATTTTAAGTGTATAGTTCAGTAGTGTTAAATATATTCACATTGTGGGAATGAGATCTCCAGATCATTTTTGATGTTGCAAAACTGAAACTATACCCATTAAGCAACAATGCCTCCTTCCCCTATTCCTGGGAACCAATACTCTGTAGGGAGTGGCTATAAGATCAAGCCTTGGACTAATCTATGGCAGAGCCACATACAAGTCCCAGCCTGGAGGGCAGAGTCCTCATAGCACAATTAAGCTTGACCTTATAGTCCTCCCTTATTCCTAGGTAGCTAATGGGCTGTGCAAGGAGCAGCAAGTGCTGCCAAAACCAGGCTTGAGTAACAAAATAGATTTGAGACTCATAAGAACATTGTAAACATATTGACCACTCCCCTTGTTTTGCTTTGTGTGATCTGACTATAAAATAAAGCTTCAGCTTACTGGGTGGGTCACTGTTTCCTCATACAGGCAGTGATTCACCTGGTCCCAACTGTATTCTCTTGTCTGTCTTCTTTAATCCTTCACTGCCCCTCCTCAGGTTCACCCCTGGCCGTGCTGGATTTGGTTCAACATTCTACTTTCTGTTCCTATGAATTTTACTACATTAATCACCTCATATAAGTGAAATCATACAGTATATGACATTTATGACAGACATTTCATATGGCATAATGTCCTCAAGGTCATTCATACTGTAGCATGTAACAAGATTTCCTTCCGTTTTAAGATTGAACAACATCCCATTGTATGTATAAAACACATTTGGTTACTCATTCATCCACTAATGGACACTTGGGTTGTTTCTACCTCTTGGCAATTGTGAATACATGGTATTTTAAAAATGTATTTATTATTTAAAATGTCACATATGTCTCCTTTTTCCTCAATTGACCTCTCCCAGCCATTCTCACCCCTCAACACATGTCCTCACCCCCCTAGTGTCTGTGTCCATTTGCTTTAACAAACCTGATTCCATGTAAGTATTGGCTTTCTTTCTTTTTTTTCATGTTTCGTTTTTTTAGAAAAGATCAGCATGGTTTGTAATTTCTATTTCATGTATTTTGAAGTTCTATCCACACTATATTACCTGATTTTCTTGTAACCAATAACACTTATTTATAGCCAAGAGGCCAGAGTAAAGATGTAATGAGAAGCTCATAATAAAGTATAAAGAGCTAATTTGTCCAGCTGAGTTTTGTACCCATAAAAATGACATCATGGTACAATGATTCAATTGAGTTTAGCAGCCATTGCCTTCTATTACAATAATAGAGGCCTGGTGCACAAAATGTGTACACTGGGCGGGGAAGGGGGGAGCAGAGGGAGGGGAAGAGCAGTGTCCCTCAGACGAGCCTGCACCCTCTCCAATCTGGGACCCCTCAGAGGATGGTTGACTGTTGGTTTAGGCCCAATCCCACAGGGCCTAAACCAGCAGTCAGACATCCCTCTCACAATCCAGGACTGCTGGCTCTCCAAACTGCTCAACTGCCTGTTTGCCTGATTGCCCCTAACTGCTTCTGCCTGCCAGCCTGATCACCCCCTAACTACTACCCTGTTAGCCTGATTAACACCTAACCGCTCCCCTGCCAGCTTGATCCCCCAATCTACCCTCCCCTACAGGCCTGATTGCCCACAACTGTCCTCCTCTGCTGGCCTGATCTCACCTTCAATTGCCCTCATCTGCTGGCCTGATCTTGCCTTTAACTGTCCTCCCCTGCTGGCCTGGTTGCCCACAACTGCCCTCCCCTGCTGGCCTGGTCACCCCCAACTGCCTTCCCCTGTAAGCCTGATCCCCCTCCAATTGCACTCCCCTGCTGGCCTGTTGGTCTCCAACTGCTCTCCCCTGCAGGCCTGGTACCCCCCAACTGCCCTCCCCTGCAGTCCTGATCTCACCCTCAATACCCTCCTCTGCCGGACAATTTGGTTCTGATTGGTTGGTTTCTATCCCAGTGTCAAAAGCTCTGCCTCCTAGGCAGCCATTGGATCCTCACAGTTAAACTAGATTTGATTCTGATTGGTCAGTTTCTATGCCAGTAAGCATCTCTGGGCCTATCAACGGGGCCTGAACAGAAAGGTGGGGCTTATCAGCGGCCCCAGTGGAGGCCTAGAGAGAAATGAAGGCACAGCTGCTGACCAGGCCCGGAAAGAAAGAGAGAGGCAAGTGCTGATCAACAGCTGCCACAGAGGCTATGAATGATACCCTGCTTCTCTCTTCAGACCTCTCTCCGGACCTGATTCACAGCCCCCTCAGTAGTCAGTTCTGGATCATCATGTCTGCAACCATAGCAGTCAGCTGGGTCGCCACGGAAACCCAGTGCTTACTACAGGACTGACTTCTGGTTGGTTGAGCCTTCTGGTCACTGTGGATATGACAGACCCAGAATTTTTTAAATATTAGGATTGACTTCTCCTCAGACAACCTGAATAGACACTTCTTCGAGGAGAATATGCAGATAATCAATAGACATGAAAAGATGCTCAGTGTCACTAATCATTAGCGAAATTCAATTTAAAACCTCTATGAGGTACCATCTCACACATGTCAGAATGGCTACATCAATTAATCAACAAACAAGTGTTGGCAAGGATGAAAAAAGGGATCCCTTGTGCACTACTGGTGGCAATAAAGATTGGTGCAGCCACTATGGAAAACAGTAAGGCGGTTTCTCAAAAAACAAACAAAAAAACAAACAAACAAAAAACAGAACTACCTTATAACTTAGCAATTCCACCTCTGGGTATAAATCCAAAGAAAACCAAAACACTAATTTGAAAAGATATATATTCATTGCAATAGCCAAGATATGGAAGCAACCCAGGTGCCCATCAATATACCTCTGCTGCCTAGTGGTGGTACAGCTTTATTCATATTATTTTTAGTGGATAGGTTAGTTCCTCTGCCATGGCCAGAAGACCAAAAGTTAATCAAAAGTTGCTATTTTGAATCCTATTATAAACCATTGGTTTTACATTTATTACCTCTATTTTTCACAGTCATTGCTGAAAGATGGCTCTCCTATTTGGTAACCTAGAGAAGCAGACTAAATCTGAGCCACAGTTGATTCCTGTAAATATACTTCTGAGAAAATGAAACTTAAGAGCAACCAATCACAAACAATCACCTAGACTTTCCTATGTAAGGCAACTCCTTACACTACAGCCAATCAAATCATGTCCTTGCTTTGCTTTGCCTCTATTATGATAAAGTCTCTCTCCTAGCTCCTGTGGGTGGAGCACTCCTAACTATTTCTGGTTTGATTTTGCCCAATTTGAATCCATGTTCACTCAAATGAACTCTTGAAAATTTTAATGTGTTTCAATGTATCTTTTAACATCATTTCTATGGCATTCATGCTGTATGGTTATTATATACTAGAGGCCCGGTACATGAAATTCGTGCATGTGGGGGGGGAGGGGTTGTCTCTCGGTCTGGCCTGCATCCTCTCCAATCTGAGACACCTGTGGGATCGGGCCTAAACTGGCACTTGGACAACCCCCTTGCAATCTGCTCCTAATTGCTCACCTGCCTGACTGCTTGATCACCCCTAACCACTCTGCTTGATGGCCTGATTGTCTCAACTGGTCCCCTCTGCCAGCCTGCTCAGCCCCAACTGTCCACCACCAGCCTGATCACCATCAATGGCCCTCCCCTCCTGGCCTGATCACCCCTAATGGCTTCTGCCTTGGCCCCGCCACCATGGCGATCTTGAACCCCCGGTGAGCATGCTAAAGCATGGCAATGGCCGGTCTTCCCCCTGGCCTCCCGCGGCCCTGCCCTTCGCGCATGTGCCATTAATCTGGGACCCCCTTGCATACACCCTTTGCGATCTGGGACCCCCAGTGCCCACGGCAAAGCGAGGCAGTGCTCCTCCTTCCCACCGGCCCCTGCGCAGCCTGGGGAATAGGCACTGTGGCCCTGCCAGGACTGCCAGTGTAGCATCTGCTCCCCAGGCCATGCGGAGGTGGCACAAGAGGTGAGGTGGCACGCCGTGTGGCCCCGCCCCCCACTCCTGATTGGCTGGTAGCATAGTGAAGGTATGGTCAAATTTGCATGTGTCTTCTTTATTATATAGGATTTCTAATATCATCCTTGCCTAAAAACAGAAGATGCTTTTAAATAAAATCGTGTTTCCATCAAATTCATTGCCCTAAGCCCTAGCTCCTCAGAATGTGATTCTATTGGAGACAGGGTCTTAAAAGAGATATGTATGCTAAAATGAGGCTAGTTCACTGAGGGAACTTTTTAAACATTTATACTCCTATTACCTATTTAAGAATCTTATTCTACTGTTGAATGGAGGGCTTGGGAATTTGTGTTTCCATCCTATGCTCCAAGTGACCACATAAAGAACCACCACTCTGTCGAATAACAGGACTCCTACCCATACTTCTTATTAGCAGACAATTAAACTACAGGAAAGTAGTACCAACTATTGAATAAAAACTTATTTATATTTTCTATCCTAATTATTCTGGTTGGCCAGGCAAAAAAAATCAACTCATTAATGCTATAAAATTTAATTGAAAGGCTCGTGAACTGTTATCTTATACAACAAAATCAGAAACACACATTCCCTAAGTTTAAGCAGCTCACATACTAGTTAAAAGACAGAGTGAGCAGCTAAATTACAGTGTAAATCTGTTAACTACAATTCCAGAAGTAGAAAGTGGGAAAACAGAATACAAAGCAGCTAAGTGCTTGATGACACTCAGTAAGAGTGACATTAAGTCAGTGATGTTAGGATAGGAGTTGAAGGGTAAGTACAGAATTTCAGCAAAACACGTGGCAGAGAATATGTACAAAATGCCTAATTTGACCCTTCTGTCTTGTCCACAGAATGGTCAGAAAGCCAGGGCGGCGGAGGACTGGATGATGAGATGTGGTGGAAAAGTCCATCACTTTAAACCACAGCAGGTGGGTTTGACCAAGAGCAGAAGGGAAGGCACATGTGGCAAGGAGTGTGAGGGAGTCCAGATAAAGTACAAGGGAGTTGTTTTAATCCAATCAAGATGCAGCCTGGGGCCTACTCTATGCTTCTCCAGAGCCAGAGAATTGTTTAAATGCCCAGAAAATTGTACCCAGATGTTCTGACATGAGGACCTCATTTCCCATGAAGTCAATTAAATGCATTTGTTGCTTCTACGTAGAGTTCTGGTGTCTGCACTCCAGGGGGATGTGTTGTTCAACCCTGTGGTGTCTCCCCAGCGAAACTGTCATCATGTGTCTGGAGCTAATTGACGCTTGCTTGCTTTTTTAATAATTAGTCAGGTGGTAGTAATGAGTTTCATTTAATGACTATTTGAGTAATGAAAATTAATAGCAGAAGAGTCCGAGCACAACCTGCTTTGACCTCGTGTGCTGAAGTGAAGGAGGGCTGAGGCATTCCACCTGAGATCTTCTCAGCTGTGTCTCCCACTGAGTGTGAGGGGTGGGTGTACTCTGAGGTTGTTTCCATTCCCTGGAGAAAGACATAACCTTTCCTTACAAAATTCTCTCTTTTTTCTCACCCTTTTTCCACTCCTACCACTTTTCCCCTCAAAGTACTTTCAGGTGACTCCATTTTACCAAGTTCCCCAAGGTCTAGCCAACCTATGGGCACTACACTGGTTTTCCAACTCCAACAGGAAATGTTAGTGGAGGATTCCAGCAAATGTCCTACTGAAGACCAAGAAAACTCTGGAATAAAGACTTAGATTGCTTCATTATACAAAGAAACCCAAACAGCTGAAGCTTTGGCTAGAGGCAGAGAATAATACAATTTAATATCAGAGGAAATTTATTAATATCAGCAACACCAATATAATTAGTTAGGAAATAATTTTTTTAGCATCTACATTTATTCATCTTGCTGTTTTATAGTTTCCACTCAAGCCTGGGACTCTCTAGTTAAAACCATGCTCTTGTGTTCAGCTTGACATCTGCCCTTAGAGGTCTTACAGCCATATTAAACTTAACATGTCTAAAAACACACTCTCCCTGTCACAGTGTTCTCCATCTGAATAAATAGCAACTTGTAAGTTTCCATTTGCTATGGTCCAAAACCATGACATCATCCTTTAGTCCTCTCTTTTTCTCTCACACTTTGATCTTCTACATAAGTCGAATCTGATTACTTCTCATCATTTCTGTGACTAGATTCCCAAACAAGCCACCATCATCTCTCCATTAACCAGCGTCTTTCCATTGATAGCCCCTGAGAGTTTTCTGCATTCAGGCTAAGAAATAACTTTTGTTGAGTTCCTACTAAGTTCTAGCCACTGTTCTAAGCATTTCACAAGCATTAACTCATGGGATCCTCACAACTTCATGAGAATTAGTACTATATTTATCTCCAAGCTGAGGAAACTGAGGCATGAAGAGACAGTCATCTTGCCTAAATTCTAGACCTTCCCCTAAGTTCTAATGGCCTGATTGGCTGCCTTTTCCTCTGATGCTGGGTACCACCAGTGTCCTTCTAATAGTTATTATTAATAAAGATAACTTTATTTTGCTTGCATCCAAAGAACTATTATGTGCAAGTCTCAACTATCAGAGTGTCCTTCCTGTGTTTCTTTCCCATAGGAATAGGTATTTGATTAATTTGATTAATCAGTGTTCATAACTGGTAAGTGGTGTGCTTGTGTGTGTGTTATATACTCCTTCCATTCATTCAAAAAATATTTCTATTTCTCTATGCTCACCCTCCCTTCTCCTCTGTCTCTATCTTCTTCAGTTTTACTTCAGAGTTTTCTAAACCAGACTATTTCTTAGAAAGCAGTATTAAAATATTAACAAATTACTCATTTTCAGTACAAGGAACAATACCACACATTGTTCAATTTTTCTAGCCAACTGCAACACAAGCTGCCAGCTGGCTGATCTTAGGCTAATGGAGATCATATGTAGGCACAGAAATGAGATTGGTTAGATGAGGAAGTATCCTATATAAATAAAGAGGTGATATGCAAATTAACCCTCATGCCCTCACAATATGGCTGCCTACAACCAGGCCAGCAGGAGGGTTAGTGAACAGCAGGCTGCATGGGGTAACCAGGCCATGGGGGGGGGAGGGGGCAGTTGGGGCAACCAGGCCAGTGGGGGGTGAGGCAGTTGGGGGCTATTAGGCTGGCAGGGGTGGCAGGGAGGGATGACTAGGCTGGCGGGGGGGAGGGAAGTTGGGGGCAACCAGACCAGCACACAGAGGCAGGGTGTGGCTATCAGGCCAGCAGGGGGGGAAGTTAGGAGTGCAGGCAAGTGAGCAATTAAGAGCCAGTGGTCCAGAATTGTGAGAGGCATGTCTCCTGAGGGTTCCCAAATTGGAGAAGGTGCAGGCTGGGCTAAGGGGACCCTCCCACACATACCCCATGCATGAATTGAATTTTGTGCAAATTGTCCAGAATGCCGTAATGTCATGACCACTCAGGAGGAGGCTGTGAGCACAGGTGGATGGGAGGGGACTGCATGCATGGTGAGGCAAGCCACAGATGGCACAGGCCCAGAGAGAAGAGGGCTTGCCAGCCACCATGGCTGTGGGAAGGCCCAGAGAGAACAGGGCCTGCCAGTCGCAGCACGCCAACAGTCCTGCCTCTGTGCGTGAGCTGCAGAGAAAACACCTTTTATTACCACTTATTGGCTAAGCTCCTGGTATACCACTCACAGTGTTTTTGGTAACTTGAGTAATAAGAATCCAAGAAGGTGATCTAGGGTTTTTCCACCTTACTCCTAGAGGAAAAAATGAAGGTCCGCTGCTGGAGGGGCTAAGAAATATTATATCCTGCCCTAGCCAGTTTGGCTCAAGTGCCTAGAGCCTTGGCCTGGGTACTACAGGATCCAGGTTCAATTCTGGTCAAGGACATGTACCTAGGTTGCAGGCCCTCCCTGGCTAGGGCCCAGGTCAGACAGGGCTCATGCAGGAGGCAACAAATTGATGTTTCTCACATTGATGTTTCTGTCTTTCCCTCTCTCTTCCATGCTCTCTAAAAATCAATGAAAAAATATCCTTAGTTGAAGATTTAAAAGAAGAAAGAAATGTCATATTTTATGAAAGAGACATCTTGAAAATGCCTAAAGGAAGTTGTCATTTTTTTCGTGATGAAGGGACTGGATTCCGTGTTGATGAAAACACTTTGGCAGTTGTGGCGGCTGGGAGTGGCAGCAGCAGCAGGTGATGGGATAACACCTTCCCCTGATCAGCTTGGTCACCTCCCACAGAGGGAGGCCAGACATCCCCTGAGGGCTCCCAGACTGTGAAAGGGGGCAGCTGGGCTGAGGGATCCCCCCACAAGTACACGCATTTTTGTGCACCAGGCCTCTAGTATATTTATAAATAAAGGTTATTACTTGGGGTTCATACTGAAGTAGGACAAATGTGTGTTTCCTATAAGGAAATATGAATTAAGTAGCCTCAGATTTCCAACATTTCTAAGAATTCCGACATGCCCCTTAATCTGGCTTTGCTGGAAAGCACAGAAATCCAGAGAGGACTGTTTTTGGAGGATGCCCTGGATAAATAATGACGTGAAACAAGGCAGTTGATGGTGGGACCTTACAGAGTTCATCTGCAGCTCCCTATAGAGACCATGGGACTTTGACATGGAGCCAGGGGCTCCTTTGCATCTTAGCCTAATAAAGGAGCAGTGGGGGCAGGTGTGCAAATGGGTGAGCACCAGACTAGATATCCTGCATGTGTCAATGGGTGAGATTTCCCTCCGCTAAAGATGAAAGACAGCCAATTCTGTTTGCTTTAACATTGACTTATGTCAGAATAGAAAGAGTAATTTATTTAAAGGGATATCTGTCAATAGTGCCCTGGAAACATAAAATGGCACAGAGATGCAGTAGCTGCTGTGAAAGGAGTCTTCACAACCCATCTTTCTGCTGTTTGTGTGAGAGAGAAAGGGGAAGAGCCACGTCAATGAGAACAACCTCATGCTTAGAGGTTCTGTAGGGGCAGCTAAGACTCTCTGTCCCCAGAGTCCATCCCCACCTCCCTCACTCGGTGCCCACAACCAATTCAATCCACTTCTGGGTCTTGCTGCCAAAGGAGCAGAACACTTTCAGGAAAAGAAACTGGCTTCCAACAGCAAAATGCTGGTGGGTCCTGGCTGGAGGTGGATGGCCAGCAGCCCCCTCGGTGGAGCTGCCCCCTGTTGCCTCAGCCCTCCTGCTGCCCTCAGCCCTCCTGCTGCCCTCAGCCCTGCTCCTCTTGCAGCAGCGCCTGGAAATGAATGAGCCCGCCGCCTGGGCTGCCTAGAGGCAAGGTCCTGGATTTGAAGTCAGAGGAAAGATAGGAGAGGCTGCTAGTGGAAAGTAAGGAGAGATTTTGGACTGGCAGCAGCCTAAGTCAAAATCCTTCTTCAATATCTAGAAAGAAAAATTGTGTCCAGTTCTTTCTAAGGCACAGAAATGCTCTCTTTGGAGAATTTGTAACCTTATATATATAATAGTAATCACCACAATCATCACTTATCATCCACACTCATCTTTTCTTTGGCATTAAATTTAGCCCCATATATAATTGTATCATATCATTTATAGGAATAGGAATTACATGGACATGTTCTATGAATGAAAATCTCTTATTTTTGCAATGATGACTGATATCCCAGTGCATCTGGGTTTCAGTCTTATGAGAATGTGCTGACCCTGCTTTATAATATTCTTTGGGCTAGAAATCTCCTGGTGAGGCTAGATTAGTAAACACTTTAATTTTTTTTCAAATCCTCCTAATGTAGCATTGGTTAAGGGGAAAAAATGCTTTTATTTATCTTACTTTCTTCCAAAATGAGTTAAGGCAACAAAGTAAAATAAATTAGAACTAAGTGGGGGTAGGGGACACCAAACAAAGGAGAAATGAAATTAACAAATGAATACAAAAGCATGTGAAATAGAGCCAGGAAGGAGGTTGATTGCACTGAATTCTCATTACATAGCCTGTACCTTTCAGCAGAGTTCATGACCTTTGATCCACTCATTTTAATAATGGATTTTGTTGTGTCTGCTGCCAAGCACTCTCCATGGAACTTTCCCTCTTATCTGAGTTCCAGAGCAATGTCCCTTCATGGCAGTCTTCCTCTCTGTCCTACTTATTCCTGATTCCTTCTTCCATACCTGAAAGTTCAGGACTGTTTTTTGTTCTACTCTCAAAACCCCCCCCTCCTTTTTTTTTTTTAACTTCTCTTCTAAAGTAAGTAATTCCTAAATAAAGGAACAAGCTTTTTCCGAGGTTTGAGTTCTGCATTTCCAAAAGGCTACAGGATGTCTGGCTCTGCCTTAATGTTCTGCCAGCACCATAAACTTAAATGACAAAACTGCTTTGGACTGGCCCACCCAAAATCCCATTCTCTGGAGTGCACACCCACCCACTACAGACAACGCTAACCTGCCATCGCCCTCACTTCACTGAGGTCACTGCTAAACTTCCAGCCCGTGGAAACATCTTGTCTTGTCCTCACCGAGCCTTCGCCAACCCTCCCATCAGCAGCACAAGCAATGGTGGACAGAATCTGGGATGTACTGTCACGTGGACTCATGAAAAAGACACAACAGGCTGTTTATAGAAAGATGAGTTGGTGAAAAGTAATTCAGAGCAGACAGGGAAGAAAAAGAGCAAAAATAGGCTAGTTTAGAAATGATAAAGAGACATAATCATCGTTGCAAAAGATTAAAATATTTACAAAATAGTGCTGTGTGCAATTCTGGGACAATAAATGTGAGAAACTAAGGCTTGTACATTTGATTACTGACCTCAGTAAAAAAAACATATTGACAGAACGAATAATTTCCCCAATGCTATTACTTTGGGTGAGTAATTGGATTTATTTTTTTTTTTTATGTTGTGCATATTTTATCACAATTTTTTTTAAATTTTATTTACAATATAACTTATATTTTATAGTAGTACATATGTTTTCCTTCCCCCCCAAAACCCTCCCCCCAGCCTCCCCTAGCCCCCCCGCACATGTCCCCACCTGCCTCCCTCCCCACCCCATAGTCTTTCATTCATTGGTTATGCTCATATGTATGCATAGTAATTGGATTTAATTCCTCATTTTCTTTTATTTATTTCTTAAACTAAAGTCAGTTGTGATTCCACATCCATAGGAGTGGTGGGTAATTCACATCAGTCATTTCTGGGGTCCCCCTCCTTTGTTTTTTAAAAAAGTCTCAGAGCATGATGCAGATCCAAGCATCAAAGAGCCCCCTTAAGTCATCAGTCATCATCATTGGTCTAGATTGGTCACTTATCCGTCCCCAGAAACCACCGCCCCAAGAATGCATGTGACCTTCAGAAGGTGGATTTGCTTTTTTTGTGCCTCCTGTGGGGTCCTGGAAGCACTGGCCAGGCTGGGAGCCCCTGTTTCTCAGGTCCAGCCTTTCTGGGACATCAAGATGTTGTTGCCCTTCTAAGCTCTGGCCACCTACCCAGGGGCCAGCCCCTCTGGAAGGAGCCCTGATGTACCTGAGTTCTCCAGCATCCCTCCACTCTAGGTTAAATCTTTCTTCTGTTATGCAACAGTCAGGGTCCTACAGACTGAATGCCCGTTTCCCCCTCCCAAACTCAAGCTAAACCATACCGCCACCACGCCATGTGATGGTATTTGGAGATGGGGCTTTGAGAGGTAAATAAGTCATGTGAATGGAGCTCAATTGGATGAGATTAGAGCCCTTCTAAAAGAGACCCCAGAGAACTCTCTGCTCCCTGCCATGTGAGGACACTAGAGGTCAGCAGTCTGCAACAGAAAAGAGGGCCCTCACCAGAACCTGGCCATGCTGGCCCCTTGACCGCAGACTCCCAGCCTCCAGAACTCTGAAAAATGAATCTGTTGTTTAAAAGCCACCCAGTCCATAGTATTCTGTTATAGCAGCCTGAACTAAGACACAGGGGTTCTTGATTTCCCCTTTTCCTCCAAACATCCAGAATAATCTATGCAACAGTCATCAGCTTTCACAAGAGACAGGAAGATGCACTAACCTCACAGACTGTCTCCTTTCAGTTCTTTAAAACTCCCTGAGGCAAGGCAATACTAAGGATTGAGCTGCTTTGAATGGAGAAACATCAAGAAAAAAACAAAAGTAAATTTTAAAGAAAACAAACAAAACCCTACCAATATACATGTATAGAATACACATGCCATGAAAAACCAAATTTTCAGTAGGAAGTGTATGTACCAGATGAATGGACAGGAGTTATCTCTGAGAAATGATATTATGGAATTTTATTTTCTCTGTTTCCCAAGCTTCCTGTGATGAACATGTGGTAACTATTATAATAAACTAGTGACCCAGTGCATGAAATTCATGCACATTAAAAGGGAATTAGGGGAAATATTTTAATATTGTTATTTGCCCTTTCTCTATAATAGAAGTGTCAGAGATGAAATAAAATGAGTAAAATGTATATGAAAATCTTCCTCCTGTCAGAGTCTTGGGGCATACCACAGGCCCCAGAGTTTAATCCCTGCCCACCCACATGTACCTCAAAATTGCACGAAACTCAGATCCAGCTGCCCCCGCCCCCGCCCGAGTTGGGCTAAATTCAGATCTGGCCTATCTCACCCTTGTCAAGTCCTGCTGAACAGAGGTGCAGCCTCAGGTCCCGTGGCCCAGCGCCATGGCGGGGGTGCAGCCTGAGGTCCCACAGCCCAGGCTGGAGTAGGGGGTACACCTTGAGGCCCCCCATCAAGCCCCACTGGGTGGGGGACATGGCTTTAGATCCCCTGTCAAGCCCTGTCAGGAGGGCAGCATGGCCTGAGGTCCCCCAGCCTGGCACCAGGACAGGGGACACAGCCTGAGGTCCCTGTCAAGCTCCATGGGGGTGTTGGGGGGGCACGGCCTCAGGTCCCTGCTGATTGTTTGTTAAGTCTTGTTATGGGAACTCGGTCTCCACTGTGGGTGCAGCCATCTCGTGTTATAGAAACCTCGCCTCCACTGTGGGCACCACCATCTTTTGTGACAGAGTGATGGTCAATTTGCATATTCCCTCTTTAATATATTGAATAAGAAAAGTGCCCTAGGCTGAGATGAGTTCACCTGCAACTGGGGTAGTTTCCAGCCTGTGATAGCTCCGCCTAAGGCTTTCTCAAGCACCCCAAGAGCCTCAGTGCACCAGAAAGTACTGTGGAGCTGACAATTGATGGGGCTGGGAGTCAGTCGATATCTCAACTCCGCATCCTCGGATAGGACAATTCTGGCATGTGTACCTCAGAGAGCTCCAAGAGGATCAGCCCCCAACTGCCCAGAGTGGAACCTGCTTAACAATACACCTCGTGTTGGCCTTTTTTCTCTTCCCTATCTTGCCTTTCCCAGCTGTGCTTCCTGGGATCACTTCCCAAATATGTACAGTTTTCCTGGTGGAGTCTAATGTGAACTATGACAGAGGGAAGAGCCATATTTCACAATGACAAGCTTGTTCACATCCGTCTACACTGCAGTGGGTTTTGCTGGGGGCTTCATTGAACCAGGTTAAGAGAATTTCTACAATCAGAAACCTCTGGATTACACCAAGCACCAGCCTTCATCTTTTATCTCTGTATCTCTACATCACCTAGCACAGAGCCTTGCCCACATGAGACACATTAAATGCCTGTGGAATTCAATTAGATTTTAATTCTCCATGGCTATCATGCGAACTCAAATGCCTCCTTAAATGAGCTAGTGTCAACACAGATTCAAAGACAGACCTTTGAATGTCTATTTGCATCACAACCAATGTATGCTCTGTACAAGAGCATCATGTGGTGTCAGTGGATCTTTATAACTCATTACAGTATCAGAATGGATACTGTGTGGCTGAGGTCAATGCTATTTGTAGAGCATGGACATTCAAAGAAGCTCCCCCTGCACATTCCCTCTAGAAGAGTCCCATCCTCTGCCACCAGCAGTACCTCCACAATAGTTAGTTACCCTCAGATAATACACAGTGGCTCATTGACATCCTCTCAATATGAGCTCTCCATGAGCCATTGCTTCGACAATTTGCTGCTATGGTGAGAATTTATATTCATAATGATGAGACTGAAGCACTAATTACATAGCCCTCAAGTGCTATCATCAAAGAAAAATTGGATTAAGTTTGCTTAATTGTAGTATCATTCTTTAAAAGTTGGCAGTCCATCTGTGGGCAACCTCTCAATTAACCAGAAAAGTGTATTAACAGCAAGCCCCCTGAGCATGATGAGCAATCTGAAATATATGGGACTTTGTCATCCACATCATCAAAGGCACTGACTGCCACACCTGTCCCTCTACCTCAGAATTACTGTGTAGCTCCAGCCTTCCAGCCTAGCATCCTCAACACAAGGAAGGAAGCTCAGTGGAAAAGAGCACAGTCTATAATAGCTTAGACTTTGGAGTCAGACACCAGTCTGATCTTTGTTTCCACATTCAATCTAGCTCACTAGGACCTGGTAGGTATTTGATAATTAAAGGTGAGTATGATTTCCATGGCCTTTTCAAATGCCAAGGAAGGAGTCTCAGGCTTTTGGCATTTTTAACTTCCAGGAAATGCTTCTTATCCCTCACTGCATTGGAATTATGGGATTTATTTAGGGCTGATGTTGCCAAAAGTCAGGACAGTTTCTCCCAACTTCTAGTACCTTCAGTCCCCCCCCCCACACACACACACACACACAGCCCTCTTTTCACTCTTACTCTAGAGTGTTTCCAAGCGAGGATGGAAAGTCTAAACCTGGGACTCTACTCCACAAACTCTGCCCTTATCTGGAGTTTAGTTCAAAATTAAACCTTGCTGTGAATATTTTCTAGATGAAGACTGGGATTCAGGAGTGTTTATTTCTGGAGCCGAGATAGAAATTGGAAAGGGCAGTAGGTGAAGGGGTGACAGAGAAGTCTGGTGGACTCCTACCTGATGGAGTCATCCACCTTTTAATATATGTTCTCCTGGGTTCTCTTCCTTCCTGCTCCTGTCACTGTCTCCACCTTCTTCTAGTCTTATGTCCTACCTTTACTCCTTCCAAGAGACAAATGTGGAAGAAAAGAGATTTGGGGTGTTTTTCGTTTTTTCCTGTATATACATTTAAGGATGAACCTATTTATTATGTGCCAGGCACCATTCAAGGTATTTTCATATGTCAGACATTAATGCCTTTGTGTACATTCAAACCCAGTTGCCCTTCCTCCAAGGTGAATACTATTTTCTTTATCTAAAATTATTAAGGGGAAGGCAATCAAAATTAATAAGAAAAAATGCTCTTGTACATCTTTTGCACAAGTACCCAATTTTAGGTCAAACCCAAAGGCAACTATGAATTCAAAAGAACCATCCTATCTAATAAAGAGGGAATATGCTAACTTACCATCACACCCTCACAAAGATAGTGGCAAGGAGGGAATATGCTAATTGAATGCCATGCCCTTAAAGATGGAAGTGCCCACAGCCACAAGATGGCAGCACCCAGTCCCCTCAGCCCTGTTGGGGCAGCAGGAGCATGGTCCAGCTGCTCTGCGCGCCTTCCTCCTGAGTCCCTCAGTTCCCTCAGCACCCCCAGCCACCCAGGGCCAGCTTGAGGCACAGGCAAACCTGGAATGTCAGCTGCCCGACTGCCCAGGGTGGGCCTGAGGTGCAGGCAAGCCTCAGATGGCGGCTACCCAGCCACCCAGGGTCGCTCGAGGCTCAGGTAACCGGAGCCAGCTGAGGCTTGCATTGTCGGCAGTGGCAGCAGCAGAGGTGTGATGGAGACATTGCCTTCTCCTGATTTCCAGGTTTCCTCTCACCCTTGAGGGCTCCCGGACTGTGAAGGGGGCAGGTTGGGCTGAGGGACCCAGTACACCTCCAGTGTATGAATTTTCATGCACCAGGCTTCTACATCATCCTAATGGAGCAACAAGAAAAGGTTGAGAGATATACAACTTAACAAAAGGTAGATATACAATCCTATTAAAATATGGGCAAAGGATCTAAATAGACAGTTTTTAAAAGAGGACATACAGAAGGCCCAGAGACATATGAAAACATGTTGAGTCACTAATCATCTGAGAGATGCAAATCAAAACAACAATGAGATACCATCTCACACCTGTCAGAATGGCTATCATCAACAAATCAATAAAGGACAAGAGCTGGTAAGGATATAGAGAAAAATGAACCCTCTTGCCCTGCTGGTGGGAATGTAGACTGGTGCCACCACTGTGGAGAACAATATGGAGTTTCCTCAAAAAACTAAAAATAGAACTCCCATTTGATCCAGTGATCCCAGTTCTAGGACTATATCCCAAGAAGCCAGAACCACCAATCAATATAAAGGATATATGCACCCCTATGTTCATAGGAGCACAATTTACAATAACTAAGATGTGGAAATAGCCTAAATGCCCATCAGCAGATGAGTGGATTAAAGAAAACTTTGGCACATCTACACAATGGAATACTACACCGTATAAAAAAAAGGAGGAACTTTTATCATTTGCAACAGCATGAATGGAACTGGAGAACATTATGCTAAGCGAAATAAGCCAGTAGGAGAAAGATAAATATCACATGATCGCACTCATATGTGGGATATAATGAGCAACATAATTTAATGAACAAGAATAGGTCCAGAGACAAATGGTAAGGAGGGAGGCTTAGAGATTAACCAAAGGACTTGTATGCATGCATATTAGCATAACCAATGGACACAGACACTGGGCGGGTGGGGGCTTGCCCAGGCTGGGAGGAGGGAGGGTCAATTCGGGGAAAAAGGAGACATATGTAAAATTTTAAACAATAATAAAAAAGGTAAATGCTGTAGAATAGGCCAACAGATTTTACTGACAGGTTTTACTGTTTCCCAGTGAAATGAGTTCCTCGGTCACTATGTAACTCAGGGGGATTCCCCAATTGAGAATTATTTATTCTAAGAACAATTTACCAACCATTAAGGTTGTTGTTCTCTTGCAAGGGAAAGCCTCAACCCAGGAAGAAAAATGTACAAATCATGACTAACATGCATTTGTATTCTTGAACTGGTGGCATTTGGACAAAATTCAATTACTACCTTAAATGGACCTAAGGGAAGTGGAAAATGTCTTTGGGATCAATGGAGTGGTTTTCCTGGGTTATATTTTCGACGGTTTAAACATCTGCTGCTCAGCTGGCATGACTCCGCGGTTGAGCATTAAACTGGTCTGAACTAGAGGCTGAGCTATGAATCTCAGTCAGGGCTCAGACCCAATGTGGGGCATGTGGGAGGCAGCCGCTCAAGATTGCACCTCATTGATGTTTCTGTCTCTCTCCCTCTCCTTTCCCCTCTGAAATCAATAAAAAAAAAATATATTTAAAACAATGAAAACAAAACACAAAAAAAGAAATGGTTGATAGAAAAGTACTACTTTAGCTGTGATTGGTATATAGACAAGGTATTCAGAATGTCAGAAGGGCTAAAATTTGGGGGTTTTAGTTAAGTTGCCAGCTTCCATCAATCACTAAAACTTTCTGAGACTCAGTTTTCTTAACAATTAAAGCAGTGGTTCTCAGCCTTTCTAATGCCCCTACCCTTTAATACAGTTCCTCATGTTGTGGTGACTCCCAACCATAAGATCATTTTTGTTGCTACTTCATAACTGTAATTTTGCTACTGTTACGAATGGTAATATAAATATCTGTGTTTTCCGATGGTCTTAGGTGACCCTGCTAGCAGTTCTTAACCTGTGGGTTGAGAACCACTGCCGTAGAGCCTAAGACCATGGAAAAACACAGATATTTACATTATGATTCATAACAGTAGCAAAATTACAGTTGTGAAGTAGCAACAAAAATAGTTTTATGGTTGAGGGTAACCACAACATGACGAACTATATTAAAGGGCCGTGGCATTAGAAAGGTTGAGAACCACTGAATTAAAGGGACATATGAGAATGCTATGATATAGCATTGGTAAAAGATGACATGATATTAATACATGTAAAACAATCCTAAAACATAAAAAAATGACTCCTAAAAGGAAGATGCTAATTCTGAGCACAAAAATTATTTTTTCCTCTTTAACACTCATTTCCTTTCCCTTTGTTTTTGTTTAATGTAGTTTTCACTTAAAATTAAAAGTCTTCTTCTGTCCTTCTTGATTGCTGTGCTCTCTGTGTGTTATCAATTAGAATCTCAGCTATTCTGGGAACTGAGGCCCGAGTCACCAATTCACCATGGGTGTTGCCACTTTCCTTGATAATGACTCTAACAGCAGTGGCCACTCTTGAACCTTAACTAGAGCTGTCTTCAAAGACACCAACTGCCTTAATTAGCCTTGCTCTCCACATGGTATTTAAGAGCGAATGCCCTCTGGCTTCATAGGTCAGTTAAGCCAGCCTGAAATGCTGCCTAGCTTCAGCTCCATTTGAGAAATTACAGAGTAATGAGGAAGTAGCAAGTGACTTGGTAAAGCAACCAAGGTCAGTGGAACATCTAACATGATTCACACGTCAAGATCAATGAAGAAGGTGAATTGGTAATAGAAAATAGAACGTATCCAAGACAATCTTTACAATCCCAAAGGAAACCTACCAAGTGCATATGATCAAATCAAATCAGAGTTTGTTCATCATTGAACAAATATTCATTGAGTGCCTGCTAGAAAACAAGCACTCTTCGGGGGGGCTGTGACAGAACACTGAGCAAAGCAAACAAGGATCTCTGATTAACTGAGCTTTCCCTGTATAGTCCTGTGGGTCTGAAAATGGCATGGGTTTCAAAGAAGCCAAAGGATTTTTACTTCCTCTTTTGCTGATTTTTTTTTTAAAGCAGGAGCTCTTAAAGGAGCCACACTTGTGCATAAAAGCACAATGTAAGTGCTGTGGAAGGAAACATCTAGAAAGGTGGCAAAAGAGCTTTCATAAACTAGAAGGTACACAAAGGCAAGCTCATCTAAACCAGAGACTGTATTGATAATATTAAACAAAGGAATCCAAGAGCTAGGCCTTTTGAAACAATTCCCAATGCTAACATCTGCAATAGGTTTGCTAAAGCTGAAAAAAATTAAGGTTCATTTAGCACTTTTCCCAGGCTGTCTCAGCAAGCCAGTAAGCATCATGGGGGCAATGTGGACTGTTCATAATGAAAGCAGCAGCTCTTGGTCCAAGAATCATATCTTTGTCAGAACCTACAAGCAAGGGTAATGCGCATTTGTCCTCTGGTTCTCCATACAATTGAGGTGAAAGATAATTTGAAAGTGACTAATTCTTGATACATAGAGATTTTAATCAGAAAAGTCTACTTAAGAATTGAAATATCAGATGACATCACAGTTGTCCAGAGAATGGTATCAAGTGAAGATGTTACTTTCCTCCTGTTTATTACTATACAAGAGTGACTGATGTCAAAAGTTCTATTGTAATCAAACAATTTGAAAATATCCAGTAATGTATAACTTCCCTTTCTCTAGATTTAAGCTCCTATTTCCGATTATATTAACTTTCATAGCAATATATAGCTCCTTTTATAGCAATTATTATCATTAAATTTTTATATTAACTTAGATGATTATTTGATTGGTCTTTTTGCCCTCTACTAGGCTATATGTGCCAAAACAGCAAAGACAAAATCATATTTTTTACTTATTACTGAATTGCCACCCCTTAACACATAATTGTGCCTCAATAAATATTTATTCACTGAGTGATGTTCAACCATTAAGCCCGTGGAATTGATTATATTCCAAACACAACATTACAATGGGCAAAGTTGATGTGACTAAGTCATGAGGAATGGGGAAGGGAAAGCAGAATGAGTATGTCTGTGGTATGTAGTAAATGGTGTCTATGGGAAAATCCAACTCAAACTCCAGGAATGGGCAAGCATAAATGCACTGAGTCGTAAGTATTGATGTCAGCTTCTTCTGCAGTTCCCAGGTGACATTATCAATAGTCATCATTGTAATTATGATTACTATTTCAGGCTGTTTCTGTGGTATATTATTCCATCTTATCCCCTCTTGGGTATTACTGCTCACACTTTATAGCTGCATAGATTAAAGCTCCCAGAGGTCTTAAGCAATAGAGCCAGAAATCTAAGTCAATCCTCCTCTGAGAATACTGTACTGGGTCCCCAAGACTGGCTCAGGAGTTACGGTCTTTTTCTTCCAGGGGAATGTCTTCTCAAAAATTTACCATCTTAAGGAAGGCTTTGTATGTTTTACAAATTTCTAACCACTATGCTATACACCTGAAATTAATATAACATTGAATGTCAACTGTAACTGATCAAAAAAATTGTTTTACTATCTTAGATTTCACAGCACCATAGTTCTGCCTCTCCATCTGACCCTTGTGTCCATTAAATTCATCTCATTTGTTAAAAAAAAAAAACCCACATTTCTTTCTGTGATATATTAATTTCTTATGGAGAACAATGGCTACTCTAGTAAAAGAGTAGATGTGACAGCCCTGGGAGAAATATCTTATGGTAGAGATTTTTAACCAGTGCACCACAAGAATTTTTAAAACCAGCAATACCTCTTGTCCCTTAGATTGTCAAACAAACAGCTGACAACAGCCAGCACATCAATAGCCATCTGGTTGAATGAATCAAAATTAACCTTTTTTGTCATATTAGCAAAAACTATGTATTTTTTGGTGTGTCACAGAATTTTGGTATGCAATTAGTTTATGTGTACCATGAGATGAAAAATATTGAAAATCATTGCTCTACAGTAAAGTACTGAAAACATTCCTCTTTGAATTCTAGGATAAAGCATCATTCTTTTCTTACTGAAAGGCCATAGACTATACAAAAGGGATTCTCTAATTAAAGGATCCTTTGTTTTCATGTGTAGGAAGTTGAATGATTCAGTCAAGAAAAGTGCCAAGTCTTAAACACATTTGTTGTACTTGCCCATCTCTAGGCACAATTATTTGTATAATAGAAACATCATAACTGTTTTTTTTTTTAATTATCATATAGTCTAGGGAGAAAGGAAGATCCGGTCTGAAGATGATAATAAAGACTTAAGGAATAGACCTGAAAGATTTAATGGCAGACAACTAGTGGAATTATGCGAAGGTGTATGACTCTGCTTAGTCCAAGCTGTGCCATCTTAGTGGGCACTGACCTACAATGCCAAGGAATGAAGGGCTATCCAAGCAGGCTCACAGAGCTAGCATTAAATTTAATGTGGCTTATCTTTTATTAGCAGCTGGCTTTGGGGAAATGGTTTCTCTTATTGACCCATGCATACATGAAACTTCCAGTCCCCCATGGGTGTCCAGGATAGACAAATTGGGACATCATGCTGGGTTCAGTAGCAGAGGTCAACTAGTTTACCCTCATTAACTGGCAAGAGTTAATTTTCTCTTCTCTTTATTGCATCTCAGTATCAACATGTAAGAAAGACTCCCTATACACCTTCCATTTTCCATCCAATTTAAAAATGTTTGGTCCTGTGCCAAAATATTGGTAAATGCAATGACCTGAAAGAATCATCTCTTGGGCAACATTTTAAGGTCCTTATTTTAAGAAAAATCCAATTTGTACTAGTAAGACTCTAAGATTTCAACCCAAAATCTGTAAGTTGAAGGAAGGAGTGGAAGACTTATTAAATTACTAAAATAAGCTGACCTATTATTACACAAGATTCTCTGAAGGTTTTCTTTAAATGGTGCTTTAGTGAATTAAAAATATGGAATAGACCTGATGGCATGGATGAAATTAATATAGTGTCCCAAGGCTTCTCCTTTCAAATTCTTGACCTCTGGATTCAGTTCAACAAGCTGACAAGGAGGGCTCAGCTCTGGTGAATACTGGAAGTGTGGGAAGTCCTCTCACCTTCCAGGGACACAAAAACATATGATTTCCTTTGTTCCCAACCATCTTTGATTCCAAGTCCAGCCACTGCAATTTAAAAGAATCCCCAAGTGAATTGCCCTTATTGTTTTAATACACCAGATGGAGCATTCACTGACATGAAAGCAGAACTTAATTAAACTGAAGTGTAGATGAGCTGGAACTGAAGAGAGAGGAAGCACTATTAAAACCAAAGCTCTCTTTCCTCTCCTGCCCTCAACTACCCCCAACCAGATAAAGCTAGTATGCAGAGGGGATGTCAGCACCCTATTAGCATAAAAATAATCGTGGCAATAATGATACCATGGACAATTATTATAATGATTATAAAGCATTAATTACCTCAAACTGTACTGCTGATATCACAGTAATGACTACTTACTGAAGTTAATTTTAAAGACTATTTTTAACAATTAACAGCAATCATAATGCAATTGAAATTGTTTCCCCTATCCTCCAGTAACCAGGCATTCTCTCAATGGTATGGATTAATAATACATATATTTAAAAGTCTGGATAAAGGCTTCTGAGGAGATAAGATGACCATTTTTGTACCCCAGGGGCCACTGAAAATGGATCCACATCCCCCTGCTACCTGGTTATTGAGGTGATCTCCCAGTGTTTTCTCACTTCCTTATCCACCCTCCCAATAAACACCCACCCACAAGAAAAGCTCAAGCATTTCAATGATTCTTGCAACCTGGAAAGGCATAGCCAACTCCCTTGGCTAATTCCAAGTCATTAGCTACTCAAAGCTCACCGCACCACTTTAAGGGACTTCAAAACAGAAGAGAAAAAGCCCTTCCTCACCTTCCCACTACTTCCTCCAGTCTTCAAAGGAACCAAAAAAAAAAATGTATCACATCATAAAAATCTTTAATCTATATTCTTGCTAAAACTCACAATGCAATCTATAAATATGATGGACTAATCAGTCCATGTCTACTCAGTGCCTTGATAATCACCTTCTAGCTTCAGACCTGGTCCAACAGGTAGAAGAGGCAGCTGTCTTGCAGTTACTTCCAAATGTTTCATATCCAAAATGTTTCCTAACTAAGCCCTGCCTTTTTTTTTTTAGCTCTCTTGTGTCTGAAATTCGGCACCCTTATACATATTTAAGATATAACTCTCATAAGCAGCATATAGTTAGGTTTTGTTTTAAATCTAGCTTGACAATCTTTATCTTGAATATTTTTGGCATGTTTACTTGTATATTTTAGTTTAAATTACCATATTATCGTTTACTTTCTATTGGTCCCATCTGCTCTGTGTTCTCTCTCTCTCCCCTTTCCTTTTCCCCTCCCTCCTTTCTTCCCTCCCTCCAATTTATGTTCTTCTAGATTTATTAAATTTATGATCTTTAGGTTATTTGCCTCTTGATCTTATTATATTCTTTGTATTAGCCCTGCCTGGGGAGTGTATCTCTGGCTTGAAGATTTTTGTCACTCCTGGGATATTCTACACCCTTATCTATCTCTTCAAACATTGTTACTGTCATATTCTCTTAGTCTCACCTTTCACTTTATTGAAACTATTAGGCACAGCTATATTAAAATCCAGATCTAATAAGTCCATTATCTGGATCCCCTATGAGTCTGTTCCTTTTGTCTCTGGTTTCTTTTGCTTTGTGGTCACAAATTCCTATTTCCTCACGTTATGTGAAAAATGTGGAGGAAATGTAAGACTGCAATGTGGTTGGTGTCTGCCTCCAAAGGAGTTTTCAATTTGCTTCTAGAACCAGGTTAGGGGCACTTGCAATTCCAGGTCACCACACTTCCGTCAGGGCTTGACTTGATCAGAGCCCTCTCTTTCCAATTTACCCTTACCCTAGGGTCTCTGAGGGTTAGGCAGAGCTCTCTCCTTGGTGATCCCTTCTCTGATAAGTCTGTCACAGCTCCTTTTAAGCCCCTGAGCCTTTGAAGTTCCTCTTGCAGAAATGGTAGAAGCCTATAAGGGAAAACAGCCCTAAAGGCCAGCCTCACTTCTTCCAGTTTTATTCCTTTCCCATACTTTTCATTCCTAAGTTGTCACTGTCTTGCTACATTCTTAAGCCTCAGTATAAATGACTTTTCCAGTTTGATCCAGATTTTCCACTATTCCCAGTGAGAAGACTGGCCCTAATGACCCAGGTCACCGTTGCCAGAAGTGGAACTCCCAGCCTGGAGAGAGTTATCTTTGGCTGAAGGCTTCAATCTTACTTAAAATCCAAACACACTAACAGAGTTCATTAAGCCTGTGACTTATTTACATTTTCAAAGAAATAAATGAGTCTGTTCTTGCCTCTTGAGGGGTAGAGAGCACAGAGGGAAATTTGGGGTGACTTAAGTTGCAGTTTTGATAGTTGTAAAGATTTCCCAGAGTGTTTTTGGATGTATACAGACATCAGGAATGAACCAGTAAACACACTGATCTGCACACACATATTTTTTTATCCTGGAGTTTTGTAGATGCTGCTGTCTAGATGGTCCTTTCAGTGAGGCACTCTCAGCAGCAAAGGACCAGTGTAAGAACAACAGCCCATCCTTCTGTGGCTGCCAATGGCAAGGCCAATTCTCGCGGTGCTGCTTGCACAATGCATAAGCAGCTCTGATGCCTCTCCTGCAGGAGGCATGGCTGCTAATGGCGAAATGATTCTCTCATTTTACAGTTTATGCTCCCAATCAAGGGTGGGGATGGAGATTTATTCAATTAAATATTTACTCCTAAGCATTTTCAATGTGCAAAGCTCTAAGTAGGTGATATGGTAGATTAAAAAAAAAGATAAATCTTATTCCAACACTTTCACAACATAGTCATGTTACCGTGGTTTTAAGAGTTTTGTTATACACATCTTCATTGTAAGTCACTTCAAGTTCTTTTTGAAAGCAGTCAAGGCATAAGTAATTAAATCTGTGAGCAAATCTCTATTCCTGTTCTCAGGTTTATGACCCAGAACTAACTCAGCTTACTCTGGAGTTATCAGGATGGGGTTGCCCTTGAACGGAAGGTCACTGAGCTACTTCAGAGCAGACAGGGATGCTCTTGTGGACACCGTGAGCTGCCTGCCCAGCAACCAGCATTCCTCCTTTCTTAACAGAACACTAATTTCATTCCAGTATCCATCCTCCCAACTCATAATCAGAAGCCTTAGGGGAAGATGACCATCCTTCTCTCCCCCACAACTCCAGGGGTGGGTGTGATCCATCTAAAATTAATCTTTCTTCTCCCAGCCAGAAATTAGAACAGTGGTAGGGACATGACCCAGTTCTGGTCATTGAGATGTGAAAGCCTGTCTTTCCCTAAGCAGCTCCCAAAACACAGCCTTCGGAAGAGCTTCCTCTTTTCTTCCTCAGCTGTTTCTGTGTTTAACAAGGACGCCTAGCACTGAGGCAGCCATGTTGCCACCAGGCTGAGGATGAAGCCAACATAGAACAGGCTCTAGCACTCTGATGACATCATTGAGCCAATGGGCTGAAAGGATAAGTAATTCATTCTATTATTTTCAAGAAGGAAAGGATGTAAAAAATGAAAAGGTGTTTTAAAAAAACAGAGAAAGTAACACTTTGGGTAAAACTGTATGAAGTGGTTTGTATAATGTCCTGTGATAGTTCAAGGAAAGGGTATAGGGTGAGGAACATGATAGCTAATGTATATATTATCAGGCTCAATACTATTTTAAAGGCACATTTTTTTCAGACAAGCACTTCATAACTATCAGTATATTTCTACCAGCTGTTCTAGATCAAATGGCTAAGGTCAGAGTCTCTCAGCCTCAGAACTGCTGAAAACTAGGCTTGACCATTTTTGGGGTAGACACTAGTCTATTTAGGTAGACCTAGTAAAGACCTTAGGTGGGGTCTTACAGTTATTTATTTCAGTTTTTACTCTTTTACCTAATTGTTCCCAAGACTATAGTAATAAGACAGTCAATACAAATAAGTAATATAATAATAAATAATAATACAAGAATAAACCATTTCTTGTACTCACAAATGTAAACCTACTTTTGCCCACTTCTATATTTCTACTTCTCTATATCCCAGCGGTTAACATATATTTTACCCAAAGCAAGTTCACAATGAATATGTCTTTTTTTTTTTTCACAACGAATATTTCTTGATGAATCTGACCACAGTGAAGACAACTGAGACCAAACAAATTTCAGGGATTAAATTATCAAGATTACCGACCTGTTGCATTTTTATGCAAGCTCTCCTTAATTCTTTCTAAGGTTTCTATCTCTAGCATCCTTTTTAATGTTCTTTCAGTCTCATTAGTAAAAAGGGGAAACTTGCCATCTTCCAATACTAATTATCTTGACATTTTCATAGCCGAGGCTAAATGTATCATCAATGAGCTTTAACCTTATCAGTTAGAGCCCTGTCCCACTGTGCTGACAGGCAGACCATCCAGTTTCCTGGGAATAGTCTGTCAAGGTTACAAGCCAAGAACCTTCAAGGAATCACAAATCCTGCCTCATCCAGGCCACCACAGGAAATATTAAATGTATGTGTCAGAAAGCCAATATATTACTTTGCAATAAGAAATACAACTACTAAGGAGAATAGACTATGCCAGTTATCAATCTTGGGCATCCTCTTCGTCACACAGTTCTGGAAACTTACTGATAACATTTATTTTTCAGGTCATCTAAGTCTATGCCTCTTTGCAGACTTGAAAGTGTTCCTATCATTCTCAGCCAGGAGTGTCCAGCTTGACCTTAACCAAGGTTACCTCTCTCAGAGATCCATTTTCCACTTAGTAGGTTTCTAAGTACAAGTGTGAATCTCTACTTTCAGTCCCCATTGAGTCCTTGCTTGTCCTTCTATTAGTCCTTTTTATTCTTTTTTTTTAAATCCTCACTGAGGACACTTTTTCCATTGATTCTTAGAGAGAGTGAAAGGGAGGGAGGAAAGGGGAGGGTGGGAGAGAAAGAGACAGACAGACAGACATTGATTGGTTGCCTCCTGCACCCCAACCGGAACAGGGGTTGACCCTGCAACCACACATGCATTTAAATTGAACCCACAACCCTTTGTTCCACGGGCCAACACTCTAACCACTGAGAAAAACGAGCCAGGGCCTCCTTCTTATTTTTGAAAACTAATCTGATTAAGCCCCGATTCCCAAAGCAAATCTCATAAAGGTACCAAGCAATGTGTGTGTGATCAAAGGACTGAACGTAGTGCCATAAACCTAAGGAGGCTCTTTCCATATGAAAACAGTCCAATCTGGATCTACTGGGTCCAATCTGTACTTACAGGCAAGTAAAGACTAATTAAAATATTAGAATATCATGAAAGAGGCACATCTCCTCAAGAAAGTTACTATACAGTAGTACATCAAATCTCTCAGTTCTAAAAATTGTAGGTTAACTCAATTTGAATTGGTGAAGATATAGACAAGGAAATAGATGAATAATACACATACTTAAAAAAAAGAAAACTCAAATGACATAAATCCTCTATCACATTTTTACTACAGTAATATTCTACTGTATCAGAATGTGTGAGCTAAAAAAAAAAAAATAAGTAATGGATTTTTAGGCAAATCTTACAATGGTGTTTAAATTGACTTTGTATGGCCAAAATAACCAAATTACTACTGCACAGTTTATCAGGATATTAGAACATATGAATCAAACAATTAAGTTTCAAAGACTAACCATTGATGTGGTCAAAATTTATATTAAAAGTAAAATAGTGACTCCATGCTCCGGCTTCAACTAGCCCCTCCACATCAAAGCCAGCCTAAAAGATTTCCCATAGTGCCTAGTCATTAAATACTTAAAGATTCTATTTCATTTTAAAACTTAATCTCAAAAGTGGATGCAGTCAAATCACTTGGTAGGAAGCTTGTGACATATTGATTTTAAGACCTTTTAAATAATTTGGGATATGCCAAAGAAGTTCTTAGAAAGGAGATCGAGCAATGATAAGTTCTGGCTGATGTTAAAGGCCAGCGTTTCAATAGTTTCGTCATGAATTTAATGAACCTGAGCTAATATAAATCTAAATTATTTGGTTCAAAACCCAAAAGTTTAAGATAAGGTGGCCAGGTTTCCATTTAGCAAAATTATATGAACTTGTGCTCTAGAAAATACATTATTTTATCACTTGAGAATCTCCCTCTTCTAATTTCAAAGCCAGAATGTAAGCTTGTGCTTGACCTTCGAGGACAGTGGCTGCTGATTGCTGCTGTTCTGCAGGACTCTAAGAGAATCACTTTGATTACACTGAGAGAATATAATGAGTACATACAAATCCTATTGGTGTTCACTCTCCTGCTGCCTCCTAGTACAAGGGAAAGGAGAGAGAGGGTGAACAGGAAACAGAGCACATCAATTCCAGCAGTACCAAATACTGCACACAGGGAACATGAAGTTCCATAAGACTTCCAATCTTTTTTGTTTTTTAATCTGTTAAAATATGTTTTATTGATTTTTTACAGAGAGGAAGGGAGAAAGAGAGAGAGGTAGAAATATCAATGAGAGAAACATCAATCAGCTGCCTCCTGCACACCCCACACTGGGCATGTGCCCACAACCAAGGTACACACCCTTGACCAGAATTGAACCTGGGACCCTTGAGTCCATAGGCTGACACTCGATTCACTGGGCCAAACCAGTTAGGACAAGCCTTCCCATCTCTAGGTACCAAAACTTTAGGCCCTCCTGGTCCAGAGGACATGATGCATGCTTCAGGGGGAAATTTCTGCGAGGAAATTTACTGCTACATAAATCAACCTTGCCAGACCACACCTAATCAATCAAGTTTACTCCAAGAAATCAAGGATTTTCTTGGTAAATATCATCCTAGAATCAGGCACACCATGGGAAGGCCTTACTAGGTCTGGATCAGGAAGGAATGGCTGAAGATGCGACTCATTAGGCCCTAAATTCTCTTCAGTAATGCAAATTCTTCACCTCACCTCCTGATGGTCCCAGTTCCTCAGGCAGAAACTTATCAAGTGCAAAGCTGAAGCTTGCTCAGAATGGAAGGAAACTTCCAAGGACTCAGATCACCTGATATTAAAATACCTTTGGCCTCTCCTGACAATATATATATATATATATATATATATATATATATCTGCATTTATTCATTTATTGCAACATATTTACAAACGCCAAGACATAAAACAACCTAAGTGTATATCAGTGGATGACTGGATACAGAAAATGTATACACACACACAAACAGGGGTGGGCAAAGGAAGGTTTATAGTTGTGAGTTTATAAAATGCAGATTTTATTTTTATATTATTTATTAATTATTGTATTCTTTTCCCTTTATATAAAATTGAATATTATTTAGCCATTAAAAAAAAGAATAAAACCTTCCTATTTGCAACAACCGGATGGACATTGTGGGCACTATATAAGTGAAAGAAGCCAGACAAAGAAAGACAAATACTATATTATCTCACACGTGGAATCTAAAAAAACCCCTCAGAGATCTTATCACAGTTACAGAGAACATATTGGTGGTGTTTGTCATGGGGAGAAAGTAGGCGAAATGTGTGAAGGGGTCAAAAGGTGCACACCTCCAGTTATAAAACAAGTTAAGTCATTGGGAGACAGTGTACCGTGGCTATAGTTGATAACACTGTATTGCTATTTGAAAGTTGCTAAGAGAGTGGATCTTAAAAGTTCTCATCACAAGAAAAAAAGTCGTAACTATATATGGTGATACATGTTTACTAGGCATTGTGGTGATCATTTAACAATATAGGCAAATAACAAATCATTATATTGTGCACCTAAAACTTATATAATATTATATGTCAATTAAACCTCAAAAATTTTGGTAAAAGTATAAAAAAAACCATTAGGGGTGAAAAAGCACCAAATTTAGAATAGAGATGACTTCTGAAGTAGGGAAAGGATAGACCAACTGTATAGTGGGAGCATCAATATATATCTCTAATGTATATCTTCATTAAAATATAGGAAGCAAATAAAACAAAATGTAACCATTCACAAAGCTTAGGTGGTGGGTATGTGTATATTTATTTTATTATTTTCTATGTGCCTGAAATATTTCACAATTTTGAAAAATCTGAGTATTGAGCATGTTGCTGAATATTACATTCAGTATGATCACATGCCTATAAGATAATTAACTTGCAGAAGTATCGATTTTGCATGTATGTCATGTGTTAGTGAAAGCCAAAAAGATGCATACAGACTACTCGTTGTAACTAGACTGCTATGCCTCCTCTGTATACTTCTGTATTGTTTGAATATTTTATTTGAGAATATTTTACTTGGGCTATAATAAAGAGAAAATGTGGCTGGACCAAGTCAAGAGGCACACTCAATGGCAAACCCAAGGAACATGGAATTTAGGCATCAGTTATGTAGAAAGCTAGAACCCTCCTTGAGAGAAATATCTCCCCTCTTTGGTACCAGTGAATTCCTTCAAGGGCACCTAACAGTGCTAACATACATGAGGCATTACTGGGGGAAATGATTACCTGTGTTGTCTTGAAGCTACACTCTAATAGCAGAAAGAGACTGAGACTTCTGATGGCACACAAATTATTACCATTCTATTTATTGGTGAAGGACGGGCATTTCCCAAGACAAGGAACCATCTTGAGTCCTGTAGATTAATGGTGAGACAGTGCTGGGAAGAGGAAGGCCTTGAGAAACTGCTCTTCTGATTTCAGAAGATGAGGGAACACAATGTCATTAATCACAGTGAAATCAAGCTCAGCATTAAACGCAGCTGGCTTTAGAATGAGCTGTTTTCCAGGAGTCATTTATTTATTTGATGTTATGTCACTGATAAACTGCTCCCAACCATGACACTTGGTGATTAAGCCAAGTTTATTCAGATATACACCACTGCCTCCTGGAACAGCTAAAGGCCAAAGCCCTCAATCTTTGTCAGGGACTGTAAACTGTTTGGGCAACTGAACAACAGGTCTCTAGTCCTAGTGACCAGAGCTGAAATGTAAATCATCTAGGTACCCAAAGCAAAGCTCGGGAGGTGCAGGAGTGGTTCAAGGCAGAGGTGAGGAGAGAGAGACACTGCAGAACCATGTTAGAGAAGCTTAAAGTCAGGAGGCTTGTCCTTCATTGTTTTTGAAAACTCAAATTGGAACAATATATAACAGCAATACCATTTGCCATTTCTTGTGGGCCAATCATATGGCCAGCAGAGTACGAGTGCTATTTGTATCTTACTTCCTTTAATTGTCACAATCCCATGCAGGCAACTGTGCCATCCAACCAGGCCCTCCCAGTCCTCTGCCAGCATAAAGTGAGTTGGGACAGAAGTCCAGATGGCATTTCCTCTGGCAAATAATTTTACTTCTCTGAGTCCCAGACTCTTCTCCCTTATATTTTCAAAGGATATAATGAAGATAATGAATACAAAAAGTTATTGAAAAATATGTAGCTATTAATTTCTATAAAACCAAAAGAAATAGTACTGAGGAGTATAGTATTCCTCCCCGCAACATGCAACACAAACACATACACCAACATCTGTACTCAATTTCCCAGACACCATATCATCTTCCCCACCTCTCAAGCATTCTCAGCCTCTTTCCTCAAAGCAACATCATTTCCCATAAAGTTCAAGTATCTCAAGACACTGGAAGGTTCCCTTGATGGTTACTTAAGTTGTCATTTCTACAGAATTTGATGTTTTGCTGTACAGACTTAGGATATAGTCAGGGAAAAGGGTTGTGGAATGAGATCCACTGATCTGACAGGGTTGCGATGACTTTAGTAACTAACCCCCAATAAGTTGCTAGAGAGTCCAGCCAAGATCCACATTCCAAAATTACCTTTATTGTATCCTCAGAAGACAAAACAAGAATTCATCCAAAAGAAGATGCTGGTACTCAAGTCCCCAAAATACAGCCATATACACCCATATCATTTCTCTATATCACTCTGCCCATCTATAGCATGCTTTCAACATCCTACCCCTTTCCACCACACACACACCCATCAGATCTTTTCAGTGGGTGATTCCTTCTAGTCCATTTTTGGAAACTTAATACGGAAAGTCATTGCTCCACCAAAAAAAATTCCAGTAGTTTTATTGCTTTTAACAATTCAAATAAAAATATATTTCTCTTATGGAAAATATAAGTATTGGTAAGCCTAAAAACCCCTTTGACATTACCCCTAATCATTGTGGTGCATTCATAGGCATATACACACACATATAAAATTGTTGTGTCACATAAATGGTGTTAGATTGTACTTGCTTTTCTGCAATTACATGTTCAGAACTTCTACCCATATTAACGTAATGTCCTGTTTACAGAATCTGCCCTATATCCTATGGGACTTAAAGAGAGTTGAGTGTATTCTACTTATTCTTACATAAAACAGAGGCGATTGAGAAGACAGCGAACAGAAAGAAATGACTACTGGGCTGGTTTCAAGACCCTTGGGTATTCTGATCCTGAGTTCAATTATTCAGTCCACACCTGATTTACACGTGTCAGTGTCAGGAATCAGGCAAATCCGTGTAGAAGAAAAGTAATGGCTCCTGGGGCTCTAAAACATTGAAAGGGGTATTGCAGCTGGAAAGGCCAGAAAAGATTCCAAATCCCTTATTTTACAGATAAGAAATATGAGACTAAGAAACATTGTTATTTATCCATGTTTACATAGGCCAGTTTCTTGTCTTTAACCCAGTACTGAGTTTTCTTTTTCCTGCTTCCCCAGAACTACCTCAAGGACTTTAGGAGTAATCAATAAAGAAGTTCATGTTAAAAAAAAAAAAAAAAATTAAAAAAAAACACAAAATCCTTGCAGGTCAGCTATAAAAGGTGTATTTGATTTGTTCCTTCAGCTAGGACAACGCAGTAAAAATTAAATTGATTCTTAATCAGTCAACAGTAATGATGACTGATTGCTTTCAAGTCATCACCAAAGGCCTAAAATATCAATATTTGCTCATGTGAGGCAACCACAGGACTTCCACCAACTACAAATAGTATCTGTGTTGAGAATTAAATTTTATTAAGTGATGCATTTAGTTGGCACAGTGCTTGGTATTATAAATGTTTCCTACTGGTCGGCATTTGTATTTGTGGATGCTCTCTTTGCTGGAAACTCTTTAATTGCTTGCAACTGGAAGACACTGGGGACCACCGAGTCCTGCTTGCCAACACCCCAGCCCTAGTTAGCTTTCTATCACTTTTCAATAGAAATGGGTGATGATGGTTTATGGTGAGCAGAGGGCCATTTAGGTCAATTCCAAAAGGAAAAAACAATCCTATCTTATTAGGAAAAGTGTCTTCCCATTGTGAAGCCAACATTTCCCCTACCTGGCACCCCTGCTCAGATGTGAGTGGAAATGGTTGCTAATCTTCCCAGGCCAGCCCTTCTCCAAGTCCTCAGGCAGCTGCAGAGTGCCAGCTGGCAATGAGCTCTTGAGTTAAGAGACTCTTCTCAGGTTTTTCACATTTGCTGTACTAACAAGTTTATCCATTTGATTTTTCCAAGGCCTTCTTCCTAAATGAAAAGTAAACATGCCATTGTCCTGAGATAAGAGTCTCTTTGACCTTCTCTCTCTGCAGCTTATGAGAAGCAGATGCTATGTGCTTATAATTTGAACCCCGGGAAACCATCAGTGTTCTAATCATATATGTGTAAACCAGATGTTGGCCAAGAAATCCTGGCCCCTGGAGATACAGATAAAATGAACTCCAATCCCTGTTCATGCCCAATGCAAGTCCAAGACATCTGCCTTCCCTACAAACTTCCTTCAGATTCCTGGGCGGCCTCACTCTCATAGTCACCTCTGCTCCAGGCTCCTATCTGTCATGTACTTGTTTTCTTTACTCTGCAATGAATTTCCCTAAATGTCAAACTTAGCCTTATAAGCAATTTCCAATCAATCAATCAGTCAGTCAATCAATAGAATATATCCCTAAAACATGTATGGTTGTAATTCAGAACTTAAGATTTGGGGGTTGAGGTAGAAACCGAAAAGGGTGATGCATCACAACTTTTATGCATTTCTGTTCTTAAAATGTCTTTTAGTCACTTCACTTGGGGCAATTTTCTGAAACTGCTCCTAGGGAACTAACTGCATCCCCATCTTTCTGACTTCTTTTTCCTTGTCCATCCTCCTGTTTTATCTCATCCTCTTCTTCATGGAACTTCAAATGCTTTTCCTTCACTTATGCAAAGCCCTAAAGCTTTCTCAAGATAAGTCAGCAAAACTCTGCCTCAAGTTACCATTCACCAAATCCTACAAACTCTTCAGCAGGAACATGTGAGCTTCACCCTTCTGAGAGAGCAGGTGTCATAGCAATTGGCCCTTTGTAACTTTTGTTACATATAAATCAAATTCTTGGTTCGGGATGGGACCTAAGAACTGCATTGGGCCTACTGAGATTTTTTGGGAATCGCACCACCTGGAATGGGGCAGTGCTCAGACACATGGCCATTGAATAAAACCAAGAACAATGGGTAAATCAGTTGAAGTTGTAGAAACTGACACCTTGTAAAGAAACATTCAAAGTGTAGGAAAGAAATGAGTGAACAGCTAAAATCACAGGGAGGCGGGCGGAGAATGTAAGAAAGAGTAAAGAAATAAGGTAAGAAAGAAAGCTACTTCTTTGCTTCTTTTACAGGAGATGAGGGGGCTGGTTTTTATAACAAACAAGAAAAAGGGAAGGAAAAATGGGAAAGAAGGGAATGCTGAAAGGAGCAGTGGGAAAATGGAGGTGGCAGAGAATAGAAGCGCTCTGCCCCATTTAATTCTGGCTCCATCACCCTTTTGACACCACCCAGCCTATAGGTTATTGGCAGTGTGGTCTAACCAAACAGAGCTTAAGCCCTGCTCCAGACTCTGATCAGTGACTGTAGGCGAGTCATTTACTCTCTCTTGTCTGTCTGACTCCTCTCTAAAAGACAGCAACCAACACTCGAAGTTCTGAGATTCAATGTCTCCATGAAATAGGACAGCTAATACCTTAACCTCCTACTCCACTGCACCCTTCGTTGCTCCATTTTCCCCTCTCTCCCCTTCCCTTCTTCTTCTTGATCTGGGCTTAGTGGGGCCAGAAGCCAGGAAGCACACACTGAGCTAAATGTCCATACAAACCCCCCTTAAAAGTAACTATGACCCCAGTCACTTTTAAGTGTCATATAAATTAATGTGGCATTAAACAAACTGGTTTTGCTGTTTAGTAACTGGTATTACTGTTTTAATATTTGTTGTTATTGTTTGACCTAAAAGGCCAAAATGCTGTGTGAATTGACATGAGGATTTGCCTGCCTTATTCAACACTCAAGTTCCAGAGTATGTGTCTATACTGTGTGCTATGGGGCTTACAGAAGTAAAATAATGTGGCTCCTCATTAGGACTATCCCCAATCAAGCAAGAACAGAGCTGGCAAGCAGGGGACTGGTCTAGAGTATCCCAGACGAATGCAACAGTCTTCGGCACTCCTCTCAGAGCCCTAGCTCTAAAACCTTTCAGGGATAAACACGGGCTAGGACATCTTCTTTCCAGGGTGGTTCCAAGGCTATATAAATGAATCGCTATCTTTTGAGATAGGTAACAGCCTTCAGAGAAGTACAGCTATTTGAGAGCAAACATGCCTCTTTTGTGCCTTTGAAGTTATTACACAGGCTATATATTTCTCCCCCTGCATATTAAGCTGCATTTTCAAGTTTTTGCCATGTGCTAATACTAGAAAGGGGAAGAAAAAAAGCTGGGAGATAAAGAAATGCTAAGAAACTGATTGAGAGTAGCAGGGATGGGGGACCTCACTGTTACATGTGGAGCAGGCTTCATTTATGTAGAGCAAGCCTAACTGTGGCAGACTGAGTACCTGAGAATTAGGTCAGAGATGGGACAGCACTGAAAGCTGTGTAAGATTTAGGGGAAACCCCGAGAAGATTTGCACGGTCAATTATAATCAGGGAATGCTACATTCTATATCCCTGTCCTTGATATCAATGATACATATTAAAGACCTTAAGATTTCTTATAGTAAAACAAAAAAATGATCTAATTCAATTGTCCAGCCTTGCCCAAACACATGTGACCACAGAACCCTTTTATCACATTAGTCCTATTAGCATATTGCAGATCTGGTGTTCTGTGAAACACTTTAGGAATGACTGACCCAACATCATTCCAGCGTTCATAATTAATCTCTCCTCTGTCATCGAAGCTGAAGCCTAGCAGCTATATATCATTAAAAATAAGATGACCCCTGACTGGTGTTCACAGATGAAAAGCAAGTTGGGGAGAAAGAAGGCTGGAGTTTTATCAGGTATTTTCTTGCTGGAATTAAGACACAAACCAATGAAAAGCATGAACATGTTCATTATCACAGGAAGCCTTGCATTTTTCAGTGGTTGCTCTGGACATGTAAAGGACCACGTGATTTCAAGCTACCTTTCCATGGCATGTTATCTGACTTCCCTCCCACAGGCAGTCATTCTTCCTTCTTCATTCTTCAATGAACTAATCATGGTTTGTCATTAATGCAAAAGTGGGCTGTCTGGCAGTGTCTCAAACCCAAAGAATCTTATGACAAGATATTAGTAACTAGCACCAGAATATGGACTACCAGGGCATATACTGTCCAGTGCTTCTGTGATGACTAATAAGTACAGAGTCTTAAACAAGCTTTATGCTACCAACTAGCTTCTGATTGACCTTGCCCAGACCACTTAACACTTGGCCATGCCTGCCTCGCCTTTAAAGTGAGAGGGTAGGACTTGATCTGGATCAGAAGTCCCAGTCAGTTCCAGCAGAACAAGAGACGAGATAAAAGATGGGTTAATTATTCTGGCTTGAGCGTTAGAATTTGGATCTGAGCTCTACTACCTACTATCTCCAAGTTAGGACCAAGTATGGAAAATCTCCTTACTTGGGGGCCCCCAAATATTAATTGTTCATTAATATTTAGTTGACCTAATACATGAGGAATAAATAAAATTAGTTATCTTAAAAATATTTAGTCATGAAAAAGGATCTATAAATATTTCTGTTATGATTACCATCAACTTCCTATGCCCCTGAATTTTGGGTACCTAGGTAATTTTGGGTACCCTAGGTAATCTTGGGTACCAAAAGGGCCAGATTTGGACATGTTAAATTCACAGACACATGTAGTGCAATAGCTTGATCATGCCAGTCTACACCAAGTGCTGGAAATGCCCACTGCCAGAACACTCTCTTACTCCTTATAATGAATTTAATACTACTTAAATCAGGTAGTGTCAGTGCTTTTCTTAAAACTCATTAATGGCTGCTGGTGGCATCTAGACTGAAATGACAAATGCCTACCGATCCTGGTGTCCTCTGGCCCAAATTTCTTCCCCTCTCACTCACTGTACAAGCCATGCTGTGCTACCTTCAGGATTGTGCTCCTGCTGTTCCCCTTCCTGGTCTCATTTGCCCTCATTCCCTGATGGCTTGTTCTTTCTCATCTTTCACATCCCAACTGAAACATCACTTCTTCAGAGAGGCCTTCCCTTAACTACACCGTCTAAAGTGGCTTCCCATTTCCTCCTGAACTTACATTAGTCCTTTTGGCTTCATAGCCTCTATGCCTATTAAGAGCCAGAGAGCAAGAGCCAGAGAGGGAGAGAGCAGATTTTACCACAGCAAAGGTCAGAGATTCATTCTTTGTCCAATCAACTATGATGAGATGAAGTCATGGCATACAAACATACAAACGTGACCTACAATTGTGGGAATGGGCTAGACAGATACCCCAAAACATCTACCCCAATTCCTGGGACCCAACAGCTACCTCCTGAGTCAGAGTCTCTAGGGGTAAGGCCTGAGAGTGCGCATTTAAGTAAACTCCCTGGTGAGGCTGGTTCACAGTGAAGACTGGGAATAACTACACAAATGAGCAGTATTCAAGGACTGTTGGAGTACAGTAGAAAAATCAAGCTCTGAGCAAAAGCTAGAAAACATCTGCTCATTTAAGACCGATCAGCATTTCCTCCTTCTCTTCTCCCATGAGGATCCTTGACCCCCTTTCCTAACATCAATGGACACTTCCTCTTTCCAGAGAGCACCCACATTAAAGCATGTACCTCACTTTACTGTGAGTCTTTATGAGCAAGTCCATCTTCCCTAATGGGCTAGGAGCACAGTGCCTAGTTTTGCAATAGATGTTCAACAATATTTTAATAAATTGATGCATAATTAGTTCCTGAATTGAAATTAATTGAAAATTAGCTGGTGGCTAAGATAAATTCCATAGAAGAGTAGAAAATCATACTCAGAAATGTTGGGTTAGAAGTTAAAGAAAAGAGAGATAAATTGTATACCCCAGTAACTGGCACATTGTAAACCTCTAGTAATTGACAGTAGTTCATTTTAATGATGATAATGATGCTGATTCCGGCACTTTGTAATAGGGTACATAGAACATTTTTTCACTTCTAATAAAAAAAGAAAAATTATTCAGTGTCTTCCTTCATCTTCTCTTCTCTCCGCATACTTTGAAGGTCATTTTAAAGAGACCATTTCATCCCAGTTTGAGGGGAGAATAACAGAAGCTGAAATATCTGCAATTGATAAATATTAAGCTCTATATTAGCAGAAACAATTAAAAGACTACAAAGTTCTGAGAAGAGTTTTTTTTTGGCGGGGGGGGAAGGAAGGATATATGTTCTAAAAGTGTTTTCATTGAAGGCAAAATGGCTCTTTCCCAATTTCCTATTAATTATTTCAACACATTCACTATTTAGAAAATGTTTAAGATTTAAGACTTAGAATAAATTTCACTATGACATTTTAAAACTCTTCATTTTAGAACGTGCCTTAATGTAAATTGAAATTAAAATCAGATAATTCCATTTTTGTCTCAAACATCTTGAAGCTCTTGGTCTTCAGCAAGGGAGAGTAATCTAGTTTTTATAATTTACATTGCTTTAATCCAGCTGCTTCCTTTTGCTGAAGCAGCTGGAATTTCTCTCTCATTTCTAAAGTTTTGTTTCAAAATTTGGCTTTCCCCCTTTTTTTCTCGGCCTGGTATAAATAGGGATGTGCACTAAGAGAATGAAAACGTAAACCAAGAGCAGCCATCTAAGGAGTTCTAAAGGCTGTTTTCCTTAGAAACATTGCTGGGACACTGATCTGTCAGGGATAGTTAGATGTTGAACGGAGGATGAATTACAGTTGGTCTGCAGAAAGCAACCTGTGTCAAAATAATGGGACTTTGAAGAAACATAGATAGTTCTGCAACAACAACAACAACAACAACAACAACAACAACAATAATGATAATAATTACATGTTTCTCAAAATAACAACCTTAATCATTTGGGTAATGCGAATGAAGCCTGCTGAAGCATCACCCCATGTCCACTAAGCCTGGAAATATGGTAAGTGCATTGCTCAGTGACTAGTGGATATTTTTTATTGGGCCTCCATCACTAACTTTTTATTTATTTTTATTTTTTAATATATTTTGTTGATTTTCCACAGAGAGGAAGGGAGAGGGATAGAAAGAAACATCGATGAGAAACATCAATCAGCTGCCTCTTACACACCTCCTACTGGGGATGTGCCCACAACCAAGGTACATGCCCTTGACCGGAATCGAACCCAGGACCCTTCAGTCCGCAGGCCTAGCTCTATCCACTGAGCCAAACCAGTTTCGACTCCATCACTAACTTTTTAAATGAGGAATTAGTGCCCTCTTTAATGCGAGGGCACTAAAAGATATTTGATAAGAGAAAAAGGTAGTTGCTTTCCACATATTAATAATAAATAGGGTTAAAATTAATTATTAACACATTATTAATTTTATTCTATTTGATAGCTTATAAGTATAGACAATTGGATTTGAATCTCAATTCTGCCACTTACTAGCTATGGGACCCAGGAATTATTTAATCTCTCTGTGCCTTAGTTTCCCCATTTGTAGAATGAGATTAGTTGCATCAACCTCATAGAATTGTGTGAGAATTAAATCAATAGAACATGGTATGGAATAAGTGCTCTATAAATATTTGCTCAATTAAATTATTACTGAGTTCTGGCCATGTATTTCAGGTTACTTTGACAATGAAGTCTCTGTTCTTAATCATTGTTCTATCTTGCATCCTGGATGGTGGATGGTAGGTGAGGTGGGTCAGGAAGGTGGATGGATGGAAGATGAAGCAAAGGAACGCATTAACAAATAGACTCAAACCTTATAACAGTTCAAATAGACTCAAACCTTATAACTTTGGCATTCATATCACAAATTCAGAGAGAGATTTATAAAGCACGATCTCTATAGAGGGAAGAGAATCTTAGAACAAATCTCATTTGTGTAGTCTGTATTTATTTCAGACTAATGTTTTCAAATGGGAAAAAAAATTGATTAAAATCTATTTAACAAAGCTTTGTTGAACTACAAGGGAATGAACCAAGAATTTACCTTGGGTAATGAAAAAATGAGAAGTTTGCAGAATGTCAGAGAAGATATATAACATGGCAGAGGGCCACCTAGTCGTGGGTGGATGTGGGTAGATGAGGTTACAAATAGAGCTCTCTCCTCTCCAATTCTCTGCTTTGGATTCATACAACTGCAGAGCCTGAATGAGCACCTGTTTAGTCAGGTTCTCTGGGAAACTGACTCTGAGACAGAATCTATGCAGAAATTTATTGGAAAGTACATCAGCACCAACTCTGGTGGAAGGCGAGCTGTGAAACAAGGCCCAGAGCCTTCACTGACCCCATGGGATGCTCTGGAGCTAACATGGCCCATCAGATCGGCTGATAGTCATACTCCACCTGAATCAGTCACCATATGTAGGATGTTGGCAAGGGGGGCTTTGTGTAGCAGAGGCCCTCCCTAATGGACTGAGAGCTGAAGGCTGCTTGCTCACAGAGTTCCTTGCAGCAGAGTCAACAATCCTTCCTAGAAGGGGGATTTGGGCAGCACACTGGCTGCCCCTCACAGCCCCCAGATCAGTGTTTTTCTACCTATAGTCAAACAATCCAGAAGGGGCCAATTCCTGGGACCCAGCTGCTACCTCCTGAGTCAGAGTCTCTAGGAGTAAGGCCTGAGAGTGTGCATTTAAAAGTAAATGCCTTGGTGAGCCTGGGAAGACTGGGAAGAGCAACACAATGAGAAAAAAGAAAAACTTGCTGCCAACCCAAGTGGAAACTTGTAAAAGAATTTCCAATTTCTAATCCCACAATGTTCAATGTAATGTACAAAGGAAATTCCTGCCTAAAATACATTTCCTTCAGCTGCCTCGCCGCTGCTGCAAGGGGCCTTCCCTCTGTGAGCATAGATGCATTATCTGCAGCTGCCATCTGTCCTGTCTGTCTGCCCACTGGGGCCCAGAAGGCTGCAGTACTTCCAATTCATCAGACGAGCCTGGCAGGCCTGATGCTGCAAAGGCTGATTCATAGTGCCAGAAAGGTCCTCAGGCTCATGTGTGTCTATCTTCCTTAGAACACTTATTGCTTCTGAAGAGTCTGTATGTTAATAGGACAATCCAGCTAAATCACTGCCTCGTATGAGGAAGCTTTGGGAGGTCAGTGAATAAGCTCCATGCCCACCGAGCAGCCAGCTATTTGAAGGGCATTTAATCTCTCTGAACACTTCCCTTTTCTACACTTAACTGTTCATCTGAAACCCATCCACTGGGCCACTGCCATGCTTATGCCTCTTCCTGACTTCCTTCTGATAGGGTTTGTGGCTAGCAATGACCCATCAACCAAAATCTCTGAAGCCTCGGCCAGAAATCGCCATCAGCTAGGCAAATGAAATATATGGAAAACAACAAGGTTTTCTTTCTGGAAAAAGTAAATATCTGTATGTGTCCATATACATTATGAGACTTAATGATGTTCACAAATGCTTATGTTGCCAGCTTTCCTTGCAGTTAGGAGTTAAGGCTCATGAGACATTAGAGAAAGTCTGCTGTGAGGACTTCAATAAAAAGCTTTATAGTCATCAGAGGCTTATTTCTTCCCCTTTCCCCTGTTATTCCTACCTTGAGTGCCATCATAATAGCTGGATAGCAGTCATAAGGAAAAAGCCACGAAAATTTCAAGGACTGTGGCAGTAATATGATTGGGCCTCATGTCCAATAGTAGCTATCTATGACATCTTCCTATCCAAGAATAATCAAGTCCTATCTTTTTATACCAGCAAACGAAGATTTTGAGCCAAATATGGCCCACTTCTTGTTCTTGTAAATAAAGGTTTATTGGAATATAGCAATGCCCATTCACTTACATTGTCTCTAGCTACTCTAATAATGATGGCTGAGTTGAATAGTTTCAATAACGATCATGTAAAATAGCCTTAAGTTCGGCTCAGTCCAGGAAAAAAAACACATTTTACTATCTGGCCCTTTACAGATACTGTGCTGACCTCTGGTTTAAGCACATGTTGGTTAGTGTTCCTGTCAATTACAGCCAAGTAATTTTTCATTAATGTAATATCCCCAATACCTAACACAGGGGCTACCCCACAGACAATGCTCAATAGACAAGTATCTGATGAGTGGATGGGTCAATAGTTTGAGGCCAGTGACTCTTTCTTCATTTAAAAAAAAATCTATGCCAGGGCCAAGCAGTGCCTCAGATAATGGATTTTTAACAATTATAGATTTTTTTTCCAGATGTGGATGTGAAAAATAACATTCAAAACAATTAGAGAAGAATTAAATACTAAACTCTGTGAACTTGAGTATATCTGTTCTGAAAATGCTGAGCTATGTGTGTGGGCTAGGGCAGTAAAATTAATTTTCATGGTGCAGCTGAGAATTTTGACAATTTTATTCTTTCAAAGTAATTACAGACAAATAACTCACATCATTTGACCACTAAAGAAGGGCTTTTAGAGACATATTACTCATGATGATTCAGGGGAACATTTCATAGGACTTCTGGACCTAAGGATTTGACAAGGACTCTCTCGCTGCTTTAAGAAATTTGTTATTGTACTAGATAGACCTTATAAAAGAGGACCTGACTGGGTAGAAATCTCAGATGGGAGGTGGGAGGGGTTGGCAGGAGTCTAAGCACAAGGTAGAAAAAACCACAGCCTATGAGTGTGGAACAGGCCCTGATTTGGTTCAGTGGACACAGTGTTGGCCTGCAGACTGAAGGGTCCGGTCAAGGGCAGGCACATCCTCATTAGGGGGTGTGCAGGAGGCAGCTGATCAATGTTTCTCTCTCATCAATGTTTCTAACTAGCTATCCCTCTCCCTTCCTCTCTGTAAAATAAAAAAATCAATAAAACATTTTAAAAAATCATTTCCAAAAAAAAAGTGTGTGGAACAGGTTTTAGCTTCCCCATTTGTTCTGGAATGTTGTCTTTCTTCTAAATAAAATCAAACAAATATTGAATTCAGGATATTAATGAAACCTCCCACTTGATAAATACAATTATTCATGGTCTTATACCTAATGGTCTATTCTTCCGAAATGATCAATGATTTTCAATCACAGCAAACCAAAGAACTATAAGCTTACTTTAGGCTAGTCTGCATGTAGGACAATGTTTGCCAAAATCATCTCTTTACAGGGTATGCCTTAATCTAAAACTTCAGGTAAATAGGCCAAAACTCTTTCACATTTTGAAGTGATTTGTCATAAATAGAATGTGTTCAAATAAAGATTACAATTTTTAAAATATATTTTTATTGATTTCAAAGAGGAAGAAATAGGGAGAGATAGAAACATCAATGATGAGAGAGCATCATTGATCGGCTGCCTACTGCACGCCCCCCTCTGAGGATTCATCTTGCAACCCCGGCATGGGCCCTTGACCGGAATCTAACCTGCGACCTTTCAGTTCACAGGCTGTCGCTGTATCCACTGAGCCAAACCAGCTACGGCAAGATTCCAGTTTTGATACACCACTTGTTTCAGGAACACTGGGAGTTCAATATTAAAGAGATTATTTAATCATGCCATCCTCACCAAGTGCTATGAGCAAAACTGCCAGAAACCTGAACTAAGAACCTCTTCACTCTCAACAAAGAAAATAAATGAAGGATATATTTCTGAGAATGTGTTTTTTCCTAAACTGAGCCAAATTCAATACTATAACAGATTCACTAACAGTTGCGATGAATAAATGAGTAGGGGACCTAGCCTACAATAACTGAGCCTATTAAGAGGTAAAGTGTAAGGATAGGAAGAGCAGACATATAAAATCCATGTGATGGTTGTACAATTTTGAGCTTAGCTATCTTAAACCCTGCCCTTGCTTGATCAGATGGAGCCCTTAAAAGGAAGACAAAAACAAGGCTGTGAGCCTGTGTCTCTAATACTTAAAATCCTTAAATCATTAGAGGGTCCAGTTATGGGATTTCTATATTCTCTTTCCTTGAAAGAATTCCAAACAATGCACATAGCATTGGCCAACACAGGCTTTTTAGAGAACATGGACCTATGATGATGCAGAAAAAAATCTCAGAGGATTTATGATCCTAAGCATTTGATAAGGAGTCCAATGCATCTCAAGACTCTGACACGGTGGGGTGCTCAAGGCGTTTTGCCTTTTCACCCTTTGTTCTAGTTCCAGGGGAGAGTAAGAAAGAGGAAAAGAGCACTTTACTAAAATCAAGAGCTGAATCCTGGCCAAAACTCTGCCTCAAATAGCGTATGGCTTCAGTTAAGTCTCTTAGCCTTTGTGTCTTAATTAAGTGTTTTTGTTGTTTTGGGGTTTTTTTGTTTTGTTTTGTTTTGTTTTTTGTAAAATGAGAGTTTGGAGCTCTGATGTCCTTTTAGCAATATAGGCCCTGATAGCCACCCAAGATCATGCAGTGATTATTATTCTGGATTGTAACTGCTTTCGCACCACTCTGTAGAAATTACTTTAAAGAGAGCACATTTGGGAAGGTGGAGGATGTAACAGAAAGCCTTTGTATTTGGAGTCAGGGAGACCTGAGCTGACAGAGCTAAAAGAGCTGTTCTACATAATCACAGTGTGTGTGAGACATCAGCCAGGTATTCCCTCTCTATGAACCTCATTATGAGGGTATTGTGAGAATTACATGAAGCGACATACTATATATAGCACATGTGGTGAGATGCCTGATAAATGTTAGGTACTCAGTTAATGTTAATTCCGTATTCTTTACCTCACTGATTAAAGATGGGAAGAGAGGTAAGAGGCCAGAATATAAAGAAACAAAGGGTTTGACCAAGAGTAACCAGGAGGACAAATTTTATTAGAATAAAATGATTTGAAGGTAGAAAGTTCAGTTCTTAGAATATCAATTTGAGATAAAAGCTAAACAACCCAGAGAAAATGTCCAGGAGGCATTTTGAGAATGTAGACTGCAAGGCTTATAAGAAATGTAAGAAAGGAGATAAAAGATGAGTATATTCATCACTGACTCTATAGAGACAGGTTTTTCAAATGTTGACTTTAAGCCATCTTAAGAAATACATTTTGTATTTCCTACTGCTCCTTGTTAAAGAGAGTGAGAGAGGGGGTGAGAGAGAGAAAAAACAGCATATGACAGTAACAAATTTTCCATTAAAAAGTTGTAGCTTTTCAACCTGAGATATGAGATACAGTTAGAAATTTTCAATTATATTGTACTAGAGGCCCGGTGTACAAATTCATGCACCAGTGGGGTCCCTTAGCCTGGCCTGCAGGATCAGGCTGAAACAGGCTATTCATCATCCCTGGAGGGATCCCAGATTGCCAGAGGGCACAGGACAGGCCAAGGGACCCCACTGGTGCATGATCAGGGCCGGAATGGATGCAGGAGGTTGGACAGCCAAAGAGGGACTGTGGGAGGGCTCCAGGGCATGTCTAATCCATCTCACTCAGTCCAGATCAGCCCGACCCCAGAAGCAAGCTAACCTACTAGTTGAAGTGTCTGTTCCCTGGTGGTCAGTGCATGTCATAGTGAGTGTTTGAGCAGCTTTACCATACCATTAGCATATTATGCAGATTGCTGCAGCCACTGTGGAGAATAATATGGTGTTTCCTCAAAAATTTTAAAATGGGCCTGCCTATAACCCAGAGATTCCACTTCTAGGAATACATCCAAAGAAACCTGAAACACCAATCCAAAATAATATATGTGTCCCTATGTTCATTGCAATGTTATTTACAATAGCCAAGATTTGGAAGCAGCCTTAGTGCCCATCAATAGATGAGTGGATAAAAAAGCTATGGTAAGCTATAATATATTTACCAGTGGAATACTACATGGTCTTGAAAAGAAAAGAAAGTCTGACCTTTTACGATAGCATAATTGGAAGTGGAAGTGTGTCATACTAAATCAAAGAAAGTGTTATATTAGTTCACTTATATGTGGAACCTACTGACTAAAATAAAATAAAAAATAGCAAGAGACTCATAGATACCAAAACCAGACTGAAAACTGTTACAGGGGAAGGTGGTTGGAGGGCTGGGTGAATAAGGGGAAGGATTAAGAAAAAAAATTCATCTCATGGACACAGTCAACAGCATCATGATTACCAAAGGAAAGGAGGGTGGGGTGATAAAAGAAGGTCCAGGGGGGAATAAATGGTAATGGGAAGAGACTTGATTTTGGGTTATGAACACACAATACAATATATAGATGATGTATTATAGAATTGTACACCTGAAATCTATATAATTTTAGTAACCAATGCCACCCCAATAAATTCAATAAAAAATTGTTTTAATTCTCTACTGTTTTGGATGTTCCTCACATCAACATTTAAAATTAAAGGGCCTTGCCCTAGCTGGTTTAACTCAGTGGAGAGAGTATTGGCCTGTCGACTGGAGGGTCCTGGGTTTGATTCTGATCAAGAGCACATATGCAAGGTTCCGCACTTGATCCTCAGTAGGGGGGTGTGCAGGAGGGAGCTGATCAATGATTCTCTCTCATCAATGATGTTTCTCTCTCCCTCTCCCCCTTCCTCTCTGAAATTAATAAAAATATATTTTAAAAATAAAATTAAAGGGTCATTTTTACATATTAATTTGTGAATTAACTGATCATCCTCTACTTCCTATTTTCCTGTTGGGTTTTTCTTTGTTCCTCAATTTTTTAAGGCTTCTTTTCTCACAAAGAATATATATTGCAAATATTTTCTCCTAGTTTTTCAGTTACAGGTTTGTTTTATGTAGTCAAAGTGATCATCCTTTTCTTTTAGTTCTTATAAATTTTGAGGTGTAGACTTTTCCTACACCAAGATTAAAGAGAAATTCACTCATGGTTTCTTACCAGACTAAATGGTTTTATTGTTACATTTAGATCTTTGATCCATTTTAAACTATATTGTGCATAGTGAGAAGTAGAAATCTAATTTTTTCTTTTTCCAAGTGGTTACAAGGTACTCAAAGTTCTCCTCATTAAAAAGTTCATATTTTATTATATGCCAAATTTCCATATGAACTTAGGTCTATTATTGAGTTTTTCTTCTGTTTCTCTGGTCTATTTGTCTATTTATACTTCAATTCTTCATTGTTTAAATTGTAGAGGTTGTATAATATGTTTTAATCTCTGATAGAATTACTCCATTCCCATAATTGTTCTTTCAGTACTCTTTGACTATTCTTCTACATTTGACTTTCTATAAGAAATTCAGTGTCTATTTGTAAAATTGCATAATATAGCTTATTTATACTTTCAGTATAACATGATTGGTTAAGTGGATTTTGCCACCATACTTTAACTCGAGCCTACTGTTTATAAAACAATCAATAAGCAATTCTATTTTCTTCTTTCCTCTCTTTCCCTCCTACTTCTCAGTTGCTTTATTTATACTTTGTCACAAAAATATATAACATTTATACTTTCCATTTCCACTCTCATTCCCACATTTTTATTCTTATATCTACATTTACATACTGAAATTTTCACCTGAATTTTAGGATTTTCAGCAAAATCCTTTGAAATTTTCCCAATCATCTCTTGGTTGAATGACTCTGACACTGACAAAGTTAATCAAATAATAAACATATTTAATTAATTTTGCTGTATAAATATTATTTTGAAACTATGTTGCTGATATTTTCTTTTCCTTAAACTAAATTAGTGGCAAAGCACCAACTCTATCTCTCCTTCCCACCCACTTCTCCCAGAGAAAAATATCCTAAATTCATGGAAATATCCCTTTCACTTTGAGTATCCCAATTGGAAACAGTGCCATTAAGAGCAAAAAAAAATACCACATGTGAAGAAGAAGAAGAAGAAGAAGAAGAAGAAGAAGAAGAAGAAGAAGAAGAAGAAGAAGAAGAAGAAGAAGAAGAAGAAGGAGAGGAGGAGGAGGAGGAGGAGGAGGAGGAGGAGGAGGAGGAGAGGAGAAGGAGAAGGAGAAGGAGAAGGAGAAGGAGAAGGAGAAGGAGAAGGAGAAGGAGAAGGAGAAGGAGAAGGAGAAGGAGAAGGAGAAGGAGAAGGAGAAGGAGAAGGAGAAGGAGAAGGAGAAGGAGAAGGAGAAGGAGAAGGAGAAGGAGAAGGAGAAGGAGAAGGAGAAGGAGAAGGAGAAGGAGAAGGAGAAGGAGAAGGAGAAGGAGAAGGAGAAGGAGAAGAAGAAGAAGAAGAAGAAGAAGAAGAAGAAGAAGAAGAAGAAGAAGAAGAAGAAGAAAAGAAAGAAAGAAAGAAAGAAAGAAAGAAAGAAAGAAAGAGTATTTCCAAAGATATTTTACAATATTCCCACTGGAGAATTTAGATATAATCAGCATTTAATCCAACCTTTGTAAAACCTATAACCTTAGTAATGCTATCCAGTGCTGGCAACATCCCCAGTCAACTACAGTTCTATTTACTCATTTGATGTCTTAACATTTAGTTGAATTATCTAACCAAAACACCCCAAGATAAAGAATAGAGTAATTATATAAACACTTGGAGCAGAACAATTATAAAGCAAGAGTAGTTAGCATTTAGCCGTGTTAGAGAGCTCATCTGCATATGCGTCTACCCGGAGGTGCAGGCCTGGTGGCCTTTACTATCTGTTCTGTTATGTTCTTCTTTGACTTCTGCGTGTTCATTAGTTTACTTTAATTAAATGCCATAGGACGCTTTTTTTCATTTAAGTGTCAGCATTCATTCACATCTGCACTAATTTCACTTCAGAGATACGCACAGAGCCTTGGAAACATAGGTGGGGCATGAGAGAGGACACTTTGGGATATCAACAGGGAAGAAACATCTGGGGAAATTTGTCTGGAGTTAGATCTTTTATGCCTTTGGGAGGCACAAGGTCTTAGATTACATTCCTAAATTGGCCTTCAACCACAAGTGCATTAGATCATCAGGAAAATCTCTAACACTTAACTATAAATGAAAATGCCATGTAATTTTAGAAGCTCATTCTGCACTTCCAGGTCCTCTTTTAAATAAATAATAATTATTATTTAATTATTTATTTTTAGAGAGGAAGGGAGAGGGATAGAGATAGAAACATCAATGAGAGGAAAACATCATCTATCGGCTGCCTTCTGGGGATTGAGTCCCCAACCTGGTCACATGCCCTGACTGGGAATTGAACTGGTAATCTCTTGGTTCATGGGCTGACACTCAACCACTGAGTCATGCTGACCTGGTTGGGTCCATTTCTTTAGCCTAAAGGGAATCTTTAAAAAAGAGCAATTTCTCTGAACTTATTTTTCTCAATATTCTTTCACATGCTTCCTTTTCTTCTTTTTCACCCTCTTCTTATACAGAAACCATAAATATATTTTCCTTGAACCTACTTGCTTAGGTACTTGACAGCTTGACTCAGTACCCAGGAAGAATTGCTTTCAATTCATGTGTGCTTAAATCACTTGCTTTAAAATATCACGTTTTTTTCAAGAATATGCCACTTGAGTTCAAGTGAAAACAGAAATATTTCATGCAGTTTGATAAAACTAAAATTCTCTTTGGGAGAAAGAAAAAGACCTTGCCACTGTAGAACATTGTCCTACAATATAGGAACTGAACAGTCTCAGGATCGGAACATATCAGAAGATGAAGTTCTAAACACAGGTCACAAAAGTATCGAGATGTATATGATCAGACCAGGTTCACAGTTCATCCCATTCACTGAAAGTGACCTAAAATAAGGAGAGGAAGCGACCTTAAGGGCAGAGACACATTTCCTTGTCGTATACTCCAAAAGTTTCAAGGACAGATTATGGACTTAAATCTTGATGAGGTGGTTAATGCACAGAGGGGACATAAATGACTCATTCTCAATGATTCAGTCTCATTCTCTTTTTTTAAAAAATTTGAACAGCATGTAATTTCCAAGGTTCAAATTATGTGAGCAATTTTTCCATGACATGTATTCAGAAACTCCTCAGCAGTTAAAAGTGTCCTGGAGGAAGACTATGATAGTAATCTGCTGATATTTTTATATTGAGATACCTTTTTCTAAAATAGCTCAAATTTCTTTATGAATAATTATTCTCAAGGTTTTCTAACAGGGGGATCTTTAGCCCTTTTCTCTGGTCTAGATGAAAAGAGGCCCATGAATGCACTTAGAGTGAGTATGACGTCTGAATCAGTAGGACAAGACACAATTTCAGTGGAAAGAACTAAATTTAGGGGAGAAGGAAGGGAAAGAGGCAGGCATATGACACATAGTGAGACAAGGACATTTTTGCCAAAAACAGAAAGGTTGAAAAGATGCTAAGAGGCCTGAGGCCCATTGGACATCATATAGATAAATCTGTCATGATGTAGTTTTTATATTCACCCTTTCAGGCCTAGATACTAGAGACTCAGAAAGGTACACATTAGTTAAATTCTCTTGACTTGTATATAAACCAAAAGGCCAGTTTATGAAATTTCAATCATGAGTGTGATAGACACAGAAGTTCAAGAGAGAACTTGCCCAAAGACCTTTGGTATCTGCCATAGCATTTGAGCCAAGGCTATACTCTGAACCTAGCAGTCCCTGCCAGTTACTGAGCACAGCACTGAACAAGGATACTGTGGCCTGGCAATTTCTACCCAACGCAGACTCTTCTATGGGCAAATGACCTAGAACTCCCTTGACAAATTGCACCACAGTCTAAGGCTCTTCCTACCCAGTATTCCTTCTTTTTCCCTCTCCTATCACAAGTGAGACCTACATTGCAGACCAAAATCCCTCCCCACCGTCTCCTGTTGTTCTCCTCTGTTTCATATAGACATCACCCCCAATAAATCTATATTATTTCTAACTCTTTCTTGGCATCTGCTTCCAGAGGACTTGATGTCTCAAGGAACCATCCCCTTTCTGTAATAAAAATGTTATATCTGTATGGCAATGTACTTGTCTTGCTATCAAGGTATTAGATGAGCTCAATCAATAATTGGAAATATGCTGAATGTAGCAATAAAATGTGGTTGTTTCTTTTAACTCTGCCCTGCAATAGTTCCGATGTGTTCAGTTCTCTCGAATTTACTGTGCACTTTCTTCTCTCTTCCCCAACCTTGGCCTGGCTTAATTCTATTCACACTTCAGGATCAGGAACAGATCAGTCTCTGTCTTTCTAAGAACCCTTCTCTGGCCTGATCTCACCAATGATGGATTGTTTCAGAAGGGTTGTACACTTATCCCCTTTGTACCAATTATACAATATAATCTGAAAATTACATGGCTACTTACCTCACTAGACTACTATCTTGTGAGCAGGAACTATATCTTATATGTCTGTGTGTCCCCAGTACTATGCTCTGTATCTCATATTAATTAATGTTTAATAAATGAATGATGTGAAGGCTTATGATTTTGGAATGACAGCAGAATAAGATAACTTGAAAACCCTCCCATGACAAACACCTATAAGTGCTATCTGAAACATAAGAAACATTCTTTAAGATCCATAGCTAAGCTTACAAGGAAGAAAGGAAATTCCCAAACACTGAAAACCAGACAAATGTGTTCTGCTAATGTTACAGCAGGTCTAGGAGGTTAGTGAGAGGTGGAGGGTAGCAATCCTGGTAAACTAGGATTGGGCTCCAATGTTCATGCAGAAACAGGAAATGAGGGCTTGCCAATGTGGAATGAAGAAGTGGGATTGAGTTGGGACTTTTGGAGGGCTACTATTTTAGTGAAAATTCTGCTAAAAAAAATAAATTCCCAGAAGGACTGAGAGATGAGAATAAAATTTATCTTTCTCTGTCAGATTCTAGATAGAAACAAACAAAAAAATTCTATAAGTTTAAAACCCAGGCCTGTACTTCCTTGGTTTAGTTTCAAATTTGCATTGCCCATAATTTCCAGATCAACAAACTAACAGAAACTAATTTCACATTCAAGATAACCCTAGACTATTTGTCAAGAATACATGCAAAAGAAGGTCTCAGCCTCGACCTGGGTCACAGCTTTCCGTGTATAAATCCACACTGTGATCTAAATTAACAAAATGCACAAGAAAACAATACGCTGCGTGATAGAGGCCGCATAAATATTCCCAAAAATGTGGCTAATATTAAAAACTGAAAGAAAATACTTTTAAAAGCATTAAATACAGTAATGGAAGAATCAAATTCCTAAGGAAAGAGTAATACACTATAAAAAATAATGGATAATAAAATCCTGAATATGGCTACAATAAAATTTAGTAGTAGAACTTTAGCTAACGTTATGCATCATGAAAGAAAATATCAATGTTATGAAGAAATAAAAAGTCAGAAGCCTAAGAAGAAAATGAGACACTATGTAAAAAAATAAAGAAAAGTTAAACAAATCACCAATATAATGCCTCAAAATAAATAAATATATATATATAGGCATTGAAATTAAAAAACTAGAAAACAGATTAGTATCAAATTAAACACTGTAAGAGAGACTTAATAACTGGAAGATAGATCTGAGGAAATACAAAATGAAATGGAGAAATAAAGCACTGGAAAGTATTATTAAATGTTAAGGGGTATAGAAGAGAAATGAATAGTCCTAATTTACATCTAGAAGATGAGAGGTCATTTCAAGGAAGTAAAAGTTGGCCATGGGCTAGATGGAAAAAGGTCACTTCGAATCATATTGAGTCTCAAGATGAATACGATGAACCCACACCTAGATACTATATAGTGAAAATGCAGAAAACAAATGAAAAGAGAAAATCTTAAGAGTAACCAAAAAAAGGGGGTGGAGGGTAAAAAGTAGTAACAATTATATTACTAGCAGACTTCTGTTTAAGAATAGAAACCAGAATAAAATCTTGATTGAATTAATTTTAAAAATAAGAGATTTATTTAAGTCAAAAATAACAAAGGATTTATTTTGTATGCCCTTTCCTATCACCTAGTTATATCTTCCTGGAATAATTTTTATGTCCATTCAGTCTCAGTGGAGGGAAAAATCTATCCATTATTACTCTGTCATTGGCAGGAGGACAAGTATAGCTCCAGGATGTACATGTGATCCACCCAAGATCCAGGCTACAGTGAGACCCGGTGAAATATTACTGCCCCATAGACAAGGCGGCAACGCCAGGATATTTCTATAAAAAATTTATACTCATAAAAACAACCTATGAATTAAACTCTAATTCAAATCCTAATGCTTGAGATTTATTGAGTGTCTAAATGAATCAGGTGGGGTCCTGTATTAAACACTTGTACATACATTGTTATTCTCCTTCTCCATTTGATAGCGATGGAGACTGAGGCTTAGTCTGGGGTCGGCTGGACTAGTCCAGGGTTAAAGAGCTAGCAAGTGCTAGAGAGAGGATTTGACAGGACAAAGATGAAGTCTGGCTCCAGCTGCACATTGGCTCTATACAGTTTCCTGTCCAATCCTATTAAGCTGTCAGGAGGAGTGATTACACACAGGAATGGCAAAGAGGTTTAAACTGATGCCAACTCTGATCTATTTGTGGCTGTTTTGATAAAGATTCCAGTGCTCCATCCGGGCTCTGTGAAAGCGAATGCTGTGATCATTTAGCAATGTCTGTCATTGGTGGGAAAGGGGCAGGGTGACGATATTCGCTACGCATTTGCCATGCCCAGAATAGTGAATTCTCAGGGGAGTTTCTATCTTTAATACTCGAGTTAGAATTACAAGAAGAAAAATAACATTGACAAACGCTGCCACTCCTGATTTACTTTTTAATGGAAAGACACCCATCTGTGATATAGAACTCAAAAATGGAATACAAGCTGCTAAATTGTTCTGAAGTCTGCAATGGTACAGGTTAACCTCAAATAACATTTCTTCCATCATTCCACAGTTTTTAAATGATAAGCAATAACTCAGCAGCAGCAGAGACAAAATGAAGTGATATGCTTAAAAAAATATATGCCTCGTAACTGTCAACCCACTGCCAGGAGTTTCATGAGTCAAGCACCCACATGAATCAATCCTGGTCTCCCACTGACCCAGGGAAATACAGGAAAATCACATCTAAATATATCCAATCTCTTTTCCTCACTAGACCAGCAATCACCACAGTCCCAGCCATCTTCTCTCTCACCAAATCTCTCATCTGGGTGTCTAATATTCCCTACCTGTTCTATCTTTATCCCTACATATTTTAGCACAGATGTTAGAATGACTCTTTACAACTGAACCCAGATGCTGTCATTCTCACTCCTCTGCTAAATATCATCCCAAGTCCTGGCCTGTTTGGCTCAGTGGATGGAGCCTCGGCCTGTGGACTGGAAGGTCCCAAGTTCAGTTCCAGTCACGGGCATATAACTTGGTTGCAGGCACATCCCCAGTAAGGGGTGTACAGGAGGCAGCTAATTGATGTTTTTCTCTCATCGATGTTTCTAGCTCTCTATTCCTCTCCCTTCTTCTCTGTAAAAAAAATAAAATAAAATAAAATATATTTTCTAAATAAATAAATATAAATAAGAAATAGATTAAATAAATAAATAAGAAATAAATAAATAAATATCATCCCATGACATCCCTATTACTCGAAGTAAAAGCCCAAAGCCCATACAGCAGCCTGTGAGGCTGCCTCTGGACGGCCTCCTTCCTCTTCTCTGCATCTCTCCATAGTCCCGCCCCCTCCATGTCAATCACACGGGCCTTTGCTATTCTGTAAACAAGGGAGGCTGGCTCTGGCTCAGGGCTTTGTGCTTGTGGTTCCCTGTGCCTAAGGTGTTCTCTCCCAGGTCATTCCTTCACACCCTTCACCTTTGCTCCAATGTCCTTTACTCAATGAGGATTTTCTATTTAAAACTGCAACTCTTCGCCCTCTATCTTATCTTCCCTTCCCTGCCTTTTTTAAAAAAAAATTTTTTCTCTGTATCACTTATAATCATCCTACTTTTTGTCTGACTTGCCCCTTCTCTCTGCTTCCACTAAACTATAAACTTCACGAGGACAGGGACGTTTCCATTTTGTTCTCTGCTTTATACCCAGTGTCTAGAATTGTGGCTGCCACATAGAAGGCACTTCGTACCTAAAGGAATGAGTTAAGCGTCCACACTCACACTAGTAAGTTCTGTTTTCTGGAAAAAAAAAAAAAGAAAACAAAAGCGAATTTTCCAAACATGTTTTTATAGTGGATCCAGAACTCAATGTAATCTAGTACTCTATTTCTTGATAAAGATGCCAGTTTCTAAAAGCCTTGGTCCCTAAGACTCCACACTAAAGCTCTCAGCCCTCAATGACCACAAGAGCACATTCTGTCCCATCACTCTACACATAGTCTAGGGACATGCAGCATCAGCTGGAACTTGTCGGAAATCAGATCTTGGTTCCATGTCAGAACTAATGGATCGTACTGTGCATTCGAAAACCACCACCCTAGGAGGTGTGAAGAATATCCTGTTCCATGAGTTTCCAGCAAAGGGCTCTGAGTTCTTATCAGTGGAAGTACAGCCAGTCTTTGGAAACCCAGATGTTGATTTTTCCTAGAAAACAGAGAAAAGGAAGGAGGGAGAGAAGGAGGGATGGAGGGAAGAGAGGGAGGGAGGAATGGAAAGCTGACACCTAGACAACTAAGTGCTCATCAGCAACATGTGAAATCACCTAAATCAAAAACCTTACTTTCTCTCACTATCCCACACTCCTTTTAGCACCCTGCCAACATGCACCACAATGTAGCATGGGCCATGCACAGGAAAGGTGGTGCATGGGCTCAAGTTGCAGACCCTTCAATACACCACGTTTTCTGCTTTGAAGCCCAGATGATTCATCTATTTAGATGGGTAGGAATATAAGCCTTGACTCCCTCAAGGATGTTTTGAGTTTCAGATGGAATCACATTTGTAAAAGTTCTCTGGAAAGATAATAGTGCTGCATAAAATGAAGTATTATTTAAGCATTAGTATTTACTTGCCATTTCCTAACACATGCTTGGTTCATGTTTAGGGAGATGGATTCACGCCACATCCCGATTCACATTTGAGAACCAACTGTTGTTTGTTCTTCTTCTAGAAGTTGCAGCAGCTAAGGTAGGATGTCTTCCAGTTACATGGTTTTGCTTCTAATTATTTTGCACAGCACCCACTCAGCAGGTTTTCCCTTGCCACTAACAGAATTGTAAGAAATAACTATCCTTCCTTCCTGAATCCCTAAAACTGTTAGGACCACGCTCTCTCCGGAGTTCTCACCCTCTTCCTGTGCTTCCATCATCAGAACTCTAGTGAATCTTGCATCGCCTTGAGGAGCAAAATAGCCCTATCATCACCAAGAAGGAAACAGCTGTCACCCATGGATGAACAGGTAAGCTACACTCTGAAGTTGCATATGTCTGTCTATACCTAGGAACATGTTTTCCTGATCTGAGCACTGTCCACCACCTGTTTACTAGTAACTGAACTCCTGCTTGTGAGGGTTCACCCACAGTCAGTTCCGCAGTCCCCCCAGACTCCCGAGAAGTAATCTTTGCCTATATGTTGCATCATCGATCAGAGCCAAGGTGCCTGGGCCTAGTCTCTTCTGGGTCACTAGCTCCCAAGACCTAGTACTGAGACCAACACGCTGGTCGTTCTCATGAAACAGTACACTCTGCTCTTGCTACCTCCAGGTGCCATTGTTACCTACAGCCCACTGCTGTTCTACAGGCAGATTAATAGTTCCCAAGCTGGACTCATTTTTTTAAAATACAGATATACTTAATAATAAACATAGAGAAAATTACATGAGTCATAAGTAGCTCAATCAATATTCAGAGTGAACACATCTGCGTTAACACCCATTCAGATTAAGAAATTGAACATTTCCAGCATCTCAGAAGTCCCTCTTGCAGTCATTAAAACCCCTAAGGTAAACACTTGCTCCTCCAAGGCATTATCTACCTAAGTAATGATTTCCATGACACTTGACACGGTAGATTAATATTGGCTGCTTCTGAATTATATATATGGAATCAGGCAATAGGTACTCTTTTCTGACTACCTTCTTTTCTCAACATGATGTTTAGAAGATTCATCCAAGTTGTTGAGTGCCATTTCTTTTTATTATTATAAAGTATTCTGTTGATGGGCATTTTATTTCCAGTTTTACTCTATTTCAAAGAGTATTCCAATAAACATCCTTGTGCATGTCTTTGGTGAACATTTCTTATTGAGTAACTAGAACTAAAATAACTGATTAGGGTGTGCACACCTTCATCTTTAGCAGATGTGCAGTTTTCCAAAGGCGTTGTGCCAATTTAAGCTTCTATCAACAGTGTGTAAGAATTCCAATTATCCTGCATCTTCACAATCATCTGTTGTTATCTGTCTTTTTCATGTTAGCCTTCATGTTTACTCTGATTCATATAACCACACTCTACCCCCACCGATGAATGATGATTTCCAGCACTTTTTCATGTTTATTGGCATTTCAGGTATTTGTTTCTGTGAATGCCTGTTCAAGTCTTTTGCCCATTTTTCTACTTATTGTTTTATCAACATGTGGGAGCTTTCTGTGTGTTCCAAATATTTGTATTTGTAGGTAATTAAAAAATCTCCCCCTACTCTGTTTTTGCCTTTTTACTCTCTAAATGGTGTTTATTGATAAAGAGAAGTTCCTAAATTTAATAGAGTACAGAAATCAAATTCTTCTCTTATGATGAGTGCTTTTTTGTGTTCTGTAAAAAAAAAAAAAAAAAAACTAGAAATTGACAGTCTCTCTTTGATGGGTGTAAAATTGCTCTGACATTTGTTGATATGAAAATTTCTCAAAATAGTCAATCTTTTTGTCGCTTGAATTACTAATTTCTCAGGTTTTCCTTGAAATTTTTTACTATTCTGAAAGCTTAGCCTATAGCTGGCCTAGACCTTCAAGTTATTCACATACAGAAAATATACTGTGTTCACATACTGCTGATATCTACTCATCTTTATGTTTTCCCATAAATGTATGAGATTTATTGACATTGGCTTGAGAAATTCAATCCCAAAAGTTCCCCCAGTGAATGAAACAAAGAATTCGTTATCCCTAACCAAAGACACTTAAGAATAAATGGTTTACACTTCTCCTTCTGAATCAGAACATAAATAGCTTCAATCACCCTATTCAGGGAGACAGACAACAAAAATCCAATTAATGCCATTTATGCCAACCACACCCAAGAACAGATGAAGTTGGGAGGAATAAATCTCATTTGGTGCATCCGCATTAAGCTGATGAATATTCTAATGAGATCCTCCCCAACACCTCCCCTAAACTCCCAGACTTTAAAACCCTCAAGATGAAGGACCCAGCCTGTGCTCTCCCCTCCCTCCTGGGAGCATGCCCATGCCTTTGCTTTCCTCCTCTCCTTCCCCACAGGTGCATTACCTTTGCTTTTCTCTCTTCTAAGCTCCAACGGCCCGACTTTTGCTTCTACAGCTTGTTTCCTGGACCTTGGACCTACGCAGCACAGCAGGCTCACTTCTTCTACGTCTGTAACTTTCTAAATCAACTTCCTCTCATAATTCAAAGGGGGGGAAAATAACTATTCTTTAAAATACACCTACTCTATTTAGCAATCAATTTGGTAAATAAAAACAAAAAGTGTTGTGTTATAAAGAAAATGTTGATTAATATGAGACTGTTAGGATCATTAAACCACAGAGATTACTTAGAGTCATTTCATTTAATAAAGAAGGTCCTATTCACAACAAAGTCCTATTATTACATATCTTTTATAGATGAGAAATTTGAAGCACAACTGTAAGAAATTAGATAATACATAAAAGGTCATAGCATAGTGCCTGTCACATAATAAATCTTATCTATTGTTGTCAATATAAATCTTTTATTTCACAGTTGTAAAAAAAAAAAAAATGAAGCCTACAGAGATGAAGCACCTCATCTCTACTCACATGACTTTCTAGTTTCAGAATTAAAACTAAACTTTTTTACCATCATATTCTCAGCAAAGAGCCCTTTCCATTAATCTACACACTCTCTCAGAATTACCTACCTAATATACTTGCAGAGGCTACGGATTCATAAACATTTAATAACGTGCCAGGGTATGATTTCCTATTTTCATTTTTATCTTTCTACAAATTATAATACTGTGCTTCTAATGATTTCATCTTTTTTGTCATGGAAACAACACTCTATTTTTCAGTTAAGATCACTTTCCCCCAAATATGAATGCATCTTCCCCTCCAAAATAGCATCTTGAGTGTTTCATTTAACTTTTCTTGGGTAACACACTATATCCCCAAAATGTGGTAACATACAACAAGAATCTAAAGCAATTCAGACTATCATTACCCTAATGGTTCTTCTGATCTCACTGGATTCGCTCACACACTGGTGTTCAACTACAGATCAGCTACACAGCTCTGCCTCTGGAGGGATGAATGGATAGCTGCTGGGGTGATGGAGGACCTAGCCATGTGTCTCATTAGCCTGCAGGCATCCTGGGCTTATTCACATGGTGCCTCCAAGAGAGCAAATGAAGTGTGCGAAGCCTCTTGGGGCCGAGGCTCAGAAACAGCCAACTATTTTTGCTTCATACTGTTGTCCAAAGCAAGTCACGAGTGGTTGGAGGAGGTCATCAGAAGATCTAATGGTGAGTGGGCCCATCAGTGGAACCCGACAAGCAGAGGCCCATCACCCTGTCCATTTTCCTCGGAATGTAGTCAAGTATTAAATGAGATAGGAAGGTAGGCATGACATAGTAAGGTCCAAAAGATTGCATATGGTATTATTTTTCTCTATTTGAATTTTTGGCATAACTATTTTCTAAAGATATCACAATTAGAATTTTTGCTTTTGCAATCAGAGGATAAATGCCCTTTGACAATAAATGTGTCAGTCTTTTCACCTGCTGCAAATGTAGCATTTTAAAATGTCACTCTGGATCTACCTTCTGCAATGTGGCATTATCACAGAACTTAAAAATCTCATGTAGAACTGTGAAGCACTGTTTCATCTTAAAGCTCTATAATGAGTCATGAATCTGTGCTTGCCAGTCACTTCCTGTTTTAATACTCCAATAACTGGTATAGGCAGCCCGGTTTATTTGGAATGGAAGTCATAAAACGTTAATAGGCCCAGCTTTGCCACGTTCTGCTCAAATGACTTAGAAAATGAAACAACAACAACAACAAAAAAAGAATGGTGATTTTCTGCATTTGTCAAATGAAGGTATAACTGACTTCAAACTCCTACAGAGAAAAACACTGACCAGGTCTCATTCAACTTTGTGTCCTCAACCTCAACTAGGGATATGTTATATGTGCTCAATCAACACAGTACCTGCCTGTTTCATGGAGGAATTTGGGGGAACCATGAAAGTTATATGGAACATTCTGAAAACTGTACCACCATTCTGCAATCAAGTGTTCTGCAAGGAGGGAAGATAAACCAGACAGTTCTAGGTACCATGTCATATCCTCTCCTATTCACCTATCCCCAGAGCATTTGGCCATTTGTTCCAACCTCATTGGCTGCAGTGGCTACCAACTCTGTGAGAAGTCTGAGCAACCTCATATGGGCACAATCCAAAAATATCTCACCATGTGATTTGTACCCAAATCACATCCCCTCCAAGGTTACCTGTTGATGTGGAAGAGTGAAACTCTATGGAACCCAATTGGAAACCACTCATATGCAACCCAAAAGTGCATAAGAATTAACACATGGGTTGAAACTCTGACCAGAGGACAAAGTCTTCTCCTTTTCTCCCCAGACTATCCTGAGAAACAGTCATCTTGGAATCAGTATCTCTTGATACCAGTTTGGTAGTTCACCATCATATTAGGCTTTTTTGCCTTCTTTGCCCTTTCCCTCTTTCCTGCTTTCTGGAAATTCAGGTCCTCTCAGGGAGGCCCTCCCTACAATTCAGGGGTTAAGGAAATCCTAGTGAGCAGAGGTTATGCACAGTATGGTTTATCATTTATTTTGCACAGAGAGAAAGCTGGCCTGAAGTGTAGATATACAAGGAACCCTGGGCAATGATGAATGGATTGGCTGGTTGGCCATGGTCCCAGAAAGAACAGATTAGAAGACTGGGGAGAAAAAGGTCTGTGAAGGCGATACAATGAGGGACATATGAGCAAAAAAATGTGCAAACTTTATGCCCCATGTTCTCTGGAGATCAGGCACCAGAGAAGAGACTCTCAAAATCCAAATAAATAGGAGTGACTTGTCCTGGGGATGTCAGCCAGGCTGTCTTCTCAATCGCCTCAAGCTGACACAATGGGGCCATAAACAGACTGATCATGGGAGCAGGACTGGAGGCTGTGCAAGGAACCCACAATCTCGGTAGACAAAGCCTTTTGAACTTTTGTTCCTTCCACCTCTCACACACTGCAAAAGCATTCTATCAATGTGACAGTTTACTTTATTAGACAGGCAATTGGAAAGCTGTACTGCAAATATCTCAATTTTCAATCTATAGGGAGAGTAACTCAAATGTCCCAGTTACTATGGAGTGTGCACTCCAATGTAAGGGACATTTCCCCTGCATTTCCTGCTTCCACAGTCAGTTCCAAAGGAATGACTAAAACACAGGAAAACAAGCCTTTGTCCCCCATCACTGGTGAGTAATGATCACTTCAGTCATGAAGGAGCCTGCTCCAATAAGGAAATGCACTGACAGGAAAATGTGATGTTCCATATTCATGCATCTGCGCTCTTGCAAATGCTTTCTTGGCACCATCACATTGTATGTGATTAATTTTCCACTAGATTTACCAAGGAATAAAAATCCTTCTTTATAAAAATTTGACTTTTCTTTTCTGAGTAACTCCTGACACTAAATGCTGAAATTATGCCTTAGATTTTGGGGGTGGGGGGGAGGCAGGGGAGGGGAGGGGAGGAGTTACCATCATCAGCTGGACATTATCTTTTGTTGTACATTATCTTTTCAACATAACTACATGCTTTATCACATTTATTTAGCAAATGGCTTATTGAACATGCATTATGATATACTGAGTCTTCAGTCCTACTATAGTCTTCCTCACCTTCCACACAGAAAAAAACAGAGTAAATCTCAGGATGCCAGTTTTGCACCCCACCACACATAGAGCAGGCTACCAGAGACCCACAGAACACAATTCTAAGTGTGGAAGCAGGAGAACTCTCTAGGAGAATGACAGGCACTGAGCTGGGCTTTTTGTTTGTTCTCAGAACCAGAATGATCCATCTTTTCTGAATTTGAATTTGGGTCATGAAAAAGTGATGAAGAACCAGGAAGAAAGCTGTATATAATAAGTGTTATGCATATACTAGAGACCTGGTGCATGAAATCCATGAACGGGGGACGGGGGATGTCCCTTAGCCCAGCCTGGACCCTCTCTAATCTGGGACCCCTCAAGGGATGTCCGACTGCCCATCTGGCCCAATCTTGATAGGATCAGGCCTAAACAGGCAATTGGACATCCTTCTCACAATCCAGAACTGCTGGCTCCAAACTGCTCACCTGCCTGCCTCCCTGATTGGCCCTAACCACTATCCTGCCAGCCTAATTGATGTCTAACTGCTCCCCTGCCAGCCTGTTTGCCCCCAACTTCCCTCCTTTGCCAGCCTGGTCACCCCTAACTGCCCTCCCCTGCTGGCCTGATCACCCACAACTGCCCTCCCTTGCAGGGCCTGGAACCTCCCAACGGCCCTCCCCTGCTGGCCATCTTGTGGTGGCCATCTTGTGTCCATATGGGAGGCAAGATCTTTGACTACATGGGGGCAGCCCTCTTGTGTGTTGGAGTGATGATCAATCTGCAAATTACTCTTTTATTAGATAGGATAGAGGCCTGGTACATGGGTGGGCCAGCTGGTTTGCCCTGAAGGGTGTCCCAAATCAGGATGGGGGGTCCCTTGGGGTGAAGGGCGGCCTGCAAGGGGCCTGTGAAGGTTTGCAGGCCAGCCACACACCCCCAGAAACCCAAGTGGAGGCCCTGGTATCTGGGATTAATCTATATCTACAATTGAAACTTTGTAGCCTAGAGCAGAGCCAAGCCATTTCTGTTTGAAACTTTGTATTCTAGAGTGGAGGCCTAGGCCAGTAATGGCAGGCTGAAAGCTTGGCTTCCTCTGTTGCCAGGGAAACCCAAGCCTCTGTTCTCTCCAGCTCAGTGGCTGCCACCATTTCTGTATCTTTTATAATTGAAACTTTGTAACATTGAGTGGAGGCCTAGGCAGGCAGAGAGCTTGGCTTCCTCTGTTGCCAGGAACCCAAGCCTTCCTCCTGCTCTCAGTGGCAGCAGCCATCTTGGTTGGGGTTTATTTGCATAATTTGCTCCTGATTGGCTGGTGGGCATTGCTGTGGGCATGGCTTGTGGGTGTGACAAAGGTATGGTCAAATTTGCATAGTACTCTTTTATTAGATAGGATATCAAGAGGCACTATATTTAGTAGAGTTTTAAGGATAGTAAGGACTATAGAACAAAGACAAAACACATCTTTCCTAACCACTCTGCCTTCACACACACACACACACACACACACACACACACACACGCCCAAGATTTTATTATCCTATATAATAAAAGCCTAATATGCATATTGTTCCCTTGGGCAGTCATTCAACTGGGAGAGCAGGAGTTCAACCACTCAGTATGATGTGCACTGACAACCAGGGGGCCTTAATGAGAGTGGGACCATGTTGGGATGGTGGACCATGTGAATGGGCAATGCCAGGCCAAGGCAGGCAGGTGTGAGCAGGGCCTCAGGTGTTCCCAGGGCCCAGAGGTTAGCTGGGACCTGTCCTTCCACACCAGATGCTCACACTTTAATTGCCAGCCAACCTTGGGACCATACCCATGCATGAATGTCATGCACTGGGCCTCTAGTTACTTATTAGGTGGGGCCTGAGAATCTGTATTTCTTATAATTCCCAAGTGATACTGATAATCCAGTTAGGGGACCATCTCACTAAGTGACTTTAAGTCCCTTCTAGGAATTTGGCACAAAGGAAACATGACCTGTGCCCTCCAGGAGCTTGACATATAATTAGAAAATTAAGAAAGAACAGGACAAGATAAGGTAAGTATTATATGAGCAACATGAACCATATGAGCATTGTCAATAAAAGTTCTAAGAATGTGAAGGTTCAGAAGCTCATCTCTGAAGGAGGATGACCCTGATATAAGTCTCTGAGGGTTTTTAGAATGTGCAACAGCAGGAGGGACAAAGGCCATGCTTGGAGAGGGACAGGAGAAGAGGACTAGACTGGAAACAGCAGGCCCAGGGACATATGCAGGCCATATAGCTATGGGCAGTGCGAGTTTGGTTTGGTCTTGACTCAATAATTCTCCCTTCTGGGGAGTCTTCACCAAGGTTTGCCTACCTTAAGATGTCCTACAGGGAAAAGAAGAGAGCACTGCTGAGTACTCAGCCAACTGCATTGATGTAGTCAGTGTGGTATACCTTTTAAGGCCAAACAGAAATCCAGCCTCTTCCCTAAAGCCTTCTCAGACCAACCTAAATTTATCATCTTTTCTTCCTCTAACTCAGCTAAAGACAAATAAAAGCACCTAATCCTGAAAAGGTTAGTTGCTTGCCCAATGTCACACAGATAGAAGAGCCAAGAGAAGTAGACAGCCAATGTCTGCATTACTTCACTGTTTTTTCTTGAAGGGACATGGCATTGGTTCTGAATGTCTAAACCCACGTTCTTTAATTTTCATTATCACTCTCAGAATTATGCTCAATAAAATAAGTCAGATGGAAAGACAAATACCATATGGTTTCACTTATATGTGAAACCTAAAACGTCAAACAAAAAAAAGACTCATAGAAAGAGACCAAAGAGATGGTTACCGAAAGGGTTGGGGGATAAGTGAAAAAGATATTGAGGAATCTATACTAATAAAAGAGAAAGATGCAAATTGACTGTACCTTCACGACACCCACCAATCAGGAGTGAGTATGCAAATTAACCCAACAAAGAGGGCAGGTTAATTTGCATACGCAGGCGCCAAGCGGCTAGGTGCAGGATACTTGCATCATTGCCATGGCGACGATGCAGATGTTCTGCACCACTCTAGCCACTCAGGGCCTCTGGGCAGTGTGGGAAGGTGGTGCTGGAGTGGAAATAGGCAGGGAAGGCAGCCAGGGAAAGGCAGGCCCATACTTCGGGCATTGGGCTTCTAGTCTATCTATCTATCTATCTATCTATCTATATATATATATATATAAAAGCCTAACATTCAAAGTGTCCCTTCAGGAGTTCGACCAACCAAGAGTATGATTGCTCGCTATGACATGCGCTGACCACCAGGAGGTGGCGCAGAATGAAGGAAGGCTCTGGCCAGCAGCAGGCAAATTGAATTTTGTGCACTGGGCCTCTAGTATCGTCAACACTACTGTTAAGTTTGCACAGTAACAGGTGATTACTAGAATTAGTGTGCATTGTAAGGTATAAAAATGTCAAATTACTATATGTACACCTGAAACAAATATAGCCAATATAAGATTGTATAACAACTATACTTAAAGTTTTAAATGGGGTGGCTGCTTTATGAGATGAGGAATAAAATCTTAAATGAGCAAAATTATTTCTTTCTAAAAAAAAAAAAAGAACACTTTTAAATACTTATCCTGGATACTCATCCACTACAGCTCAAAGGTTGTATAGGAATCCCTATGGGAAGCACAGTGAAAAAAGGGCTCAGGAAGGAAGGTTACACACATAGGAAGTCATTCCTCAGCATTGGAAATCACATGGTCAACTCTGAGTTAGACTAATGCACCCTAAGCTCCTACTCAATGCCCAATCCAGGGGAGACTTGAAAGGGCAAGGATTTTATCTGTCTATGTAAATGGCATGTGGACACCAGCCCCAGGTACCACACAGGGCCAAATGAGGACAAGCAGGATGATATCTGTGACAAGAACTGAATTTCTTGAGATGTATTAAGTGAGCAATCAACCTCTGTGGTGGTCATGACTGCAGTTTGAAGGAAAGGGAAGGTAATTCACTTCCAGCATGCCTTCATTTTCCAAATGGAAAAAATGAAGCAGGAATTGAGGAAGAAAGGTAAGGAGGAAAGGATGAATCCCCAATGGCACACTGTTGTTTTGATACGTGAGGTACCATCCCCACAACCCACAGGCACAGAACATCAAACATTTCCTTTAGGACACAGATTGCCAATAATAGCAGACCCAACTACCATTATGTAGTGTCTCCTGTCACATCAGATTGTTTCATCAGATCATTTTCTATATTGTAAATTTAGCAATAGTCCACATTTTACACAGCATTCCCAAACACTTGTTAGTCTTTGATGTCATTCCAATGCCAACACTACCCTCTAGTGGCTGGAACGGGGAGCTGGACCAACAGAGCTGAACTTGTCTGCTTAGTCAGTTTTCCTTACCAGGTTGCCAGCACTCTATCAAAAACAACCTCACAAAATAATTGTATTTCTTTTTACTAAATATTAATCCATTCTATGATATTGTGACTGACACGTTAAAACAACAGTTATTGAGGAGGAACCAAGATGGCAGCATAGGTAAACACCTATCTTGCTGCCCCACACAACAATTTCAAAACTACAACTTAACGACAGAACAAACATCATCCAGAATCACCAGAAAGCTGGCTGAGTGGAAATTCCACAAATAAAAGTAAAGATAGGACACTGTGACTCAGAGGAGCAGCGGAGGGCAGAGTTGAGGTTTGGAGCTGTGCATATGCGAACAGATAGGGTGGGTGGCTGGATACCCAGCTGGTTTTCTCGAAAGGGGAGGGAGACAAAGGCATCCCACTGCACTGATTCCCCAGTTTTGGGTGAGGTCCGGAGAACCCACACTCATACGAGGTGAAACTGGACAGTAAGAAGGAAGCACACTGAAACTCGGGAGCTGCAGAGGTCTGTGAGCTTGCGGAGCAGGCGTGTAAACTTGGAAACTGCAGAAGCACATGAGCACGCAGAGAGGACTCATGACTTGCTCTCTCTTCAGGAAACCACCAGACTGCATTGTTTTACAACCATGGGTGAGACTTTGGGTGTGCAGACTCATTTGGGGAGAGGCTGAATTGTCTGGCAGCGGATAGACCTCGGCGACAGCTTTCTCTCAGAGGTGTATGCAGCCATTACCACCAGGCACAGAGACCCAGGTGCTGCATAGTACAGAGCTTATGGGAAATCAAGGCTGCATGCTCAGCACCAAGATTGCACCCATCAACCTGAGCACAGCAGATTCTCATAGCCAATTAGCCTGGAGGTTAAACCCTCCTAGTGCTAACAACAATAAACTAGGCTTAACATCATTAAGACTGTGCAACCTATAAAGGACTGCACCAAGAGTATCCACCTCAGGTAACTGGGGAGGCTGAGCCACTGTCCCTTAGTGGACATCTATCACACAAATCTAATCGACCAACTCAGGGAAGCAGCCAAAATGCAGAGACATGGAAAGAAATCAGATGTGAAAGAAATGGAGGGGGAAAAAACAACTGGACATAGAGTTCAAAAGCACTGTTATAATGTTTTTCAAGAGGCTCCTAGAAAAGGCTGGTAAACTTAATGAGACCTTCGAGGAAAAGAATGAGACCCTCGAAGATATGAAAAAGGACCAACTAGAAATTAAGCAAATACTAAATAAAATAAAAAATATTATACAAAGACCTAAAAGCAGTCTAGAGGACCGCAAGAACCAAATCAAAGATTTGAAACACAAAGAAGCAAAATTCACTCAGTCGGAAAAGCAAAAAGCAAAAAGAATTTAAAAAATTGAAGATAGTGTAAGGAGCCTCTGGGACAACCTCAAGCATACCAACATCTGAATTAAAGAGGTGCCAGAAAAAGAGAGAGAGCAAGATACTGTAAACCTATTTGAAGAAATAGTGACCAAAACTTCCCCCACCTGGTGAAAGAAATTGACTTAAAAGTCCAAGAAGCCCACAGAACCCGAAACTATAGGAATCCAAAGAGAACCAAGACACATCATAATTAAAATGCCAAGAGCAAAAGAAAAAGAGAGAATATTAAAAGCAGCAAGAGAAAAACAATTAGTTACCTATAAGGGAGCACCCATACAATTGTCAGTGGATTTCTCAACAGGAACTATGCAGGCCAGAAGGGAGTGGCAAGAAATATTCAAAATGATGAATAGCAAGAATCTACAACCAAGATTATTCTACCCAGCATTCAGAATTGAAGGTCAGATAAAGTGCTTTGCATATAAGAAAAAAGCTAAAGGAGTTCATCACTGACAAACCAGTATTATATGCAATGCTGAAAGGTATTATTTAAGAAAAGGAAGAAGAAAAACGTAAAAATAAAAATTATGAACAACAAATACACATCTATCAACAAATGAATCTAAAAATCAAGTGAATTAAAAATCTGATGAACAAGTGAATATAACAGAATCATGGGCATAGAGAGGGAATGGACTGACAATTCTTGGGGAGAAAAGGGGTGTGGGAAGTACAGAAAGAGACTGGACAAAAATCATACACCTATGGAAGAGGACAGTGGAGAGGGAGATAAGGGCAGAAGGTGGGATGGGTACTGGGTGGAGGGGAGATATAGGGGAAAAAAGGGGAACAATGTAATTAATAAACTGAACCTAAGCCAAGCCAGGCATGTACAGGGGCACACTGACTGGGGATTTATGACTAAGGATTTATGCCTTTACTGGTGGGTTACTCTTAAGACAGAAGCTCAGGCTGGCCAGATTTTCTTAAGACAGAAGCTCAGGCTGGCCAGATTTCAGAGGACAGAGAAATTAGTTATATAATGTAAATCGTAATTTACATTACGATTAACAGTGGCAAAATTATAGTTATGAAGTAACAACAAAAATAATTTTATGGTTGGGGGTCACCACAACATGAGGAACTGCATTAAAGGGTTGTGGCATTAGAAAGTTTGAGAACCACTGCTCTAGAAGGTTTCAAAGCCTACTTTTCAACAGTGCCTCTGGTTCAAAATCCAGACTTCCTTAGGAGGACAAGGAAAACCAGTTTGAGACTGATCAGGCCAGAGTTCCATAGTCTCAAGAAGCCACTACTGCTGTTGCCTGTTCCCAGTTCAGCTATGGTTCTGCCAAGCCAGCAAAGAGATGAGGACGAGGGTAGACTGTCAATCCTCTTATCGATCTGTAAATCTATTGGCACTAATAGACACATCCTCACTGGTGACTTTCTGGGTCAGTAGCTTCACAGTTGCATGTAGAGGACACATTACATTTTTCCTTAACAACCAGTGGGCAGTGGAATTAGTCTGTGTATTGGTATTTTGAAAACTTCCAATAAAATCTGAAGATGCAGAGGCTGTTCCCAAAATTGTCAAATAAGACTTCTAGTGGCTCACTATATCCTCAGGCCCACATCTGTATTTTCTAGCTATACACTTCTGTATCTATTATATCCCACTACCTCATCTTTAGAATATATTTTGGGTGTTGAGCTAGAAGGGCCCAATCCCTTGAAATCACCATCCTCCACCCAAAAGAAAAAAGAAAAAACCTACCCACTGTTCATGTTTATAATCCTCACTCAAAATGAAACACTACTGATTGTGTTTATTGATGCAGAAAAACCCTCTAAAAATAAAATTGGCTGCCTGTCCCCCCCGCTATGCATGATGTCTTGTGGAGGGGCAGGAATCTTTAGTGGCTTTTCAACTCAAGAAGCAAAGTCACCCTCAAGCATATGGGGATAACCAAGACTAAGCTTTCCAAAGTCATCAGGCAAATTGTCTTGTCCCCTACTAAAGAAAAACATGTCCCTACAGATATGTGCAGCTGCAAGCAATTACTCATCTCCATTAAGCACTCAGATAAAAGACTAATTCCAGAGACCTTGCTGCCTACACCTGTGTGAAGCACGTAAACAAGTTTCAAGAGGAAAGGACAGCATCTACATTAAAAAAAAAAATCTGAATATAAAACCGTGTAAGTGGTCATTTGCACATACCAATACTAACTAATCAAGGCATCAATAACAGTTCTCATTTCTAAGTGGCCTAGGTTACTCCCAAAATAAATATTTTATTCCTTCTGTTGCTAAATACTGTCAATCTCCTATAGGAATACAAGTCCCATACTACATTTTTTTCCAATGGTGTCAAATTAATGATTTGAAAGAGACTTTAGGGACCAATAGTAACCTCCTACTTCAACCCAGGGACAGAAGAATGCATACTTAAGATTTCATGAAGCAACCAAAAATGGTCACAGAACATGAAAGAGATATGAAATACTACCACTACCAGGTGCAACCTAAGTTCCGGACAGTGTGCTGGGAACATTTCATAGGTTGTTTTGATTTTTACCACAAAATATGACGCTATTAGTAACATTTTCAAAGTTTAGGGAAGTGATTTATCATCAGGCAACTTTAAGTGGCCAAACAGGCAGTGAAATCATCTTACTCCCAAGAAGAGAGCCTTAACCACTCCTCTGGTCTATGTCAGTTGCTGAGCATGTAGCAGAGTCACAAAGTTGGCTGCAAGCTGGAATCACCTCAAGAGTGGGAGATTGTTTTTTTAATGTAATATCTGGATTCAACCCTCAAGGAATTTAATAGATTTTAAGTGTGCCCTGTACTTTTGAGATTTTTCCTAAAACTTCACAGGTAGCTCTCATGGGCAGCCAAGACTGTGAACTACTGGTGTAATAGAACCAGGAAGCTTTCTGCACCTCTTTTCTCTTTCTATTGGGTGCTAGAAATGGGAACAGTTTAGCATAGGACTTAAAAGGGATCAAGTCAGGGGTCATTTGGATCCAATATGAGGTGTCACTTGCTAGTTTTATAATTTGGGAAAAATTAACCTCTCTAAACTTTAGTTTTCTCACCTGTAAAATGGAAACTTCAAAACCATTCAGGATGATTATGTTAAACTAGAGGCCCAGTTCACAAATTTGTGCACAAATTGGGCCGGCTGGAGGGAGGGGCTGTGGGCAATTGGCCAGCTGACCCCACCCCCTGGTCAAACGCCCAGGGGAGGGGACAATTTGAAAATTAGCCTTTTATTATATAAGATAATATAAGAGGTTAGCAGGGTGCCTCACAGGCAGGAAGTTTGCTGAAAATGTCACTATTATTTATCCCGTTATCATACTCTTTGAAATATTGCATCATATTGGTTTTAGTGATTTCATTAAATATAAATATGAAATGAAGCATAAAATAACATCAGTAATGGTGATGACTATTCTGGAGTCACCCATTAGTTTGTGAAATAGATTCACATATCTCCTCATTTAATAGACACCACATCGCTGTGATATGTTGCCCCATATACAAGTGAAAATGAAGTTCAGGAATACCAAGTATCTTTCCTATTGTCACACAGTTTTCAAGTGGTAGAACCAGAATGTGAATTGACCAACAATATAGTTCAGGTTCAAGTCAAGTAACACTCCATACAAACATAAGACTGTTATTTTCTCCAAAACATAGCAAAAGGCATATGAGCTTTTCTTCAAAGCAGACTCCTCATTCTAAACAAATTCAGAAGTGAGCTTTTGAACTACACGTGGAGCTAGTTTTCCAGTACAAGAGAAACTCGCTCTTATCTAGCTATTCCTTGTTTTGTGCACTAGAAAGTATTACCCAATTTGACTAGCCACTCAATTCACTGTGATTACTTTAAAATAATATTTCTCTGGGTAAAAATTTGATTTCAGGGAATGGCAATAGAGAGTTTCCATCAGTGAGCATTTCAAAAGGATTTGCCCCTAGATTGTGCAGGTAATTTCAAAAAATGAATTTGGAAGATGATGAAGCTGTAACAGCGTCCCATAAAAAATGACTAAAAAAGGCTGAACCTCTTTGGATGTACAAGGTATAATTTATTTTAAATTCAAATTTCCTCATTGTATTGCAGCAACTTAGAAATAGCTCTAGATACATACAAGAAGGCACAAGGGAGACCTCAGAAAATTTCCAGTGGCTTGGATCATTACTGGGGGGGAAATCAAATGTTTTTACTATGGATCCAATCGATTCAAACACCCCACATCTTTTCCTCATTTGGGAGCAATTTTCTCCCTGATGTACACAGATGAAGTGACCTGGCTTTAGTTTTCTTTGACTTTATAGAAATGGCCTCTATAAGGATACTCTGGAGGTTTATTGATTCTCACAGTAATTTATTTCTTTATATTTTAATATAAAGATATACAACTACTGCATACTCAGTATCAATCCTATAATATTTATGAAGTTAAAAAGTGTCCTAATTTTAAAAAGCTTAAAAACTAATCTCATAAAATTGGCCCTAGAGAAATATGTATGAAATACATGAAAAAAGAAAAATTAAAAATCAATATTGGCAGCAAATGGAAACTGGGTTCAAAGACTGAAAAAGCTATGGAGTCGTCGCCATGAGTGAAAGACGTTAAAGCAGAATTGGGTAGATAGGGTAAGGGGTGGAAGAAGGAGGAATAGTGGAGCTAGCTGAAACAAAAATGTGTTTTGCAGGAAACAGGATGGCAGAAAAATAGGATGGATAGCAGAAAAAATGGTGTTTTGAAACAAGCATGCTTTTCTTGCAAGTGAAAGAAAATGTTGGATAGAGGCCAGGAACCAATCAGAGAGCAGCACAGATAGACAAAGAGCAGGTTTTTTAGCAGATATAAGGGGAAGAGCAGAATGCATGGGGGCAACTCATTTGAATCTCCTCCCTGAGCAGGGAGCCTGTGTTTGTTTGCAATAAACTCCTGCATCGATTGAACGCCTCTGGTCTGAGGCTTCATTGTTCGATTCCTTGAGACAAGACCCCAGGAAAAATGCCTGCTCACCAGTTCCAGCGTCAGTGAATATTCTCTTTCCCAGGCTTGTTGCTAGCAGTTGCTTCAAAGACAAGAAAGGATGCTAGAGGTGATCCAGTCCAATTCCCCAACCCTTCCGTAAGTGAAACAAACTAAGGGGAAGAGATTAAAACAACACTTGCCTACAGGCTCTTAAGGAGCAGAATGGAAACTGGTATTCAAGAAACTTGTCTTCTGACTTTAGGACAGGCCTCATGACAATGTTTGAATTTCTTTAGACATTAGGAGTAGAGAATAGCTCAGCTCTTTTAGGTTTAAAGGATTTTGAAAATAGGATCCTAATTAGGTATAAGGATGAGGGGCAAAAATACTAAATTTGAGTCCAAAAAAAAAGTTAGACTGTTGAAATGAAATCTATAGAGTCCAAGGGCTAGAAAAATCAATGGGTTTGATTACAAATGGCTTATAAAGAGATTTGGAGATCAACTAACTCTCACTTACTTTACCAATAAGGAATCAACATGCACAGGAAATGACATCCCTAAAAAATAACTAATAGTTGGCATACATTGACTTCTGCTCTGGGTCGAACACTTTGCTAAGTCGCTGATGTGCGCATCTCATTTTTATCACAACAGCCTCAACAAATAGGTTCTATTCAGATTTGTTTGTAAAATGAGGGAACTGAACGAGAGTGTCCGTGAAATAGGGCGGGAGACAGCTTCCTGTCTGAATTGGTCCCCAGTGATCGCTGCCTTCTGGTATTCGCACTAAGGACTAAGTTTTAACAAAGTGATTCGGTGACACAACACTAACTTCTTCCTTGCCACACTCTCCAGTTCTTACAGCTTGCTCATTCCAGTGAAGCCAGATGCTGTGGCACGCACTGCCCTACAGAGAGTCCCACATGGCATGGACCTGAAGGTGGCTTCCAGCCAGGAGCCAGCAATAAATCAAGGCTCTACACCCAACAGCTTGCAGGCAACTGCATCCCACTAACAACCACGAGAGTGAGCTTAGGAGCTGATCTACCCTCAGTCGTGTCTTGAGATGAGTACACCCCGGGCCAACAGTGACTGCAGCTGGTGAGAGCCTCTCAGACTGAGGATCCAGCCAAGCTGCACCAGGACTCCTGACTCATGGATACAGTGAAATAACAAATACTGTTTGAAGCCACTAAGATTTGGATAATTTGTTAGGCAGCAATTGATAAATAGTTCATTCAGTAAATCGAAATCACAGCATTTAAGCTCAAGGATATCTGACATCAGTCTACTTTCTTACCTTACACAAAGGATAGTCTTTGGCAGATCATAGGCATGAAAATGTAGGTTAATCTTACGTCTTCATTAACTTGTCATTTCTTGAATAGCCTTCTGGAATGAGTTAAGTTCAAGAAGTGAGGTTCCACTGTTATTCTGAAGGAATCACTCGGGTGGCCAAGAGTGCTTGATGGGCCTGGACCTGCTGTGACGTTAACAGTCCTACCTCATACAGGACTCTGGACCCAGCAGAGACGCTGGTGTCATGGATGGATGGAGGGACAGACTCTTCCATGTCCCCTGCATAAGAGTGTCAGTGAAATAGGGTGGGAGACAGCCTTCTGTCTAAATTGGCCCCCAGTGACCATTGCCTATATTAACAGAACCTCTACTAGGTGTCAGGAACTCTCCTAGATTGTATGATATGAAGATGAATACAACAAGGCTTCTGAACTCATCCAGTTCACACTCTTTTAGGGAAGAAAGACATGCAAGCAAAACAAACATTTGATTTTGAGTGGTAATTTAAAAATTACAGATATTTGTTTTCATAATTACATATGCAGTTTCAGCCTTTCCAGATTTTAATGTAGACATCCATTGAATGTCTTCCTGCTTTATTAAGTGTGGGGTTTTTTTTGTGTGTGTGTGGTAGTAGTATAGGAATTAACCCTAATTATTCACTTATGTCTTTTCACTCAACCTAAGCACACTGATATTTTAAATAATGCTTTCTGAAATTAATACAAAGTAGAAAAAAGATGGGGTATTACAAAAGACACCTATGGGGGAAGCGAAGAAAGAATGTGAGATATTGAGAAGCAAAATACAATACAGAAAGTAAGGGCATTTTTAGGAGGGGAAAGATAAGGGTGATATTAAAATTGACAGAAAAGAGCTGATAGGGTCTTCTTTTCCAGGACTGGTTCTGAGGGTGAGGCAGCAGGTGTGCACACCCCTTCCCTATTGCATGAGCATCAGGGAAGGGTCCCTTCTTAGATGTTCAAGGAGCCTGCTGAGTACCGTGCACACCCAACCATGCACTATCCTGCTGCAGACTGCCTGCCCAACACTAGAGGTTAGATGAACCGCAGAAGTGTTTCATGCACAGGACATGAAATATTATGTCCCTCCCTCCATCCATGACACCCGAGTCCATAGAGCATTCTTGGCCACCAGAAAGATTACTTTCAGAATTACAGTGGAACCCCAGTTCTTGAACTTAACTCATTCCAGAAGGCTATTCAAAAAATGATTTGTTAGAAAACCAAATCATTTTCCATTAGAAATAATTTAAAATGAATTAATCCATTATAGACCCACAAATGATTCCCTGTTTTAACCATATCTAATGTTCTGTTTATAAACAAACACTTATTTTCTTAAATTTATCAAACAACAGTCTACTAGCCTTCAATGAATCACTTGTTCCAAGGGAATCTTTCAGGAGGTCATCATGTAGCATCTTCACTTTTGCACGTATCATTGCCTCCAAATGCTTCTAACTGCCTTTAGTTTATCCAAAACATTTTTTCTACCTCTTCCATTTCCTGTGATTGTTGTTTCATGAGCACTTTCACATCCTTAGCACCGTCAGCACTCATGATAGCCTCTCTCTGTTTGAAAATGGTGCTAATCATCAATTTTTCAGCAACGAAAGCATAAAAACCACTAAAATATCCACAACACAATTTCCTGAGATATTAATAGCACATGGTTTAGTGTCACACATTCTCTTTTTTGTTTGTTGCCTGAGAGATGCTTTTTGCCATGCTAAGGTATCTGCATGAAAGAGTTGTCGGGTCAACTTGGTCCAGAACCAAATTGTTCAAGGTGGGAGACATTTGAGAACCAAGGTTTGACTGTATGTTTACTACAGACATGAGTGAGATCAGGACAAAATTCATCTAAAAGATCTGCTGCTGGTTTCCACCATGTCCTTCAGTTTGCACACTATGGAACTACAGAACTGAGTGTGAATACTGTTTGTGAGATTCTTCAGGCTCCCATGTATGTTCAACTTATAGGTGTGGAGAAGTTCTGCTTTATAAGTTTTTTTTTTCTCTTTTCCATATCCAGCGTGGAGAGAGAAAGTGTGAGTTCAGTTTCTGAGTAGAGGAGCTGGGGATTAAGAAATAAAGGAAATAGAAGATGCAGAAATAGAAATATAAAGCTGGGGCTGGGTGGGATGTCTGTTCTCTCTGTTGGAGAGACAGTGACTCTGAGCCCACGAAGCCATGTTTATTTATATTCCTACAAAGGGGTTTCACCAAAATTAGGATCCAAGGAGTTTCTGTGGGCCCAGGCCCTATTCATTCCCCCATTCCTGGGGCTAAGTGGATTTACATTTCAAGGCTCTTTCCCCAACACCTGAGGCAAAGTTAAGGCCAAGCTGATAATATAATCAGCCTTCTTGGTGAATGTATTTTTCCAAGATGCAGCTTTTCCAGGTGCCTTGGATTCAGCCGGCATTGATTTAAAGAATGCTCAAGGTATCTTGCCTGGGGGCGCCTTCCACAATACTTCTCTTTCCTATTAGCAAAAACCTGCTTAGGAAACTGTGCAGAAATCCTGAAACTCTTAGATGATTTCTGGGTCAACATCGAGGGAGTCAGAGAGAAGCTGGTATCCATTCTGCTAGATGACTATGTGCCACTCATGTCTAGGCCTGACTCCCTGTCTTGTGAATTTTAAGAAGTTCATATCTTATTTGGACAATGATCATCTGAGAAGCTTCCCAGCGCTTAAGTTGTACAAGGCTGTGCGGTCTTGGCTGCAGTATGATAGATGCTGGGGACATACCAATACCATTATTCAGAACATCAGTGACCCCGTCCAGTGTTTTTTGAGAAGGTTAAGACATCAGAACTTTATACGCTTGACAGCTGTGCTACGAAGTTGACAAAGCACTGAATTATTTTCAAGATGTTCACCAGCAGCCTTTGTTGGACATGAAATCAATCCACATGCACTCTGCCAAACCCCAAACATTAGTATTTGAGGAATGATTAGACATAGCATGGTTAAAAGTAAAATATTTCTCTTAAAGAAACCAAGAGTCTTATGGGAACCAGAAGGCCCCAAGTACCTCTGTGCCTGGACTGCCTTGCTATTGTCAATAACTTCATGTTCTTATTAGACAAGGAAGAACTGAGCCCAGTTGGCAAATTCCATGTTATTTCCAAAGGGTTCAGGTATGACCTGAGAAAATCCATGGCTCCAGATGGCAGACATGCCTGTACCATGTTCAGAATTTGCAGTTGATGTTGCTGGGAAGTTTATTTATGCTGTAACAGGCAGAACCAGAGATGAGACATCACCAATGATAGATGAGAATTTTGGGGCCTTATCCCATTAATAAATATAGACATGAGAAGACAGTGCTCAATAACAAGTTGTGTATCACCAGTGGAATCACTTCATTGTCCACCTTCAAATAAGTGTTGCTTTTTGGCCCCAGTAAAGAAGGGACCATAGAACAATGGACCAGAATAACTGGAGTTGTTACCAGCTGCCGGGAGAGTAAAAGCAAAATGAATTACATAAGATGCTTTCACAAGATGGTTCTTACAATGGTTGGCTTTACATCTTCGGTGGTGTCTGTGTGATCTCCAGGTCCTCTTTTTGAATCTCAGGGGTGCCCTTCCACAGAAATGTACAACCCGGAGACTAGTCAGTGGGCCATCTCGGCATCCATGCCATTTGGTAGAAGTGGCCACAGTGTGTCTGTGCTGGACAGATAATGGTTCTTAGAGGCCTCTGCTACAATGGTCATTACAGCAATTCCATTCTCACTTTTGATCCAAAGGAAAATAAGTGGAAGGAAGATGAGTACCCACAGATGCTCTGTAAGCTGAATGGTTTACAAGTATGCAACCTGCCTTTTCCAGAATATACACTAGACGAGGTCAGATGCTGCAACTAATGACATCCTTCTCGCTTTAAAGCCAAACAAAAATTTGTGACAGATTAGTTAATTAAAAAACAGAGAAAACCTTACCAGTTTTACTATTGAAGCCATCGGTCTAATAGCATAAAAACTTTTCATTCTGTACTAGCACCCTTTTTATTTTTAGTGGCCTCAAACTCATGCAATAAGTTAGTTCTACGCACTAGCTCTTGAAACTACTTCCTGAAGCAGTTTAATGGAATGGTCCACTTATCTGGGAGGCTGATTATATGCTTTAAACATTTCTCTCAGTTGCCAATGTAGGAGTCATGCATCTTCTAAGAGAAGAGCTGTTAAATGTCACTTGATGTAATTTCAGTTCTCCAAACTCGATCTGAAATCTTTTTGAACATGTTTTCCAGTGAAGTTCAGTCCATTAGACCTTTTAGTTTTATTGTTTAAGTTTAAAACTCTTGCCCTTTTGCCTGTTTTTTTTTTTTTGCTGAAAATGCAAAAATATAAGTTTTCTACAAAGTTAACTTTTTAAAAAATTGCTTTCAGAGAGAGGAAGAGAAGAGAGGACTAGAAACACCAATGATGAGAAAGAATAATTCATCCGCTGAGTCCTACACATCCCCTACTGGGGATGGACCCCACAAACTGGGCATATGCCCTGACTGGGAATTGAACCATGTGCCCAACCACTGAGCCACACCAGATGGGCCAAAGTTAACTTTTTATATTCAAAACGTTATTTCTAAGCGCCTTTTCTTATCTGCATTGTGTTATCGAGAGCGTGTCCATAGGTGCATACATCTCATGAATATATATCACATCCTCTTTTATGCATGGTTAGGATTTTATAGTTTTAAGCTAGTGCACTTGCAGACAGGTTTGCCATACTGGTTGGATTTTAGATGTAATGTCTTCCCATGTATTAACATTTTTAGCAGTTTTTAAATAACTGGAGTCCTCACTTGATGCCCATCTTCAGTCCATACTGATTCAGTAATATCTGAACTCCTTATATTCCTGAAACATGTATGGATTTATGAAAACTAACATTCTGTATTATATTTTCAAAGTAAACATTAGTGTACCTTATCTATATGTATGTCTTCTTTTCCAACATGTTCTTCTTTGCAGCCTGTTTAACATTACCCTATTTATAGCAGTGTGCAAGGAGAATTTTGGTAATACCAAACTCCTAAATAAAGGTCCCTTAAAGCAAGTGGTACTTTCATCCTTTACATTCAATAAAATTGCTGCATTTGTTTTTAAATGGAAAGTAGCAACTTTTGGAAAATCTGAGCTCAGTTTTGATGTTGAAGTAAGGAATATAATTATGATCTTACTGCTCATATCTACTTGTTTATTTAGTGGCAAAAGGGATGTAAGCCCTCAGCATTTGTTTTATTTACTGAAAGCTACTAGCATGAAGGATAGTACCCTCAGGGTTGAGAACAGATGGAGAAGAACTGTTTAAAAGCCTTTATAATAAGTGTTGTAGGATTAGCTACACCTTTCAACTCAAGGAAGACCACAATTGACAAAGTTAAGCAAGAATAACCAGGGAATGATTCATTCACATTGCTGTCAGGCTGGTACAATATTCCAAACCAATAAATGTGATACATCATAAATAAAAGGAAGGATAAAAATCACATGATCTTATCAACAGACACATACGAAAAAAGCATTCAACAAAATCCAGCACCCATTTAAGATAAAAACTCTCAGCAAAGTGGGAATACAGGGATCACACCTCAACATAATCAAGGCCATATATGGCAAACCCTCAGTCAACATCATACTCAATAGGCAAAAACTAAAAGCGTTTTCCTTAAGATCAGGAACATCACAGGGATGTCTGCTTTCACTACTCTTTTTGAACAAAGTATTAGAAGTTCTAGCCACAGCAATCAGACAGGAAAAAGAATAAGAGGCATCCATATTGGAAAGGAGGAAGTAAAACTGTCATTATTTGCACATGACATAATATTGTATATACAAAACTCTAAATTCTCCACACAAAAACTACTAGATCTAATAAATGAATTTGACAAGGTTGCAGGATACAAAAATATCTAGAAATTGATTACACTTTTATACACCAATAATAAATTATCATAAAGAAACTAAGAAAACAACCCAATTTACTGTTGCAACAACAATAAAATAAGGTACCTAGCAATAAATTTAACTTTTTATATTCAAAACATTAACAAAGCAGGTAAAGGACCTATATTTGGAAAATTATAGGACATTAAAAAAAAGAAATTAAGGAAGACACAAAGAAGTAGAAGCATATATAGTTTTCATGGGTTGGAAAAATTAATATAATTAAAATGTCCATACTACCTCAAGCCATCTTTAGATTCAATGCAATTCCTATTAAAATATCAATGGCATATTTCACAGATCTAGAAAAAATATTTCAAAAATTTACATGGAACCAAAAAAGACCCTGAATACCCTCAGCAATCTTAAGAAAGAAGAACAAAGGTGGAGGAATCACAACACTGAATATCAAACTATACTACAATCTGGTACTAGCACAAGAATAGGCATATAGATCAATGGAACAACCCATGCCTTTATGGTCAATTAATATTTGACAAAGGAGCCAAGAACATACAATGGAGTAAAAACAGTTTCTTCAATAAATGATATGGGGAAAAATGGACAGGTACACACAGAGAAATTAAACTAGATCGCCAACTTACATCACACACAAGAATAAACTCAAAATGGATAAAAGTCTTAAATGTAAGTAGAGAAACCTTAAAAATCCTAGAAGAAGACATAAGGAGTAAAATCTCAGACACTTCTCATAGAAATATTTTTTGCTGATATATTTCCTAGAGCAAGAGAAACAAAGGAAAAAAACAAATGGGACTACAATAAACTGAAAAGCTTCTGCACAGCAAAAGAAACCATCAACAAAATGAAAAGGGAATCCAGTATATGGAAGAGTGTATTTGCCAATGAAAAAAAATCTGATAAAGGGTTAATATCCAAAATATATAAAGAACTGATACAACTCAACACCAGGAAAACAATCCAATTTAAAAATGGGCAAAGTACATGAAAAGACACTTCTCCATAGAGATCAGACAGAGGCCAACAGGCATGAAAAAAAATGCTCAACATCACTGATCTCAGAAAAGCAAATTAAAACCAAAATGAGGTATGTCAGAATGACTATCATCAATAAAACAAGTGCTGGTGAGGATATGGAGAAAATGGAACCCTCATGTACTATTTGTGGGAATGCTGACTTGGTGGAGCCACTATGGAAAACAGTATGGAATTTCCTCAAAAAAATTAAAAATGGAACTGCCTTTTGACCTAGCAATCCCACTTCTGAGAATATATCCTAAGAACCCTAAAACACCAATCAGAAAGAATGTTCATAGCAGTGTTATTTACAATAGCCAAGATCCCGGAACCAGCCCAAATCACATCAGTAGATGAGTGGATAAAAAAGCAATGTTAAGCTTACGTGAGCAGAAGTAGTTCAGTCATCTACTGTCTCGCTACAACCGTTTGAGGGCAGGAGGAACATAGTCCGGCATCTTTAGAGCTACACTGAAGTTGCATTGATCCGAGCTTGCCACCAAGAGCCTCACAGTCACCATGAAGCACAGAAGGCAGGGAGGGTTTCGTGGTGAAGGTCAGAGGCCTACCCTGGTCCTGCTCTGCTGATGAAGTTATGCGCTTCTTCTTTGATTGCAAAATCCAAAATGGCACATCAGGTATTCGTTTCATCTGCACCAGAGAAGGCAGACCGAGTGGTGAAGCATTTGTCGAACTTGAATCTGAAGATGAAGTGAAATTGGCTTTGAAGAAGGACAGAGAAACCATGGGACACATATGTTGAAGTATTCAAGTCCAACAGTGTTGAAATGGATTGGGTGTTGAAGCATATAGGTCTGAATAGTCCTGACACGGCCAATGATGGCTTTGTCGGCCTTAGAGGACTCCCATTTGGCTGTAGCAAGAAGGAGAATGTTCAGTTTTTTTCAGGGTTGGAAATTGTGCCAAATGGGATGACACTGCCTGTGGACTTTCAAGGGCGGAGCACAGGGGAGGCCTTTGTGCAATTTGCTTCACAGGAGATAGCTGAAAAGGCCTTAAAGAAACACAAGGAAAGATTAGGGCACAGGTACATTGAAATCTTTAAGAGTAGCCAAGCTGAAGTCCGAACCCATTATGACCCCCCTCAAAAGCTCATGGCTATGCATCGACCTGGTCCCTATGATAGGCCAGGGACTGGCAGAGGGTATAATAGCATTGGCAGAGGGGCTGGGTTTGAAAGGATGAGACAGGGTGCCTATGGTGGAGGGTATGGAGGCTATGATGATTATGGTGGCTATAATGATGGGTTTGGCTTTGGGTCTGATAGATTTGGAAGAGACCTCAATTACTGTCTTTTAGGAATGTCTGATCATAGATACGGAGATGGTGGCTCCAGTTTCCAGAGCACCACAGGTCACTCTATACACATGAGGGGATTACCTTACAGAGCCACTGAGAATGATATTTACAATGTTTTCTCACCTCTTAACCCCATGAGAGTACACACTGAAATTGGACCTGATGGCAGTTACTGGTGAGGCAGGTGTTGAATTTGCTACTCATGAAGATGCTATGGCAGCTATGGCAAAAGTCAAGGCTAATATGCAACACAGATATGTGGAGCTCTTCTTGAATTTTACTGCAGGAACAAGGGCAGGGGGCTTATGATCACAGCTATGTAGAACTCTTTTTGAATTCTACAGCAGGGGCAAGTAGTGGTGCTTATGGTAGCCAAATGATGAGAGGGATGGGATTATCCAACCAGTCTAGTTATGGGGGTCCTGCTAGCCAGCAGCTGAGTGGTAGTTATGGAAGTGGTTATGGTGGTCAGAGCAGTATGAGTGGATATAGCCAAGTTCTGCAGGAAAACTCAAGTGACTATCAGTCAAACCTTGCATAGGGAGAGAAGGAGCATTAAATAGCTACTACAGAAATGAAAGCTGTATGTTTGTGGGAGTTGAATAGAATGGGAGGGCTATCTAGCATATCCAATATGGTAAATGAGAAATAGATTTGATCACTCTAGGTCAATTTCTTTCTTTTCTTTCCTTTTTTTTTTTTTTAAGAAAACAAAGGTTATGTTTAACACTTGCACTACAGGATTGTGATTTATGCTTACTATAAAATGGGAGTCAGGATTGTTTTCAAACTTTAAGCTCAGTAATTTTGAACACTGAAACATTCAATATTGACCATAACTGTTAAAAACAATTTTCATATTTCCTCAAGTTAATTTATGTTACAGGAGTGTACCTAACCAGTAAACATATTTAGGTTAAAGTAGTTTCTCCTATGTTAAATGTTGCTCTTATACCACAAGACATTGAAAACTTTGGATGTGTGTTGAGAAACATGCTTTTCTGTAAAATCCAAATATAGGAGCTCTGTCTATAATTCAAAGTGAAAGCATTTGGCATGTTTGTTAATTCTAGGTTTTTGGTTTACTATCCTATAAGGCACATTGAGTGAACACTTATTTTTTATTAAGATCTGGGACAATTTTGAGATGTAATACCAATTGATACTTAAGGAGTTGGGTTATGTCATTTGTATAAAATTCTGAAGCTTTGATTTAAATCTTTCCTTGTATTGTGATTTCCATTAGATATATTGTACTAAGTGAAACTTGTTAAATAAGTCTTTCTTTTAAAAACTGGAGGGGAAAAGAGCAATGTTGCATTTACACAATGGAATACTACCCAGCTATAAAGAAGAAGGAACTCTTACCCTTTGTGAGGGCATGGACGGACCTGAGGAGTATTGTGCTAAGCGAAATAAACCAGTCAGAGAATGACAAATACCATATGATCTCACTTATATGTGGAATCTAATGAACAAAATAAACTAACAGACAAAATGGAACCAGAGACATGGATATATGGAACAAACTGACATCAGCCGGAGGGGCAGGGGACTGGGTAAAAGAGGGTGAAGAGATTAGCCAGAGAACATACAAACATGGCCCATGGGCACAGGCAACAGTGTGGTGAAGGCAGTTGAATGGAGGTGGGCTAAGGGCGGGGGGAGAATGGGAACATCTGTAATACTATCAAGAATAAATAGTGTTTATGAAGAAAATAAAATATTTTTCAACTTTTAAAAAAAAGGAGCTGACAGCATTATTGATTGCTTGCTATAGCAAACCATGTGCTGACTTTATTTTCCTGCTTTCATCTTTGGTGCAATTGAGGAGAGTTTGCATGAAAGTGATAATCCACGGCTCATTTATAAATGTGTCTGACAATTAGCAGAAGATGTCAGAAGGGATAATGACGGCACTGAATGTTGACTTCGGGTTCTTAATGGTTTTCAGGAAAATTTGTCTCAGTTTGGTTGATGAGACTGACAGACTGTGAAGTGAAAGTAGCGACAGAATAACAATGATGTGTTTTTCCTCAAGCTGTTTGATGAAGAGCTGAAGTTGAATAGATTGATTTTTCATGAATTTACATTTTAATAAATATTTCTTCCTGCTTCAGAGAGGAAGATAAAAGACTACTTAAGCTATCTTTTCAAAATTATCAGTTTTCCCTTACTATTTGCCTTTACACATCTATTTTTATTAACTGCACTAATGTCATATGTTCCATTCTACAAGTTACATTTTTTAATAGGAGTTCACAAAGCAACGGGTTTATTTTTTTTTAACTTCCCTGATGCAAAAGCAGCTCATATTAAATTAGCCATTCCCTAGTCATTCCTGCCAGACCATCTTCGTAACATGTAAATACCTTCCCAAGGGAATTAGCCACCAAAAACATGAAGACTCCATTTGAATTTCTTAGTGCCCATCTTAGCTTGTACTGCTCTAACAAAATAGCACAGATGTGGCTTAAGCTACAGAAGCTTATTTCTCCCAGTCTGGAGGACAGAAGTTCAAGATCAGCGTGCCAGCATGGTTGGGTCTGAATGCCTGCCTGAGCTTTGGGGGGAGGGGGGTGGGGAGGTGAGGGGCACTTTCTAGTCTCTTCCTCTTCTTATAAGGACACCAATCCCATCATGGGCCCTCCCCTTCATGACTTCTTCTAAACTTAAATAATTCCCAAAGACCCTACCTCCAAATATTATCACACTGGGGACTGAGGCTACAAAACATGAACTGCAGGGAGCAGTGCACAAACATTCAGTCCTTGGCAGTGCCTGATCTTCCTTCCATTCTGTGCACTGGAGCTAATGAGCCCACAGTGGAGCAGGATGCTGGCTCTTCTGTGGGATCACAGTCCGGAGCAGCATGTGGCAAGACAGTCAGGCCAAACTGGACTATCTATAAAGCTCAAGTACAACTAGTAGAACAACTCATATGAAGAAAAGCAATGGAACAGAAGTTTAAAACGAGGATAACAAATATGCAAAACTGAAAGACCTACAGTAAAATAAGCAAATGAGTGCTGAATCATAAAGCAGGGACAAGATATGACTTTAAATGTTTCTGGTTATGAGATATCAGCATATATACCAACACTGAAGCTGTTTGAAAGATATTCTAAAGGGAGAAAAGACATGAATACAGAATAAAGCAAAGAGAAGTGGGAAGTAATTAGAAATCCAGAATTTATAAATTTTGTGGCTTAAAGAGGAGGGAGAGGAAGGAAAATAAGGAGGGAGGTGGAGACAGGGATGACTGATGATGAAGACAACAAAGACAACAGAAAAAAGAGGAAGAAAATATACCCATAATAATATGGGCAGGGGGAAAACTTTAAAATATTAGCAAAAGAAGGTGGGACAGGAAGAGACATTAGGAAAGTGAGGATGTTACTTTCCTCTCTATTTGAGATGATAGTGGCGGGGACAGGTATAAGTCAGATCTACTTTATAAATTGGGTCTAAATTTGATTTTCAATAATTTAGGCATAACCAGAAAAATAAAAACTAAAGCTCAACTTTTAAGCTTATCCCCCCCCCCCTAAAAAAAGAAAGAATTTTTAAAAGAAAAGCATAGTAAATAGGAAACATTGAGATAATTCTCAGCTAAGTTCGTCTCTTATTCTGTGTGGTAAACCATGTTAAGTTTTCTGATGTTGAACCTCTTTACTTGAGATGAAACTTTATTTAATCATCATGCATTAAAAAGCTATTAGATTTGACTATGCAATCTATTAGTATTTTTATGTCTATGTATATAAATGAAAAGGCCCTATAATTTTATTTTTGTAGTGTTCTTGCCTGGTTATATCAAAGTTCTTTGCACACATTATGGTTTCTACCTGGAATCAATACCCATTCATCCACCTACATTTATCTGCCAATTCCCACTTGTCTTTTATGTCTCAACCTGGACATTTCTTCTCCTGAACACTTCTTTGATTTGCTAGGGTACCTACCTACACTGGTCTTGTCATTGGATTGTGTCAACTTCCATTTACTCCATTTTCCACTTATATATCTCCTGGTTTTGTACCTGACAAGTTTTCACTGTTCTCTTAGGTCAGGATCCAAGCATGAAACCCATACTCCTGCTGCAGCAGCCCTGGTCTCCCCTATCTGTGAAGCCACACTGGACTCAAGACTTAGCCACACAACCCTAGCTGGTTTGGCTCGGTGGATAGAGCATCAGCCTGGGGAGTGAAGAGTCTCGGGTTCAATTCTGGTTAAGGGCACATGCCTGGGATGCAGGCTTGATCCCCTGTGGGGGCTTGCAGGAGGCTGCTGATTATTGATTCTCTCTCATCATTGATGTTCCTATCTCTCTCCTCCTCTCTTTAAAATTTACATAAATAGATAGATAGATAGATAGATAGATACAGAGAGACAGAGAGACAGAGAGATACAGACAGAGACAGACAGAGAGACACAGAGAGAGAGACTTAGGTACACATATCAGGCCTAAGCACCCTACTAAAAATACTGAAAAAATAATTATCAATGATTAATATGAGAAAGGTGGTTTTTGTGTTGTTGTTTCGGGTTTTTTTTTCTTCAAATTAACAGGACCCATTTTTTATAGGCACTTCATCTTACCAGGATATATATTCAGCCCAGGAGAAAGCCTCAGGGGATTCTCTGATCAATTGTCTTTTATTGGCTCAACCTCTCCACATGACCTCACCACCTACAACCTTGTGATTTCCACTATCAAAATCCTTATCACAATGTATTGACACCTTTCCAGCTCTGTGTGTGCCACTAGACTAGAAGTGTGTGAGAGGAAACTGATAAGATCCCCCTGAGCTGAAGCTGGAACTAGAATCAGAAATGAGGTGAAGTCCCAGCTACACTCTTTTACTACATTTGATGAGTGTTGTATGTGCCTTGATTCGGCTCTGATTCCTGGCAACCCTATGAATGATGGCCTCATCAGCCCTGATCAGCTCCTGTAGACTCATGTCTATCGCTTCTTTTATGGAGTCAGTCCATCTCATGTTTGGTCTTCCATTTTTCCTGCTGCCTTCTATTTTCCCCAGCATTACTGTATTTTCGGAAGAATCCCAAATTTGGTATCTTGGGCTAAATTTGGGTACATTGATTTTAGTGCTCTGCCTTTCTCCCTTACTAAGCATTCCCATCTAGCTCACAGGGAACCCTACCAAAAAGGGAATAAAATGACATTTCTCATATGTAAATGTTCAATAAATTGTAAAGAATTATACAGATATTAGGTGAGCAAAGAATTGTTGGCTGGCCTTAAAAGGTGGCTGCAATATTTCACGGCCAGCTCGCACCATTTTGTGTACTAAATAGAAGAGATAATTTCCTAAATGACAGTATCCTGGCTTGAAACCTTCACATAATTCCCCTAACTAAAAATTTTGCTGACTTCTTACAGGAAGTACCAGATTTTTTCAGTCTGCAAATACATATCACAGGGTCATATGTTAAGTCACACAATTCAGATGTGTAAGTTAGTCAAATTATTATGAAATTAAGAAACTCATTTGCATATAGGCCAAGGCATGTTCTGGAATCAATACTTTATTTGGAGAGAGAAAAAGAGAGAGAGAGAAACACATTTTACCTTCATTTTTGTGTGCCATTTTTTTCAGCAGGTTATAAATAGAAAACAAAAGTGAGGGTTATTATTTATCAGTTTCTCCTTAAATTTCAATACGCACCAGGAGATTTTTGTGCACAGAATTTTAGCAATTCTCCTGAGTGCTGCTTTGATTAAATTAAATTCTGACACCTTAAACAATGGTAGGGGTAAAATGCACTGTTGAATCTGGTTAATGACCACAGTCAGCCTTCCATAGGAAATGGAAAGAAATGAAATGAAGCTATACTGTTACATGGAAGGTAAAATTGAAAGGACAATGAGAGCTAAACAATGGAGAGAAAAAAACTTCTTGGTTATATAGCTAAGAATGTCTTAAAGGAATTCAGTGTCCTTAGATCAAAACCAGACTTCTGTTCTTCCTTCCAAGCCACGCCCAAGTCTAAGCAGGTGAAAGAGGTCTTTATGGAAAAGAATAGGCATATGTCAAAAAATTCTATAGCGGAATTTGTCAACATCAGAAGATGTTAAGGGTGACATTGCCATTCCTATTGAAAATGGCAGAATAGATGGCAATGTTCTAGAACAATTATTCTATTTCCTGTAACAGAGACCATGCAAATAACAAATGACGAAATATGAAAGAGCCAAGGTGGAGTGCATTTTAATAGCAAAAGTAGAAAATGAAGGAACAGGCCCTAACTGGTTTGGCTCAGTGGATAGAGTGTCAGCCTGCAGATGAAAGGGTTCAGTTCCGGTCAAGGGCATGTACCTTGGTTGCAGGCACAAACCCAATAGGGAGTGTGCAGGAGGCAGCTGATCAATGTTTCTCTCTCATCAATGTTTCTAACTCTATCCCTCTCCCTTCCTCTCTGTAAAAAATAAATAAAATACCTTTAAAAAATGAAAATGAAAGAACAGGAACACATCACCCTACATCCTATCCCTTTCTCTCCCAGAGTAAGATTCACAGATGAGACCTTGACCCTCTCTTACCTGTGAATCACACATTCAATAAACAGCCCATGAACTCTTGGGTCAAACCTCAGCATTTCGGTCAAAGGGGATTTTTTCCCACCACCAACACCTTAAGGCCCATAGCAGCTCTCTGTTGAAATGGAGATATGAACAAGGCAAGGGGTTCCCAAAGCCCTTTCCCTCATGACCTGAACCTTTATTTCCGCTTATCATTCAGCTCATCAAACCCACTACTCTCTATCTTCCAAGCAAATTAGTTTTTCTGCAACTATTTGGTCATTTCACTCTTGCCTCCAAGGTTCGCCCAGTACACTGCTTGCTCTGGAATTACATTCTCATTCTGGCCCTATGTCAGCCAGCCATCCCCTGCCCCAGCCCAACATGGACCCCCATCACACCCTAATCTTGGGAAGGCCCATGGGGTTGAATAAAGAAAGCACACTGTATTTGGGGGACAAATGACCTGCTGGCCTGAGGCTTTCATCTTGGCACTCTCTCTTCATTCCAGAAATTTATGGGGAAGCTGTCTTGTGGAGAAGGTAGAGACTCTCAGGAGGACAGCAAAGATGACAGGATATTACCAACTTTGAGTGACCTTGATAAATGTATTTCTTCTTGAGTTTTTTCCTATCAGAGTGGAAAGGGGAATATTTAACCAAGACCCAACTTTATTAATGTTTCTGTCTATCTCAGGGAGGTAGTAAAACCTTTAGGAATGACAGTCTGAAGGTCTCTGATATCGGCTGACACACTCGGATCCAGTGGGAACCCATTAGCCACTGATGCCAGTGACACTTTTCAGAAACTAGCTCGCTCTGAACCAAGTTAACTATCCAGGGAAATGGCCTGTCCTCTCCTGCCTCGTAAAAATCATATTAATCTGTTTTTCATTGATTCTCGTTTGTTTTCAAGTAGTTTTTTTTTCTAATCTCTTTCAAATTGTGTCACAGGAGAACTTGAATGATAGCAAATGCAATTAGATTTGGCAAAAGGTTAAGAATGACTCAGAAATAGTTTGATTGTTCCAGGACACCAATGCAGAGAATTGATTGCAAATCTCCTGTTGTTCCCTCTTCCACGTACCCTGATCCTGTGACTGGCCTATTGGAGACTATTCTAGAACCAAAAAAAGGAGATAGATGGGACTGACACAAAGTGGGCATCTGCATTTTCTCCTATACAACAGAGCTCTCTTTGTAAGGAAGAGCTAACATCACCTATCTTAGAAGGTTGATAGAAGACTAAATTATTTCATATACATTAAACCAGTGGTTGGCAAACTGCAGCTTGCGAGCCACATGTGGCTCTTTGGCCCCTTGAATGTGGCTCTTCCACAAAATACCACGTACGGGCACGCACGTACAGTGCTACTGAAACTTCGTGGCCCATGCGCAGAAGTCGGTTTTTGGCTCTCAAAAGAAATTTCAATCGCTGTATTGTTGATATTTGGCTCTGTTGACTAATGAGTTTGCCGACCACTGCATTAAACCATCTAAAACACATTAAATGCTTAAGAAATTCTCATTCCCCCACCTGCTTCTTATAACCTCAATCTCCCCTCTTCTGTCTCCCAGTTTTATAAGAGATAAGCATGCATCCCAACAGGATAAACTTAGTACATCCAAATGTATAACCTTGTTATGTCCACATTTCTCTCTTGCCATGATTTTATAACTCACTGGAAAAAATTGTTTTAAATAAAAATCTACCCTTAGCCTATCTATTCCCTTTATGTCATTTCCTTTTCTATATAACCTCACATGTGGGAAACAAAATGTACTTCATAATACGCCTTCAAATATGATTTTCTTCCTTCCATCTCCCTATGGGCTCAGATCCCAGAAAAAGTCTTCATACCTCATAAACATCAGCAACTTTATTAAGAGTTTAGTCCAAGCTAGTCTTTCTCTGTCCCAAAAGGTCTGGCTGTCAAAAGTTGTTTCATTTTTTTTTTCTCTCCAAAATGTTTTAAAGCAGATTGACAATGGGAAACAAATAAAACTCCACAAGCAGGCTGTAAATCTTACCACTGACTAAGGCACTGTGTGTATGACTAGCCACACTTGATAAAGATGCAGCTTTAAGAAATGTCTGCATGTGACAAAGAAATGCCAACTATGTGACATGATGCGGTTGCAAGCTAACACTATGGTGGTTATATTTTGCAAAACTATATCAGATCAACAGGTTGTACTGTTATGTCAATTTTTATCTCATAGCTGGAAAAATAAATAACCCATAGGACTCAACAAAGAAGACTGAATGCTTGAAATTACTTTAAGAGAACAAAATTCATTTTCTAAGTTGCATAAGATTATAACTTATGTAATCTTTTTCTTTCATATTTTTATATTACTTTGAAATCCCTGAGTACTTTTATAACTACTCACCACGTCATTCCTACACTCTCAGGCTTCCAGCACATCCTCACATCCTTCTAGTGATACAATGAATGCTATCCTGTTGATGTCTGGAGAGGAGGCCAGTCCCTGGAGGACAGCTGCCGTGCATGGAATGCCTTTTGGCTCCTAGCTCAGGGCCTTGCACATAATGGATGTTCTAATATTTAAAATCAGTTAAACCATATCTTATTCATCTCTAGAATATCAAAGAGAGCCTAAAATATTACCAGGTATCTATGCCAGATTTCATATATCCTTGATCACTTCATATATCCTTGGTCATTTTACTTAAAGGATGAATTGTTAACTTCCCTAAGGCAAGCATGGCACTTACATAGAATACATTGTACAATGAATTATTCACTGCATATCCAATGAAGTGAGAATTAAATTGAACCTCCCATATAATGAACAATTGGTGGGGCGGAACAATTCAACACTTTTATGGGAAATGGGTACCTGATGTTAATTCTTACAGTAGAGCGGTCAAGGAAGAATTCATTTGAAGTGTGAAGGTGACATTTTCCTCACTTTCATAAATAAAGTTTTAATTATATTCTAGAGGCCTAGTGCATGGATTCCTGTGTTTGGCATGGCTTTGGGGTTCGGGCCAAAACTGGCAATCCAATGCAACCTGCTGCTTGCTCATCCTGGCCCCGCTGTGCCTGCCACTGTTGCCACTTCGTAGGCTTGCTGCCACTCTGCTGCGGTTTCCAGTCTGCAGCAGCCAGCCATGAGCCCTGTGTCTGGTGCCTGTTGGTCAGCTGAGCAACACTCCTGCTGTGGAGTGCACTGACCACCAGGGGGAAGCTCCTGCATTGAGCGTCTGCCCCCTGGTGGTCAGTGCACATCATAGTGACTGTTTGACTGGTCAACCAGTCAACCAGTCAAATGGTGGCTTAGGCTTTTATATATATAGGGAGTTTCTACCTATTTATAAACAGCTTTAATTTTGTGACAATTGCACAGCAGCATAAAAAAAGATGACCTAGATTTAGAGTGGAAATTATCTTTATTTTAGATTGGTGGTTCCCAAATGGGGGAAATGTGGTGATATCTGGAGACATTTTAGATGATCACAACTTAAGGTAGGGAGGTAGTTTACAACTGGCATACAGTGGATAGAGACCAGGATGCTGCCAAACATCTTACAATGCAAAAGGAAATCCTGCATAACAAAGGTTTCTCCACCCTAAATGTGCATAGTACTGAGGCTGACAAACCCTGCTCTGTAGAAAGCTGTCACTTCCTGCTTGTGTGACCTTGAATAGTGACTTTTCTTCCTCTCTAGCTTGTCAGTGTTGTAAGAACCCAATATGACACTTTAAGAGTAAGATAAACAGTAAGTACCTATATAAATATGTTGTCAGTAGTAAAACATATGTAAGAAAGCATAACAGTCAAGTTGCTTAGTCTTAGGTAGCCTCAGTCCGCTCACCTCAAAATGAGCAGCCCCCAGATGCCAGGCCAACAACACAGTGGCAAGCACAGCTCTCAAGCAAGAGGGCCAGGTCTTCCAAGGATCCCAGGTCCACCTCAGAGAGGCCCTTAATCCCCAAGACCATTCTTGAACAAATGCAGTCCCTCAGAAGGCATCTAGGAGATACCTGGGAGAAACACCAGGGAACAGTGCTCGGGTCCCTTCACTGTTGGCCGCCATGAGGCACCAAGGCAGTGGTCAGCCTAGAGCCAACCACTAAAACCTGCTTTCCTTTCATTCAGTGGAGTTTCTTAAATACAGAAGCATTATTTATAGACTGAAAATAACCTGTCAGAAGACATTGTACCAACACATGTTGACTCAATCCCTAGCATGAGGGCCTGGAAATTAGAAATTAGTGACAAATCCAAGGGCAAAGCAGCTCAGAAAAGCAGGTGGTATCAAAATATAAGGTCAGTTCTTTTTTAGCTGCTGAGAACTCTAGTAAAAATCAGTCCATATATATTTTTCCTTCTGATGAAATCCTTGAAAATAAAGGGAAATTCATGTTCTTAACAGTCTCCACAAATCATAAACTTATTTGATGGAAAATAGAAACTGCTTAGATACACCTGAAAGTTCAAAACATGTTTAATTTATTGCAAATCCTTGAAATTTAGGGCACTTACTGGCATTCCCCCAAAGCCAATAAACAGAACATAAAATTCTAAGATTTTTCTTTGAGGTTTGGCACTAGCATTCGTTCAGTCGGCCTGCATTAATAATCTCCTATAATTTAATAACACCCAAAGTAAATCTCTACAGTTAGACTTGTAAAACAGATTAAAATGAGGGGAGAGCCTAAGAAGATATGTTGATTCAAAACTTAATGAACTAAACGTGGGAATGAACAAAGGAAAGTAATAAATCATAAGTATGTGTCACTTTAAATAAGTCATCTTCAGTGGAAAGTCCAGAGTTAAAGCACATTTTCCTAATATGGATAGATGACCATAAATTAAGGCATGAGGATAAAATTTTCCAAATCACAAGAAACTAAAAATGATAGGGATTGTAGTATACTACTATGAGCTTTAGGTTGCCGTTTTCCTTTCAGAAAACTCGGTATTAAGAGATAGAAAGTAAAAAAATGTTAACTCTTCCTGCATTCTGTGCCTGAAAACACACTAAATCCTAGCTTTATTGAAATGTGCTTATTTCTTTCTTCTTAAGTAATCCCTGGATTAGGAGCTGTAAGAAAGATCATCTGTTAATGGGTTCTTCTCAAGAACCCACGAACAAAGCATTTTGTTGAAGGCTCTTAAGCATATTGAATGTAAACTATAATTGAGAAATTAAAATATTTAAAAAAATAATTATAGAATGAGAAAAAACACACACGCATCAGACCCCACAAAGTTTTTGTTTTATTGGAAGGTTTACATTTTTCAGTTTTATTGGGGAAATAAAGAACATGGAAGATATGATAATACAAGAAATAAAAGTTTGAAATCCTATATAATGAAAGGCTAATATGCAAATTGTCCCCTTGACTGGGAGTTCAACAGGGAATTTGACCAGGGAATGGGGCTGGCAGGCTAACTGACCATGGCCCTTACCCACACCAGCCTGGCCCGATCTACCCTGGCTGGACCCCACCCATGCACAAATTTGTGCACCCAGTCTCTAGTACTACCATAAAAGAATATAAAGCAGAATGTAATTACTTGCTCTGTACATAGAATAAATTGCGTGTTATTAAAATAGAAAGTCTGAGAAATAACTGTGAATAGAAAAGACCTGAGAAACATCTGTAAAGCGGGGGGGTGGGGGGGGGAGGAGAAGGAGAAGGACTCAGTTTTTCCTTCCTGGATAGGAAAAAAAACTCGGTTCTTCCCTACTGTTTCTCGCCTATGAATCTCCTTTACAATTGATTCTAAAACACTGTATCCTGGTCACCCAATGCATGGTGGTTTCCCCCCCACAATAAACAATTCAATGTGGCACCCGCTGGGTATCCTACAATTTAATTCAATTCTGACACTATAGACCCAGGTAGCATCAGATCCTACAGATTAAGAGCTCAATACCACAAGACTGCAATCCCCCCACTCCCACCAAATACATACCTCAGTAATCATCTGTGCAACTGGTTACACATCAAAAGTTCTAATGACCCTTTCTTTGGGTTTGGTAATTTGCTAGAGCAGCTCATAGAACTTTGGAGCTCTATGGCAAGAACTGGCTGCAGAGACCAATATATATATTTTCTATTATCTTATAGCATCACACAGAGAGGAGTCAGAATCATGTTTTTAAAAATGAATAAGATGTGATAAGCAGAATAAAAGGGGGAAGGTATGTCATTATGTTGATCAAAATGCAAAGGTGAAAAACCCAGGGGACAGAGGGTTAAACATCTGGACTGGACCAGAGGGTGAAGTTGAGCCACTGGAGGGAAGATTGAAAATGAGCATGTTATAAAGGACTTAGAACAGTGGTGGGCAAACTCATTAGTCAACAGATCCAAATATCAGTTTCAACAGTTCAACAATTGACATTTCTTTTGAGAGCCAAATTTTTCAAACTTAAACTTCTTCTAATGCCACTTCTTCAAAATAGACTTGCCCACCGTGGTATTTTGTAGAAGAGCCACACTCCAGGGGCCAAAAAGCCAAATGTGGCTCACGAGCTGCAATTTGCCGACCACTGACCTAGAAGGTGCATTTCAATTTGGACTTTTCCTTGCTGAAAAAAAGGGAGGGGAGAAAGGGAGGAAGAATGGGAGGAACGGTTCCTTGGTGCCCAGTTCTGACAGGCCAATGCCAAAATTAAAATGATATTTTTAACAAGAGTTATTTAATAGTAAAATATAGTACATCAGAAAAGAGAAAGCCAAGAGATAGATGGACGAAAGCCATGTGGCACAACTGGAACAACTTCTGGATCTCTCCAAGGTTCATTTTCTTTAGCCATCCAAAGCTATGTATAAGGTTTACTAAGAAGGGGGTAATGTTAATTTGGAGTCACCTACTAAAAGATGGTTCACATAAACATAACTGCCAATCATTTAAGTATTTTTCTGCATACCCACCGATACTGTTAAATATGAACCCTTCTTTGGTGGACTCTACCTTTCTAGAGTTAAAATATTGCTCAAGGACAAGAGGCTATCACAAAGACTTGATAAGATTATGTAATTTTATAATAGCTAAATGACAGGAGTATTGTTCAAATAATGGAATTCAATAGTTCTACTGGTTCCTACACATCTGGAACATTGTGATAAATTCCAGGGACCACATTTTAAAAAGACATCGGTGGATATGTCAAAATTGTCTAGAGGGAACCGACCAAGTTGGTAAAAAATCTGGTTGTAAAGGAAATCAAAGAACAATTGGATAAATGAAAGAAAGCAAACTATAGATAACCATCTGAGAATAGCTTGGACATCCTCAGGTCATGGTGAGCTTCCCATCACCAGAAGTACTCAATCAAAAGCCAAATTATAGTTTGTCAAGGAGACTATAAGAGTGCACTTTTAAAAAATATTTTTTAATTTATTTCAGAGAGGAAGCGAGGGGAGAGGGAGAGAGAAATGTCAATGATAAGAGAGAATTATTGATTGGCTGCCTCCTGCACACTCCCTACTGGGATTGGGAGCCTGCAACCCAGGCATGTGCCCTTACTGGGAATGGAACTTTGACTTCCTGGTCCCTGGGTCGACACTCAACCACTGAGCCAAGGCTACAGTGCTTCTTAAATCTGCTATCAGCAATCCATGCTGTCACCCTTTCAGCACCGAGTATAATCAGGTTAAGGGAAAATACAATTTGCTTTGTCTGAACTGCTCTCAAAATGTTAATGTAACATTGGACTTTTGTCATTCTATACCCTCATTTATTCAGCCCTTAACCCGCAGATGCTATTGTTCCTTCTTTCCATGTAGACCCAAACCTTTCCACCTTTGGAAGGGACATCAGGCTCACTCACCCCTGTGCTGATCCAGATGCCGGCAGCAGCACTAGTCCAACAAGTGCCCCTGCTCCCAGTTCACACCTTTCCAGATAAGGTGAGATTACACAGGTGCAGAATTTAGGGCCTGCCTTTACCACTTCGCAACATGACTGATTCTCTGATAACCCCATTTTGTCAGATGGGTTGAAGACACATTCTGTCCAATTAAGCCCTTAGGTATTCTGACACTGAGATTTAAAGTAGTTACACTTTCTTGCTTAGAAATCACCCATTTACCGCCCTGGTGGTCATATCGCTGGTCCTGTGACCACTGCATCAAGTAAGAAAAGGGAAAGTTAATATGACCCTCTCTTCCCAGATTCACCAAAGAAACAGGAATCCACCTGGTGGGAACACTCCTTTAGGCCCACTCCTGTTCATGTCATATCACCAACACTCCTAAAAGCATGTAACCAGCCCTTCATGCCTTGTCTCCCTCTAAATAGCAACCCATTTTAGACAAGCAATGTTTTCATTGTGCACTCCAACTTTCTATCACCCTACTGCTGGGATCACAGCTCCTGCTCACTGTCAGACATAGGCTGTAAGCAATGTGCCTGTGAAGAAATGATGCTCAGCCATCCACAGTGGTGCATTATCTTTCCTTCAGGTTTCTCTGATCATTTGCATCTACAAGTGAGTCAGCAAAGCCTAGCCCAGAATCAGTGTCCATTCCTGCCAAGTCCCCTTGGTGATGCTCAGGGTGATGAGCATCAGTTTCACCTGCCAGGATCTCCCCACCAGGGAATCTGCCACATGGCCACCTGCAGTCCCTCTTTTGCTGGCAAACAGAAGAGTTCTTGTTGAAATGCTGTGCCTATGAGGATGCCAGAACTCTGTCTGCAGTCAGCCCATCTCTGCAGCGATGCAATGCCCGCATGTCCTCTTGTTTCACAGACTCAGGTGGAGCCTTCAAGGGAGCACACTGGGACACCTACTTGTCGATCCCAATCACCTTCCAAACCTAGAAGGAAGCTCTGGTGGGCATTGACATTACCTACTTTCATGCATCTCTAAAACTTCACCCCGTTAGCAGGGCAGGTTTCCATTGCACCACACAGTCATATGGACCATATAGCAAGGCCACTAGCCACTGCCCGTGACTCAACAGCAACCCAAACATAGATTTTTAGCACTATTCAATTCTTCCATCATCGTTACAATAACAGCATGCGATTCAGCTCAAATGAGCTAATCAGTTTTTACCTTCTTTAGTCAGTCTGTCTATCCGCTTGTCTTAATACAGCAGCTTCCCAAATAAGATGTTGTCCATTCACTCTGGAACTGCCGTCCACAAAGCAAACAGCTTTTTGTGGGTCAGTCAAGAGCGATTTACAGAGCACTGTCCAGGGCACTGTTCCAGAGTCATTCCTAGGGCAAAGACCCCCTGCCTGCCTCTCTTGTAGGTCTTCCTTGCATTCCTCAGGCACCATGGTCCCATATAAAGCACTTCAACATTATTATGAACTCTTCTGGGCCCTCCATCCCCATTAGATGTTTCAGATCCCCCATGTAAAGTCCCAGTAGTCATCCCTGAGAGGCACTCATAGGCTCCTGCCATGAGCCCCAGTTTATTTCCTCACAAAGGTAATACGGATGCAAGCATTTCATGTAGTATCTGTTTGAAGCATACCATTTCTTCTACCTTAATTCTATCAACTGTTGTGTACCCAACTGTAGCCTCTGTTTGGACGTAAATTTTGGTTTCACAAATTAAGAAATCCCATATCCTGCCTAAGGAGTTTTCTCTGTTCCAATCACACCATTGGTCCTATTGGCAGCCAGCCCCCAACCTTGGATGCCTTTTCTTATTAGCATAACAAGAGACACCTCAAACTTGCAGCAGTATGATTTTCCCTAGAGACTGGTTGGCGAAGGCTGAAGGCTCGAAATGGTCCTTAATCAAAGAGGAAAAATGACACAGAATACATGGGGCAAAAGCAAGGATGAGAAATAGGAATGTTAATGATCCTTTGAAGGGAAGTAGATACCAATTTATAATTTTTAGCCAGTAGAACCATGAATTTGCAAAATATGATAGAGCAGGGGTTAAGCCCTCTATACCACCTGCTGAGATAACAAGGGTTGTAAGGAGAGATATTATCTGGATTGCCATTTTATATCAGATGTGATGGGTTACCGGGATAGGTAAAAACTGATTATTGGAGAATTACCTCTACATCGGGTGAGAGAGAGACTAAGAGTACAGGTTCCCATCTAGATGATCATTCCTGTTTTGAGTAGAACTCTGTCTCCTGCTAAGAAGGGATATAGAAAAAAATCTCTAGCACTTGTCAAATCATAAAAAATAATATACAGAGATCAAACAGCAGACAAGAGGATCACAAGAATCACGTCAAAGATTTGAAATACAAAGAAGTAAAAAACACCCAACTGGAAAAGCAAAAAGAAAAAAGAATCCAAAAATATGAAGATAGTGTAAGGAGCTTCTAGGATTTCAAGCATACAAACATCCAAATTATGGGGATGCCAGAAGAAAAAAGACAGCAAGATACTGAAAACCTATTTGGAGAAATAATGACTGAAAACTTCCCCCACCTGGTGAAAGAAATGGACTTACAACTAGAGGAAATACAGATAACCCCAAACAAAAGGAATCCAAAGAGGGCCATAGCAAGACACATCATAATTAAAATGCCAAGAGCAAAAGACAAAGAATATTAAAAGCAGCAAGAGAAAAACAGTTACCTACAAGGGAGCATCCATATGACTGTCAGGTTATTTCTCAACAGAAACTATGCAGGCCAGATGGGAGTGGCAAGAAATATTCAAAGTGATGAATAGCAAGAACCTATAACCAAGATTACTCTACCCAGCAAAGCTATCATTCAGAATTGAAGGTCAGATAAAGTCCTTCACAGATAAGAAAAAGCCAAAGGAGTTCATCACCACCAAACTAGTATTATATTAAATGTTGAAAAGTATTATTTAAGAAAAGGAAGAAGAAAAAGACAAAGATAAAAATTATGAACAACAAATACATATCTATCAACAAGTGAATCTAAAAATCAAGTGAATAAAAAATCTGATGAACAGAATAAACTGGTGAATATAATAGAATCAGGAGCAAAGAAAGGAAGTGGACTGACAATTCCCAGGGGGAAAGGGGTATGAGGGGATGTGGAAAGAGACTGGATAAAAATCATACTCTTATAAATGAGGACAGTAGGGGGAGGAGGTAAAGGCAGAGGGTGGGGTGGGAACCAGGTGGAGGGGAACTATGGGGGGGAAAAAAGAGGAACAATTGTAATAATCTGAATAAAGATTGAATAAAAAAATAAAAAATAAAAAAGCTGGCTCCAATTTATATTCACATATGATCTACACCAATAATATAAAAAGAAAAAATACCAAGTTATTTAACTTCACTAATCCTGAATTTCTTATCCTATCTAATAAAAGAATAATATGCAAATTTGACCTTTCCTTCACCACACCTACAAGCCATGCCCACAGCCACACCCACCAGCCAATCAGGAAATTATGCAAATAAACCCCAACCAAGATGGCTGTCGCCATTGAGAGCAAAAGGAAGGCTTGAGTTTCCCCGGCAACAGGGAGCCAAGCTTTCCACTTGCCATTGCTGGCCTAGGCCTCCACTCAATGCTACAAAGTTTCAATTATAGAAGATATATAAATGGCAGCAGCCAGTGAGCTGGAGAGAAAAGAGACTTGGGTTTCCCTGGCAACAGAGAAAGCCAAGCTTTCCACCTGCCATTGCCTGCCTGGGCCTCCACTCTAGGCTACAAAGTTTCAAACAGAAATGGCTGCCACCACTGAGCAAGCAGAAGGCTTGGCTCTGCTCCAGGCTACAAAGTTTCAATTGTAGACATAAGTTAATCCCAGATCCCAGGGCCTCCGCTTGGGTCGCTAGGGGGTGTTGCAAGCCTGCAAACCACCACAGGTCTCTCACCCAGGCCGCCCCTCATCCTAAGGGAATCCCCACCCTGATCTGGGACACTCTTCAGGGCAAACCAGTTGGCCCCCTCCCATGCACCGGGCCTCTATCCTATCTAATAAAAGAGTAATTTGCAGATTGACCATCACTCCAACACACAAGAGGGCTGCCCCCATGTGGTCAAAGATCCTGCCCCCATGTGGACACAAGATGGCCACCACAAGATGGCCAGCAGAGGAGGGCCGTTGGGAGGTTCCAGGCCCTGCAAGGGAGGGCAGTTGTGGGTGATCATGCCAGCAGGGTAGGTGAGTTGGGCGGGACCAGGCCTGCAAGGAGAGGGCAGTTGGGGGCAATCAAGCCTGCAGTTAGAGGTGACCAGGCCAGCAGAGAAGGGAAGTTGGGGCAAACAGGCTGGCAGGGGAGCAATTAGAAATCAATTAGGCTAGCAGGGTTGCGGTTATTGGGTGATCAGGGAGGCAGGCAGGTGAGCAGTTTGGAGCCAGCAGTTCTGGATTGTGAGAAGGATGTCCGACTGTCCGTTTAGGCCCGATCCTACTGGGATCGGGCCTAAACGGGCAGTTGGACATCCCTCGAGGGGTCCCAGATTGGAGAGGGTGCAGGCTGGGCTAAGGGACATATCCCGCCCACCCGTGCATGAATTTTGTGCACTGGGCCTCTAGTCTATAATAATAAAAGCATAATATGCTAATTAGACCCAGTGTCCGGATGAAGCTGGGACTTTATGAGAAGCCTGGGTCCTGGGTGTCAGAGGGAAGCCAATGCCAGCAGCCTGGGGAAGGAAAGCCTACTCTTGCACGAATTTCATGCATTGGGCCTCTAGTTCATAATATAATGATAATGCCTTCCTTTTAGAATTAAGAGGACTTAGATAATAATGGTTTAGCTAAACAACCAACTAGTGAATCCCAAACAAAGATAGTTGTGATGATGACAAAAATGATAGTAACAGTGATCTTTAGAGTTACACTACTGCCAGTAGAACTCGGCTATTAACCAGTTTCTCTAGTTCATTATGTTCAGCAAACTCTTAATGAGCAGGGGTGGCCTAAGAAGGTGCAGAGCCAACCTAATGCACAAGTCACACCTTGCTTTGATCTACATTCTCACTAGGTGGGGCTAAAAGCAATTCCACTAACTTTACCCTTTCTGTAACATATCTTACAAAGCTACACTAATAAAAGGGTAATATGCAAATTGGTCATGATGCCCTCACAGCAACCGAACAGCAGGCTGCATGGGGTGACAAGGCTGGCAGGGGCGGGGGGGGCATTAGGGGGCAACCAGGCTGGTGGAGGGGGTTCACAGTTGTGGGTAACCAGACTGGCAGGAGGGGCAGTTGCCAGCAGAGAGAGGCAGTTAGGGGTAATCAGGCTGGCAGGCAGAGGTGGTTAGAGGTGATCAGGCTGGCAGGGGGGCCAGTTAGGGGCAATCAGGCAGGCAGGCAGGTGAGCAGTTAGGAGCCAGTGGTCCTAGATTGTGAGAGGGATGTTTGACTGCCGGTTTCGGCCCGATCCCTGGGATCAGGCCAAAACCAGCAGTCGGGCATCCCCCAAGAGATCTCAGATTGGAGAGGGTCCAGGCTGGGCTGAGGGGTTCCCCCCACCCCACCATGCATGAATTTCATGCACCAGGCCTCTAGTATTCAAATAAAGCAAAAAGAACATTTCTCTCTCCTCCACAAAATTGACGATGTCAACTAATTCTACCCTGGAAAGTCAGGACTTCATTACTGTAAGAGGAAAATTGCCAAAGACCTTTGGGAAACTGGCCAAATACTGAAAAGTCCTGTTAATGTAAAACAGGCACATTTTTGTCTGGGTGATGTGGCTCAGTGGTTGAGCATCGACCCATGAACTAAAAGTTCATCAGTTCAATTCCCAGGTCAGGGCACATGCCTGTGTTGCGGGCTTGATCCCTAGTGGGAGGCATGCAGAAGGCAGCCAACCAATCTCTCTCTCTCTCTCTCTCTCGCTCTCTCTCTCTCTCTCTCATTGTTGTTTCTCTCTCCATTCCTTTCTCTCTAAAATCAATTAAAACCTTAAAAAAAACAAGCATATGTTGCTTCTGTGTCACACATTCTGCATCTATAATCTGGGCATCCTCTACAAATCCCTTTCCTTGGACAACAGAAACGTTTGGTTTACCAGCACTTATTGGTGAGGCCTAATGAAGCTGGCTCATCAATGGAAATGGGCAAATTCTCTCATTGTCTCCCAGCATCTTCCGAAAATCTAGAAAAATGGAGCCTCCACCTTCAATACAGGAAACCCAATTTCTGTTTTTCCTTAGAAATGCTGCCTGAACTTCAGGCTCTCAATGACACTGGAAGGACTTGCTCAGACCATTAGATGGAAGGCAGTATTTCTCTGCATATTTTAATAGATCTGTATTTCTAATGCCTCCTCTATGACCTTTCTTTGCCCTTCAGTATCACTGGCAAATTCTCAGAGGGCCTCTTGGCGGTACCCATGATTCAGGCAGTGCCTCTTGTCCTCATCCAATGTTATTCTACTGAGGCAAATAAATAAAAACTAATTATGGTTACTCTTGACAAATGGAACATCCCTTTACATCAGAGAAGAAACCATTTTATTATTTTGGTCATAATCTGAAATATTTTAGTACATTTTTTTTAGTACTAAAAATATCGTAGAAGAATTGTTTTTTAAACAGCTTGATTCTATTAACCAATTTTTTTTAATCTGATTTCCTAACATCATCTATAAGTAGGCAGATTGGTCACTAGTAGAGCACTCAAATAACATTCAGTGCACTCTTTTGAGTTACTTTAAGAAATATTAGAGGCAAGGTGAATTATATATTCCAAAAAATGTAGACACAAGAGAAAACTAAGTTATATGGTTCCTGGATAGCATTCAGGATCTTCTTCTAAATCATTGTGCTTGGCAGACAGCAGGCCCTCACAGGTGAAAATTCAAAAACAAAATCAGACTCTAATGGAAACTCACCATGTGTTGCCATGAGATAGCTAAACACAGAACACCTTCTTTTCCAGTAAATTAAAGAATCCTTGCATTCCATATTCACTTTATTAAAGTCATCTGTGTTTGGATTATATAGGTATAAATCTCTAATATTCTCTTCTCTTTTGGCATAGATAAAACAACTTCTAGAAGAAAAAGAGTATCTTCCAGATGACAGTCTACTGAATGGATGGAGCCAGAATAACAGCATTTTCTTCAGTGATCATCAAGAAAATAAAATTTCCCAGTTCAAATCTTGTTAACCAATCGATCGGACAATAACGCCACATCCTTCAACAACAGCTTGTTTCCCTGGAAGACATCTTATTTTATGATATTAAGAAATGTTCTGTTGAAAATCAAATCCTGTTTATGAATCCTGTTTCTACTTCTCCCACTCCAACTTGATCTTTCTGCTATCAAAAGACAAAGATGCGTTTTTTTATTTCTTAGGGTTTTATATCATCTTCACTTCAGCCTTAGCGTCACTATCCTTTTAGGGAACTTCTGATTAAAATGTTGGCTGGAATCTGAAGGAAACCAAAGTCCTGGGAGATCAAACAAGGCTTACTCTATTGTGGAGAGCGGCTCCAGTGTTTGGACAAGTTCAAGCCTTGGACTAATGAGAGGGCACAGTCCTCCCATGGTCACGTGCAAGTCCCAGCTTGGAGGGCAGAGCCTTCCCAGCACAATTATAGCCAACAGCTTTAGTTGTAAGCTTGAACCTATGGTCCAAACAGGTGACCCCACGTGCCTGAGTGATGTGGACTTGATAGAGTTTGGGTGCATGTATTTGAGTAGGATGGAAACTCACGAGAATGTTGTAAACATCTTGACCACACCCTTACTTTGCCTTGTGGAATCTGGCTATAAAATAAAGACATGGCTTGTAGTCTGTGGCTCTGTCGCTAGCTCTCCATCAGAGAGGACAGCGTCCCACCCAGATCCTGCTTTCAGTCTCTTGTCTGTCTTTTCTCAATCCTTCACCATTCCCTCTCAGGCTCACCGAACCTAGCTGAGCTGGCGCAGCACATAAGGCGCCCTGGGGCTGAGTATGCCATGGCTCGCCACACTCTATGTTGGGGAACCTCCACCCCACTCCCACCTCACTACCTTTAGAGCTCCGGAGAGGAGAGGGGAAAGCATTTTCCCATAGGGCAAGACTCCACGAAGACTCAGGAGCAAGTAACCTACATAACACGTCCCTCCTCTCCCCATTCCCCCTTCCCTCCACACAACATGCTTATAGCTTCCTTGCCAGCGCATCTTTGCTTGTGCCCTCCTCATGGAGCTTATGGACAAGAACTGCTACCAACAAAATGCAGTGTGGTAAGTACCACAGTGAGCACAAGGACGGGTCACTTAGCCCTTCAGGACCAGCTTTATGGAGGACAACTTCTGTAATTGCACAGGGCCCTGAGTGCTGAAGGGCCTGAGCTTGGTTTCATTTGCTGTTTTTGCCATCTTGAAATTAATTTTTAAAAAGGGGGCCCTGCATTCATATTGTGCTGAACCCTGCAAGTTATAAGCTAGCCATGGCCACACTTATCACCCAGGGCCCTTGTTCTCAAAGTTCTCTTTCCCTGAAGCAGGTTCCAATGCCTCAGCATGCTGCCCTTTTTTCTTTAGTGCCACCATAGCATTTTTTTTATTCCTTTGGCTTGTCACCTCCCCCCCCAAACTAGCTATAGAATGATGCTTAATGCATTGTCCCTCTGCTTCTTAGAGGACACCAAGGATATACTTTTTCATTTGATAGTCTAAGGAGAAACAGAATAAACAGATGTTATAAAGTTACTACCAAAGCAAATGGCAGACTACTCATACTCCTATTTTATGACTTGAAGTGGAATGAAATAAACTCACGCCCAGCAGGCCTGAAGAGCTAAGCAGGAAAGAATAAAAACTCCTTGCATGATTGGCTTTTCTGTAGCCCACCAAAGTAGATGACATCCTGTTTTCTGAGCCCCTAACTCCTAAGAAAGGAAACCCTTTAAAGCATTTTTCCAGAGGGCAAGACTCCACGAAGACTCAGGAGCAAGCAAATTAGAATATAAGCCTTCTGCTCTGTGAGATTCGGGGTGCTCCGACAAGGCACATCTTACTATTAGACCCATTTTGAAGAGAAATCTGGTACTTAAATGGGGCGAATTTTGCAAAGGTCATACAGCTAATAAATGGAGAACCCAAATTCAATCAACTGACTCTGAAACCTCCACTCTTGACCTCTATCCTACACCACCTTCCACCACTCTAGGCTTCTAGTGCAGTTCTTTTTTGCCTCCCCACTATTCCCTCTGGAAAAACTTTAGCTGCTGTGTAAATAAGTGGGTGCAATAGAAACAAGGGGCTCTACCCGCTAACTATAGTTACTGGTGAGTTCCAGTCCCAAATGTAAATGTGCATTTTGGGGGAGAGGTAGAGGCTGAGCCACTCCTACCTGCCTAGGGAGAGGGTTGGGGTGACAGATCTGCACCTTGGGATGGGGGACAAATAAAGCCACACCCTTTCAACTACCCAGGAGGAGGTTTTAATAGAAAATGGGGCTTTAGAGAGAGGACAGGGTAAGATCACAGCAGAGGAGAAGCCAAACAAAAGGACTGGAGACATTCCAGCAATAATTACCAAGATGGGAGAGAAGCAATTTTCAGCAGCTGCCATGAACTGCTGAAAGTAATTTTTAGGAAGCCTTCATATGGATTGCTGCATAAAATACTTACACTACCCTTCAAAAAAAACTTATGATTAAAAAAATCCAAAGACATTATTCTTCAAGTCTTCTGAAGTTAGTCTGCTGTTTCCTTGATGCAATATCAACGTGGCAATACTGGGCCACATGAGACTCTAGGATTTATTTATGCAGCAAAGAGAACAAATCAACACTTTACCACCATCTCTACTTCTTTGGAGATAACGAGAAGCTTCCGTGGCATGATTCATGCCATCCCTGCTTGAGTTTTACCGCTAAAGAGACCAGAAATTAAACATTAGAGTTTTAAAAAATAATTTTTGGAGGAAAAAAAAATCCAGCAAAATATAATCAGCTACCTAGAGAGCAGAAAATATACCATATGTGTTACTTCCAAAGTGTTAAAAAATTGGGGACTCAGTGGGGAAGTGGGTTTCCCTAATAGGTACCTGGTTCCAGATGAACATTTTAGAGCCTGGAGGATTCTGGGAGTGTGTGCATATGTTCATAGATAATGAGTCATCATTGAATGGCCCGTTATGCCAATTTTTCACTCTAGCGAAATCTCAGGTAGAGTCCATTGAATTATATTTGCTCTGGGGGAACTGACTTCCGGGATCTACAAAGCAGAGTAATAAACATAGCAGGGGATAAAGTGAATGAGGCTATTTCCACCTTAGCAGGGTATAACTCACCTAGTAAACAATCCAGAAAGAAAAAACAAAATGCTGAAACATCAGAAGTAAAAATCTTGATGTCAAAGCTCAGGCTGTTGCAAAGATTATTAACTTTGTTAATAACACTGGGTCTTCTAGACTCTTTAAAGGAAACCATTCCCTAAAAGAATGTCTGCCTGCAGGAGCAAGACAAGGGGAGCTTTCGTTCCTCTGAGTGGAATACAGACACTCCAATGAAACCCAATTCTCCAGTAGCTGGGAAACGCCCAAAGCTTTTACCCAAATCTTTCCTCACCAAGAGCAATGGAAAGTTTATGTTGTCATAGGATGATCAGGATCCTCAGAAACAAACAATACCAGTGCCCTTCCCCACCCCACCCCCCTTCTTAATTGTATTCGAATTTTACCTCAAAGGATTAACTACTTTAAATTATAAAACTCAGTGGCATTTAGAACATTCACAAGGTTGTGCAATCATCACCTATATCTAGTTTCAAGACACTTCCAACACTGTAAAAGCACACCTAATACCCATTAAGTAGCCAATCCCATTTCTCCCTCCAAGGCTCCAGCAACCACTAGCCTGTTTTCTTTCTCTATGAATTACCCATTCTCGATGTTTCATATACATAGAATCATACAATATGTGGCCTTCTGTCTCTGGGCTCTTCTATTTAGCATAATACACACACACACACACACACACACACATAAACACACATACATATACATATATATACATATATATGTATATATACATATATACATATATATACATATATACATATATATATATGTATATGTGTATATATATATATTGATTTCAGAGAGGAAGGGAGAGGGAGAGATAGAAGCATCAATGATTAAAGAGAATCATTTATTGGCTGCCTCTTGCATGCCCCCTACTGGAGATGTCAAGCCTACAACCTGAGTGTATGCTCTTGACTGGAATCAAACCCAGAGCCCTTTAGCCTGCAGGCCGATGCTCTATCCACTCAGCCAAACCAGTTAGGGATCTACAAAGCAGAGTAATAACATTTTTGAAGTGCATCCACACTGTAGCCCATACTTCAATCTTTTTTTGGCTGAATAATATTCCATTGTATGAATGTACTACATTTTATCTATTATCAGTTGATAGACATTTAGGCTATTTCTACCTTTTGGCTGTTTGTTATAAATACTGCTGCTGTGTACTACTGGGCTCTCATTATTCAAAAACACACTTTATTCCTATCAAGTACCTTATAATCTTCAATTTGCATACAATACCTCATTTGACCCTCTAATACAGTGGCTCTACAGAAGTGGTTCTCTATCTATGGGTCACGACCCACAGGTTGAGAACTGCTAGTAGGATCGCCTAAGACCATCGGAAAACACAGATATTTATACTATGATTCATTAACAGTAGCAAAATTACGGTTATGAAGTAGCAACAAAAATAATTTTATGATTGGGGTCACCACAACATGAGGAACTGTATTAAAGGGTTCAGGCATTAAAAAGGTTGAGAACCACTGCTCTAATACCATCCTCCCAGGATTATCTTCTCAGATACAGAAGATAAAAGTTTCAAAGCTATAATTCCAAGTCACTCAGTTATGATAGGACCAAGGTTCTTTGATGCTTAGTCAAATTCAATACCCCTAAATAAATTCTACCACTAAAGAGACCAGAAATTAGACATTAGAGTTTTAAACGTGAAAACATCTAGTTCTTCTTAACTCTACCTTACTTTCATCTGGGACGAATTTTACTTGGGCAGGTGAAGCCATGCAGTTTGATGTCATGTTCCAAAACCCATTCAAAACTGTGGCTAGACTTTAAGCTCCTAGAGAGTAGGGATTGTTTCCTTCATCTTCACAGTGGAGTATCTAACACAGAGCTAGCTGCGTTAATACAGTGTCTAACACAGAGCTGGCACCAAAGAAAAATGGGAGGGAGAGGAGAAAGGAGGAAAAGGAGGAGAATGGAACAGAAGAAAGGACACAGACAGACACATTGTCAAGGGGAGGAAAAAATTTATCTTTTCCTGTGACTTTGAGTATTGAGCCCCTTTACACACAGTGGCAGCATGATGCAGGGAACCTCGGAGAAGTCTAGACTGCAGGTAGAAACCAGGGAAAGTGCTGTGGTCAGACCCCTATCTAACTGAGACGCTGCCATCACCTTTGGCCTTCTTTTCTTCCCCATTCTGAAACAGTTCCACTATCTAAAACCAGGAAGCAATATGGAAATTAAAGACAACTACTTCCTAAATGCCATTAGTACTATTATCCTACAGCCCAGGTTGCAATAGCAGCCCATTCTCCATGAGCACAAGAAACTGTGGCTCTGAGTACTTTGTTCTATCTAAGTATGCCCCAGATTCATTTATAATCTTACACAATAAAAGTAGAGTTTCTCTAGCACATAAGACAGGGTATTAGGAGATGGATTCCAGTACTGCCACCCTAGAATCAAACTCCCAGAAGCCCGTCCAATTTAGATCCTAATTTTTTCTGTTACCTTACAATTAAGAAATTATTTTTCGACAGTGAGTTGGGTTAAGTAGATAGCTGCTCACATTTCAGACAATGGTCCTGGGCCTGGTAATGAGAGGGATGGGAAACACAGAGAAGCAAACAAAATCAGCAACTGAGTGGGGTTTACTACCCTCTGGTAATAACTTGAAATTTTCTTGCCTGTTTCCTATTGGAAACTTTACATTAATATTAATAATATAATCCTCACAATAACTACTTGAAATAGGCAGTATTCTCATTTTATAGGTAAGGAGACTGAAGCTACATGTAATTAAGTGCTTTATCCAGCCAATCAGTAACAAATCACCGCTCTTAACCTGGTTTTCTGATTAAATTTAACTGCTCATGACACAGTTTGTTTCCAACATGGGGTATGCATGGAAATCAGAGAACTTTGTTAAAAATACAGATTCCCAAGGGTGGCACCATGGGATCTGTTTCTGAGAAGCCCCCAGCTGCAATTAGTCCTGGGGCCCACCTGCAGGAATGACTGCCAAGTTGACCTTCCCCCACAACTGTCCCGAGAGCTTGAAGTTGACTGAGTGTTCATAGCTGCCCCTTAATTACCCAGACTTAGTCTGACCAAGTTGGTCAGGCTCCTCTCCTCACCATGGGCAGTGAACTTGGACTTCCCCAAATCTGAGCAAGCACTGAAACACAGAACATCTTCCTTACCAGCTCATGTCAGGATGGGCCGGCTAGAGAGAACCATTTCCCATCAAAACACCCATCCTGCTGTCTGTCCGCCCTCACTCCCTTGCCTGATTTCCCTTCAAAAGTTTGCTAGTCTGGCTTTCTCTCCCGAAGAAGGAAAAGCCTTTTCCTGCTTGGTTTTGAGAGCTTTGTGGACCTGAGTGCTCTCCCTGCTGTGATCATCTTTGAACAGTTTCTCCTTACCCAAGTCCAGCTTTGTTTTTATTTGACGATGTCCTCAGCCACTGGCTGAGCCTCAGATGTCAACATTTTGGGCTCTGTTGTGTATGCAGCCAACTGGCTGGGGATTTGAACCCAGCAAGAGCCATGGGGGCCATCCCAGGTCGTGGCTGTTCGCTGGAGCTCACTGTGGACCTTTCTGATCTCAGTGTCAGGGCTCGTTTCTGGCATTTGAACATCAGGCCTATGGGGACCCTAAGACTGCAAGTCTGTCTGTGTCCCCAGTTTATTCTCTAAGCTCACAGAAGGTAAGAGTGTCCACCATGGGATATTTCTCCAGACAGGCACCCAGCTCAACTGCGTCCTCCAGAAATGTGCACAGTCGTCAAGGCCCCTCTGGTCAAAGATCTCGAAAAGGGACTGCTTTCCTCCATGGAGCTTCTGTAACTACAAGGTGGGGGCGCACACTCTTCATAAACTATGACTACGCAGAATCTAAACAGCCCTGCACATCTCCCCTCCTTCTTAAAGCTGAACCCTCGGCCAGAGTTCCGCAAACCCAAGGCCAGGAAATCACCCAGGTTCCTTCAGATGCAGATTTTATGGGCAGAAGAAAGTGCCAAAGAATGAAATTTAAAAAGCTTTTTTTTTTTTCTTCTAAATGCAAAATCCCTTCCCGAAAGAATTAGAAAGCATTAGGCTGTTTTCAGACTCACGCTTAAAGTGATTTCATTTGATGTTTTTTTTTCTATTAATAATCATACAAGTATGCCTATGACACAATTCTTTGATGTTGCCAACTAAGTCTTTCAAGCAACAGAATAGACATAGTTATCATTTTCTTAAGAATGATGACTCACAGGAAATGCTGTGTCCGCACGGCTGCCAGCATGGTTCTGAAGAAACACTTTGGTAGAGGTTCTGGGTAGGTAATATTTTGCCTTTCCTGCTCCCCTAAGACAGTGGTCGGCAAACTGCGGCTCACGAGCCACATGCAGCTCGAGAGCCGCAGCTTGCCGCTCTGTTGACTAATGAGTTTGCCGACCACTAGACTAGACTCTCGATTCCAATAATTACAGGCTGTTGTTGTTCCTTGTGATGAGGGCCCGACACTACGAAATAAGAGGCGACCAACAGGTTAATAAGAAGCCGCGTGCATTCGGAGGGAAAACCGAGAGTAGAAATACCTGGGCTTAAAATCCCAGCTCACCACCTCAGTAAGGCAAGTGTGGTCTTAGGCAAGTCACTTAACGGATTCCGTCTCAGTTTCTCTAAAAAAGCCGACATAGCCGAGACCGGTTTGGCTCAGTGGATAGAGCGTCGGACTGCGGACTGAAGGGTCCTGGGTTCGATTCCGGCAAGGGCATGTACCTTGGCTGCGGCCACAACCCCAGTAGGGGGCGTGCAAGAGGCAGCTGATCTATGTCCCTCTCATCGATGTTTCTGACTTTCTATCCCTCTCCCTTCTGCTCTGTAAAAAATCAATAAAATATATTTAAAAAAAAAAAAGCCGACATAAATAACCTACAACCCAGCCTGCCTCATTGGGTTGAGAACATGAGGCAATATGAAAGCGCTTTAGAATAATAGCGTGCTTTAGAAAGCAAAGCAATAGGCGAATAAATATAAAGTATACCATCACTGGGACCTTCAAAATGGCTCAAAGGCTGTGTTCCCTTTGCTACTTCTCCAGAAAAGGAAACAATTCTTACCTTTGTGGTATATCCCTGAGTCTTCAGGAATGCTTTTGTCAAATAAGATTCATGTTAGCTAATAACAAACTGCATAGAGTATGCAAATCTTTGCAACAAAATTCTCAGGTAATATATACCATAAATTTAAGTGGCAACACTCCACTTGACTAAGGCTTTATTTGAACTCTTTCAAGCATTAAGCAATCAATTTACTACAGAACTCAGAACTGGTTGTATACCTAAAGGAACAGATTTTTCTGTTGTTGTTTTTCTATTGGACCAGAAACTTGCAATGTTTTTCTAAACAAACCTTATCATGTCTCCAATAGATTCTAATTGTCGTGTGGAACCTACAATGGAGAATTATTTCATTGCACCAATTTATAGAGAAGAGGAAACAGAGGCCCCAAACAAGTCAATCACAAAAAGCTTTCAAATACCTGGTAGGTTCCTCTAGTCCCGGGCCTCAAAGGGAAATTGAAAGTGGAGTCTGTGCCTACCTTGTGAACTTTCCTTGTGTGGGGAGGGGTCTCAGCGGCCTGGAATCCGAAAGGAAGATCTTGCAGAGGGCTGCAGTTCCACACTAAGGTTTCCAAAACACTGTGTTGCCACATAAATTCCAAACGGAGCCGAGATGCAGTGTACCTGGGCCCTTGTCCTCAAAATCACAATCCTATCCAGTGGGGCTCAAAACAGGCCTTGGCCCTAACAGGTCTGGCTCACGGGTAGAGCCTCCGCCTGCAGACTGAAGGGGCCCTGGTTGGATCCCGGTCAAGGGCTCATGCCTGGCTTTCGGGCTTGTTCCCCAGTTGGGGGCAAGGAGTGTGCAGAAAGCAGCTGATCAATGATTCTCTCTCATCATTGATGTTTCTCTCTCTTGCTCTCCCTTCCTTTCCGAAATCAATAAAAATATATTTAAAAAAACAACAACAACAACAGGACCTTGGAGTCAGCAGCAGAAACAGCAGAGCCTGAGCCAAAGGGCCCAGACACACTAAATAGGCAACTTGAGGAGGACCCTCTGGGAGGGGCCCAGCAGTAAAGCAAGCCCTCCAGGAGACACTTGGCGCACCTGTGCTCACTTGGCAGTCTAGTAGAAGAAGCATGATAGCTCCGCTTTTCTGATATTCCTGGTGCCTGAAGTGCTCCTGGATTCCATGCAAACTCCCTTCACACGCCACTTTTTATAATTTCTTAAGGGAAAATTAAAGTGATGTGTTCTGTAAAAATAGTAATAAGAAAGTAAGCCCCCACAGAATAAATAGAAGACACCTGTGACCCCACTGCCCAGAAATAACCCCTTAAGACCAGGGCAAATAGCAACTCTAGCTGGGGCTAGGTCTCATACGCAGCCCAACAGGGTCACATAACACCATAACACGGTGTCACTTGTCTGGCCCACTGATCATGTTTTGTGAATATCTTCCAAATATAGCCCCCCGATAGAATCAATTGTACATACTGTTTTAAAACCTGCTCTTTTCACTGGAAAATATAATCATGAATACTTTATGCATTTACTATTTCTAAACAACCGTGCTATTTTTAATGGCAGCAGTGGACTTACCATAATTTAAGAAACCCTATATTGTTTGATAACACGCTTATTTATAGCTTGGAACCCTTATCAATATTGTAACAAACAAATTACCGCTGTTTCTCTGTGCACACCTGTGGGTATTCCTTCGCAGCATAGGCTAAGCAGTGATGTTAATAATAAGGTTTACTCTTTGTGGTATTGTAGCAAGTGCTAATCTCTAGGTTTTGGAATCTTCCTGAGGTTCCTCGTTATGCCTGCTTAATATGTTAGGCTTTGTCTATCGTCACTAATCACAGAAGCATCCAGCTCCACAAACAATCAGTAAGAAAAACCTGTTTTGTCTCCATGCTGCCACGTTAAAGAGAATGGAAGTCCTGTGGCAGTTCTATTTTTAATTTCTTTCCATACTATTTTCAATAGCAGAGACACCATTTTATATTCTCACCAACCATGCACAAGGGTTTCAATTCCTCCACCTCCTTCCCCATACTTGTTATCCAACAATCCCTGTTCTGGCTATCTATCCAAGAGTCTGAAAGCAGGGTCTCAAAGAGTCATCTGCACACCCATGTTCATACCATCACTGTTCACCACAGCCAAGAGGCGAAAGCAATCAGGAAGAAGGCCTTCAGGGATGTAAGTGGTGCCTGGGCTCGGAGGTAGACAGGACACGAAAGGGGAGGGGAAGGGAAAGGGGGAGGGGGAGGGGGGAGGGAGATGCCCAGATGGGGTGGGTTTCACTGCCCCTTCCCAGGTGCTCAGTCCCTGCCTCCTCTGTGCTGCTAGATATTTGATAAAAGTAAACAAAGCCTTTTATTCTTTAATCAGTGAACATATTTAAAATGCAAATACCCCCAGTGTTAAATTTATGATGCAAATCATTTGTGTCAAATCCTTTACTGAATGCAGGCTTTGATACCAGAACAATAAGAAAAGACTCACTGAATGAAGAAAGAGAACAGAAAAGGAGAAAAAGTCTCTCTTTTGGGCTCACATTAGATTGTGTTTTATTTTAGCCCTGAATACATATGTTCTAGAATCATGGTTGGCAAACTGCGGAGCCACATATGGCTGTTTGGTTCATTGAGTATGGCTCTTCCACAAAATACCATGGCCTGGGCGAATCTATTTTGAAGAAGTTTAAGTTTTAAAAGTTTGGCTCTCAGAAGAAATTTCAATCACTGTACTGTTGATATTTGGCTCTGTTGACTGATGAGTTTGCCGACCACTGGTCTAGAATAATCAATCGAAAACCAGAGATAGCAAGTTACTCTCTTAGAATGCCTTGTATCTACAAATGCCTAATTTGTTGCTCAGAACAATCCTGGGAAGCAGACATAGTGGGTCTATATCCACTTATTCAACAAATAATTACAAAGGACCTACTCCAGGCCAGACTTACACCAGGTACCAGAGTAAAATGATGGGCAAAACCCACACAGATTGTCCTTGGGGACCTTAGAGCTAATTAAGGAGACAAGTGCTAACCAACTAATCCTATCTAATAAAGAGGGAATATGCTAATTGACTACCATGCCCTCAAAGATGGTGGCACCCAAAGCCACGAGATGGTGGCATCCCACCCCCTCAGCCCCATCAGGGTGACAGGCATGTGGCAAGGCCAGGCCCGCCCCTAGGCAGGCTCAGCGGCTCCGTACGCCTGCCTCCAGAGTCCTCCAGTCCCCTCAGCTCCCCAGAAACCCAGGGTTACCTGAGGATCAGGAAACCAGCACCAGCTAAGGCTTGAGCTGCCGGCAGTGGCAGCAGCAGAGGTGTGATAGGGCATCGCCTTCCCCTGATCACTGGGTCACCTCCTGCCCCTGAGGACTCCTGGACTGTGAGAGGGTGCAGGCTGGGCTGACGGACCCCCCTCCAGTGCATGGATTTTCATGCACTGGGCCTCTAGTAACAAATATACGTAACATATGGTTGTGATTAGAGGAATGGAAGTGATAACTAGAACTGACCTAGACAGAGAAACTTGAGCTGAAGAGAGTGTTCACAGGGAGAGACAGGGTGAAAGTTGTCCAGACAGGGACCTCACACAAGGAAGAGCCAGCAGGTGCATTTCAGAAACTCTAAGAAGGCCAGCATGGCAGCAGACAGAGAGTGAGGGTGTGGAGGTGTGGAGAGAGTTGAGGAAGGTTGATGGGAGCTGGCTCATACAGGGACTGGTCTGCAACGACATGGGCTTCTGCTAAGTGTTAATTTTCTACTAAGAACAACTGATACTGACAAAATGTTTGAAGGGGATGATCTGAGAGGTATCCATGATTAAAAAACATTTTCGTGGACACTGGGATCATGTTCCCACCCCACAAATATCTCAAACCCAACTGAACATCTATGGGAGGAGCCACAGCCTGGCCACTTACCACAGCTGTACAATCAGAGGGCTTTGCACCCAGCACAAGGTCCTTATCCCTTCCTTCTCCCATCCAATCAAACATCTCTGCAGAGCCTACCACGGGTAAGGTTCTGTGCTGAGCACCACACAACAGGGGTGTCTCAGGCTCAGACTCTGCTCTAGGACAGCAGCCACATGGACAAAGAGCTGTAGAACAAGGTGGAAAGGAATGACTTCCTCTCGATAAAGGGAAAGGAAATAGTCACAGGATGAGTGACTTTCTTCAAGGTTCTGCTCACTTGGGTTCCAATGTTTCCTGACACATTGTAGCAGTGAGGTCAGAGGCCATGCTGAGTCATTCTGTTTTATGCAATCTTTTTACTTTTGGACATACGCAAGCTTTATTTCTGTCTTTTTGCAATTCAAAATTTGACTCTGGGTCAGTTGATTTTAGGGGATTTTTCTGACAGTATATAGGGTTTTCAATCAGCCTATTTGAATCTTCTTCAACTCAGCAAAGTTTTCTTCAAGTTTAAATATATTGTTAGTTATGCCCTGGCTGGTGTGGCTCAGTTGGTTGGGCATCATCTCATCCCCGAAAGGTTGTTGGTTCGATTCCTAGTCAGGGCGCATGTCCAGGTTGTGGGCTTGATCCTTAGTAGGGGGTGTATAGGAGGCAGCTGACCAATGTTTCTCTTTCATGGATGTTTCTCCCTCCCTCTCTTCCTCTCCCTTCCTTTCTCTCTTTAAAAATCAATTTTTTAAAATTTTTTATAAAAATAAATGAAAACATATTGTTAGTTATTGCTTCTATTTGTAATGTTCTGATACATATCAGGAACCTATCAAATGATTAAGTTGGTTCTCTTGTCTCCACTATATAAATAGACATGTGTGTATATAATATCTGTACATAAACACATATATGTACACACAAACACACATGTGGATATACAAGCATATATCTGTTATGCATATGTATAGAATATCATCTTATCTTTCATTTTTATTATCTCTGTCTTTTTCTTCTGAATTCTGAGAGAGCTACTCTGTTTGCTTTCTATCTTATTGATTTGATCTTCAATAATATCCATTCTTATTACTGCTTCTAATGAGAATTTAAACTCTACTTCATTTTTAATTTTTTCATCCTTCTTATTATACCAGTTGCCCTGATTACATCTCTGGTTGTTCTCTCCTTCCAGTTTTCTGGTTTTGTTTCATAGATACCATGTCTTCTAGCCTTTTATTAAGGCAGCTAAACATTTATTAAATTTTCCCTGTGGTCCCTACAGTAAATAGTTTTAATAAGCCTGCTCTTCCTCTAAATTTTCAGAATGATGTATCTTCTCACTTATTTTACAGAAAGTTCTGTCTCATAGGAAACATATTCTTGTTGCTTATTTTATTTTATTTTTATTAAAACTCAAATGAGGAGCCATCTATCCAAGCCTGCATTTGCCAAGAGACAAAGAGCTTAGAATGGCCTTGACAAGTTCTCTGTTCCACTTGGTCCTTATTTAAAATCTCTTGACAAACTGATAAACTGCTCTGCACAACTCACACCCGTTTCCAGTCTAGAATGGACTTGCCTCAAGAACAGTTCTGCTGGGTTTCTGTGTCATCTTCCCTAGTTCTGACTGGCTACTGCTATGTGTGTTGAACAGATGGGGTGACCAAAAAGCTCTCTCTGGGCCCACTTTCAGCCTGTTACTTGTGGATATTATGGATCCAGCAAGTCCCCCACCACCACCACTTCTGCCCCAGTGAGGTCCCAATCTCTGAATCGAGGTGTTACCCTGAAAGTGAAAGGGGAGATTATATGGTGGTAACTTAAATTATTTACACATCAGCCATGAAGTAATGGAGATGGATGTGGAGTTCTCTAGTTAATACAGATCTTGCGTTGCACACACAGGTAGCCCACATGGAATGGCACAAAGGGTACCTTCCACCTGCTTTGTGGAAGACAGTTTTAGTTCATTTCTAAGCACAGGAGAGCTATTGATTGTGTTTTTCACCCAGCTCTTCACTATGTAGTTGGTGGAAATTTCTCTCAAGTCTGGCAATGGGTTAACTGTCGCTCATAGTTCCCATATTTTTCGGTCTTCCAGAATACTTTATTCAGAAGCTGAGAAAGGTTATGGAGGAATCATTGAACCCCCACTCAACACATTTTTTATAGAGATTTCTTCTCCTTAGTATCAGAATTCAACTGCAAGAATTACCTCCTAAGCTAAGAAGATAGCAGAATAGGGAATTTGTGATGTCTGTCCTGGCACCCAGGCACATTAAGTTGTTCACCAAGGGGTCCAGAAAAAGAGAAGTTACAAGTTACCCAGACATTTAAAGAATATGTTATCCCAGATGCAAAAAGACAGATAGAAGTTGACCATATCAGTAAAAATACCAACCTAGGATGTAACTATCCACCATAAATGCTTTTAGTTATGCTTTAATTTCAGACCATCTTTCAGGGTTACTTTAGGTCTTTATGTTTACAAGACTGCCATGCAGGCCTTTCCTGAGCTTGTCAGGTTAGCATGTGGCCTCTTTCATCCACATCCCTCAGATTGTCAAATAAAAAAATGACAACAGCCAGCACAACAATTGCTGTCCAATGTGAATGAATCAAAATTATATCTATTTTTTGTTAGATCGGCAAAATATATATTTTTTTGGTGTGCCAAAAATAAACTAATTTTAGTAATTATGTTTCCATGAAATGAAAAAGGTTGAAAGTTGCTGTTCTAAAACAACTGACATATGGAGTCCTTCAGAGATAATAACATATTTTTTTCTCTTTAAAAATAATGAGAAGGCATTGAAATCAATTTTAATCATTTTACATTTATTCATTGCATAATACTTTTGGTTTTTAGGTATAATTAAACCTAATCTGTTAGAGGTTGTTAATATTTAGATATAAGGAAAATATAAAATCAGGATGTGAACTTAAATCTCACAATGCAAGTAAAATTAAAGAGAAAGCACCAATATGCTATTTTCTTCTAATACTTTAGTTTTCCATTGTCATCAACAGTAGAATTACTGAGGCAGGGGAAGGGGACTCTGCCTACCTCAGAGGCTCACCTTACTTTATCTGTCTTTTTCTCTGTAACAATAAGAGACATTTGATCAAGAAATAAAAAGATTCAAAGTTAATCTTGACTCTACTACCAAATAGCTCTGTGACTTCAAGCAAAAGTTTCTTAGAGATTTGGTTCCCTCATTTATAACTCTACTAGTGGCCTGGTGCATGGATTCATGCACATTGAAAGGAAATTAATTAGAAGGTGGCTGGCAGGGCAGGACTGGGCACACCCTGGAGCCAACCTCCTGTAGTCCCTCCCCAGCTGGCTGCACCTGGGTGGCGCTGCAGCTCAAATGGTGTCAGTGGTCACCACAGCTCAGTAGTAAACCAGATTTGGTGCTAACAGTACCCCAGCAACAACATAACCTATACCCAAAGGCAGCATTGTGTGGCCCTGAGAGGAATCAGGCTCCCTCCTCTCTGGTTCCAGACCCGAGAATTACAGCTGCCAAGTCACCTCAGCTTGGCAGCTTCGGTGTTGAGTGTCTGCCCCCTGGTGCTCAGTGCAAGTCATACCTACCAGCTAGTCAGCTGCTTGCTTAGCCTTTTATACATATGGATGCTAAACCCTTTCATGAATTCCAGATATGTAAATCCAGTGGTCTTTGTGACTTCTCCATCTCGACAATCCCAAAGTACCTCAATTTAAGAAGAAACGAATTTGTGATCTTCCACCAGGAGCTTGGTTTCTTCCATTGTCCCTCAACCATCCACTTAAGCTAGGCAAAATTCTAAAACCCATAACTGACATTACCCTCTCATTCTTATCAAACTTTGTTAAATTAATACCTTTCATTTCTGTCCACGTCTCTATATATCCCTCACAGTGCCACCTCCCAGCCAAGGCACCCTCATTCATCAGAACTACTCTGAGAGCTTTTTTGCTAGCTTACTTCTGTCTACCCTTACTCCTTTAATCATCTGCTCATCAAGTCAGTATTTTTGAAATGCAAATCTGATCATGTGCCCCCCTCTACCTAAAATATTTCCATGACTTATTAGCCATATGAAGGCAGCTTGGGCTGGCAGCTTGGGTTCCTGCCCCCACCCCCCGCATTCTAATGTATATGCTTGCTAGCGTGTAATTAAGCCCCAACTCCCTTTCAGTTTGTATCCTAGCGGGCCTTGCAAAACCTGTTTTCCTGAATGCTTAGTTTACAGGGGACATAAAACCATACACAGCCCCACAAGAGGGTCTGACTATTGGTGCCAGATGGGGTCTCGGTTGCTATTTCACTCCCCCCCCCCCCCAACCACCCCTTGCAACCATCATGTGCAAAGCCCACGAAAAGTCTGGAGGCCTATCCATATTTGGGAGACAATGCAACTAGGGCTATAAAAGGAAAAGCCCCACCACATTCGATGCTCAGCTTTGGGTACCCATTTCCCTGAGCCAGCACTGGTGCTCCCTGTAATAAAAAGTGCATTTTCTGAATCTTCTGAGTGCCTGGTTGTCTGTCTTCCTGCCACTTGGAAATTTGCCATAACAGCTACGTGGAAATCCAGCAGTGCTCTCTGTACACTTATCACACAGTCCTCCTTCGGTTTCCTCAAATGTGCCTGTGCCCTCATACCAAACGAACTTTGCACAATGCTGTTTCCTCGTCTGCCATGCTTCTTGTCCTACACTTAACATGTAGTATTCCATCAGCCTTCATCTCATGTTTCCTTCGCTCAGAGAAGCTTTCTCTCCCCTCTCATATTACATCAATTCTCTTTACATGTGCGAAGTATTATTACAGTTGTAACTGTTAAATTTATTTTTGTGATTATTTGAATAATACTAACTTTCCCATTAGACTACAAGATCCATAAGGATTGAGACTGAATCTACATGACATGTACACAATAAATACTTACTGGAAAATTGCATGAATCAATGAATATCACTAGATTAATAAAGCTATAAAATTAAATACCTCCTAATCACTGAAATCCTACACACCTATTATGTACCTTCCCTGTGCTATCATTAGCTGCATTAAAAAAATAATAATAAAAATTTAAAAATAATAATAAAATGAAGCAAAGTTATATAACTACTTATGGTCCAGTGAATGAATTTGTGTACATTGAAACAAAATTAATTAGAAATATTTTAATATTGCTATTCACCCTTTCTCTATAATAGAAGTGTCAACCAAATTCACAATTGACAATGACAGATTGAAATACATACGTTCAACTGGTGCCAGCAAGAGCTTTATGTATATCATGCATGTGTGAGACAACTAGCTTTTTATAGATATAGAACAAACTTGCTTAATTAGACCTGCTTTATGACTTACTTAAACTTTTCCAGCCTAGTGAAGTACCCCAACTTCTCTGTCAGGTAATTGTCAGCAACAGAACAGTAAATATCAATATGAAGCAGAATATTATTGTAGATCATGCAAGGAAAACAAAAGGTAAAATATTTAACTGCAGCACTGTTTGACTCTGTTCTGCGCAGTGAGAAAACCTAAAGTCATTTTCAAGATTCACTATTTCTTACTTTTCAGTCAGGTCAAGTTTCTAAGCTTTCTCAATCTCCATTTCATGGCTAATGAATAGAAAATAGGATTTCACCTATCTACCTACTCCAGGACTTCTGTGAAGATCAAATGAGAGGTGCTAGCAGTCAGCAGCTGTGCATGTCTGCAGGCAGCCCAGGACCAAACCAGAGAGGATGGATCTTGCATTGACACGATAGGTCCGCCATCTGGATACCATTGCTGACTTATACACATAATGAATTATTTGACACTGAAACTGGGACTCAGAAAAGTTGGACATTGAAACCGAGACTGAAACACTTTTTGTTCTTATACATTTATTTCTAGTATGCAGAGGCAAGATATTTTTGAAGAAAAGAAACAGGGGAGAGTGATTGATATAGAGGCAGGATGGCCTTGAACAGGCTGTCAAGCTACAGGGGGAGGCTTGGGTGGATGGGAGGCAGATGCGGGGGGAGATCAACTGAAGGACTTGTATGCATGCATATGAACATAACCAATGAATGAAAGACACTGGGGCGGGGAGGGGGGGAAGCTGGGGATATGTGCTGGGGGGTGGGGGAGGCTGGGGGGAGGATAAGGGGGAGGGGGAAAGGAAAACATGTACTACTATTATACTGCCAAAAATCAATAAAAAAATAATTAAAAAAAAATAAAAATAAAAATAAAAAATAAAAAAGATCAAATGAGAGGTGGCACAGGAAAATGCTTCATAGACATTTGGTTAAAGTGTAAAGTGTTTCCATCTGGTTAAAGCAAATTGTGTTCTTGGCTAAAGAAACTGCAAGGAGGCTAGTTGCCAGGGAGAGGAAGCAGGGTGTTGCTACATGACGTCATTACCCGAACGGAGGAAAAAACACTTAGCATGTTAGCCTTTTATATAGATAGATGAGTCCCAAATTGGACTAATATCAGACTTTGTTGTCAGCATAAATAAGTGGGTCTCAAAAAAATTACTCATATATCTAAAATTCTTAATAAGAAAGCAAGACATCTATCAAGACGCTACAGAAAAAGGTATTCAGGAAGGAAACATTTTAATTGAATGGTTGAAATCAAGGAAAGATTGACCTAGATGCATGTTGATAAAGGGAACAGCCTAGATGAAGGACCTCTGTGGGAGTAAGGAGCAAAGAAGTACAATAAGGGGAGACAAACAAGAAGAATGACCCATATAAGGAGACCCAAAGATGGGAAATTATGAAAAGGCCCGGTGCACAGAATTTGTGCACAGGGGTGAGGGTGTCCCCTCAACCCAGCCTGCACCCTCTCCAATCCAGGACCCCTTGGACATCCCTCTCCCAATCCAGGACCATGAGATCCTAACTGCTCACCTGCCTGCCTGCCTGATTTCCCCTAACTGCCACCCCCTGCTGACCTGGTCACCCCCAAGTGCCTTCTCCTGCAGGCCTGGTTGCCCCTCACTGCCCCCCCTCCCAGTCTGGTTGCCCCCAAGTTCCCCCCTGCTGGCCTTGTCACCCCGAAATGCCCCCTCTGCTGGCCTGGTCGCTCCTCACTGCCTTCCTATGATGGCCTGGTCGCCCCTCACTGTCCCCCTCTGCTAGCCTGGCCACTTCTCACTCCTTCCCCTCCCCCCTGCCAGCCTGGTCACCCCAGGCAGCCTGTTGTTCAGTTGTTACTGTGAGGGCATCCTGAACAATTTGCATATTACCCTTTTATTAGTATAGATAATGCTGAGTCATTTAACTCCATAAACAACCTCTGAACAGGTGCCCTCTAAAATAGTTGAAGTCTAAAAGCTGATTTTTTTTTTTTTGCTTGGAACAGCAGTTTTACGGCAAGTGTTTTCATCTTTGGCAGCCTAATAGATATTAGAGCAATGACTGTATCCTTGGCAGTGTTCTGTTTTGTTGGCTGTGCTTTTGGCAAAACAGTTTGATTCTGGCTGTAAATGAGAATTTCTTGACTACCTTCATTAAAACCCTGACTGCAGGCTCTGGGAACAAATTCTGGGACAGGGCAGAGTTAGAGACGCTTCAAGAGCTCCCAAGAGAATAACACATATACTCTCTCTCTCTCTCTCACACACACACACACACACACACACACACACACACACACACATGATGTCTCTTAAACACAATACAGAGATAATACATTCAGGGCTTTCTCACTGAACTATAAAAAAGAGAGGAACAGCCCTCACCCGTTTGGCTCATGGGACAGAGCATCAGCATGGCGAATGAAGGGTTCAAGTTTCGAGTCCAATTAAAGGTATGCATGCACCTCAGTTTCAAGCTTGGTATTTGATGTGTCTTGTTTTCCCTTCTCCTTTCTACTCTCTAAAAGTCAGTGGGAAAATATCCTTAGGTGAGGATAAAAAGAGAGAGAGGAACATATGTCACCCTTTTTATAAATAAGCACCTTGTGTGGAGAACCCTCCTTTCCAATGCTACATCCACACAGCCTAAATCTAAGGGACTTTATAATTGGCACAAGTCCCTACTACATTTGTACATGTCACACCCTCCAAATATTTCAGCAGGTAACTGCTATTCTCCTTCCTTGGTGACTAGTACAATGAGCCCCATGTTTTTATACAATGTGCCTTTCCCACAGGTCTTGGGCCAATAATCGGGACCCAGTCTTTCCTCCAGGGAGTTCCCAGCCTGTAAGGTAAACCAAGCAGCAATTCTCAGGGGCAGCCCCTTGCCAGTCATTCCCTCTGGCTTTCATGGCTCCTGACGTCTTGCCGAGAGGTGGAAACCCACAGCATTGGTGTTTCAGAGCCCCAGAAGGGTCCTGCTGAGCCCGCTCTTAACAACTATGTCTTCCAAAACACAACTCTTGAACAGAGCTTGTTCAGAATCTCTTCACATTGGATTAGCCCAGTGGTCAGCAAACTCATTAGTCAACAGAGCAGCAAACTGCGGCTCTCGAGCCACATGTGGCTCCCAAGCCGCAATTTGCTGACCCCTGGATTAGGGACTCGAGTCTCTGAAAAACCACCCCGTTCATACTCCTCAAGTCTTCAAGTCTAAGGGAAGACACAGGTGTGCTCACTTTCCCTCAGCACCTGTTTCCATTTGCAAGGGAGCCTCTCAGCACAGTGAAGAAAATGACCCCGAATTCTCTCCTGGCATCTCTAAACTTGGGTACTTGGGGGACTTTATCTCCAAATCTCCTCCATCTGCCCTTCCAATAAGACACTGCGACACATTTGAGGATTAGGATCAGGAAAAACCTTGAGTTTTCCAATATTGCCATTCAAAGCAATCTCCCAAAATGCACGAGATCCCATTATTTTTTAAGGAACTAGGATTTAAGATGAAAAGAGTGCCTTTCTAACAACGTCCCGTGAAGGTCACGTTATCTCAGAAAACTGTTTGAGCAGAGGAAATAGGGAAAATATAAATTACTTTTAGTACCCAGATGAATCTCTGGCAAAATATTGTGCTTGATCTTCAGCACCTACTTTTCACCCTTGGGAAAAATGAAGTCAAGGTGAGCCTCAAAGTAGATGTCTGAAATGCAGAATTGCCTCTATCCTCAAGTGACTCTCCAACTTTTCCAGTGATTGAGAACAATGTACATGTTAGGTTTAAAAAAGTGTAAAAGTTTCCTAATAAAAAACCCAATTACAAAATAATGGAATCATTGACCATACTAAATAAACCAAAGAAATGTGGCATACTTTCAGTTACTTGTAAACATGGTTATTAATCCAAATTTTATATTCAGTCCTAGTTTACTTTACACTGAGAGGAGGAGAAGCTATCCTGTATAATAAAAGGCTAATCTGCAAACAGACTGAATGGTAAAACAACCAGAACAATCGAACAACTGGTTGCTATGACATTGCTGACCACCAGGAGGTGTGTGTGGAACATGGCAGGCATTGGCTGTGGTGGGATGGTGGAACAGGTGAGTGGAGGTGCCAGACAAGGGAGGGAGTGCCAGTTGCTATTATTGGGTGAGTCTCTGGTGGTTACTGAAAATTCTTTGCTCCTCATGGTGCAGTCCCACCTGGCGCTCACACCTGCTACCAGTGCCAACCCCACTCACATCCACAGCTGGTGCCAGTCCCAATAGCTCAGCATCATCAGCAGGTGCAAATGGTGACTGCCAGGCCTGATTGCCCTTGAGGGCTTCTCCACCTCCCCCTGTTCCTGAGAGGCAATCGGGGCAGCAGCTGTCACTGGCACCCATTGATAACACTGGCCCTGCTTGTACCCACTGCTGGCACCAGCCCCAATTGTTCCATACTGTCAGCAGGGGCAAGGATGGCCAGCGCCATCTGTAGGTGGGAGCAGCAATGGCAGGGGTAGAGCTGCCGGCAGACAGGGGAACAGGGGCCATAATGGAAGGGGTCAAGCAGGGGCGTGGAGGATGGGCTGAGTCAAGCCCCTCTGCCTACCACAGCCTTGCAGCCCAGAGTTTCTTTCAAGGTGCATGGATTCGTGCACTGGGACCCTAGTCTATATATATAAAAGGCTAATATGCTAAGTGTCCCTCTGACCATCCAACTGGTTGCTATGACACACACTGACCACCAAGGGCAGATGCTCAATGCAGGAGCTGTCATGACACACACTGGCCATTTGCAAAAAAAAACAGCACTGCAGACCTGACGCTGACAAAGCCACACTCGGCTTCCTCCAAGTAGAACACAGGCCCTGCCACCACTCTGGGGTGGCATCCCACCAAATCACAGCCAGTGCTGGTGAGACCCCCTGGCACAGAATGCAGCCCACAGCCCACCAGGAAACGGTGGCTGTGGGAACCGAGTAAGGATGTCATGTATCAACACCTGGCGTCCTCTCCCTAGCAACTAGCCTTCTTGCAGTATCTCCAGCCCAAGAACACAACTTGCTTTATAGCTAGGTGCAGACATTTGATACTTTAACCAAATGTCTATGAAGCATTTTCCTGTGCCTCATCTCATTTGATCCTCACAGAAGCCCTGGGGGAGGTAGACAGGAGACTCGATGGAATCCTATTTTCTATTCATTAGCTGGAAAACGGAGATTTAGCAAGTTTAGAAACTTGACCCAACTGGAAAGTAGTAAGAAATGGTGGACCTTGACAATGACCAGGTTTTCTCACTGCACAGAATATAGGCAAACACTGCTGCAGTTAAATATTGTTCTCCCTGAGTGATCTACAATAATAATCTGCTTCGTGTTAATATTTACTGTTATATCGCTGACAATTACCTGAAAGAGAAGTTGGGGTGTTTCGCTGGGCTAGAAAAAGTTTAGGTAAATCAGAAAGCAGGTCTAATCAAGCAAGTTTGTTCTATATCCATAAAAGGCTAAGTTGACTCATGCATGCACGATATATATAAAGCTCTCGCTGGCGCCAATCACATCCATGTATTTCAATCTGTCATTGTGAATTTAGATGACACTTGTATTATAGAAAAAGGGTGAATAGCAATAATATTTCTTCTAATTAATTGCCTTTCATTGTGCACAAATTTGTGCCCGGACCACTAGTTTATATTATGAAAGCATGAGCTGAACCATGAAAATACAACAAAAAGAACAGAGGGATAGGAAACATTTCCTTAATCTCAAAGTTCACAGGATAATGCTTAGAAGAAGGACATCATTGTATGATTTATTTTTTTCATGCTCCCCCCGCCCAAATCAACTTAAAAATATTCTCACTTCTGTGAAAAAATTTTCTCATAAAATGGAAATAATATACATATTCTTTCTCTACATCAGAGAAATGGTGCCAGGAGAAGTTCCCCTAATCTCTCCCCTCAACGTTGGATTAATTTGAACAGCTATCATTCAACAAAGGATTCCCTGCTCAATACACAAACATGTCTGCGAGATCTGTGAGTTGAAGCATCTGCAGGTGGGAGAGTCAGAGAGAACAGGGGCAGAGGAAAGGGAGAAAAGCACAAACAGGAGCCCAGAGCTCACTTCCCAGGCTCAAGGCTAGGGTCTCGGGAGAGGGGAGGAGCCAGGTGGCCGCCTGACTCCCTGCAGCCCAGGGGAGCACAGAGGTACAATGAGGTGAGCATTTCCTGCCACGGTGTCAGTAGGCACTGCAGCAGAGACTGAGCACAGAGGTGTGGTCTGGAGACCACCATTGCCAGGCGCAAAAACAAAGCCACAGAGCCTTGTCGCCGGGCTGCCTTCCCTCGCCCTTCCAGAGCTGGCAGGAGGCTCCAGGGAGCGGTGGGTTTCAGAGCACACGAGCTGCAGGCAGCCCTGAGAACTGGAGACAGGAGGATTTTCACTGATCAGCAGGCACATGCTGAGGCTAATCCCAATGACACAGGGAGATAGATATACAGCGGTGAGGCAGCTGAGGTCTGGCAGTGCTATTACGGGAAGGAGAACAAACGCACAAAGGTGCTAGCTGCCCTCTTTCAGTTTATCCTGCTCCCATCCATCTCAGCTGCACTGCTCCCAGTATCTGGTTGCAAGACACGGCATGAGGATTTCTTGGACTCAAAAACACATCACTCACCACATTCCCCCATGGGGTGGTGCCCTGGGATCTAGGTGACCTGGTCCCAGAGGAGCTGCCCACCTCCCCAAGGAATACAGGGCATTTTCCACCACCCTTCAGAGATCCAAGAAGCAACAGCATTGCAAGAGAAACTGAAAAACTGGTGCTTCAGCGCCATCTACTGGAAAGCAAAAGAAAGACTTCTTATCGACCTACTGAATAAGAGACGTGCCACTCTTAAAAATTAAAATTAAAGCATATTTCATTCCCACGGTATCCTAGGCAAAGAAGAAATTCATCATATACCATTGAATAACCGTGGTAATGAGGTAAGGTCAAAAAGAAAATAAAAAATCCTCAGAAAATAAACTTAAAGTTATAGAAATATGGGATTTAAATGACAGCACACAAGAATGCAGTTCTGAAAAAACTCTAAGGACACAAGAAAACACATGCAGTTTAATGACGGAGAAATAAAATCAATTAAGAAAAGGAATACTTTATCAAAGAGCGTAAAATTTTAAAAATGCACCAAATATAAATTCTGGAGATGAAAACCTCAACAAAAGACATGAAGAATGGACAAGCAAGCTTAGGAAACAGAGCTGACCAGATGGAGGAAAGAATTAGTAATATCAAAGATAGAAATCTAGAAATTACACAGATGGAATAAAAGAGGCTTGAAAGTTTTTTAAAAATGAAAGAAATCTGCAAGAGCTATCTGACTCCATCAGAAGAAAAAAAACAAAAGAATAATGGGTATACAACCCTGGCCAGCATGGCTCCGTCGGTTGTGCATCATCCTGGGCACAGAGGGGTTGCCAGTTTGACTCTGGGTCATGAAACAAGCCAGGTTACAGACTGGACCCCCAGCGGAGGGATGTGCAGGAGGCAACCCCAATGTGTCACTCTCCCTTCCATTTTCCTCTTTCTCCTTCTCCCTTCATCTCCAAAAGTCAATTTTAAAAATCTTTTTAAAAAATAATAATGGATACGAAGAAGAAGAGAGAGATAAAGGACCCGAAAACCTATTCAAAAAAATAGTTGGTGTGATTTTTCCAAACCTATGGGAAGAACTAGATCCTCAAATCCAAAAGGCAAACAGAACACAATTATCTCATTAAAAAGTACTTCTCAAATGCACATTATATTAAAACAGTCAAAAATTAATGACAAGCCCTAGCCAGTTTGGATAGGTGGGTAGAGTGTCAGCCTATGGACTGAAGGGTCCCAAGTTTGAGTCTGGTCAAGGGCAAGTACCTTGGCTGCAGGCACATCCCCAGTAGGAGGTGTTCAGGAGCCAGCTGATTCATCAATGTTTCTAACTCTATCCTCTCCCTTCCTCTCTGTAAAAAAATAAAAAAATTAAATAAATAAATAAATATATATATATTTTTTAATTAAGGACAAAGAAATAATTTTCAAGGTAGCCAGGTAAAAGAAGATGGTATCCTAATAAAATCCCCTTAGATTATCATCCGAATTTTCAGCAGAAACTCTACAAGCTAAGAGAGAATAGAATCAAATACTTAACTATTGAAAGAGAGAACTGATCAGCCAAGAATAATATATCCATCAAAGTTACCCTTTAGATGTGAAGTAGAAATAAAGACTTTTCCAGGCACAAAATTTAGCACCAGAAGACCTCCATTACAACAAATACTAAAGGGTGTTCTTTTACCTGAAACAAAGACAAAGGGACACAAAACTATGAATACAATTACTAATGGACAGAAGCAGGATATTGCAAATCTTTTTCAGATAGGGTAAAACATTAAAAAGAGAAAGAAAGAGCTGAAACCGGTTTGGCTCAGTGGATAGAGTGTCAGCCTACGGACTGAAAGTTCCCAGGATCGATTCCCGTCAAGGGCATGTACCGTGGCTGCGGGCACATCCCCAGCAGGGAGTGTGCAGGAGGCAGCTAATCAATGTTTCTCATCAATGTTTCTGACTCTCTATTCCTCGCTCTTCCTCTCTGTGAAAAATCAATAAAATATATTATAAAAAAAGAGAGAGAGAGAAAGACAATAGCTACTGCAATTCGGGAATGAACTTGTAGCATAAATAGGGATAATCTGTGACAACAAAAATAGAAAATGGCAGATGAGAGGGTAAAGGTCTAAACTTGCAAAGGGGAGTGCAGATAAGATGTATTCGGAAGAAAAAAGACTACTGTATATGTGAAACTTTTTTAATTTAATAAATTTTATTGTTCAGATTATTAATTACAATGTTCCTCTTCCCACCTCCCCCATAGCTCCCCTCCACCCAGTACGCATCCCACCCTCTGCCCTTACCTCCCCCCGCACTGTCCTCATCCATAGGTGTATGATTTTTGTCCAGTCTCTTCCCACACCCCCCACACCCCTTTTCCCCTAAGAATTGTCAGCCCATTCCCTTTCTATGCCCCTGATTCTATTATATTCACCAGTTTATTCTCTTCATCAGATTTTTAATTCACTTGATTTTTAGATTCACTTGTTGATAGATGTGTATTTGTGGTTCATAATTTTTATTTTTACCTTTTCTTTTCTTCTTTTTCTCTTCTTAAAGAATAGAAGCATTTCATATAATACTGGTTTGGTGGTGATGAACTCCTTTGGATTTTTCTTATCTGCGAAGCACTTTATGTGACCTTCAATTCTGAATGATAGCTTTGCTGGATAGAGTAATCTTGGTTGTAGGTTCTTGCTGTTCATCACTTTGCATATTTCTTGCCACTCCTGTCTGGCCTGCATAGTTTCTGTTGAGAAATCTGCTGACAATCGTACGGGTGCTCCCTTGTAGGTGACTGTTTTTCTCTTGCTGCTTAATATTCTCCCTTTGTCTTTTGCTCTTAGCATTTTTTTTAATATATTTTATTGATTTTTCACAGAGCGGAAGGGAGAGGGATAGAAAGTGCCTCTTGCATGCCCCCTACTTGGGATGTGCCCACAGCCAAAGTACATGCCCTTGCCAGAATCGAACCCGGGACCCTTCAGTCCGCAGTCCAACGCTCTATCCACTGAGCCAAGCCGGTCTTGGCATGCTCTTAGCATTTTAATTGTGATGTGTCTTGGTGTGGTCCTCTTTGGATTCCTCTTGTTTGGGATTCTGTGTGCTTCCTGGACTTTTAAGTCTATTTCTTTCACCAGGTGGGTGAAGTTTTCAGTCACTATTTCTTCAAATAGGTTTACAGTATCTTGCTCTCTCTCTTTTTCTGGCACCCCGATAATTTGGATGTTGGTATGCTTGAGGTTGTCCCAGAGGCTCTTTACACTATCTTCAATTTTTTTAATTCTTTTTTCTTCTTGCTTTTCCAGCTGAGTGGGTTTTGCTTCTTTGTATTTCAAATCTTTGACTTGATTCTTGCGGTCCTCTAGACTGCTTTTAGGTCTCTGTAAAATATTTTTTATTTCAGTAAGTGTATGCTTAATTTCTAGTTGATCCTTTTTCATATCCTTGAGGATCTTGCTCATATCCTTGAGGGTCTCATTCATATCCTTGAGGGTCTCATTAACTTTATCTACCTTTTCTAGGAGCCTCTTGAAAAATCTCATAACCATGGTTTTGAACTTTATGTCCAGTTGTTTTTTTTTCCCTCCATTTCTTTTAAATGCAATTTGTTACCTTTTTCTACATTTTGGCTACTTCCCTAAGTTGGTCGCAGAGTTTTGTGTGGTAGGTGTCCTCTAGGGGACAGTGGCTCAGCCTCCCCAGTTACCTGAGGTGGATACTCTTGGTGCACCGCTTTATGGTTTGCACAGTCTTATTGCATTGAGCCTAGGTTGTTGTTGGTTTCACTGGGAGGGGTTGACTTCCAGGCCAATTGGCTATGAGAATCAGCTGTGTTTATGCTGGTAGAGCGGCTTTGCTCACCTTGGATGGGCGGAGTCTCCAGGATGAGCAGACAGCCTTAGTTTCCAGCGCCTGGGTCTCTGTGCCCCGTGGCAATGGAGAGAAAGCTGCCCCCGAGCTCTGACCACTGCCAGACAGTTCAGTTTATCTCCAAATGCATCTGTACACCCAAATTCTCACCCAGAACTGGAAAGCAATGCAGTCTGGTGGGCTTTTTGGGGTTTTTTCCTCCTGAACTAGAGAACTAGCCATGTGTCCTCTCAGCTAGCTTGCGCGCTATACGCGCGTGTGCACTCTGTGAGGTCACAAGCATGCCTCTGCAGCTCCCAAATCTCAGTGTGCTTCCTCCTTAAGGTCCAGTTTCATCCTATATGAGTCTGGGCTCCCCAAGACTCACCCAGAACTGGGGGCTCAGTACAGTGGGACACCTCTGTCTCCCTCCCCATTCACGGAAACCAGCCAGGTATCCAGCCGCCCACCCCTTCCTGGCTCCACACCTCCTTCTCCACAGGTCTCAACAACTCTGCCCTCCTCAGCTCCTCTGAGTCACAGTGTTCCTTTATCTTGCCTTCTATTTTGTGGAATTTCCACTCAGCCAGCTTTCTGGTGGTTCTGGATAATGTCCGTTCTGTGCCTTAGTTGTAGTTTAGAAATTGTTGTGTAGGGCAGCTGAATAGGTGTTTACCTATGCCACCATCGTGGTTCTTTTCTGAAACTTTATTTTTCATAAGCCTAATGATAACCATCCAAAAAAATCCATAACTGGGACACATAACATGAAAAAAGAGGGAAAAATTAAAGAATCCCACCAAACTAACAACAGACAGAAATATAAGGGAAAAGGAACAATGGAGACACAGAGCTAGCAGAGAACAAAAGATAAAATGGCTTCAGGAAATCCTCATACATCAATAATTACCCTAAAAATAATAATAATAATAATAATAATTACCCTAAGTGTAAATGGACTGAACTCACCAATGAAAAGGAACAGTGTAACAGGTAGAATCAAAAAGCAAAACGCAGCCAGCCCTAGCCAGTTTGTACAGTGGATAGAGCATAGGCCTGTGAACTGAAGGGTCGCAGGTTTGATTCTGATCCTTGGCATGTATCTTGGTTGCAGGCTCCTCCCTGGCCCAGGCCCTGGTTGGGGCTCATGCAAGAGGCAACCAGTTGATGTGCTTCTTTCACATCAGTGCTTCTTTCCCTCTCTCTTTTCCATTCTTCCTAAAAAACAATAATAAAAAAAAATCAATGGAAAAAATATCCTCGGGTAAGGATTAACAAACAAAACAAAAACAAAACCCTACCATATGCCACTTTCAGGAGACACAGCTCAGCTGCATGAATAAATATAGACAAAATAAGAGTGGGAAATGATTCTGAAGCAAATGGCACCTACAGATAAGTGAGTGTAGCCATACTTATATATGACAAAATAGATTTCAAGATAAAAAAGGCAATAAACACATGAGAAAGATAAACATCACATGATCTCACTCGGGAATATAATGAACAATACAAACTGATGAACAAAAAAAATAAATCCAGAGACAAAAAGCATCGAGCAGACCATCAAATTTCAGAGGGAAGAAGTGGTGTGTGTGTGTGTGTGTGTGTGTGTGTATGTGTGTGTGTGTGTGTGTGTTAAGAGCTCAACCAAAGAATTTATATATATGCATATAAGCATAACCAATGGACACAAACAGTAAGGGACTGATGGCCTGTGCTGAGGGTAGGAGCAGCTGCGGAGAGGTCAATGGGAGAAAAAGGAGACATTTGTAATACTTTAAGCAATAAAGAATTTAAATTTTAAAAAAGGGAATAGACAAAGATGGCATTTTACAATGACAAAGGGGATAATACATCAAGAAGACTTAACATTTCTCAATACATATGTACCTAATCAGGGAACACTAAAATATATAAAGCAATTACTAATAGAACTAAAGGGAGAAACTAGCAAAAACACAATTATTATAGAGACCTAGATAAAAACAAAAGGGACTCAGATTTAGCTAAAAGTAATGTCATACTTAAATTTTTTCCACCACTGCCACATAGAAGGGGATCCATTCTAAGTATAAATATGGGAATAAAATCACCACACTCAAAAATTCACATTTACCTCCTCATCCAGGCCCTCACCCCTCATGACATATGCAGGCATTCTTACTCCTTCCCACAACTCTGTCTGAAGCCTACATGTCACATAATGTCCACTTCTGGTTCCTTTAGGGATAATTTATCCTCTACACATGAAATGGTAGTCAGGTACAATATTTCTTTACTGTCTAGGCACCTACAGTAAAGCTTTCTCAAATGCCCTGAGGTATTGGGGCTTTAGCCATAACCCTTTGATGCAGGGGCTGCCTACAGTCATCTCTGCTGTTCCTCTGTCCTTCTCAAAAGCTGTACACATTCACTCTCCCATGGACCACTACAATATTGATGCCAACAATAACAACTGAGTATACGCAAACCAAGTTGGGTTCATAATGGTATAGGCCTTAAACAGGGATGGCTGATATCTGCCCAGCTGCCCCTCTGGCTTCTGTGGCAGGACCAGCAACAAGGCTGCAATACACATCAAAACGCAGTCCGAGAGGGTCTCCAGCCAAATATCTCTATACCCCTTTGTATATATATAGATAAATGTTTAACTTAATTTTGCATAAATTGTTCTTTGTAACTTGGGCAGCCCTTGAAATGTTCGTCAGAGTTGTGTAAATATGACTTCCTTTGCTATAAGTTTAGGAATTTGTAAGTTAAATAAAGGTAAAGAGGTTCTCCTATTGCAAGTTCCTCAGAGCCTTCACCCTTTTAATGGGCATCATGTACCCGCGAAGAAAGAATACATAACAAGTAACTTTCCCAAGCTAACTGCATCTCACTTTGGGAGAACAGCTGTTAACATCTTGATAAACTACCAGTATTTCCCCTGAAAACAATTTAATAAATGCTGATAAAATTCCCAACGACAGCTTGGTTAGAAAGGAAAAGGGTCTTTTTCAAGGTAGGACACTAAAGATGCTTCAGATTGATAGGACCTTTGTTGAACTATCTATCTCTCACTATTGCTCTCTATTGAAATAGTTTTGAACCGTCAACTTAAACTCATAGTTCCCTTGACAGCTGAATTTCTTGCAGCACAGTATTCCCAGTCTGGCCTAAGCTATCTGCCTAGGAGCTTGCCTAGGGAGCTGTAAATAGCCATGTATCTCCTGCTGGTGGCTTAATTCCAATGGGATAAAGCTGAAGTTAATCAGACAAAGCAACTAGAAAAAACCTAGTTTGGAGTCTTTCTACCTCTCTATATTTTTATTTCATTTTAATCTTGTTTGTTTGGTTCTAAATTGCTTTAAGTGATGATCAACATCAAAGAAGAGAGCAAATTACAATGATCCCTTCCTGGGCCCCTCACCTTATATTTGCCCCTCTTCACTTCTCTCTTACCTTTTTTTTGCCTTAAAAGAAAATAGTCCTGCTGGTTTGTTATATGTTTCCTTTTCCTCTCTGGATAAGGTTATTAAATCAACTGGTTATTGGCTTATCACTTGGACCAGCTTGTTATAGAAGCAATTTTTTTCGAACTATTTCTCATCTACAACACCTTGGGGAGAAGTGCGTGATTGGTTTATGAACAGATGCACAATGCAATGTCCCCCAATAATGTAACCACAGAAAACATGTTTGAGGAGCAATCACATCAGTCCAGGAGCAGAGACGAGCCACTCACGGTGGCCAGAAAAGCCTGGTGGCATACGGGTAAGGAAAGGTACAGGTTAGGAAATTATTTCAAATTCAGCTGAATTTTTACAAACCACATCCATGCCTGTTACTTTACTACTGGTGTTAAAAACAGGAATGGCGTCCTCCTGGAAACATAAAATATTCCTAAACAGGGATTGTCCACTTGCAGAATTTGTAAGGCATGAAATTGCACGCACATGCATCTCTCTAGCCTCCTTTTCCAAATTGTACCCTTTTAACAATTGAAAAGGGAAACCTGAATGTGATTATTCAGGCATAATAACCACTTGATTCCCAATGACACACTAATCTCACTACCAGGAGTTTATTCTAGCAAAAGAGTATAACAGAAAAACAAGTGCTATCTACATCAAGAAGGTGCTGAAACATTTACAGAAAAAAAAAAGAATCTAGGTATTTAATAACAGGGAAATGTTAATTTTTCTACAACATAAAATTGTGTCTAGTGGTTTTTATATATAGACGTAGAAATATTGAATATATTAAGTGAAAAGGCAAAATACATAAATTTAAACTGAAAGAAACATATACAAATATGGAGGTAGTGGAAAATGCAAAGTGGTATACTGGGTGACTTTTACCTTATAAAAATCACATCATTTCAGGTGATAGAGGTTTGCTGCCATTGTTTGTGAGGATGTGTGGAGCACAGAAACCACCTCAGCATTCTCAAATTTCCTTACAGTCCTAGTTAAAGTTACATTTAGCAAATAAATATACAGTATACCAGTTAAATTTTTATTTCAAGTTTAAAAAAACAACTAATTTTAGTGTAGTTATTATAAAATATAATTTAGTATAGCAGTTTAATTTATATATATAAAAGCCAACAACCTGAATGACCAGTTGCTATGACATGCACTGCAGCTGGCCAACCAGCCCAATCGGGGATGGGAGGGTCGGCCCCTCCCTCCTGACAGCCTGATCAGATCAGTTTCCCAGGCCCCACCCATGCACAAATTCATGCACTGGGCCTCTAGTTTTAATATAATATAAAACAATTTTGAGACATATTTATACAAAAATCATTTTTATCTGAAATTTAATTGGCTGTCTGGCAACCTTACTCCTGTTTCTTCACAAAAAAAAAAGTCTAATGGAGAACTAAAAGTAGAGGCTAATGTTTGGGGGGAAAAAGAATTTTAAACACTAGTGACCCATTTCTTGTCCTTTATGTCCCAATACAAAGAGGATATGTTTGGTTTGGTTTGTCACTATTTGGGGTAGAGCCCAAGCTTCTCCATGGGAAGACTTTGACTTACATATTGATCCTCAGTGTGATCAAAAATGGTTCACTCTACAAACATGGCACAAACCACAGAAATTTCATGCAGAAATAACAATTTGTACTGCTTTTCTCACAGGGAGAGCAACATTTGGACTTTTTTTACTCCCCTCCATGACAAAATTTCAAATGGAGAAAATAAAATATAAAATTCTTCCACCATGGCAAGCTTAAAAATTAGTATATCTATGTACAAATATATTTATTTATTTTATTACAGTACTATTAGCACATTACTCCAGGAGGCAGAATGGTTTGTGGAATCGCAGCAGAATTTAATACAAATTCAAATCCCTAATATTTTCCTACTATTTACCAGTATAGTCTGGCTATCCAAAATTTTAATGAGGGAGTGTCATAAAAACCTCCTAAAAAGTATTGAAGACAATTTACAGAGTAGCCGGTAAAATACCTCATTTTACAAATTAGAATGGAGGTAATTATAGGTTAAGCAAGCTGTATAAAGTCATGTCTATTTCATGACTTCCCTTCAGGAAGAAAAAGTGGAATTTTTTAAGTTTTCTCACCAGTGCAGAAAGTTGATTGAGGACCAACCACCCATTGCCAGACTGATTTACTAGGACTGGCAGGCTCATGGTAAGTGAAAGGCAAGAGTCTAGGCAATATAGGTAATTCTCAACATTTTGCTTTCACCATAACTCAAAGATGAACTCAGGGATCATGACTAACAAATACATATTGATTTCAGCTACAAAGACTATTTGACTATGACTTTCACTGATTTTCAGGTTACAAGCCAATCACCTTTTGCTCTGGCCACCTTCAACTTTGCATTCAGGTGACTGTGTTTTGACAGATATAGGGAGGATTTGGGGTCTCTGTAGAAGTAACCCATGAACAAATAATCAAAAACAAATCCCACATCCATTTTTGCTTCCACAGATGAGAGATCTAAACATCTCTCTTAGAGAAAATTGGAAGCTTGAAATTGTGATGAGTGACAATCTGTTTACTTTGTGACCTTTTAAACAGCTCAACTATACATCGACAGCTAGGCTAACACCAAGAACCCAAAGCAATAAGGCTTGCTAGCAATCCATTGCCAGATTAGATGGAAAAGTAATGTTTCTGAAGCATTTATCGAGAGTTTAGAGATTGCTAACGAGGAACCAGCTTCCTTCCTGACACCCACTGTGGCAAAACAAAACACTTCATCTCAGATGAAGCTCGCTGGTACCAACATGAGCAATGGACTCAGAAAACACTGGCATTTTATGTAATTACCCCAGTCTCTTCTTTTCTAGGGAAGGATGGCATCTTGTGGCACAAACACAACTTCCATGAGCTGACTCTCCTTATGAGCAGAGCACCTGGTTCCAAACAACTCTGCGAATTTTAAAATCTCCTTTCCCTATGGGACCAGCCCCTCTCTGCCTACCCTTTCGTGGCTGCATTTGCTATTAGGAGAGGGAGCAGTGGGTGGAAGGTGGTTGGTTTATTAAACACAATCGCAGGTTTCCTGAGATTTCTCTCTCCTTGCTTACTTGCCTTCATGAGGACCCGGTCTTATAATTACAGCCTGAGGCATCTTACTTCTTTCTAATAGCATTTGGCCTGTTCTGGGGGGAGGGTACAGTAGCTGCGGTTGACAGCAGTTCAGTGCTGGAGTGTTAATAGTGTGCGGAAGGAGGGAAGCTCTGCACACTCAGGTCATGAGGGAAAGAGGCAACCATGTTCCAGGACTTTATTTCATACCAAGAACTCTGACGCTATGGTGATGTTCTTGGGAGTTAACTTGAACTGTAAACTTTGGTTTCAGAGACCTGACTTGAGGGGAGAGGACCTTTGCTTTTTTACATGTAAGTCGGAGATCCAGCTCTGTTTTCTCCTCACGCTGAGATCAGGCACCAGGTATGGCAGACACACGGGTGCCCAGGATGGCACTCTTTCATAGCTTTTATATCACAACCTCCCACTTCTGAGGCAGTATCAAAGACCTGCAAAAAGTTGTGGACGAAAGAGGCCACATGCTGACCTGACAAGCTCAGGGGAGGCCTGCATAGCCGTCTTGCAAACTCAGAGACCTAAAGTCACCACAGAGGATGGTCTGAAGTTAAACTTTTAACTAAACACAGTGATGGTGGGCAGTTACATCCTAGGCCAGAATCTTCACTGAGAAGGTCAACCTTTACCTTAACTGAGCCTATCTGTCTTTTTGCATCTATGATAACGTACCCTTGAAATGTCTGGGTAACTTTTAACTTCCCTTTTTCTGGAGTCCCTGGGGCACAACCAAATGTGGTGGCCACCAGGTCAGATACCATGGATTCCTTCATTATCATGTTAGTTGTTCCTGCACCCACCTAAATATGTGTCCACCATTTCACTTTTTGTCCAATCCCAGGGGTTTTCCCAGGTTTGCTTTATCCCACCTCCTTAATCTATTACCAAAGAATTTCTTGTAACACAACTATGTCCCTCCTTTGATGGCAATGTATAAATACAAATGTAACTCGCCATTCTCCGGAGCATTATCTCAATTCGTGGAGGTTCTGCTTCCCAGCATATGTAGACAGTTTGGCTCAAATAAACTCACAAATATTCTTTACAGGTTTCAATGTGGTTTTTTTTTGTTTGTTTGTTTTTTTTTTTTTGTGTGTGTGTGTGTGTGTGTGTGTGTGTGTGTGTGTGTGTTTACATTAACATTACCTTAAACCACATTTCCTAGGGCTGGTAGTTCTTAATCTCTCCTTCCTCTCCTTTATAAAAATATCACTGGTGCACAACTAGTTTCACCAGCAGATTTCAATATAATAGTGTAAATGTGGACAGTCCCTCGCATCATGAAATTGAATGCTAGTAGAATTCCCCTAAGCAGATATATTTTTAAATTCCCCAACCTATTAAGCACTTAGGTGAGCCTCCGTATACATAACACTATGTACATCTTTGTCTGCATTTCTGATTATTTTCTTAGGAAAAATTTACTGAAAATAAAATTTCTGGGTAAAACAATATGCATATTTTAAGACTTTTTAAATATATTGCTAAATAGACCTCATAAATAGATTGTACCAATTTACATTCCTCTAGCAATGGTTTCACACTGCAATTTAAGTTTTATCACCTTGTCAAACCTTGCCATTTTGATATATCCAAACTAGTGTCTTGTTGCTAAAAGATGAATTTGTATCTAATTTAGCACAATACCCTGAGGCCCATCCATGTTGTCAAGACAAATGCTGTATCATTTCACTTATGTATGAAATCTAAAAAAACTAAACAAATGAACAAACAAAACAAACACGCTCAAAGATACAGAAAAACTGATAGTTGCCAGAAGGTTGGGAGTGGGAGTATGGGCAAGAAGGTGAAGGAGACTAAGAGGTACAGGCTTATAGTTATAACATAGATAAGTCCCGGGATGTAAAGTTCAGGTTAGGGAATGCAGTCAATAATATCGCGATAACTTTGAATGTTGACATATGGGTAATGGACTTTTTGTGCTGATCACTTTTTAAGGTATGTAAATGTGAAATATCACTGTGTTGTACATCTGAAACTAATATAATATTGTATGCCAATTATACTTTAATTAAAAAAGATGAATTTGTAACATTTCTAGTGGGCAAATATTTGCTTGTATATTTTTTACTTTATATGAATTTTTATTTTTACTTCTTGCAAGCCCTTTGCCTAGTTTAAAAATTTGTTTACCTTGTTTAATTAATTACCTTTTTACATATTGATAAAATCAACCCTTTAGCAGATAAGTAGAAAATATTGTACTAGTCTTTCAATTTCAACTTAATTCCATTTATGGTGACTTTTTTTGGATTCTAGTTCAGTTTGTTTATATCTTTTAAGTGCATGAATAATCTTCTTTTTCTGGCCTACTTTAATTTGTCTAATATTTGTAGTCTTTATTCCTACCAGAAATTGACTTTCATCTTTCATCAGTATTTGTAACAGGTTATATTTCATGTCGGAAGACAATGAATTGATTGTTCAATAAATGTGGATCAGACAACTGAATATCTAAAAAGGATATAAAACTTATATTCTTACTTTAAATCTTATACATTCATACAGGCATACACAAATTCCAAGAGTTCAAGATCTAAAGATAAAAATGAATAATAAGTGAAAACAAAATAAATAATAAATTAGAAAAGGAATAAGTAGAAATAAAGGCTCCCCATCTCAGCAAAGAATCTTGTACTCAAGTCCAGTGGAGAACAGCAAGGGCTTGAATAATGAGCATATGCATGGGGATTAGAGCACAAGAGCCTGGACAAATATACCATCTGTATAAGAGAACTTCTCACATCCATAAAAGTTTAAGAGCTGAATCCCAATGATGACTAACCTTGAGTTTTTCATCCCTCGTCAGGTGTTATGAGAGATGCATATAATTGAATTTAAAGATATGAGGTAATGTGATGTTTCTTAAATACCTAATTGGGATCATGGATTGAAATCTGATAGATGCTAGATGGATAGAGAGGTAGATAAGCAAGGAATAAAAATCCATATTATATATTTTTTCTATACAACAACAAAAATATAGTAACAATGACTAAAGTATATGAAAATTCATGGAAAAAATATACAAATGGTGAATATACATATGACAAGATCTCAGACTCATTAGTATCCAGGGAAATACAAATGCAAATAACCATTAGATATCATATTTCATCCATAAAATTGGCAAAATCATTTAAATAAATAAATAATAAAAACAGGAGATTGGCAAAATCATTAACATTGATAATACACAATTCTGGGAAAACTTGTAAAACTCTCATGTGCGTGTAACTTGTCACAGCCCTTTCAGAGGGCAGTTGAACACTTCCTCAAGTTTTAAGTGTACAAACTCTTACTCAGAAACCCATTCTTTACTCTGAAAAGTACATGCACCTAAACACAACGGTGTACAAAAAAATATTTCAGCATTAATCTTCAATTTTTCACTTTTATAAGAACTTTTATAAGAATTTGTAAATCATTTGTCATGATATGTAAGCATATATTTCTATAGAATAGGAGTTTGCTGAGTTGAAGAATATACACATTTAAATTTTTATGTCAATGGACTCATTGCTCACCAAAATGGTCTTGTTAATGTGCTTTCCCACCAAAAGTTTTGGTAAGGGTCTATTTTCCTGTTCTCTTGCCAACATTAAGTATTGTCAACTTTTACCAAACAGTGGATAAAAGAATAACATCTCAGTTAAACCATCTGCATTTCCCTAGTTAACAGAAAGGTTTTCAATTTTTATTGCTTTTTTATAATAAATAATGCTTTATTATCTTTTCTTAAATTGTGGTAAACTATGCATAACGTAAAGTTTACTATCTTAACCACTTAAGTTTACAGTTACATAACACTGTTGTAAATCCAGTCTTCAAAATTCTTTTTATTGTGCAAAAATGAAATTCTGTACCAGTGAAACAACTCCCCATTTTTCTTTCTTTATTCCTTATCAACCATCATTCTACTTACCGTCTTTATAAATTTGACTTCTCAAGGTACCTTATATAAGTAGAATTATATAGTATTTATCTTTTTGTAATTGGCTTATTTCAATGCAATTTATTATTTTTTTCCAGGAATGTCCATTTTATTTTTTTTAATTACCTTTATTGTTGAAAGTATTCCAAATTCCTCTCCCCCTTTTTTTCCCTATTGTACCTATCCACCCCACACCTGCCCCTCCCAGTCCATCACACTATGGTTTTTGTCCATGGATTCTGCATATATGCATATAAATTCCCTAATTAACCTATTCCCCCGCCCCCTCCCTTGCCTTCCCTTTGAAATTCCTTAGTCTGTTCCATGCTTCTATGTCTCTGGATCTATTTTGTTCATCAGTTTATTTTATTCATTAGATTCCACATATGAATGTGATCATGTGATACTTATCTTTCTTTAACTGGCTTAATTCGCTTAGCATAATACTCTCCATGTCCCTCCATGAGTTTCAAATGGTAAGATCTCCTTTTTTATAGCCACATAATATTCCATAGTGTAAATGTACCACAGTTTTTAGCCACTCATGTACTGATGGGCAATTGGGCTGTGTCCAGAACTTATTATAAATTGTGCTACTATGAACATAGGGGTGCATATATTCCTTTTGATTAGTGTTTCGGGTTTCTTAGGACATATTCCTTGAAGTGGGATCCCTGAGTCAAATGGGAGTTTCATTTTTAATTTTTTGAGGAAACTCCATACTGTTTTCCACAGTGACTACACCAGTCTGCATTCCCACCAGCAGTGCATGAGGGTTCCCTTTTCTCCACATCCTTGCCAACACTTGTCGTTGGTTTATTTGTTGATGATAGCTATTCTGACTATAGATTCAATACAATCCCTATTAAAATACCAATAGCATATTTCACAGAACTAGAATAAACACTCCAAAATTTTATATGGAACCAAAAAAGACCCAGAATAGCTGTAGCAATCTTGAGAAAGAACAAATTTGGAGGAATCACAATGCCAGGTATCAAGTTATTCTACAAATCCTCTTACTTGAAACAGTCCAGTACTGGCACAAGAACAGCACACAGACCAATGGAACAGGACAAAGAACCCAGAAATCAAACCAACCCACCATGCTCAATTAATATTCGACGAAGGAAGCAAGAGCATACAATGGAGTAAAAACAGTCTCTTCAATAAATGGTGTTGGGAAAATTGGACAGGTTCATTTAAAAAATAAAACTAGACTACCAACTTACACCATACACAAGAATAAACTCAAAATGAATAAAAGACTTAAATGTAACTCATGACACCATAAAAATATTACAAGAAACAATATGCAGCAAAATCTCAGACATCTCTTATAGCAATATTTTTACGGATACATCTCCTAGGGCAGTAGTTGGCAAACTGCGGCTCATGAGCCACATGCAGCTCTTTGACCTGCTGAGTGTGGCTCTTCCACAAAATGCCACATGAGCGCAGTGCAATTGAAACTTCGTGGCCCATGCGCAAAAGTCGGTTTTCGGCTCTCAAAAGAAATTTCAATTGTTGTACTGGTGATATTTGGCTCTGTTGACTAATGAGTTTGCTGACCACTGTCCTAAGGTAAAGGAAACTAAGGAGAAAATAAGCAAATGAGACTACATCAAAATAAAAAACTTTATATAAATTTCTTATATAAACTCTTACAACTTAAGTAAGACAAGCATCCAATTGAAAATTGGACAAAGGACCTAAATAGACACTTCTCCAAAGTAAAAATACAGAAGGCAAAGAGATATATGAAAAAATGCTCAAACTTACTAATCATCAGAGAGATGTAAATTAAAATGAGAATGAGGTATTACCCCACATCTGGTAGAATGCAATTTATTGAAAAATTGAAAAATTATAAACAGCCTACTAAAAACAGAATAAACTAAAATATATCCATGTTATATGTTTCATAACATGCAATTAGTTGTTTTATAAGAGGGATATAATTATGACTTAGATAAAAATCACCGTCTTTAGGTGGTAGAATGTATAGTTAACGTGTATTTGTTGCACAATCTACAAATAGTAGGATCATATAAAAGCATTCATTTCACTATTCTTATGCCTTGAGGTTTGACCAATACATGTTTTAAAAGAATTCAATCAATTTAACTGTCTGGCTTTAAAATGGTTTTTTAAGATTAAAAAATAAATGCCATATGTAAATACAATTTTTAGCCAAATTTGCATTCGAATATGATGGCCTATTATACAATGCTACCATCTGTGAAAAATGAATCAATCACAATTTCATAAGACTTGGATACAGTAAAACGATTTATAATGTAAAACAGAATTGTAACATTTGGTGATTATCAAGACTGTAAGCTGAATCAAATGAGAAGTTCCATCTGTTACCATCTACCTTTCACCTCTACATGAACGCAATATAAAAGGGAAGAGTTATAGGAGCTTCTCCAAGTAGTTGCTAGGAATAAAAGCTCCCATTTGGCAGGGACTGTGTGTTATTCATTTCTTTATCACCCACAGTGGCTTATGTGTAGTAGGCACCCAATTAACATTTGTGGAATTTAATCAAAGTCTATTGGGCTGTAAAGAAAATGTCATGATCATTATTCAATACATTTGCACAAGCATTTATTATGAAATATTTTTTAAAAAAACAGCTTAACTTATGGCAACTTCAATCATCCACCACACAGATAACAACTGAGAAAATAAGTAAAAAGAGATTGATTATCATAAAAATGCTTGTACTTTACTATTTAAGAAAAGGCAGTTGTCACCTTTAGGCCAGGGAAGGACTTAAAATTACAGGTAAATTAAAATTTATTGGTTTAATAATTGAAGTGAGTAAATTCACTGAGACACACTGGTAAATGACAACTACAAATGAAGGAAAGAAAACAGGAAACAAATACAGTAAATAATCTAAATAATATGTTAACTGCTAATAGCATTTTTCTCTGACAGCAAGTGTCATAAATAATGTGCATGATGACTGTGACAAGATTAATTCCACAAATATATCAGAAGATAACACATAATTAGATGCTACAGGTATTCAAAAGTTAATGAGACATGGACTCAGCTGCCAACAACCTAAAAGTCCAAAGGTAAAGATATGAAAACTATATAAACTAAAAGCAGGAGTTCTGGTCAAGATGGTGGCATAGGTAAATGTGGTATTTGAACCCTCCCACAACCACATCAAAATCACAACTAAACTACAGAATCATCATCATTCAGAACCATGGAATGGGCTGGTCCCACACCCACATGTGGTGGCTAAAAATTGCATCTTAACTTTGCACTTGCAATTCCCTCTGCTAGGGAAGTCCTCCCACTGATCTCATGGTTCTCACCTAACAAACTCCTTTTCAGCCTTCATTACTTCAGGTGAAGCCCAACTTCCTTCTCCTCTTCCTACACAGTTAGCTGAGCCTTCATCTGTGCTCCAGGGAGGACCCAGTTCTCCCTCCAGATGGTCAGCTTACACCCAAGTTAAGCTTCACACTGTCGAATGTATTCCATAACACCAAATAAAACTACAAGTATACATTAGAGAAAGGGTGGAGAAGAGAAAGGACAAAAACAGGAAAAACAATTAGCTTTCACTATGTTAGCAACTTTTTCAACATTAATATCTGACCATTTTCTCATTTGACAATGAAAATGTTCAATGAGGTATTTTTTAGTACTCTGTGATTGACCCATAGCGTTAGTCATTATGGCTGGAATTTACTAAGTTTCTAATATCTTATATAGCTCAATCCTTTTGTGCTTTATTAAAAAGCAAAAATACTTTGCTTTCAAGAGGTTTTCGTCTGATACTGGTTTCGCTATCTGCACTTCTAAAATAATTTCATATTCTACTGCATTTCAGGCAGCTGCTTAAATTGCAACATAAATCTCATCAGACAATGCAAAATTATTAGCTGAAATAGCTTCATTTCAAAACCAGCATCTTATTGAATTGGAATATTAGACACAGAGCTTTAAAAATATATATATGCTCACAGACAATCCATTGCCAGAGGTATGAAGTAAATAGATTTTCCAGTGTGAACTCTCAATTACTTTAACTCCAAGTTGTTATGTTAAAATAAACTGTCTCTCCAGAACACATTTCTGACGTATTAATGTACAGCAACAATTATGCTTCTGTACATGCATAGGATTATCTGTCTCATTGCTGTAGCCAAAAGATTCAAGACAAAAAGGATATTTACATAATCTCAAATTATCTTTCTACAAACCACTTGTTAATTGAAAAAAAAAAGGAATGTTGTCGTTTAATATTTATATCAAAGCTAATATCTCTAATCCTGGGATAAAAAGACATCATGTGCCTCTTTATGGAATGCATTAAGAAGTATTCAACACTTCAGTGGTTTCCTGCCAAACATAAATCACCTCTATCAACAGCTGCGGAAATTTCAGACAGATTTAAATTGAGGTACATTCTACAAAATAATTACCCTTCTCAAAAATGTCACCATAAAAACAGACAAAGACAATGAACATTCAGGACATTTTCTAGATTAACGGAGGCTAAAGATACATGAGAGGTTGGCTCCTGGACCTGGAGGGGTAGGCATAAGGGTTAGAGATATAGCTGAAACAGGTATTATTGAAACAATTAGTTTAAAATGAATAGAAAAAAATCAATTTACAGATGCTAGTAATGATAGGACAACTGCATTCTGGACTTTGGTATTTGCTGCGGGACTGACGGGAGCGCTCCAGGGAGCAGTTCAGAAGGGGCATCTTAAAGCCGCACCCTCCCTCATTTGCAGCTTGCTTGCCAGTACAATGCAATTTCAAGCTCACACCAAATAAAAGTATAATCTAAGTAAAACACATGCACCCTCACACAGAGCTTACTATATATATTGGAGAAGGGGGAACAAGATATACACACAGCAAAACTAAGTTCATCTTCATCATTCTAGATCCATATTCCCTCTGATGGTGGGAACAATTATCTACAATTGAAACTGAAGCCTAATTGTCATCTAATTCTGTCTCTTTTGGTTAATGCTTAACGATTCCAGATTTCTAGCCTCTCCCATCCACTTTTCTAAGATGGTACTTGAGTGCAAGTGAGGCTAGTACATACTCATGCAGTTAGAGGAGCCCATGATTCACAGGTTGCCCTCACAGGGATGCTGGTCTAGTCTGACCCCCAGTTGTGGGGCTGGTGCTTGTGAGATGTAGCTGGCCCCATTGATTCTTCTGAAGTCCTCACCACTAGACCCTCTTCCTCCTGAGCCTGGGCCTGTCTGAACATCTCCCGGCATCTCTGTCCTGTAATGGAAGGACGGAGAACTCATGGCTGCTTTCTCCACACTTTCAGGACTCTATGAAAATGCCCTCCACAACTATTGCCTACACGTGCCATTCTCATACTGTGTCAAGCTAAGGGGCAAACAGATTGTCCCAGACTATGCACCAAGGATAGGCAGAAGAAGGGCCAGCCGCACAATGATGTCCATGTCCTAAACCTGAGAACATGTTACTTGCATGGGGGAATCAATGTTGCCGATAGAATTAAGGTTGCTAATCACCTGACCTTGAGATGAGAAGATAATCCTGGATTATAGAGATGGATCCAATGTTATTAATAGTATCCTTCAAAGTGGAGACAAAAAGCAGAAGACTGAGTGATGTGATGTGAGAAGAAATCGACCAGCCTATGAAGATGGAGGAAGAGGATCATGAGCCAAGGAATGCATGCAGGCAGCCTTCAGAAGTTGGAAAAGGCAAGAAAATGGTCAGATATCAATGTTGTAACTTCCAGAAGGAACACAGCCTTCCAACACCAATGATTTTAGCCCTGGGAGACTCATTTCAGACTTCTAACCTCCAGAACTATAAGATAATACATTGTGCTATTTAAGCCACTAAGTTTACTAAGTTTATGCCAATTTCTTACACCAGTAATAGGAAACAAATACTTGTCCTCTACTCTGCAAGCACGCGCACCTACATACACGTACACACACACACACACACACACACACACACACACACACACAAAGCAATTACCCTCTGCCCTGAAGTTTTCCCACCCATTATCACCTGCACCACAAACCATAGGCAGGAAGTGAGAGCTGTCTATTTCTCTCTTCCCTGCTCCCTTCTCAGAATAATAAAGTTGGCAAATTCTTCTGCCATCTTTCTATCCTTAAAGCATTTACTACAGCTCAAAATAAATGTAGCAGAGATAGTAAATGTAGCATTTTTATAAAAAGATTATAAAGGAAACAAAGAAATTGAGCAATAATTAGAAGGGGTCATGGAAGAAAAAGATATAAAGATGGAAGAGATGAGAATATTTTGTATGCTGAGAAGAGCTAGTATGAAAGAAGTTGAGGATCTAAGAGAGAAAATGGATAGGACTGAATGATATGATGCCTAAATTTAATGATACAATAGATGATTTTTAAACTATATATTAGGCACAGATAGAGAAAATGAGTCAACTGAAAGACAGGGCAAGGAAATTATATAGAATACTAGAGGCCCAATGCACGGAATTTGTGCAAGGGGGAAAGGGGTGTCCCTCAGCCCAGCCTGCACCCTCTCCAATCTGGGACCCCTCAAGCGATATCCGACTGCCCGTTTAGGCCCAGTCCCACAATCCAGGACTGCTTTCTCCCAACTGCTCGCCTGCCTGCCTTCCTGATTGCCCCTAACCACTTCTGCCTGCCAGCCAGATCACCCCCTAAACACTCCCCTGCCAGCCTGATTGATGCCTAACTGCTCCCCTGCCAGCCTGTTTGCTCCTAACTGCCCTCCCCTGCAGGACTGGTCACTCCTAACTGCCCTTTCCTTGCAGGCCCTGTCACCTCCAACTTTCCTCCTCTTCTGGCCTGGTCACCCCTAACTGCCCTCCCATTCAGGCTTTATCACCCCCAACTGCCATCCCTTGCAGGCCTGGTCTCTCCCAACTGCCCTCCCCTGCTGGCCTGATCACCCAGAACTGCCCTCCCTTGCAGGCCATCTTGTGGTGGCCACCTTGTGTCCATATGGGTCCAGCCATCTTGTGTGTTGCAGTGATGGTCAATTTTCATATTACTCTTTTATTAGATAGGACAGCACAGAAATTTCAGTTGGGGGGCGGTGAAGGAAATACTTAGAGGGTATGTTGAGAAGGTACTTAATGCTGTAAATTTTGCAGCATAAAGAACCAGAACAAAATGCACGCTTTTAGGGAGCAATGGAGTCCCATCAGAAAAGGAGAGGGGCCCCTGTGTGCCCACTTCCTATTCCCAAGTTTTCCAGGCAAATAATTCACTTTTTCCCTGAAAGGACTGTATGAGGGGGCAGAGAGTGGACAAGAACATTTCAATGACTGATAAAGCGATGGAAAATTCAGGCCACTATCATAGAAATATTGTTCTAGTCTAGGGCATTGTGAAATAGTGTTTGTGGGGTAGGAGAAATAGAGGTTAAGGAAGGAGAAAGTGACTATACACATAAGGCATATCTTAAGAAAGCTATAAAACCTATAACTGGGTAAGAGAGTAGTAAAGAGGATGCCTTAGATATTTCCAGAAATTATTAAGACAAAAATAAATAGTAGGAGCAGATACAAACCACTGGGAGAGAGGGAAGAAGTATTGCTTAATACAAAATTCAGATGAAATATAATTCCTTCTAGTATGTCTATCTTTACTATATCCCCTTGAAAAATATCAGTTACACAAAAGCACTTTTTAGAAGGGTGCATTTCTCAGCTAAAATTGAAAAGTGGGTTCAATCAAAGGCTCATATAGAGTTAGAAAAGATAGCACCTCAATTCTTCCATCTTTAAAAATACCCCTAAGCTAGCCACCTCAGAAAGATAAAGATATATCCTATACTTAAAGATCTCCAGAGAAAGATTTTACATGTCATCTCAGGACTTAGCACAAGCTCTTTTCATCAACTTAATTAACTATCATTCAGAAGTTTAACTGGAATTTCTTTTCTAAGGAACTAAATTAATTTTATCTACAGCTTAAATCTCATTTTTTTCTCCCAAAAGATAAATACTGTATTATATGAGCTTCATAAGACTGGTGATAAGATACTCTGTTGAAATCTCAAACAAACCTCCCCACAAAAAATAGAAAATTGCGTGAGAATGTAAAGCACAGAATTTCTCTTGGTCATCATGCTGGCCAGATCTGGTGCAGGTGCAGGATTTATGATGCAGACGTAAAGTCTTTGTGTGCAAATCAATGAATGTAAAATTCAATTTAAACTTTTTATTAAAATAACATAAATTTTAAGATGTGACTTAAAATGTATGTGTCATAGTAAATCATCACAACTGGTAAGGATTACTAGAGGTAGAAGCAGAGAATCATCATTCAAGGGCATGCATTATACCCTTGAAAGTAATGCACTGGCCCTTTTGGGCCCATCAGGAAAAGAAAAGGTGGGTCAAGTCTATATACTATAGGCACACCATTCTACCTATTAATGTCAGCAGCCTCCAGAAACAGTGACTGGTATGGCCAAGTACATAGTAATATGCAGTGATTATTAAAACTACTGAAATTTAGGAGCCATAGTATACACTATCTTTTCAAACACAGTGATATAGCTTGAGAATTGGCAATATTATAAAGAGTGTATACTTGTGGCATGACATTGGACCAACCCAGGCTGCTAGCTCTCTCTCCTTAACCCAACCCTAAAAAAAACAAACAGTAAAAAACAAACCAAGCAAAATGATAAATATCCAAGAGGGAATCACATACACTTAAAAATCTAACATAAAACCCGTAAAAGACCCCCTGAAGACCCAGAAGATGGTTACAACCTTGAGAGAAGAGGAAATGGAAATCTCACAAAGAGGCCTACAAACCAGGGTTCAAGCTTTGATTCTCTATCTGTATACTTATTGAAAGCCCAGGTAGCAAATACTCCTAAGGGAATATAAGCTCAGAGGAAAGTGGCACTTGAAGGGAGTAAGTGCCAGTAAAGCAAAAGACAACCCACCATAATACATAGCAAGCAAGATAAATTAATGGAAGAAAGACATTAAGAATTTAAAGTCAATATAAGAATCAAGTATTGGTTACATGATGAAGAAATAAGAATTTTAAAGAATTAATGAAGAACCATGAAAGTCAGTATGGACACAGTGAAGACTAATTCAATATGCAGAAAGATTCAGTGATCAAGTAACAGGTGAAATATATGTGGGATATTAATGAAAACGTGTTAAAGATGTGAGTGTTACCATCTGCATAATAGTATAATGGGAGATTAAACAAAGTAAGTTTGAAGAATTAATGACTAACAGTTTTCCACAATTACAGATGAAAGGCCTAGATTAAGAAGGTATATAGACTGCCGAGGGCCAGACAGAAGAGAGAAGGAAAACAAAAATCCAAAATCTAGACATCAATGGGGGAAACTAAACTACTTCAAACTCTAAAAGAAAACTCTAAAAACTTCTAGAAAGAAAGAGTAATTCAACTACAAAGAATAAAATCATATTATTAGTCTTCTCAACAGCTACACTGCAGACAATGGGAAAATATTTTTTAAATGCCTCAAGAAAAGAATATTAAGGAGGCAACCAAGATGGCGGCATAGGTGAACTCCTGTACTTGCTGCCTCTCACAACCACATCAAAACTCCAACTAAAAGACAAAACAAATATCATCCAGAACCGCAGGAAAGCTGGTTGGGTGGAAATTCTACAACTAGAAGAAAGAAAAAAAGCACATTGAGGCTGGTAGGAGGTGCAGAGGTGTGGAAGTGCACAGGTACAGAGGCGTGCATGAAACAGGCTGGCAACTGGGTGTGCTGTTGTCTTTTTCAATCAGGGGAGAAATACAAGCTCCTGATTGCTCTGAACTCCAGTTCTAGGCAAGACTCTGGGGACCCAAACTCATACGGGGAGAAACTGTACTGTCTGGCATCAGGCAGGAACGTGATGGTGGCTTTCTCTCAGAGGTGTTCACAGTGAACATTGCTCCTGCATGGGGCCCAGGACATAGAGACCCAGGAACCTCTCTGAAGGCAAGGCAGACTTGCAGCCATTGCTATTTGCTCCACCTCACCCAATTTACAACCCCACCCAAGCTGTGCACAGCGGCTTTTGAATGTAAATGGCCTGTCTCTTTTGCAACCTAAAACCTAACAAACTACAGCTGGGACAGAGAGCTCCAAAGCTTCCAAAAGAAGGCCTAAGGCCCTGCAGCAGCAGCCTGCATTGCTTCACAGCTGGGCCTCATCTGGACGCTTCCAAACCCCAAACAAAAAAAAGGAACCTGCGGATGTCTCTGTAGCTCCTGCTGGGTGGCCTCAGGCAATGGCTGACTTTGCACCTCCTTGGAGATCCAAGATCCAGTGTATGCAGTGGTCAGTGTGAGACAATACCAGATTACAACTCATCACATCCATAAGCGACACACTCAAGAGGCAGACTCAGTGAGCACCAAAACCCCAGTGAAGCAAGTCCTGCCCTATAACAGAGTCTCCGCAATAGCAATTCCCTCATTGTACACACAGCTGGTCCTCACAGCCAATTGACCTAGAGATCAATTTCTCCCAGTGATACCAACAGCAATAAAGGCTTAACTACAATAAGCCCACAAAGGGGTGCACCAAGCCCACAAAGGGGTGCACCAAGAGTGTCCACATTGGGGAGGCTGAGCCACTGGGCCCTATAGGACACCTAGCACAGAAGGCCACTCTATCAACACAGGGAAGGAGCCAAAATGCAGAGACAAAGAAACATGGCACAAATGAAAGAAATGGATGAAAACAAACTACTGAATATTGCGTTCAAAACTACAGTTATAAGGTTACTCAAGGATCTTCTAGAAACCTCCAAGAAATTTAGTGAGACCCTCAAAGATATGAAAATGATCAATCAAAAATTAAACATATGCTTAATAAAGAATAATATATAGAGATCCAACAGCCAACTAGAAGATCCCAAGAATCAAGTCAAAGATTTGAAATACAAAAAAGCAAAACACTAGAAAAACTAAAAGAATCCAAAAATATGAAGATAGTGTACAGAGTCTCTGGGACAACCTCAAGCATAGCAACATCCAAATTACAGGGGTGCCAGAAGAAGAGAGAGAGCAAGATATTGAAAACCTATTTGAAGAAATAATGACAGAAAACTTCCCCTACCTGGTGAAAGAAATAGACTTACAAGTCCAGGAAGCACAGAGAACCCCAAACAAGAGGAACCCAAAGAGGACCACACCAAGACACATTGTAATTAACATGCCAAAAGCAAAAGACAAAGAGAGAATCTTAAAAGCAGCAAGAGAAGAACAGTTAGTTACCTACAAGGGAGTACCCATATGACTGCAAGCTGATTTCTAAACAGAAACTATGCAGGCCAGAAGGGAGTGGCAAGAAATATTCAAAATGATGAATAGCAAGAACCTGCAATCAAGATTACTCTACCCAGCAAAGCTATCATTTAGAATAGAATATCAGATATAGTGCTTCACAGACAAGAAAAAGCTAAAGGAGTTCATCACTACCAAACCAGTATTATATGAAATGCTGAAGAGTATTCTTTAGGAAGAGGAAGAAAAAGAAAAGGGTGAAAATAAAAATTATGAATAACAAAGTGATAACAAATAACATATCTATCAACAAGTGAATCTAAAAATCAAGTGAATAAAAAATCTGATGAACAGAATAAGATGATGAATATAATAGAATCAGGGGCATAGAAAGGGAGTGGACTGACAATTCTTGGGAGAAAGGGGTGTGGGGATATGGGGGTTGTGTGAAGAGATTGGACAAAAATTGTACACCTATGGGCAAAGACAGTGGGGAGGGGATTAGGGCATGAGATGGGGTGGGAACTGGGTGGAGGGGAGCTATGGGGGGAAAAAGAGGAACAACTGAACAATAAAGAGTTATTAAATAAAAGAAAAAAAGAATATTAAACTTAAATTTTTGTTTAGTAAAGCTATTGTTTAAATATGAGATAGTCTTGAGGAAAGGCAGGGGAGGGTGGGTGGGAGGGAGGTAATCAACCAAAGACTTTGTATACATATATGGGTAACCTATGGACTTAGACAATGGGATGGTGAGAGGCCTGGAATGTGGAGGGGTGGGAGGGCTTGGTTGGCTAGAGGGCATTGGTGGGAGAAAAGGGGGGACATATGTAATACTTTCAACAATAAAGATTCAAAAGGAAAAAAATAAAATAAATATGAGATAGTAATAAGACTATTCTTCGTATGCAAAGCCTCAGAACATTTACCACACAAATAACCTGCTGTGAGTACTATGCTGAAAAAGTACTTTAACAGGAAGAAAATAAATAAATAAAGCCGGCTATCAGGGAAGTTAGGATGAGTGAATAATTCAGTAAAGTTTACTTTGTCTAAAAGAGCAAGGGCAAAAATATAAACATACATAATCCAGGACTAAAACAAGATGATACTAAATGATCGTTCTTTAGGGAAGAGGGACATAGAGGCTGCAGTCAGAGAGAAGTAAGACTCCATTTTACAGATAAGGAAACGGAGGCACAGATAGACAGGTTAAGAAAATTGTATAAGGACACACAATTGTATAAGCCTATAAAAACCAGAGCCAAGATTCAAACTCAGGCATTCTCACTCATTGTCCAGTCTTCAAGGAGAAGATATAGATATTGATAAAATTAAGAATTGTTACAGGGAAAATAAAACATAAGAGTAGATCTTGAGATTTAGGTAACCACTAGATAAATAAAAATAAAATATGTGTAACTGTCTAACCAGCATAAGAATATCTGATTTATTCATTGGGAAAAGAGGAGGAATAATTTAACCAAATGAGAGTATGATAAAGAGATAATATGAATTAGATGCTATCAATAACACTAAATGATAATAACTAAACTAAATGTAAATGTTTAAATTAATCAACAAAAAGAAAAAGGGTAGCATATTGGCTTAAAAACAAAAATAAATTGCAAAAACAAGTTTTCTAAAGAAACACACATACAGAAAAGTTGAAAATGAAGGGAAGGAAAAAGATTTAATAGGCAAGTATGAAACAAACAAAAGGCAGAGAAGCAGTTTTAATGTCAGGTGCAAGTGTAATCAAGGCCAAAAGAAGCAGGGAAAGCATAAATATTATATAAAGACTAAGGATTATGAACCTAACATCTCAAATAATAATGTTTCACCTTTATTTAGTGCTTATCATATCCCAAGCAGTTTTCTAAGACCTTTACATGTATTAACCCATTTAATCCTCAGCGATGTAGGGGGTAAATATTATTATTAACCCCATTTTACAAGGGAAAGATCTGAGACACAGGATTTAGGGGCACAAGGACACACTCAGACTGTTTAATCTGGAGTTCACATTCTGAACCTCTATTTTCTGCTACCCTTCTAAATTAAAAAGTAACAACTAACAAGTTTTTTAAGAATGTAAATATATAATAAATTTATTTGACAATTTTAACACACTCTACAGAAACTGATAAATCAGGTAGATAACAAATAACGTAATAGAACGTGGGTTAGAAAATTATGGCTTGCAGGCTGGCTGCCTATTTTTGTAAATAAAATTTTATAGGAACACAGCTAGATTCATTCATTTACATATCATCTATGGCTGGTTGTGCATTACAACAGCAAAGTTGAGGAGTTATGACTGTGAGGTCTGCTAAGCCTAAAATATTTACTATTTTTTCCTTTAAAGAAAGTTTCCCAGCAATTGCTATAGAAGATTTAACCTCCCCCCCCCCAAAAAAAAAAACTAGATCAACCACTGATACATAGAGCATTTTACACCCAAACAAGAGCCTACACATCTCCCAAACAGTGCATCAAATTCATTACTGTAATGCTCTAATTCCTTCCTTTCACACAATAACACAGCCGTCCAAAATATAGCCCTGATCACAAAATTACAGACTAAAATAAACATCAGAACCAGGTAAAGAAGAAGAAAACTAATCCTTAAGAAAGGGCACTTGAATGGGCCAGTAATGTACAGATCTTTAGTATTAATTTAAATGAGTGCAGATGCACAGATTAGTAAAATGTCTCTGTGCAACTGTGACTATTATCCAACACATCCTATCTAATAAAGAGGGAATGTGGTAATTGACCATCACACCTTCACAAGGTAGCAGTGCCCACAGCCACCAAATGGTGGCACCCAGTTCCCTCAGCCCTGTGGGGCAGAGGGAGGCAGGAGGTAGATGCGCTGCATATCTCATCCAACTGAAGTCCTCTAGTCTCCTCAGCCCCACAGAGGAAGGCAGTTGGGGGCGATCGAGCCAGCAGGGAAGGACAGTTGGGGATGATCAAGCTGGCATGGGAGCAGTTACACATCAATCAGGCCTGCAGGGAGGTTAGGAGGCTATCAGGCTGACAGGCAGAGTGATTAGGGGCAATCAGGCAGGCAGGCACGCGAGTGGTTAGGAGCCAGCAGTCCTGGATTGTGAGAGGGATGTTCCAGATTGGAGAAGGTGCTGGCTAGGCTGAGAGACAAACCCCCACACACACAGACGCATACCATGCACAAATTTTGTGTACAGGACCTCTAGTTTTAAATAAGCATGTAATGAACAGTTACTTAAAACATCTACTGCATACACTTTGAAGGAGAAAGAGTGAAGTCTAAGAGCAGCAAGAATTCCATTCTCAGCTCTGTCACTTAGCAATGTGTGTCTTGGGAAAGTCAGTTAACCACTCTGTGTCTCAACTTCCTGATCTGTAAGATGAGGTTAATAATAGTACCCAGTTGATTATAGAGGTATTGGGAGCATTAAGTGAGATAATGTAGAGGAAAACACTGAGCATAGTTCCTAGCGTTTAGGAAGTTTTCAGTAGATACATCGGATAGTATCTTTTGGTAAATGTGAGACCACCATGACTCCAGAATCAATGTGCTATGAGATTACTTTCAGTTATAAAAATCGTTTTTCTGTTTTAGCAGCTGAACTAGCTATATTCTGAGAGTCCGGGTTGCTCCTATCCACTATTCTCTCACTTACTAAGAATATCCAAGATTAGAAGCAAGAGCATTGTGCGGAGGAGGTCGGGGAAAGGGCAGAGTATTTGTACTAAGGATAGTATAGACTCAAAATGCAAGGAAATCCAAGTTTGGGAGGCTGTCTTTTATTTAGTGCTGTGAATGTCTCCTAATAATGATGATCACAAATGATGGTCAGAGCAGAAATGTTTTATGATCAATACCACAGAAAGCAAGATGTTAGTGCCAAGGTCCTCTCTGATAGAAAATCAATTTTAAGAATTTAAGGTGCAAAGGATATTTTCTCCTACCTCTAACCATACCCATAATGCTGTTGTCCAAAAAGCGGTCTCTCATTTCAATCTGAACTAAAGAGATATAGGAACAGGATTATCAGATCTCAAGACAGATAAAGTTTCACCAAAATTTAGGGGATCCAACTTATTTTTATTTATTCCATTTTGTTTATTAATCCTCACCCAAGGCTATGTTTCCATTAATTTTGAGAGAGAGTCTAAGGGAGGGATAAAGACAGAGAGAGAGAGAGATACTTCGATGTGACAGAGACACATCAATTGGTTGCCTCCCACAAGAGCCCCAACCAGAACCAGGGACTGAGCCTGCAATCCAGGTACACGCCCTTGACCAGAATCAAACCTGGGATGCTTCAGTCCCTAGGCTGATGCTCCAGCCACTGAGCAAAACCGACCAGGGCAGGGGATCCCATTTATCAAGGTATCAGAATAAAAGCAGAGCAACAAAAATGATTGTTGGTGGCCAGGAGTTTAACTTTACATATCTCCAGATGAACATGTTAATTTTAATATTCACTCAGAGAACACCCATCTTTGTAAAAAAGGAAGCCTAAAGAGAAAAATTAAAGTACAGTCATCATTTAAGGTAAAGTTTCTTACAAAGTTGTGAATCTCTTTTGTTTAAAATCTCTAATCGGGAATATTATAATTTATATAAATAGTACCATTTGACTCATGGCTGATGTTGTATAGTATGTGCTTCATGTGCTCTGAGACCCTCTATATAAAATGTAGGAACCTCCTAAGTGATCATCAAAAATCTTCAAACCCATCTTTTTACTAAACCTTTTTTTTCCCTCTTGTGCCTATAAGTCTTTATAATACATCTGGCCTATTATCTCATCAAACCTCAACAATAATTATCAAAATTGGTCATTCTCATTTAGACTATTGTTAAAAACAACCTCCAAATAAACTCTAAAAAATTAATACCTTGCGTTGTTTCATTGTTCAAATGTTGAAGTGGTTGAATTAAAACTTGCATTTAAATAAATACCATCAACTCCAAAGGAAAAATAATTAAAACACGTTCATCAATACACCATCTACGGATCCTTTTCCCGTGGCATATAGGGAAAAGATTTACTTTGGTTTCTAAATATTTTTATTGGATTAGGCCTAACCATGCACAAAATTTATAGCTGTGTTGACTTTCAAAATCATAGAAGCAACACCAAGCAACTTGGAATTAGTTGTAGATTTCCCTCTGACATTTATTTATTGAAATGCTTGTTGAACAGTAAGAAGGAGAATGAAGGGAAGAATAATGTCATATCACAAAACCTCATTTTTGTAGGCAGTGCTAGGGTTAATGCAATCACATGGAATAAACAGGAAAAAATGTATTAAAAATGTTTCCAGTGATGATTACTATTTTTAAAATTTGTTCTTCAGGTTGTATTTTATCACACTTCGGTTTACACTTAATCCAGGATGTAAGATTAGATGCTTTGGCTCTGACAGATACTGAAGACTGAGTAAAATAAAGAGTTTTCAGTTGGTGCCATAAAACTTCAGACCAGAAGGCCATCACAATAACTCAGGGAGGAGAGCAGAACACAGACTAGTCCAAATAGAACGTTTTTTTCTCCTCTCATTTAAAAAACCAAAAACACAGCCATAAAACATCAGCCAACCTGGACCACATCCTGGAAGGCCCTGACCTCCAGAATCTTGTTTGTTCCACACAATTTTTTATGAGCAAACACTTATGATAATCAGTCCATCTAAAGAGAGCATGAGGATTCCCATACATGGCTACAGTTTGGCTAAAGTGAACTGTGTCCTTTTCATGGATATTTTTGCACAAGAGTAGTCTTCTCCTTAGTTTTCCATGTTTGCTCCATTCCCTACCCCCGCTATTACATTGAAAAAGACTCTTCTTTTAAAAAAAAATAAGCCAAGGGGTAGTTAGTGAAAAGTTTTCCCACTGAACTTCCTACAAGAACCTCTACTAGTATGTTTAATTGAGAAATAAAACTAAAGAGTTTATGCGAGAACAAAGGTTATTTTTTCTTTTATCAAAAATCTTTGAACAGCCCAACTACCCTTTTCAGTAACCACCTGTCTCTGCTCTTTAATTTCAGCCTTTGTGGCCTCGACCTGGGACATCTACCTACCTTGCTTAGAATGTAGCCAACAAATGGTAACAACAGTTGCTGCACCCCGGAGGCACCCAGAATTCACTCTCAGGGGAGAAGACTCAGAGGCCAAAATGCCAGGCCATCAGGCCATGGGACTGAGAAGTCTCAAAAGGCTTTAGAGCAGTGGTTCTCAACCTTTCTAATGCCGCGACCCTTTAATACAGTTCCTCATGTTGTGGTGACCCCCAACCATAAAATTATTTTCATTGCTACTTCATAACTCTAATTTTGCTACTGTTATGAATCGTAATGTAAATATCTGTGTTTTCCGATGGTCTTAGGCTCTACAACAGCAGTTCTCAACCTGTGGGATGCCCAAGACATCGGAAAATACAGATATTTACATTACAATTCATAACAGTAGAAAAATTACAGTTATGAAGTAGCAACGAAAATAATTGTATGGTTGGGGGTCACCACAACATGAGGAGCTATATTAAAGGGTCACGGCATTAGAAAGGTTGAGACCCACAGTTTTAAAGGGTGGAGCTCATGCCTTTTTCCAGTCTTATTTACAGATAGGCCAGCATCCCCTTAATAATCTCAAGGACATATCTATAGCTAGTTAAGGCTTTCCTTAACATTCTCTCATTTCAGTAAGCTAAACAATTTCAACTCCTTTCGATCTTTCCTGTGAGATTTGTTTTCTTTATGTCCTTTTTATTCTTTTCCCTGAACTTCTCTACTTTCATATTCATGTCAACAATGAGATTATTGTAATGAATGTCAAAAAATACTATATTAAATAACAGTTGATAAATACATAATTTGTGGTCAGTTTGCAGTCCACTTTTAGTAGTTAGGCTTGTAAATTAAATTTGGATTGAATTTCTGCCCAGTCTTCTCCATTTTTTTCCTTGCATCTGTTCCCATCAGATTTATCTTCTTATTTAGATTTCTTTCAGGTTTTTTTATAAATATATTTTTTATTGATTTCAGAGAGGAAGGGAGAGGGAGAGAGAGATAAAAGTAGAAACATCAACGATGAGAGAGAATCATTGATCGGCTGTCTCCTATATACCACCCACTGAGGATCGAGTCCACAACCTGGCTATGTGTCCTTGACCAGGATCAAACCTGGGACCTTTCAGTCCACAGGTTGACACTCTATCTACTGAGCCAAACCAGCTAGAGCTTCAAGTTTTTGAATATCATTTTGACAGCATCTGGTAATAAAACAAATAAACAAAAAAATAACTGTAATTTTAAAAAGAAGAGCAAGGAATTTCCAAATCAAGCTATCACCTAAGACAGTTTTCAAGCAAGTTATGTATATGAATGTTTTTAATTCTATGTATATCCAGTTTGAAGTAGCAAATACCAAAACTGAGTCATACATTTAAAACATATGGGTGTCAATTTCACCTTGAGTTGGTTGGGTTAACAATGGTTTTCAGTATACCTTCCCTGAACACTCAATGTCAAAGTCCCCTTCGAGGAACTCCAATTCACCAAAACTAGCTGCTATCTTCACCCCAAAGACAACAAGCCTCAAGGTTTGTACCAGCATTCCCATCGGCGCCCACACACACTTTCACCACTTCAGGAACTCATTACTTAAAGAAGCCACGCTCACCACCACAGGTGAGAAAAATGATGCCAACTTAAAGAGTGTGTACCAGTATTCCCAGCCTAAAAAGTCTGATAAAGCTACACTACAATCTATATCCAATGTAAATAACCAATACAGCATCTAGTACAAACTACATGTAATGTCTAGATAACAGATTTAAGCAATTATGATTAATGATTAATCCATGAGCTAGTACTACTTTAAAGTTATTTTTTTAAAAAAATAGAAGAAAAATTATCATGCAATAGTGTAAAATTGAGAATGTTGGGCCTAACCTCTGATTACAACCCCCATTAGTTCATCTGTCCTGTGTTGCCCAAGACTGCAATGTTTATACCTGGCAACAATAAGTAATGAGCACTTAAATATTAGACACTTGTTTATATCAAATCTATTGCTCCAGGTGAGGAATAAATTTAGCTGAACCCAACTGAATTAACTTTACCTGAAATTGGCCTGCATCCTTAGCCTCTGTCAGAGATGACCCAGCAGCCCTCTTTGTACATTCCCTCGTAATAGACATATAAACATAGGTCTCCCTTACCAACTCTTCTCTGAGTTCTTGCTTTGGTTGAATTTACTCAGATCAAAATTTTCACAATCCATATCGATGGTACTGTCCCTTTTCCACATCACTATACCCTGATTCTTTGAAATCTAAAATACCTGAATCACAAAGCTATGTTTTGTCTATTTGTTTTACTAAAAGTACGTGTCACTGGGGTATGACTGCATCAGAAACAAACTTAAATTGAGTACTGACCACCCTTCTTAGAAGGTCTTTAACACCCACACCACAGGCAATCTCTCTCTCCCTGGTTGCTTACTCCTGCCAGCCCCAGCCTCAGCTTCCCACAATCCTGACCCACATACTCCCTTTCCTTATCTGAGTTTTCATCCTATGTGTCCTGTTGACATCTTATACAGAACAGTTTAATTATCTCGACATTTCCTTGGTCAGTGACTTGAAGCCTCATTGAACTCCATCCAGGAATTTTCTTAAACAAAGACTATTTTATACTTACAATAAATTCTGAGGCCAGCTTTTAAGATTATTTTCCCCCAACCTGGCTAATTTCAATTTTGAAGTTTATATGGCAGAAGAACCGTATCATCTAACTTGATTAGAGTGTCATGGCAATAAAGCAAAATAGAGTGATTAAAGATTCAAATATTATCTGTGATCTAGAAGCTCAACTTGCACCAAGTAATTTCTGGCACTATGTCTTATTCCAAAGCTGTTTTATGAAAGAACCAAATGATGCCCTAAACTGGTACTGCAAGTTGCATGCTTGTATTTTGTATCTATACTGTTTTTCTGTTTAGTCAAGTAATTCATAGCATTATATATAAAAAAAATTTAGCATTAAAATGTAAACAGTCCATTCTTAATTATTGACTTTCAAACTTTTAATAAGAAAATTGTTGGATGACAAGCCTGATTATGTGTGGCTATATATTAGGAAGAACTTTTCAAGGATGCAAAAATCTATTGTTCATAACAGCACAAAATGTCCTTTAGACAGCAAAGAATTATCACCCTCAACAAAAATTAAAATAGAGATGAATATATAATAAAGTAAGCTTGACTATTCCATTCTCAGCTCTTCATACCAACAATGGGAGAAGAGTTGACAGAAATAAGTCTACATTCAAATAAAACCTTCAGATTCTATTCTGCCAAGTACCATACAAAACACAGTACTATATGTTTCTGAGAAAATAAATCTGTTCCTTGGTTGGGTTTGTTTATTTGCAAATCACATCTGTTTTAGTTTCAAGGTGATATTTTTCAATTAGTACAGAAAAAAACAGGCAAAATAAATAACCATCAACTAAAAAGCAATTGAAGTATTGGAAGAGGGAAATGCCAAAATACGGGTATTCTAGCTAGTTTTGGACATAATGGAAACTTTCTTCAGACTAAGAAATAGAAAGATAGGTAATAGCACACCTCAAAAGGAAAATAATTCACAGTAAATATACACACAAAATGGAACATGAGAAAAGGAATATTAAAACAACAATTTGAGTGAGGTGAGCATAAGTTCAAGAAGAAAATGGCTTCATTTTATTCAAGCAATATAGTTTATTCAAGTAAATGGAAGAAAATTGTAGATTCAGTCATTTGTTCAGTCAGCAAATTTATTGAAGAAATAATTTTCATACTCTCTTCCAACTGGAACATTATAAGGCTCTATCAAATATAAATATGGTTTTATGGGCTCAAAATACATTTGAATAAATAAAACCACATAAAATATCCTAGTGTTTCAAAACATACATAAATACATGGCACATTTTTTTTCAAAAAGCAATGGATATACTAGACTATACTTGTACATCAAAATAATTTCATGCACTGCATAGCTAAAGCAATTGACTTGTCTCTCTAGATTAAACCATGAAGCTTACATCTTTTGAATTTTGATGCTACATTTAAATAGTGGTATTAACACAAATGAATAAATATCACTTTAAAGGCAGTATTTAAATGCACAATGCAATAATTTTCTACTAAATTTTCTCTTTCTTAATTGCATGTTCAGGAAGCACCATTCAAGGTGATTACTATGTGTATTTAAGTGGTTTAATCAGCATGTGACCAGTAGCTTTTTCCTAAATTGCTTTTGCAGTTGCAGCCATAAAAATACGTTCCTTTTTCTTTCACAATCTGCACTGATTTGGTTGGATTGCATGTTTGACAGACTTCTGTGTCTATATGGTTTTGCCACAATTCAACTGAATTCTTAAAATAAATGTACAAAATCTTATTCTTTACAAGTTAATTTGCTGAGTTATGAGCAAGAGTCCATCAAACCTCCATGGTGCTTACAAACAATATATCGACCATGGGGAGTTGGGCCTCAGAAGGCAGAGAATGCCCCTTCTTGGCATAGATGCTCCAAGGAAGATGGGAAGTCAAAACATGGAAAAGGCTCACTCGACTTCAGAGTAAGTCCGTTTATTCAACCTTATTAAGTACCTACTATATGCTAGACCCACTTGCTTTCCTTTCCTTCCCATAGGTCACATTGTATTGTCATTCTTTAGATGTCTCTCTGAGCAATCCAACACCATCACCATTACCTCCCATTAAACTGAAAGTTGCTCAGAGTCTGGTTCCTTGTCATGTCAGCTGACACATTCCCATGGCCTCAATAGGTATTTATGAATGAATAAAAAAAATTATCTTATCTAATAAAAGAGTAATATGCAAATTGGCCGTACCTCCGATCAAGCCATGCCCACTGGCCAATCAGGAGCTTGGGCAGAGTCAGCCAGTGAGTACATCGCTCCAAGGCCAGGGCCAGGGGCGGAACTGAGCCAGCCAGCAAGTGCTGGGTGCCCAAGGCCTAAAGCCTCGGCCAGAGGCTTTAGGAATTGGGTAGGCCTGGGTGAGCGGTCAGTAGGACATCCCCTGAGGGCTCCTAGTATGTGTGAGGGGGCAGGTTGGGCTGAGGGATCACTCACCCCCAGTGCACAAATTTTGTGCACCAGGCCCCTAGTAAAGGTATAAAATATTAGGTAAGTAAAAGGTATAAGAAAGGCAGGAGAGAGCATCATGGGAGATATGACATCGAGATTTACCTTACAGAAAAGAGTTGGAAGAGAAAAGAATTCCCCCTTAAATGACCTCCACTGGCCTCAGTATTCTACCCTTATCTCTGTATCTGGATCACAAAGGCCCCTGCTGGTATGGTGATTATAGAAATTCCTCCTAGCTGAGGGGGGCTTCTTTAGTGAGTGAACTTCCATTTGATTATATTCCATTCAATTCAGCATACATTTACTGAGAGCCTTCCACAGGCAAGCCAGTGTAATCTCCAGGAATGTCCCAGGGAATGAGGTCATTCCTACCTCAAAGATCTAATAATCTAAATAATTTGTATTTTAATATCTAAGTTTATTCATCAAATGCTTTTAAGAACTAAAGAAATTGTTGATTATACCAAAATAGAAAGAGATCTTTGCTCTGAATTCCTAAAGCACCTCACTTAAAAGTGTAAATGTTCTAAAATTGTTCCTGTCTACCTCCAACTTCCTACATGTTGAATATGCACTATCCAAACAGCAAACTTTAGCTAATTATGTTAAACATCTGTAGGGAGCAATGGTTCTTTTCAGTAGAGATTATCATCTACCTAATAAAAGAGTAACATGCTAATTGACCATACCTTTATGAGGCCCACCAGCCAATCAGGAGTGAGTATGCAAATTAAACCAACAAAGATGGTGGGTTAATTTGCAGGTGCCAAGTGGCCAGGGGTGGGGTGGGACACTTGTGTCATCACTATGATAATGATACAGGCATTCTGCACCACCCCAGCAGCTCCAGGCTTCTGGGCAGAGTGGCAACGAGGAAAGGTAGTTCTGGCCAGAGTGAAGGCGGTATTAGTAGCCAAGGGAAGGTAGGCCCATTCTTGCACAAATCTTTGTGCATCAAGTCTCTAGTATATAAGAAAAGGCTAATATGCAAATTGTCTCCTTGGGAGTTCAACCAAATGGGAGTTTGACCATTCACTATGATGTACACTGACCACCAGGGGTCAGCATAAAATGAAGGAAGGCCTCGATTGGCCCTGACCGCCAGCCAGGCCTATGGATCCTACCCATGCATGAATTTTGTGCACAGGGCCTCTAGTTTTTAATAAGCAGCAGAAATGATGGAAGACAGAGTATTTGAATAATGGGGAGAGAATTTGAAGCACTTCTCACAGAAACCCAATTTTTTTCTCCTTAAAAAGGTAAAACTCTACTTATTTTATCCCATTTCAAGCATTGTGTAAAAGGCATTCTTGGAAGTGCTGTGCTAAAGCAGAGGCCAAAGCTTACTAAATCCACTTGACCCTCCCCGTTCCCCCACAAGTGAAGGAAGAGGAACCCTTGACAATAAACAACAGAAGGGAAAAGGATAGAGGAAGTATGATGGGAAGATTGGCTTGGAGGACTGCAGCCTTGGGCTTAGCCATGATTCTGTCCTTGAGAGGATGTTGTTGACCAGCCCTTGGCTGGAAAAGTTAATTTCTTCATCCACCTTCAGCAGAACTGCAATAACCTGCTCCCTACCCACCTCTACCTCTCAACTTATAATTTATGCTCTAATAACACCTAGCTGGTCTTGTCTCTTCCTGGCCCACCCCTCCCCCCCACACACACACAATCTATTGTTCTTTCTACTTAAAACACTACACCACCACTACAACCCTCCACTGCCACTCCATTGAGTCATTGAACTCTTATACATTCTTCAACACTTGACCTGAGAGTCAGGAACCCCCAAGTAGAAAGAAATGGTAATGAGGTATGGCAACTGCTAAGAGAAAGAGAACGTAAGTCTGGAGGCAAAACAAGAAAGGATTTCACCAAAACGAAAGAATCTGAGAAGTCTCAGGACTGAGTCTTTGAAAAGCTCTTGCTACATGACTCCATAACAATTTTCATGATACTGTCCCATAGACCATGAAGCTGGAGAGAGGGTGGGGAGGGGAAAAGTACATAAGAAGCACTTTCCAGAGAGATCGTCATTCATTTAATAGTTTCTGTTTATTCATATACCTATAGCTAATTTAATGCTGTTTTGTTTTGTTTTGGAGGCAGTAAAGTTATACCTAGAGCCCTGGTGAGTTTGATAGAGTGTCGGCCTACAGACTAAAGGGTCCCAGGTTTGATTCTGTTCAGGGGCACATGCCTGGGTTGTGGGTTCTGTCCCTAGTGAGGAGCGTGCAGGAGATAGCCGATCAATGATGCTCTCATCGTTGATGTTTCTCTCTCTCTCTGCTCCCTTCCTCTCTGAAATCAATAAAAAAATATTTTTAAAAATTATACCTAGAAACTGATCCTGTCTTTGCTGGCAATTTATCTGTGGAAATTATAATAATTTCACAAGTCAAAACCATACAGCATAATATCTCTTTACTAAGCCAATAAAGAAATAGCATACTCCAAACAAATGGTAGAGTGATCACAGTATTGATGCAGGCAAGGGGAAGTGAAGGAATAGTGTTTACATTTAATATGAGGTGTACCTTTTTACTCGAGGAGGCACTTCAGGAGAAAAGGCAACCAACCAAGAGCCCATCTCCAGCTGCCAGCACAAACAGAATGCTGCCTGTTGCTAGAGCATGTTGCTAGAGAATAAATACAGGAAGACACATGCTTCCATTCTAGGAGTCACTTCACCAACACAGGAGCAACTGCCCCCGAAGATCTTCAGAGAGTTTTAAGTAGGGAAGAGTCACCTTGCTCAAACCAAAACTCAAATGGTCCTCACAAAGTCTCAGTACAGTTGACCTTGAACAACACAGATTTGAACTGCATTGATCCACTTTACATTTGGGTTTTTTTCTTTTTCAAGTATGTTTTGACTTTTCCAAAAGGAAGGAGAAGGATAGAGAGTTAGAAACATCGATGAGAGAAAAACATTGATTAGCTGCCTCCTGCACACCCCCCACTGGGGATGTACCCTCAACCAAGGTACATGCCCTTGACCGGAATCCATCTGGAACCCTTCAGTCTGCAGGTCGACGTTCTATCCACTGAACCAAACCAGTTAGGGGATTTTATTTTCCCCCAATAATTAGTTGTCCCTTGTATCCTCAAGTTTCCCATAGAGGGATTCCACCAACCTTGGATAGAAACAGTATTTTCCCATTTCCAACCCCAGTTTCCCAACCTCAGGTAGAAAACACTGTTTGAAGTCCTGGATGGGAAGAGCCAACTGTAGGTAAGCTTTGGGGGAGCCAGAAGTTATACACATTCATGACTGTGCAGGGGTCAGTGCCCCTCACCTGCATTTCCCCCCACCCCCCTGATTTTCAGGGGTCAACTATATTTACCATCTAATGTCTTCTTTTCTTAGCTGCTTCTCCACATGTTTTTATGGACAAGGCCCCATAGGGGCCCCTCAGCAGCTAAGCTGAATGCTTCTCAAAGACAGCGGGTGAGACGATGACATCCTGACACAACTTACTTCATCCTCATATCAAAACAACTTGACTTCTAGGGTGAGGGCATGTATAGGAGTAGGGTGGGGGGAGGGCAATGTATGTGGGGAGAATAAGGATACATATGTAATACCTTAAATCAATAAAAAAAACTTTACTTCTAAAAGCAAAGTGTTGTTTTTTGGGGGTTTTTTTTTTTTTTTGGTCTTATCATAAACAAGTGGATTAAAACAATTTACCTGTCATAAACAAATGGGTTTGAAATCATATTAAACTGATACGCAACAAATGGTGTTCCTTTTGTAATATGGATTCTATTCTTCCCAAGGAATAGTTTCACTGCCAATTAAAAATTCAGAGCTAGCCGAAACTGATTTGGCTCAGTGGATAGAGCATCAGCCTGCGAACTGAAAGGTCCCAGGTTCGATTCTGGTTAAGGGCATGTACCTTAGTTGAGGGCACATCCCCAGTGGAGGTGTGCAGGAGGCAGCTGATGGATGTTTCTCTCTCATGGATGTTTCTGACTTTCTATCCCTCTCCCTTCCTTTGTAAAAAAAAAAAATCAATAAAATATATATTTTTTAAAATTCAGAGCTAAAAGAAAAAACCACCTTTAAATACTGTTAGGAGACCCAATCAAATCAGGTTGCCCAAACTGGACGGTGCATTCGTTCCCTTGATGGTTAAATAAGTCATGCAAGAACGGTGACCCGTTTCATGAACATTAAGACATTTGGTTGGAGAGCGGGGATCTCTGCTGGTGGTCCTGGGGGTTCCCAGGTGCGGCCCAATTCTTGGTCAAGACAGAGCAAGGCTGCTTGGGAGAGGAGAGCAGTGCGGAGGGATGAGGAGAGGAGGAGGTTGGGAGGAATGGCGATGGTTCAGGATACCAGGTGCCAACGCGTCTCCCCCGAGGATCCTGCCTCTCCGGGGCCTGCAACTCGCTGTTTCCTGGCATCGGCTTCCTCCATCTGAAAAATAAGACGGACGGGCTGGAAGGATCCGTCCCTTCCACGGGACACTCTGAACCGTCCCAGAGGCCTCTCCAAGGCGCTTCCAAGCAGTTAACCAGGAGGACTCACTTGGGCTCCCTCTGCCCCACGGGCCAGGAGCTCCACCTGCCCTTCTAACCCCCGCGGGGAGCCCTGAGAGTGCGGGACAGCGCCGCGCGCGCCCGGGACCACGTGACCCCGACGGCGCCGCGCGCGCGCGCCCGAGGCCACGTGACCTTGCCCGCGAGGCCGTCCCAGCTACCATGGCGGCGGCGGCGGCGGCGGGGCTCGCAGGTGCCCCATCGGGGCCCGCAGCGGGCGCCCGCTTCTTCTGCACCGCGGGCCGCGGCTTGGAGCCCTTTCTGATGCGGGAGGTGCGGGCGCGGCTGCAGGCCACGCAGGTGAGTGGGCCTCGCTGCGCCCCGGAGGGAAGGGGGAGGCCCCGCCGCCGCAGCCCGCCCGGCCGGGCCCGACTCAGACCCGGGAGAGCGACGCGACCCACGCGCTCAGCCGCACCCGCGCCGCGGCCGCAGCCCCCGTCGTGTTTCCTACACGTCTGTTAACCCACGTCATTCACGCCTGAAGTTTTTTTTTTTTTAAGGAGTTGAAACAAGTTATTTCCTGGATTCTTTAACACCAAACGTGTGATAGTGTCTGTAATTAGAATTAGACCGGTCCGAGTTAGAGTCCTTTCTCCACCCTTTTAATGCACTGGATCTGCAGGGGCCCTTTCCCGATGCTTTTCCGTTTCCCGCGGGGGATGGCACTCACTTTGTATGTTGCTGGGAGGATTAAATGATTTTTTTTTTAAAGGCACCTTAAACACAATAAATAGTAGCTACAGAAACACAGTACTCTGAGGCCCCAGCCCAGTTTTCAGAGGAAAATTAATAGGTTCGGTATCTATAAGTTCATTTTAGTGAACAAGGTTCTAAACATCAGTTTTGGTTCATTTGGAATAGGCTGAGCTGGTTTCTTGGAAGCAGAGGAAAAGGATGTCACGGGACCCCTCCTGTCCTGATGGGTAATGTGAGTGTAAAGGATGCGTTCCTGGGGAGGAAAGCTGAAATTGGCGGTTCCCGCAGCTCCTCCCGTGTTGGAAGCTCACAGAAGCAGTTTCTGCCCTGCGGGGCGGGGTGACAGGAGGCCATGGAAATGTCATTAGTCGTAGTAGACCGCCTGCCATTTGTGCATTTGATCACAGCCTTTAATAGTGTCTGATGTAGCTAATCTAAAAAGCCGTACAAAAACAACTGTTGACATTAGGTATTTAATGTATGTCAGCCACCTGTTCTTAGGTACTTACTCTAGATTCACTTGTTTAATTTTCACAACAACCCTCGGAGGTAGGCTTCACATTTAACAAAAAAGGGAAATAAAGCATAGGTAAATGCAATACATTATTCAAGGCATGTAACAGAAAGTGGCAGAGCTGGGATTCGAATCCAAGCTGTCAGGCAGGCTGACTCCTGGCTCCAGTCCTTGACCACTGTGTGACCATGACATACTGCTGCACTAATTTGTTTTAAAAATAGTAGAGTTCCTGGTATGAAAAATAGAAGGCTTGACCCAATCTGGGTATGTCAGAAAAAAGAAAGACTCTCTGCTTATTCTCCATCTTTTTTTATGTATATGTTTTTTATTGATTTCAGAGAGAGGAAGGGAGAGGGGTAGAGAGATAGAAATATCAAATGATGAAAGCGACTCATCCATCGGCTGCCTCCTGCATGCCCCTTAGTGGGGATCAAGCCTGCAACCCCAGCATGAGCCCAAAACTGAGCTTCTGGTTCATGGGTTGATGGTCAACCATTGAGCAACACTGGCTGGGCATCCATCCTCTTTACAGACAAAAAGAAGTTGGGGGGCGGAAATGTGTTTTGTTTTTAATATATTTTATTTTATTTTTATTTTTATTTTTTTACACAGAGAGGAAGGGAGAGGGATAGAAAGTTAGAAACATCGATGAGAGAGAAACATTGATCAACTGCCTCTTGCACACCCCCTACTGGGGATGTGCCCGCAGCCAAGGTACATGCCCTTGACCAGAATCGAACCCGGGACCTTTCAGTCCGCAGGCCGACACTCTATCCACTGAGCCAAACCAGTTTCAGTGGAAATTTGTTTTAATCATAGGAACAAAACTCACCTCATAGGGAAAAACCTTTGGCATTGAGAAGAATTAAATGCCGAGAAACTTAGGAATTTCCATATTTGGTCACTCTATATTTTAAGGGCTCTGAACAAATAACCATGCTGCTCATTAGATTCCCAGAACTTGTTAAACTTATGACCAGAAGTATTTGAGTTTTAATTGGTGTCAACCTAGGGCTTCCCCAGCAGAGATTCTTCAAGCTAGAATGTTAAACCCAGACACGACCATCCCAAAAGTTTAACTAGACCATGTCAGATTGAAAAAAAACCCAGAAGTACTGGGAGTTCCACTTCCCACTGAATGGGAGGTGCCTAAACACATGGGTACCCCAAATTTCCTGTGCTTCAGTTCTAGGAAATGAGTTATAGCCATGTAGTCAGCCCCTAGCCACTGCTAAAAGGAGAATTTCAGACAATCCACCTCCATCCTGAATTAAGGGAGTTGGGGTTCCGTGGATATTGGCACCATTTGCCATACCTCATAAGACTCCCCGTAGTCAGTGCTCCCCATTTTCTTTTCTCCTCTGACTTTTACCACCTATCTTCCCTATCTCTAAAGCCTATTTCTGTTTGATTCATATTTCTTGCTTCCATCCATTTTTCAGTTCCCACAGCCAAGTGTCCCATTATTTCTACCTCACTAATCTGCTTCTCCCTCCAGCATCACATCTACACTCAGTCTTTTATGCTCCTTCCAAAGTAATTTTTTTCCTACCAACTAATTTGGTGCTGTCAGTTTTCATCAGAAGTCTATAATGTTTGACCATTACCATCTGTGGTACTCCATTTCGTGACCATTTATCAGGCTGGCCCGAGCGACACCATCCATCCACCTGACACTCAGCATAACACAGCACATGTTGCCATGCTAGCTTAGCGTTTCCTTCAGCCAGGTTGTCATCCCACCTCCGCATTTTGCCCTTTGTTCTTTCCTTAGAATCCCTCTTCCCAGATCATGTAAGATTTTTCTTCAAGACTTTTACTAATGATAGCTTTCATATTCGGTGTTACATACCATACATACAGCTTATTGTTAAGTTTATTATATTGAAACTTTTTCACTTTCTTCTGGGTTTAATTCACGTTGCTGTCTTACAAATTTTACATTTTAATTTGTATGTCAAAGTATTGTTATCCATCTTTAGGATATTTGCTTCTGGTATACGACACAGTAGGTATTTAATAAATACCCATGGTTGTGTTAACCTTGGGCTAGACACCTAATTTGTCCTAGCCGTTATACCTTCTCTTTGCCCACTTTCAAATACTGGGTGAGATTTGGCAATATAATTACTGAGTATTTTGTGTTCTGTTTTTCTAGTAGTGTGTGTACATGCATATATACATGCAGGGTTTGCAAATGGTAGCAACCTATCTAATAAAAGAATAATATGCAAATTTGACCGTACCTTCGTTACGCTACTAGCAAATCAAGAATGGGGTGAGGCTGAGCAGCAGGGGGGGGCGGGGCCACGGCACGAGAGGGCGGCCTTCAGCGCCCCTGGCCAGCATGGCAGGAGAGGGCGGCCTTCAGCGCCCCTGGCCAGCATGGCAGGAGAGGGCGGGCTGTCTACACCCCCGGCTGACCCGTTGGCCCGCCAGGAGTGGTGGGAGCGGGCGGTCCTCTCCTGCTGCAGGAGAGGGTGGTCCTGCAGGGGGAGAGGGCGAGCCATTTGCACCTCCAGCAGGCCCCTCGGTCCACCCTCTCCGGCCGCGGGACGGGAGAGAATGAGCCATGCGCAGCAGGAGAGGGCAGACCATCTGTGCCCCTGGCCGGAGCAGCGGGAGAGGGTGGCCCTCAGCACCTTTGGCCGGCATGGCTGGAGAGGGCAGGCTGTCTGCGCCCCTGGTTGACCTGGCAGCCTGTTCTCTCCCGCAGTGAGGTGGGAGAGGGCAGGCCATCTGTGCCCTCGGCCGGCCAGGCACCCGCCCTCTCCTGCTGCCTAGAGAGAGGGAACAGGCTCGGGGCAGCAGATGCGCACCATGCCAGGCGGGGAAGCCAGATCTGAAAGCCCAAGTACCCGACGGCTTCGTGTGCCAGAGTCCTGAGGAGGCCGCAGGACAAGCATCTCCTCAGAGGCAGGGTGGGGGAAGGAGAGGGACCTCTGGCTAGAGGCTCGGGTGAAGGGTGAGGGACACCCCCCCCCCCCCCGTGCACAAATTTTGTGCACCGGGCCTCTAGTCTATAATAATAAAAGCATAATATGCTAATTAGACCAGAAGACCTTCTGGAAGAAGCTGGGGCTGCCAGGGAAACCAGTGCTGGCAGCCAGAGGAAGGAATGCCTACTCTTGCACAAATTTTGTGCATTGGGCCTCTAGTAACATAATAAGATTATGCTCTTGGTTACTGACTACGTGACTTTATACAAAATTTTTTACCTAAGCCTCATTTTCCTAATCTGTAAAATGGGGGTAATAAAGTCCATCTTAGAGAATTGTAAGGCTGAGGGAAAAAATGTACTCAGAATGCCTAAACCAGTGTCTGACAAATATTAGATACTTCTGAAATGGTCATTCTATTGATAATCTAGATGTTCTGTTTTAATTCATTGAGAGGGGGGAGAGAAATGGTTCTTCCTCTACACTAGACTAAATCAATGTCTATTTTTTTTATATCTCTAGGTTGAATATATTTCAGGAAAAGTTTTTTTCACCACCTGTTCTGACTTGAATATGTTGAAAACATTAAAGTCTGCAGAAAGATTATTTTTGCTGATTAAAAAGCAGTTTCCATTTAATGTTTCTTCTGTAAGTAAAGGTATGGTATATACCCACACAATATACTAGTATATAATTCAGAATTTTCTGCTTGATAATAAGTAGCCATTTGACATTTTTAAGATTCATTTCTATCATTAGTTAGGTATTTATATTTTCTGAATATTATCAGCTCATTGTATTACCACCTAATTGTGTCTCTTCTATTTACAATCTGCTGCTTGTCTTACTAAGATTTTAGTGTTCTAAGTCCCATTGCATCTTTGCGAATTCTAATCAGTCACCTTCTCTACAGTTATGTATGGTCAGTTGCATTTATTTACATTCAGGACATGTAAGAATCCAAAATGCATTGTCTTAATAAATTGTTCAAAACTACCACCTTGTAAATTTTAACTAATGAGTGATATAATTGAAAAACTACTGTGTAGTAAAATATCCTGTTTTAGGGATCTTAGATGTTTGAATAAACTGTTAACCACAGCCGAGACCGGTTTGGCTCAGTGGATAGGGTGTCGGACTGCGGACTGAAGGGTCCCGGGTTCAATTCCGGTCAAGGGCATGTACCTTGGCTGTGGGCACATTCCCAGTAGGAGGCATGCAAGAGGCAGCTGATGGATGTTTCTCTCTCATCGATGTTTCTTTCTATCCCTCTCCCTTCCGCTCTGTAAAAAACCAAAATATATTTTTAAAAAAATAAAATTAAAAAAAAAACTGTTAACCATATGTAAAGCATTAGAATTAAAGGGGACTTAAGAGATTTTCTGATTTTATAGATATGCTTAAGGATCTTGATAAAAGTAACAAATAAGAGCCAGATACTGCTGGATTACACATTGCCTTAAACTTCATTTTGATTGCTGATTATACACAAGAGATCATGTAAGCATATAGTCTATAATAAATTGTATCAAGTAAGATACAAATGGCAAGAAATCAAGACATGGCAGAAAAAAATAATTTAAAGCAAATACTAAGATGTTATAGGACATCATTTCATTCCAATAGTCTACACATTCTCATTATTAGAGAAATACAGTAATGGCTCTTGAGTCATCCTGAAGACACTTATTCATCAAGAAAAGATTACATTATTTTGAGTAAGTTATGAATGGATTGTGTACCTGAAGTGTTCCTTTATGGAAACTCCTTTTGTGATGTGTGCTAATACTGTATGGTCTGAAATAGTCTCAAAATTTAGTTGCTCTGTTTATGATCGCTGTGCTTTGTAATTTTTTTTTCAACTTAATTTTATAGGCAAGATTAGCATTATTTCAAAGATTGATATGCATTCTAGGTCATGCTTATATTAAAAAGATACATATATTATTCTAGGACAAATGATCTTTATGAATGATATACATAATTCTATAGGAATTTTAAAATGGTTTGGTGTTGAATATAAGATTAAACCTATTTGGCACAATATTCTTATATTAAATTATATAAATTCCATGCGAAAGTGAAGTCATTCTTCATATAGTAGTTAAAAAAAAACTTATTTTATAAAAATAAAAATAATGGCGTTTAGGGGTGAATAATATAATACAGTGTCTTTAAAGCTTCAATATAGGATAAACTGAAATTTTATTTACTTAGGAAAAATACTTTATGAAATGCAAAGATTTATAAATGATGATCCTGAAAGTTGGTTGAATGCCATTTTGATTTGGAAAAATCTTCTTGAACTTGATGCAAAAAAGAAAAAACTTTCTCAAGGAGATGCTAACCCACTAAAAAGAAAAATGGGAGAAAATGACAGCATTATTGCTAAGAAATTAAAAGCAGAGCAAATGCAAGAGACACAAGAGAATAGGGAGTGCCAGCTGGAAAAGCCAATTGAAGAGGAAATGCTGGAGCGAGGAGATTTTCTCACTGAAAGAGAGAATTATCAAGAAGAACTTCAGAATTATCTGCCAAAAGCAGGAGATATTCATAACCAGAATGACTTGACCTTCAGAGTTTCTTGTCGCTGTAGTGGAGCCATTGCAAAGACCCTTTCTGCACAGGTACACTTTCCGCCACAGTGGGTTTCTGTTTTCTAGATGAATTAACTACTCCGATTTAAAATGAGACCAAAACCTTTCACAGAATAGATTCAGGCGATAACTTGGCCTAATATAATAATTAAATCTCTTTAAAAATGCATTTTCCATTTTAACTTTATCTGAGTCTTAATAGGAATCATATGCTATGTACTGACTTCCTTTACTTACTAAGTTTTCTTAAACTCACAGGTATCTTTTGCATTTGGAAATCCTGATATCATAATCTTAAGCTTTTTGGGTTTCTCTTCAGTTCAGTTCTGCTTATTGAGTGATTACTCTGCACCAGGCCCTATAGTTGTAATTATCACTAGAACCCACACATAAATATAATCAAGGTCTCAATTCTATGAGAAGGTGAACACTACAAACTGTTTCTTTTAAAAACCTATATTAGTTACCCTTACAAAGTTCAGTGATATAAAAGGCATATACTCATAAGTCTGGGTTCTTTGTCCAACCTTAAAATCAAAGCCTAAAGTCCAAGTCTAATGTTATCTATCTGGCCATTTTTAAACATATAGGCTTGCAGTAGGTAAATTAATCTTTCAGTTTGCATCTATTTCCTAAAACCCAGAATGGCTTTATCAGGTCATGATTTGGTTATTTCATGCCTCTCAAATCACAAGAATAGAGAATGCACATAAGTAGATAATAATGCCATAGAATGTGTTGGGGGGGGGGATGAAAGAGGGTCTAATATTTTATAATTTAATATTGTAGTTATAAATTACCATTGGATAGTCTGCCTTGACTTTCCTACTGACTGTTAGGAAAATCATACATCTGACTAGAGGCCCAGTGCATGAAATTTGTGCACTGGTAGGGTCCCTAGTGGCTGCTGGCTTCCCCCCGCTAGCCTCGCCCCCTTGTCAAACTCCCGGATGAACTTCCAGTGGAAGGGACAGTTAGCATACTATGCTTTTATTATATAGGATACTTAAATTTTTCATTTATAATATTTTTATCTCTTCTGTAACTTACTAGGAAGTAGGAAGAATAATTGGAATTGCTCTTATGAAACAGTTTGGATGGAAAGCAGATTTGAGGAATCCGAACTTGGAGGTAATGGATGTTTGTTTTATTTTATATGCTTATAACCTAATTCTTTAAAGACAATGTCAAAACTAATCTATTGTACTTTTCAGTTTTGCTTTAGCATTTCAGAAAGCATGTCTGCATGGATCTAGCAGTCTGATTTTTTTCTTGTATAGAACAGTGCAAATAATTATGTTAATTATGGCTTTGTTCAGGTTGTGGGATTATGTTTTTTTCTGTTTCTCTATTTTTAAAAATTCATGTTACATGGTTAATTGGAACAAAATAAAACACATGAGGAAATAAATACAAGTTATAAAAAATAACCTTCACTGCTTTTTTGAGAATCGTCATTTTCACCATTCATTTGTAAATTCATTGTTATACAGCTGTAAATGAAGTAATTGCTAGCCAAATATATATTATATAATATATTTTTCACTTTAAAAAAGTAATGCCTGCTATATATCTTTTATACCTGTCATGTAAAATACTTTGACCCTAAGAATATTCTGACATAAGGGGTCTGTCCTTTCATCTCCCCTTTCTGCTCTGATTTCCTTCTCTTCGTCTTCCTTTTGATTATCTCCCTGTCTCAGAATTACAGTTTTCCATAGTTTAGCGCCTGAATATAGTTAATTGAATCCCTATCATCCAATTAATGCAATTAATGTTAGTTACTATTGATAAAAATAATCAACACAAAACTGTCAACACAAAAATCACACAGTAAAATGTGTGACCAAAATTGACAGAATCAAATCTTAACAGATTTTACTCTGAAATAGAAAAAAATTCATAGAGAGAGAAGCTATTCTTAATAACATTTGATATATAAAAAGAACAGTATATCACAGTGGTTGGCAAACCGCAGCTCCCAAGGCCCCTTAAATGTGGCTCTCCCACAAAATACCACGTGCGGGTGCGCACGTATAGTGCGATTGAAACTTCGTGGCCCATGCACAGAAGTCAGTTTTCAGCCTGGGTGAGTCTATTTTGAAGAAGTGGCGTTAGAACACTCAGGGCCAAAGAGCCGCAATGTGGCTCAGGAGCCGCAGTTTGCCAACCACTGGTATATCATATCTTTACTATAAATTTTAAATAGAATTAATCCCAATAAATAATTTTGCTAACGTTGAATAATATAAAAAATTGGAAACTTTAGCTGTGATGATAAAGGGAATTCATTACAGATATTTTGTTTTCTTGATGAAAACTTATCAATATTGGAATAATCCTGATTAAACTGCATATATATAAAAGTAATCTGGGAGTGAAAGTATTGTGGTTTAAATGCTCTTGAAGTCAAACAGCAGAATTAAAACATTCCATAAACTTCATCAGATTACAAAAGTAAGATTTTAACTTTTAAAGTTTATTTGGGCTACTAATTATAACTTGAGACATTTAGGAACTTTATGGTTTGATGAAGAAAGAGAGGAAGAAACTCACCTACAGATAGTAGAGAGAGAAAAGGTCACCCTCATCTACAATATATTAGGCCTGAAGAAAGTTTTCTATCACACTAATAGTATGTAGCCTGTGGTAGTCCTGTGTGACCTCAATGCTTATTTGAGATTAGAATTAGGATGTATTTAGGAAATCTCTAACTCCAAATGCTGAAAAGTCTGATTCAGTTATAATAATTCAGAGAATCTTTACGAAGAAAGTGGATCTTGAGTTCTTCATAACATGAATCTCCATATAACTTGCGTACACAATTAACCTCAAAATTTTTCTATGAAATATACTTAAAATTTATTTCATCTCTGCTGGAAAAAATAGTGTGAAACATTTTCCCATATATATATGACAAATTAGGCCTTGGAATTTTTTTATTAAAAATATAGTATATATAGGTTCAAAATAGAAAATTTCAAATTACCAATAATTTGGTAATGCATTTTCTGTTCCATTTTAATTTATGTATTTGTTCTTTCAGATATTTATACATCTAAATGACATTTACTCTGTCATGGGAATTCCTGTGTTCAGGTATTTATATGCTAAACTTCAGATTTATTGCTTAATAGAGTTTTTAAAATTAAGAATTTTGTGCTTTTCATTTATAGTATGAAACATTGATACAACAGAGGGGGCTAACGGCAAAGCTTGTGTGTTCTTTACTTTAGCCAGCAAAGTGTTTCCATGGAGCTTAGTGGATATGATTTGATCTGACCAGTAGAGCTGTGAAAGAATTTATCACAATAATCCACTGATTGCATGATTCAGACTGAAAATTATATCTAATTATTTCTATTATTAAATGATTTTCACAGGCCCTTGTTTAAGCTGAAATTTTTAGTCTCTTTGCATCTTGGAATTTTAATTAAAATTAAAATTCCCTTTGAACATTGACTGTATACAGCTATGCCACACTGTACATGTGTAGCATAGTGAATAAGAACTATGGATTTCAGTTGTACCTTCTCAACAGATTAACTGCAAGTTTGGGCAGATTATCATATTCCTCTGCTATAAAAGCAGGAAGATAATAGTACCTACTTCATTTGCTTTGTGGTTGGGATTAAATGAGATTATAATAAGTGTTGAATAAATTTCAATTTATTTCTGAAACAGATCAGTAACTAGGGAAGAAAGGGAGAGACATTAAATAAGATTAATTTATTCAGTTAATTTCAGTTGAAATGTCTAATGAATACTTATTATAAGCTAAGCACTGTGCTAGTTATCAACATTCAGAGATGAGTAAGATGGTTATTAAGTTCAAGGAATTCAATTTAGTGGAAGAACAAAGGTTGGTGAAAAGTGCTTGGCTAGAGTTAGAAAAGAGGACCTGATGGAGGATGGTAAGCAAACGAGCATGAAGAGAATCATTGAATGAGTCACTTAAGTGAAGAACACTAATGGGGAGTTCCCCAACTGGACACGAGAAGGAAAGGACCTTATAAGCGAAGACTTGCAAAGGCATGGAGGTAAAGCTTGCGTTATGTGGTGACAGCCAGTGGTTTTAGTACAGATGGGACAGGGAGTACATGAGGAGGGTGGTAGAAAATGAGACTGAGCAATTAGAAACAAGTCATGAAGTGTCTTGTAAGCCATGCTGAGCAACTTGGATTTTATTCTAAAAGCAGTAAAAATATGAAGCAGCATAGTGGTATGATCAGATTTGTGATTGTTTAGGTATTACCAAGGAAATTACATTTTTTAATGAAGCGGAAATGAAAAGAAAAAGGAGGTTTAAACTCTTAAAATAGTTCAGGCAATAAATGATGAAGAGCTGAACTGTATCACAAAAAGGAGGGCATGAATTCCATAAAAAGTGAAGGAGCCTAGAATAATTGCCAGATGCCTGATTGGGACAACTAGTAGAGACTGGTGTCAGTCACTGAGAGAGAAAATGTAGGGAAAGGAGTGTATTCAGTGAAAGATGTCTATGAGTAGGTATTTAAGTTATAGCTCAGGAGTCCCGGTGACAAGTGTAGGCTGGAGATTTAGATTAAGATACGCAATATACAGAAGGTAAGTGGCCTGAGAAAATGAAGAAATGAATCAAGATATGAAATACAGGGAAAGGAGTGTGCTCAGTTTACTTTACACATGTTGAATTGGCAGTACTCTAGGTAAAAAGTGTCCAAACACACATTTAAAAATTAAGATCTGGGATTCAGATGACAAGTCTAAGCTATAAATGTAGATAAGGGCGTCTTCATCTTGGTAACAGATAATATGTAAGAGAATAAAGACAAAATACATATATGTGGAGAGGAGTATCAAAACTACATTTACTTTTATGATTGAACACATTAGCCAGATTCGATGAAAGTGGAGAAGTATTTTTATTTTCAAGGAATTTATTTCTGAATAATTTCTCCCCCTAAATAATTTTTAACCCTTTGTTGAAGTAACAGCAGATAATTTTTCCAGGTTTACGAGAAATAAAAACATTTACTTTGGTCACATGTTAATGGGATTGACTCCCATAAAATAAAATCTCTTTTGGTAAAAATATATACAATAATTGTCAAAACTTTCAGAGGTTCTACATAAATCCCTGATGCTTACTTAGAAAGGCACTTAGCAATATATAGTGTCCCCCAAAAATATATATACACACTTGGAATAATTATAAAGGCAGTGTTTATTAAAATACATTTTATTTCAAAATTGAGCTATCAGCTCTTAAAACATATATACATTTTTTGGGATACCCTGTATATGGACAAAGACAGTTTTCCATACCAAGTCTATTTTGGTATCTCAGAGTGAAAAACAACCTCTCAGTTCTGGTTTTAATACGTTTTGTAGCAAGACGGTTGCCCAGCCTAGACTGTAGTATCAAGATTCCTAGTCATTTCACCTGCAAAGTTTATATTCCAGATTCCAAATCTGTGGCTATAATACTGTCTGCAATGTGAATTATTTTCTGAAAACCTTTAAAAAAAACAAACTCCTGTAGGTTTACCTGCAGAACTTCTTTATTGTAACAGTAAATAAACAATTAGACTGTTTTATTTGAAAGAGATACCTCATCTAATTGTAACATCTTAAGAGACTTACCATAAATGCACACAAAACAAGGTAACTTAAAGTCAAAGACAGATCAGAAGTAAAATGACAAAAGACATAGGGTTTGGAGAACACTGTAACTTTGTATAATGTTCAGAGAAGAGCCTCTTAGTGGTTTTGGAATAAGCCTACCCCCAAAACAACCAAGCACTAATCCTCGAAATCAAATAGTCATATGTTACCAACAAATTGTATAAATATAATAGAAAAGTGCATTCAAATTTTTAAGGAATTTATTCATTGCATTAGATGCCATAGAAATAATATTTTGAAGTTTTTTTAATCAAATCTGGAAACACCGATAGCATCGATGAGGTGGAGGATGAAGTATGAATGGTGTAGATAATGGAGACCAGGAATGGAACTCATTTGGGAGATGTCTGCTTCATGCAGACAGTGCAATGTCATGCTTCATTTCATCTTTTGAGAGAGATGCTAATGAACAAAAAACAAGCTTACAAAAGGAACTTTTTACAGAAAACTATTTCAAGTGTTAGTATCCATCCAGTCCTGCCCATACTACATCCCTATCACAAAACAGCACATGCTTCTTTTTTAAAAAATATATTTTATTGATTTTCTACAGAGAGGAAGGGAGAGAAAGTCAGAAACATTGATCAGCTGCCTCCTGCACACTCCCTACTGGGGATGTGCCCGCAACCAAGGTACATGCCCTTGACCAGAATCGAACCTGGGATCCCTCAGTCGCAGGCCAACGCTCTACCCACCGAGGCAAACTGGTCTCGGCAGCACATGCTTCTTGATGATTCCTGATCAGTACACAAAAGCTCACTTCCATATGGGAAAACATGGAACTACTGAAACATTTTAGAAAAATCCTCCTCGGGCAGAACAGGACAGATGAGCTCCTGCCTGCTCTGTGTCCATACACGTCTCAGTAGCTCAGTAACAGGAAGCATGGTGGGAGCGGTAGTGGGGGATCAGGAATGTGGGAATGAGGATCCACTCTGCTGATTTCACCATCTTGAAGTTTGCCCCCACGTGCAGTGACTGAGGTTCTAATTTTTTCAAGTTTGAGTGTAAAGTTTTCCAAGGTCAAAGACTGCTCCTACAGATAACATTCCAAAAGTACTCTGTTCCAGTCAAGCTAATTGCTCTGAAAGTAGTTCTTGTTACCCAAAATAGCATGAAGGTTTTACTAGACCTACAGGGTTGACAGGATAGGATAGAAAGATGGGGGTGCCCTGATCTTTATTTGGCCTTATTCTTACTGTCAGTTCTTTGGACACAATCTTTTCTTTGGTTCTCTCTCTTTTAGCTACTTTCTCTTATGTGTGTGCTACCATCACTTTAACAATAATTAGAGTGATGGGAATGGGTTTGAGAGTCATAATTTATATTGAAAATGTGTTGGACTTCTAAATAAACTTTTCAAATAAAAAGTTTAAGCAAAATAAAAAAAATCCTCATATGTGATAACATTTTTATAAAATAAACACAATAGGGTTTAAGTTGCTATTATTTAAAAACTTTACCTTTCTAAAGTACCACACTAGCTAGTTAAACAAGGTGCCAACTAGAGAAGATATTTGTGTAAGAGGGTTAAACAGTCCCAACTCAGAGAATATACTACTGTGTGTTGCATGGACGTGGTGAGATAATGCACAGACATGGACAGACTAATCATTTCTCTGTATATCAGGTCCTTTAATTTACAGAGTATTGGGTCTAGCATCAGGTTCTTTCCTTCCTAGGGTTTCCTTAGCCAGCAGAGCTTACATCAGGACGGCGGGCCTGCGGTCCACCATCGCCTGGGCAATGGCCTCTGCCGCTGACATTAAGGTAAGGAGAATGTCTTCGTGCTTGTTAATACATTCTTTCCGTAATTACCGGAAACAGTGTCTTATTTGTGGACATCTTGATTGCTTGCTTTTTGTTGTTGTTCCTTTCTTCTTTTATCATTTTCTTTTGCTAGTTTTGTTTGTTTATGTTTGTCATTGCCATTACGTTTATGAAGTTCTGCAGGGATACCTTTTTAAATATTGTTGAACTTCTAAGCCTATGAAAAAGCTGGGTTAAAAGATAGCCACGTTTTATTCTTCCTAATATTTTATGTTACAATGACATGGCCTGAAAAACCTCTACTTCTTAAAATGTTAAAGCTTTTCTCCTGTAACCAAATCTTGATCAATGTTTATAGAAGTTCCATGGACATAGAAAAAAAATTATTTTATAGTCAATGTCCTTGCTGTCTTTGCTTACTATTTTACTCTCTGCTTATTTTTGGAAGGTATTTGAAATCTCATTGATGTTTTTTTAAGTTTTTGCATTTTTATTGATGGTTGCCTTATTCAGTAGTTTGATGTACATGGTCTGCTATTGCTTCATCATGAGTTATACCTTTTTATTGTTACACAAGTTTTCTTTATCTCAAATAGTGAGTTAAAGCCTAAATTTTATCATGTGTTATTAATATTTTCACTCCTTTCTTTATCTCTGCATTTGCCTAATATGTCTTTGACCCTCCCTTATTTTCAACTTTGCTTTCAGTGAGTTTTAGCCCCTAATTACACAGCCTATCCTTCATTAGTAAGATAGAATTGTATGTAGCAAGTACACAAAGATATGTTGCAAGGTGTATCACTCCTCACCATAGGTCTTCACATTGTCTTTCCTCATTTGAGGTCTCTGCTCGGGTTTGTTTCTCGCTTGGTTAAGGTCTTGGCTTAGGTATTATCCTCACATGTGGTATTTTAATAATTTACTATCTGAATTTCTATATATCTCAGATATCTCCCTTTCATCCTGGTGGCTATGCCCATCTTGGCTTGAGTTGGAGTCCTTTTCTCTCAGATGTCGATAGGTGCTGGCCATTGTCTTTTAGCTTCCCATGTTACAGCTGAGCTGTCTGTGCCAACATGGTTTCCTTTTCCTTTATAGCTACCTTGTTCTTTCTGCTCAGAAGTTCAGAAGACTTTCCTCTTTAGTCCTATAAAGTTCAGGAATAGTACCAGGATATACTTCTTATAAATGCCTTCTCTATTCAGCCCATCATTCGGTGAGCCGGACTGCCTGGGTTCTAATTCTGGTTCCACCACTTACTGTCAGGCAGACCTTGGGCAAGACACTTAACATCTTTGTTCCTCAGCTTCTCATTTGCAAGGTGAAAAGAAAAATTTCATAAAGTCATGTGAGAATCAAATGAATTAGCATTTATCAAGTGATTTCAACAGTGCCTAACATTAGAAAGTGTATAAATATTAGCTACTATTATAATAATTATAGTTATAATACTTATTTAGAATAGCTAATGATTATTAAATATATATTTCTCTAGCTCAGGCACTTTTTCTCATTATTTAATTATTATTATCTCAACTGCTTTACGTTAGTGACTTTAACCTTAAACTACTCTGTTTTCTGCTTCTGAAATTTTTTCTCTCTTTCTTTCTCTCTCAGGACATTTTGTTTCTTTCCATCAGGTACCCTCTGGCTTTGACTGAAACCTGACCATCCACTGAGCATTCTGCTTCCTCTGTAGACATATCGAGGGACCACTGGGCCTGGAGGTGGGGTAGGTGTCCTGCTTGCTCGTTCCTTTTGCCTAAAACCTCTCAGTGCCTCTGCGGCACATGCACCAGGTTATTGCAGTTACACGTGGGTCTCTTCCTGTCATTTCTGTAAGAGTAGAAAACCTTATTCTTGTTTTACTAGTAATTCTCTATGATCCCAATATCTACTTTAGAACCTGGCTCCTCAAGATCTTGCTTCCTACCTCTAATGACCTGCCTTCGTTGCATCCTAGAGCTTCTTATACCCAGAGGGGAATGCCTCCCCAAAACCTCAATTTCATGAATCCTGCTCTTAACCACCTTTCTTTCCTGTTCACATCCTCCAGCTCCCTACATAGTTCTTTAACCCCTTGGCCCTCCAGTCATTTGACCCACCTCTGCCCATTACTTACTACCTGTCCTCTTTCCCTCATAGCTTGGATTTTATGTTCTACCATTACAGTCATTTCCTTGCTCATGCTTTTAACTCTCCTAATTCTTATATGACTTAAATACTAGAATTAGAAGTGAACTTCAACATGTTCTCCTCACCAAATTTACCAGAGAACCAGTTGTGATCACATTCATTGCCCTTGTTTCACTCCATTACTTGCGGACTGGATTTTGGTCCCTCTTACCTATATTAGGACTTTTTCTCTGCTGGGTCATTCTACATCAGTGGGAACACTTGCTATATAATATCTTGCAACCTGAAAAAAATTCTTCTCCTGAAGCCACATGTTCCTTCAGCTACCACCCTTTGTTCTGTTTCCTTTTACGGAAAAACTCGTAAAACTAGCTGTCCATACTTGCTGTCTCTCCCTCTTTTCTTCCCATTCTCTCCTGTGCCCACTTCCATCAGACTTTCAACGGCACTCCCCTGAGGCCGCTCATCTCACACTTACCCTACCAGCACTCTGACGCTTTCAGCTCCCTCCTTCTTGAAGTAATTCTTTCCAGTTTGTTTCAGGAAGATCACTGGTTTCTTCTCTTACATGAGCACGTGCAGCTCTCAGCATGCATCGCTGCATCTTCATCTACCAAACGTCTACTACTTGTTTACTTAAGAGAGCGCCAGGATCCAACCCATAGATTTTCTTTGTTAACTTCTCTCTCCTCCTGGATGACTCATCCAGTTCGGGTGCTTTAAGTACCATTGGTAAACTAACATTGATGCTCCCGAATGTATATCTGTAGCCTGAACCTCTCCCCTGAACTCCAGACTCATGTATGTAGTGTCTCACTTGGTCTCTATAGTTGGTCTAGGAGTATCTCAAAACTAACATGCCCAGAACTGTGCTCTTGTCTCCTTTAAAGCTTCTCCTCCCCAGTTTTTTCCTCCTCAGGAACAGGCACCTCTGCTTTTCCAGTTGCGCAGGTCAAAGCTTTACTCATTTCAGACTGTTGTCATACTTTAACTTTCCACATCTGATCTAACCTGTTGGCTCCACCTTTAACATATATCCAGAATCCAATCAACCACTCTCCCCACTTCCACCAATACCACTCTTTTTTGTTGTTGTTAATCCTCACCCCTGGATATTTTCCATTGATTTTTAGAGAGTGGAAGGGAGAGAGGAAGTGGGGAGGGGAAAAAAGAGAGAGAGAAACATCTATGTGAAAGAGACACATCAATTGGTTGCCTCCTGAACATACCCCAACTGAGGCTGGGGATTGAACCTGCAACCCAGGTACATGCCCTTGACTGGGAATCAAGCCCACAACCCTTTGGTGCCCCGGCTGCCACTCTAAACACTGTACAACACCAGCCAGGGCAACCGCTCTTAATTTAAGCTGCTGTTATCTCCTGGATCCCCTAACCAGCCTCCCTGTTAACACTCTTTCCCTTCTGTTCTATTCTCAGCAGATCATCTAGAATGATCCCTCTGAAATGTAATGTTATGTTGCTTCTCTGCTCAGAACAATCCAATAGTTCCCCATCCTTCAGAATAGAATCAGAATCCTTACAGTGTCTATCAGATTTGACCTGTGACCACCCAGGGTGGGAGTGATTAGCTTTTTTCTCCAGATTTCCTGTTCTATTCCCAGGGGCAGATAGGATAACACTTTCCTGGGCCCTTAAAATTGGGTGTGTCATGTGACTGTTGGTGGACATGTGTGTCTTATAGATGGCACCTTTAAGGCCTACCCCATAATTTGTCATACTGTTCCTTCTGCCACAGTGATAGCAGTGCTCCAGATGGTGACCACTTTGTCAGTTTGGCTTCCAGAGAAAGGAACCAAAGCCCCCGGTGCCTTACTGTGGGCCTGTTACATGAGGTTATATGATGTTTAAATCTCTAAGGCTTGGACATTGTTACTACAGGCAGCAGAAACCAGCTCATCTTGATGGAATCACCTGCCAGCCTCTCTGATCTGATCACCACTTTTTCCCTCTCAGTGTGCTTTGGCCATACTGATCTCCTTTCTAATCTTTAAACATGCCAAGCATATACTTGCCTTAGGGCTTGAACTACCTGAAATTCCTAAAGTGTAAAAAGGTATCTTTACTCTTAAAATATTGATTCCTCAAATGTTACGTTTCTTTTATGATGCCTATTAGATTTAATAGTTCCATATCAATATTTCTGTCTATAGGCTGGTGCATTTGTTTTAGATCCAATGTGTGGACTCGGAACAATACTTTTGGAAGCAGCTAAAGAATGGCCGGTAAATTCTAAACTTTGGCAAACTAAGAAATATATTCACTTTAATTGGTATATGTATGTTTAGTTATCAGTTATTTATAAGTAATTATCTTTGGGGATTATTATTTTAATTATATGAGTCACTATTTACTATTGTCAAATGGCTTATGAAGCGTTAAATTGCTATGTTTTTTTAATAGTATGATAAATTTAGCAAGATGT